>CM042148.1:41541198-41573698 GCA_023376005.1 Doryteuthis pealeii | reverse complement strand
GATTATCAGACGAAAGATTCCCATCATTAAACGGCCTCCATATTATACTTCGGTGTGGGCATTATGAGATGAGTAATTCAATGTGTGGGCTATTTAATTCTTATACATATAATAAATATGGTAACTTGTATGTGTGCTTTTGCCTTATAATTTTATTTGTGTGCCTCGCATGAGAACTCACCTGAGATACCAAGCGTGGTATACTCATTTCAACAATATGAATAATTTTGATATTTCGGACTGTAGTCCTCATCCTTATTGTATATAAACAGAACGTAACCCCGGGCTGTTTTCTTTAAATTACCTTCCATGAAGTGACTTATTTTAAGTTAATTTAAAAAAAATATCCGAGCAGAGGTTATTGTGGCCTGAATGTTGTGTTCATACACTATAAAGATTAGGACAACAGTCGGAAACATTAAACTTATTAAAATGTATTGTGATTTATAGTTTAGAATGTAACTAGTAGTGTAAATTAGACTTTCAACTCTTCACAAAAATCTATTATTTGCGAAATATCTTAAGAGACCATACTTTGTCTGAGACACATAATACGATTATTATATACGAAACAAATACTGCTGTCTCCTATCTCTGTCTGCATTGACGAGACAGAAAATATCCGTTCTTTGTCTTGAAACAGACACCGTTATCAGGGGAAAAATGTCGCCAGGACAACGACTACTATACGAGTCAAGGGCCGGGAGTGTCATCCAATCAAGTGACCACTGTCCACTTCTTTTTTTCGCGGTTCTAGCAGAGCGATTTTATTATAGTTTTCGAAAATCCTTCTGTATTACCTTCGGCTGTGTTTTTATTTGCAATCAAAGCAATTCTCAAATTTAGTTAGAATATATTATCGAATACGCCAAAATAGTATAGATACGAATTCCCTTACCAATATTATATTACCGAACCCCTCCGTACGAGCAGGATGTGACATAAGGTCAATTTCTTAAGCGGAGTATAACAGGTTTGAATCAGAGTTTCCTTCTCCTAGACGATTACCTGCCAAGGTTAGTCCCTACTATCACCCAGAGCTGGAGGGAGAATGGATTCATACCTTTACCAAGAGCATTAACGCTATAGGAAATGCAAACAGCTTCGTCCAGGATTTGAACTTGGGTCGACGAGTCCATTTCCTATGACAAACAATTACACCACGAACCTCCATGTGTCACATCCTACCCATGGCGAACGGGTCGGGTAAATACGTACACACACCTCGAATTCCCTTAAAGATTAGTTGAATTTCAAACGTGAAATTCATATAGGGCGCACCTTCTTGGCGTAATGGTTAACAAGCTAGTCTCGCAGATCCATTACTACTGATTAGTGAGTTCAATCCTTGATGGATAACACATTCTTGTCACTTTGTTTCTCATCCAGCCAGTGACAAACGTGTTGGGTAAATACATTCCTAGGGCGTCTCATTGTGTAAGGGTTAGCAAGCTAGTCTCGCAGATACATTACTACTGAATAGTGAATTCAATCAGTGAATTCAATCTATCTATCTATCTATCTATCTATCTATCTATGTTAGTTCATTTGGATCAAGGCTAGACGGTCGGTTGGAGAGGACCTTCGGATGATCACGTCAAGCCCTAGCAGCTATATGATTGCCCCAACCCTATTGCCCTTATGACAAGCCGCAACCCTTTTTATTATATATGTGCTAGACGGTGGTGGCTGAGGGTCTGCCTGTCCTGGGAATGACAAACTCTATCTGATGGTGAGGTTCCAGTTTTGGAGGTTTGGGGAATGTGGAGCACCCCTTCATCACCATTGCTCCCTAGTCCACTCTGCCGCGGAGTGGTAGAGCCTGTTAGGGTCCCACATATGCGTGAAATAGAAATATTTCTTTATAAAAAAATTGTATTATCCATTAAGAATTGATTTATTTCAAAACATTCTCGTCATTAAATGACCCACCGAGGTTGATATGCCGTAAAACAAAACAAAACAAACAAATTATTGAGATCTATCTATCTATCTATCTGAACTCCCTGTAATTGTAAGTTGTAATTAATCAATATCTTGATCAATTCTGTGGATTTACCCATGAAGATCCTTATGGTGAAACTCGAGTAGGTTATTTCTGTAACACTATAATAATATATATAATATATATATATATATATATATATATATATATATGTCTGTGTATGTATGTGTGTTGTATGTGTATATATTATATTAGTTTCAGTATATTCATATCGGTCGATCTATCTATATCTATCTTCTGATCTATCTATCTCCATTCATTCTCTTGTTAATCACTGGCTTCGTCATACTTCCTTGGTCTGTCTGTCTGTCTGTTTGTCTTCTATCGATCTATCTATTTATCTATCTATCTATTTTAGATGTGAGTAAACACGTGGAGGGACGATTTTGAGTCATATAAATTATGTAAATTTTAATCTCCAAACAAAATGACCAGCCTTCTCATTTTTCACTCTGTAATTATTTTAGAATCTCTTTATATTGCATAATATATATTTTCTGATTCATTCCGAGATTTTGTATTTTTAAATTTTTGTCATCATTTATTGCAATCTGTCAAGAATGGCCCTTCATATCTAAAGGTAAAATATGTAAATGAGAAGAAAAAATCAACCTTAAAAAAAAAAAAAACAATAAAAAACAAAAAACACAAAACAAAAAAAGACACATAGCGTAGAGGATAAGGGCGTTGGGTTAAGACAGTTCCAAGTGACAGTCATCTCTAGGCTGCAGGTTCAATCCTGGCCAAGGGCGACAGTAATATAAAATAATAATTAACATAAGGTTAACACCTAGTCCCCCAGCTATGGTTAGCGGAATGAGAACAGGATACCCCCGTGGATTGAATAAAGGGTTAGGTTCAAAGTTCCGTGAAGGCTCCCGATTACGACAAGAAGGTCCCCGCATTCGAAAAGAAGGTTCCCGAGTTCGAGAAGGTTCCCGAGTTCGAGAAGGATCTCGAGTTTGACAAGAAATACCTGAAGAAGACCGGAGGGCACATCAGCCGAAACATTGTACAGATAACAGATGAGGACAATAGTCCGAAATATCCAAATAATACTAAAACAAAAGAACAAAGAAACAAACAAAAAAACAAACAAACAAAAAACAAAAAAAATAAGAACAAAACTATGACTAACAATATAAAGTCCTTCCTGTGTATAGAGTCAAGTTTGAGAGAATTACCTGTGTGATGGAGTGGATATCTGGTATCTTCTGATTTAATGGTTTCTTAGAGATAATTTCTGGTCGACCTTCACCCTGGAATTGAGCCACGCATTAGGGCTGTTGATTGACTGAGGTTTAAACCACGTGACCTCGCCTAGTATATAAATCTAAGTGGTGTATTGTAGCACATCTTATATATATATCAAAAATATAGAGGCGCGTGGTCTAATGGTTAGAGTCGTAGGAAATGGACTCGTCGACCCGAGTTCAATTCCTAGACGAAGCTGTTTGCATTTCACATGGCGCTAAGGTATGAATCTAATTCTCCCTCCAGCTATGGGTAAATAGCAGGGCAGACCGGGCTCTTTAACCTTGGCTAGGTAACCAGTCTTGGAGAAGGAAAATTCTGAAATTAATGCTTAAGAATTTGACATTGTATCGCATCCTGCTCGTGAGGAGGGGTTGGTAAATATATATATATCAAAATATTCCAACAAAATGGCATTACTTTTTGACTCACCCTCGTAAAATAATTATATTTTATTCCTTTTTTTCACTCGACGACGCTTGAATTCGTTCTGTCTCTGATTTCGTCTATCTCTCGGCTCGTAACCCGCAAGATAAATATGGACAGATTTGTATAGGATAGAGATGACGAGAAAAAAGTGAGTGTAATGTGTGTGTGTGTGTGTGAGAGAGAAGAGAGAGAGAGAGAGAGAGAGAGAGAGAGAGAGAGAGAGAGAGAGAGAGAGAGTGAGAAAGAGAGAGAAAAAGAGAGAGAGAAAAAGAGAGAGAGATAGAGAGATAGAGAGAGAGAGAGCGTGAGAGAGAGAGAGAGAGAGAAGAGAGGAGAGAAGAGAGAGATAGAGCGAGATAGAGAGAGAGAGAGAGAGAGAGAGAAGAGAGAGAGAGAGAGAGAAAAAGAGAGAGAGAAGAGAAAAAAGAGAGATAGAGCGAGAGAGAGATAGAGAGAGAGAGAAAGAGAGAGAGAAAAAGAGAGAGAGAGAGAGAGAGAAAAGAGAGAGATAGATTTGAGATAGAGATAGATAGAAGATAGAGAGAGAGAGAAAGAGAGAGAGAGAGAAAGAGAAGGAAAAAAAGAGAGAGATAGAGAGAGAAAGAGAGAGAGAAAAAAGAGAGATAGAGAGAGAGAGAAGAGAGAGAGAGAGAGAGAGAGAGAGGAGAGAGAGAGAGAGAATTCAGATAATTGAGAATGCAGAGGACTTCTCTGACGTTGTCGAAAAGAACCAGCTCGGATATGAATAACAAAATCCCATTTACCTAAAGTGAACATTACGAAAAAGGTCAGACTGTTTTAGTCTAACATCTCTTGCATTCGAACCAGGCCTGACACTCGCACCACCCTACCCATAACCCCAACCACACCCACAAACGCCTCACACTCCCCTCACCCTTTGCTCACACCAAGAGACACTCAGATCTCTCTCTGTTTATCTCTTCTCTCTGTCTCTTTCTCTCTGTCTCTTTCTCTGTCTCTCTGTCTCTGTCTGTCCATCTTCTGTCAGTCTGTCTGTTCGCTTTCTCTCTCTCTCTCTCTCTCACACACACACTCTCTCTCTCTCTCTCTCTATATATATATATATATATATATATATATATATGTGTGTGTGTGTGTGTGAAGAGAAAAGGAAGTGAATCCGACGGTATGTAATATAGTGAGAAATTTGAAAAAACACAAGTTTGAATAAAATGAGTGGTAAATTTATCAGCCAACGCTGCAGTGTTTCAATCTGTTTAGTAGATCTTCTTCAGGGTTTTTGTTTTAACTAGGTTTTAGGTGGATTGATCAACAAAAGACTCTCACAATCTCCTTATTATCTGTGATAAATTTATTTTCCTTAAAACAAAAGCCCCGAAGAGGATCTACTAAACAGATTGAAACACTGCAGTTTTGGCTAATAAACTCACCACTCATTTTATTTAAATCTGTGTTTTTTCAATTTTCTCACTATACAACACACACACACACACACACACACACACACACACACACACATACATATATATATATATATATATTTATTATTATATCTTTTTGATATTCATTTACATTTTTACTATAAACTCTTTTGAGTTTTTATGATAAAAATGCTTAAACATTTTAAAAATAAAATTTCATTTTATTTTTAACAACACATATGTATTTTTAAAAATTAAAAAAAAAAAATTCCGGTACTGATCGAGAGCGTTCTGTGCCTTGTAATTACTGATATATTCATTTCGTTTATTCCGCTTACAATGTTGCTTTGAAAAAGACATATTCATTAATGTCGAAACAGATATCTGTCAGCAAAAATGTTTAACATCTTGTTGTTTTTCTATAAAACTTTCTTACATATTGTCGGATTCAATATCCATTTTTACCTTCATATCTATATCTATCTATCTATATATAATATTATATATATATATATATATATATATAAACTGTAAGGGTTTTCTCGTATGCTTCACTTGTTTGTTATACAAATAAAGATTTAAAAAAATAAAAATACTGTTCTTTTTTCCTTTATATATTTTCTGTTAACAAATGAACTATTGTCGCAATCTTTTATTTCTGTTCATACATTCGTTATCTTCCGTCACACACGCTGCACAGACCCAACCAATGCCTCGGCCAATCCTCACATATTCAAGATCTAGCATTCAAATCTGTTATGTTTTTACATCTTATTATAATGGAGATTGTGTGTTTTTCTGTCTGTAACCGAAACTATATTCCTACTCAAGTCACAATTCTCTTAGTTATTGATATCACATTCTCCATGATTTTATTTTTATCTAAACCTCAATTATTAATAAAATTGTCTTACATTATTAATACTGTTAACTATGTCTACATACTGACAACATGCAATTATATTTATATATACAACAAAATAGCGGTTTACAGTGTGAACGGGAAGGCTAATTTGCATATTAATATTAAAAAATCGAATTTAATAAATATGTGCTTAGTATTATTGATTTCTAACTGTTTGGTTTTATTTTAATGAATATAAGCAAAAATCTCTTCAATGAATCTTAAATGAAATCCATTAACAAGATAAATAACTGTCATTTTATTCTTTACTTCCTCTTATAAACTAAATACTTAAATTAGAAAAAATAACAATGAAAGACGAGTGATGGAAGAGTAAGTTTCAGTTGTTCCATTTTTATTATACTCCCTCTGTTTCAAATCTTTTATTATACTCCCTCTGTTCAAATCTTTTTATCTGTATTCTTATTTAGTTTCATTAGCCTTTCTAATTTAATACAATATTTTATTACATTAAAACTTAAATACTTGCACCCGGAGGTGCATATATTTGCTAGTACAGATAAAATACGGAAAACTGAATGAAAATACGGAAGACCAGGTTGTTGGAAATTAACAAGGTTTTATTTAACACAGAGTAGAGAATGCTTCTACCCTAGAAGTGACTTAACTAGCTCACATGTGTTGGAAGACTGAATGATAATGCAAGACCAGGTTGTTGGAAAGGTTTTATTAAACAGGTGTAGCATAATGGCGCGCCCTACCCGGGAACAGCATATTTTTGGCCTTGTGCCAGACACAGAGAAACCTTAATAGGATGTAGCACGATTTTCAGACCTTACGGGAGTGAGCAAGCAAGAGGGTAATGTAAAGCTCATTATCACCTGTGAGTCTATTCGTAGCCAGTAAGTCTGGGATTTTGCTATTAAAATTTATTTTAATCAGTTTGTCAGAAGAAAGGATGGTTGACCCGTTGACCTCTTAATTGACACATGCAATTTGTAGAACAGGTAGAACCTTCGAAAGATTCCACGACATTCTAGAAAATTCCCCACCCATTTCTATATAATGAGGGAACCTTAGATTTTGCGACAGTTGAGTTGGTCTGGGACCGTGGAGTTGGTTTGATAGTCAGGGTTGGCAGTTTGGGCAAGTTAGTTATAGGTGGGTGACTGAAAGGCATGTGTTACAGAATCGACTCTCTCTCTCAGCGACCAGTGAATAACTTTTAATAGTGCCGTGCATTTTGAGGCACTGTGAGACACGGTAAAACGCCAATACGTTACACAGGGTAGAGAATGGGTCTACTCTAAAAGTGACTTAAGTAGCTCAACCTTGTTGTGCACGAGCGTCCTGACAATTCGAATCCTAATCCCAAAAAGTCATGGTAGAAACCCCACTTACGGTTTCCCATCAGCCCCCTACTGATCAAGGGGAGCAACTCTAAATGTCGTTAGGTCTGAACCTAACAAAATCTAATCTATTTTTTCTTCTGAATAATGTCAAGACTTTTGAAAAAAGTTATTGGTACAATAAATTGAAATGTTCTTTTCTCAATATATATATTTATAGCGCTAATACCATTGGGAAAGGTATGAATCCAACTATACTCCCCCAGCTATGGGTAAATAGTAGGACAGACTGAGCTCTTCACACTTGGTAAGATAAGCTGTCGAGGAGAAAGAAAACTTTGAATTCAAACCTGTTAACCCCGCTTAAGAAATTGACCTTGTGTTGCATCCCGCTCGTGCAGAGGGGTTGGTATATATATATATATATATATATATATATATATATATATATATATGAACATCGATAAATACCTAGGCTTGGCAAAGTTATTCGTACAACCATTCACCCTTCAGATATGGTCAAATAGTAGGATAGATTATGCTTTAATCTTAGTTAAAACTTGATAAACAGTCTAGAATGAAAACTCTGAATTCAAACCAGTCAAACTCTATTTCAAACTATATGAAATGCAAACAGCCTCGTCCAGGATTTGAACTCGGGTCGGCGAGTCCATTTTCTACGACTTTAGCCATTATATATATATATATATATAAGTAATTGGTAATTTGCTTGAAGCATTGTTAATTATGTTATTATATATTAATGATTTGAAGGCCAATACAATGCACATAAAAATAAAAACAAAAAGATCTTTCGGTCTTATCGATTTCAAAGTAAACTTTATCTTCAGAGACGATTTTCCGAAAGTCGTCTCTGAAGATAAAGTTTACTTGGCCTTCAAATCATTAATATATAATATATATATATGTATATTTGGGCAACATTCTTTCATTTATGCATGTGGAATTAAACAAAAGGCACGTCTCCTGTTTAACGATTTTATTTTCAAGGTATCTGGCCAACTTTTTTATATTTGGATGGAACTCCTGAAAGTGTTACAGGCATTTTAAAATGTGAGTACTGCATTGAAAATTAATTTTGTTTAAGGATGATTTGTATTGTTTGATTTTAAAATGCCTATAACACTTTTCCCATCAATTCTCCTCCTTCCAGCCTCCATATCCATTAATATACTTTGAAAAAAAAAAAAAAAAAAAGATGCACATCACCCCTGTTGATGGCACTTCGAAGTGCCAAAAGTACTCGGAATATGAACTTCGGTGGACTAATCCACGAATTCCATCCAATTATAAAAAAAGTTGGCCAGAAAGCTTTAAAAGATCACCAATAAAATAGCTAAACAGGAGCCTTTTGTTTAATTCTACATATATATATATATATATATTATCATATTATCAATATTACGCAATTGTACATTCTTTTTCAAATGTTATCAGGTGAAAGATTTGAGATATTGGCAGTTTGCTGTATTATCTTGCACTGACCTTCAAGCTACTAAAGGTGCTCGGAAATTTCTAGAAACGGAAAGAAACTCTGATGAAAATATCAAGTTGTCAATAGTAATTCATCACTAATCATTCTTTCGGTCAGACTCTAATGAGAATCCTCACTTTAGTCGGATTTTCCTTTGAATCGGAATGGGCTTCATATTCCGTTGCCCTTTGACCATTCCGAAATGCCATGTACCAATTAAAACCAGTTCCTGGGACAGCGCTTCATCTTCTTAAGCCGGTGCTAACTTGCTTGTATTTATCCAACCCCACCTCCACGAAAAGGATGCGATGCAATGTCCATTTTTAAGTGGATTACTACTTGTGTTCCTTCTTGGCAATTGTATCGTGTCCGTTAAAAATTAAGCCAATCACCAGAAGTTTTATGTAGATATTCCAACTTGGATTATGATATATATATATTGTATACCTGCCTAAATAATATATATATATATATATATATATATATATATATATATATATAATAATCATTAGCATCATCAGGTGTACTCATGTGTAGGTGTCCAGAGGAGAGCGTCACTTACGAATTTTGCCTTGCCTTCTATCACACAAAGCATCCGAGTAAGATGAGCAAGAAATGTTGGACAGTGCTGGAGAACCAAGTATATATATATATATATATATATATATATATATATATATATATATCATGAAACATTATACATCACCAATGCCACCAAACACAAATACGCTCTTTCATACGCACCTACGCACGTGGATACGGTCATTCATACGCACACACGCGCGTGGATACGGTCATAACGTCACAGTCTACACGCATCTTCATGCACATGCGCATGAAAACATACGCACACGTACAAGCAAAACAGCGCATTCATGTAAACATGCAACACGAGAATACAGTTATAAAAAATACCATCTGTAACATTTAAAAAAAAAAAAAAATCATTTAACTAAAAATGCCATAACAAGACGACAACTACTTCAGTTCCAGTGTTCTTCTGAAGAAGAGATTTTATCTCGAAATATTAACATTAAGAATAAATCACAGGTTAACTAACAACACCATTGTTACCTTATGTTTTCTTTACACCTGCATTGTGATAGCCTTCAAAATCAACCTCCAAACCAATATATATATATATAATATTATATATATATATATAATATATATGTGTGTGTGTGTGGTGTGTGTGTGTGTGATACTTTATTATTCTCAATTGAATAAACTGTATCTTTAATTAAAAGGTTACTACTACTACTATGGCTTACCTTCAGGTCATGCTGAAAGCACCGGCTTTCGTTAGATCACCGGAGTTAAGCAGCGATGAGTCTGTTCAATACTTAGATGGGTGACCATTTGAGCAGCAGCAAGTACTGTATGAAACCGAACGTCAAGATGACTTGATTCGGCATTAAATAATCCGAAAATATGCCCTAATACCAACCAACCAACCAACCAACCAACAATAAAACAATATGAGTCCACTGTTTATCAAAATGACTTGATTCGGCGTTAAATGACCCGCAAAGGATTGATATACCGTAAAACTGTTGTATACCCTTTCTTACTTCTTACTTCTGGTCGTATTTTCTTCTGGACGGCTTTGGTTTTATCTTCTAACATCTGGACTTTCTTGGGGACTTCAGGTCTGGTTTCTGTAAGGGATCACTCCTTATCAGAAGCCCTGTGTCATTGTTAGTTTTTAGGTAATAAACACAAGACTTCGATTTACTTTGATGTTACTTTATTTGTAAATCCCCAAACCAGACATCTGCGCACATCCTACGAGCTCGGCTCCTACTTGCTGACTTGAACTTACTATCCTTAAACCGGAAGACAGGGTCTTCCATGCCTTCTGGTTCTCACGATTTATCCCCGGAAGGCAAGGTGAGAGTGAGGTCAAGCGCTGTCACTCACTCTCAAGGCCATCAGCTGCACTAATCGCTATTATGTTTCTACACTACCTTATATAAGTATTAGGGATCCAATAATTATGTAACAAAACAAAACAACCAACTAGCACTACTATGAATGTTTTCCCTCGTGTTTAAAGTCAATATTGACTAGGTGGTTTTTAATCAGAGTTGCCAACCTGAAAAATAGATTAAAACCAGTCTCATTACTTTGGTATTCTGCTCTTGCCTTTTCAGATGAATAAAACGGCGACGTGTTAACTAAAAATGTCTCTTAATTGAAGTTGGACAGATGAAAGGAAAGACGGTAAGTAAATTACTAAATCTAAAAATATTGTCCTTAATCCTCTGAAGAATAAAACGTAACAGATAATCGGATACAAAAATTAGAAGAGGAGGAGGGAGAGGAGGAGAAGGAGAGGAAGAAGAAGAAGACAAAATATCAACCGCCTTTTATTCTCTATGAAAGATGATAAAAAGCATCTTGGAAAACTCAACTCCAAACAATAATATAAAATAATAAGGATAACGCTGGATAATTAGAGAAATCGTCTTATGAGATTTGAAAATTAAAGAACAATGAAACTAATAAAGATAACGTTAGTCGCTTAGTTGAAAACAAGTTTACAAGATACGCAATTAAGAATTATTCAGCAACAGAATTGGGGCTACACAGTGTTATAGGAATATTTGAAACCAAATAACTGTGTATGAATTATTGTTAAGAACCGGTTTCTCGTCGGGTACATAAACAAAAGTTCTTATGTGTGTGTGTGTGTGTGTGTGTGTGTGAGAGAGAGAGAGAGAGAGAGAGAGAGAGAGAGAGAGAGAGAGAGAGAGAGAGAGAGTGTGTGTGTGTGTGTACCAAATAACTGTGTATAAATTATTGTTGCGTACCCCTTTCTCGTCGGGTATATAAACAAGAGTTTTATGTGTGTGTGTGTGTGTGTGTGTGAGAGAGAGAGAGAGAGAGAGAGAGAGGAGAGAGAGAGAGAGAGAGAGAGAGTGTGTGTGTGTGTGTGTGTGTGACCAAATAACTGTGTATAAATTATTGTTGCGTACCCCTTTCTCGTCGGGTATATAAACAAGAGTTCTTATGTGAGAGAGAGAGAGAGAGAGAGAGAGAGAGAGAGAGAGAGAGAGAGAGAGAGAGAGAGAGAGTGGACCAAATAACTGTGTATAAATTATTGTTGCGTACCCTTTTCCTCGGATACATAAACAAGAGTTCTTATGTGTTATATATATATATTATATATATATATATATATTATAGAGAGAGAGAGAGAGAGAGAGAGAGAGAGAAAGAGAAAGAGAGAGAGAGAGAGTGGACCAACATAGAGAGAGACAGACATATATAGATAGACAGATGGAGTCCTGTGACTTACTTGCTTGTTACTTTTTATCTTCTTTCTTTCGGCCATCCGTGATCATCCAGTCGCCATGTTGGATCTTTACTTCTTTCTACTTTGTCTAATTCTTCTAACTTGTTGCTGCTTCATTTTCTAACTAAGGGCTTCTTTTAAGGGTGTCTTTTAAAGTCATGCATAATTAACCAACAAGACTTGTATTACTTTGATCAAAGGTTTTATTTTAGCCCATGTTAATTCACAGAGCGGACTGAGTCAACAGCCTCAGCGGAAAGATCATCCTCTCCGTTTGACAACTGGCTGCAAAACTGATTACTTAACTAGTTCTCACGTGACTTGCGAGATTCCCGCCTTTTGGGGTCAAAGTTCCCAAACGGTCTGGTATTTTTCCATTTGGGCACTTTGCATTCTCACTACAGGGTGTTGCCAATAATCTATGTGGTAGCATAGATTATGCAATATTATTTGTATTTAATAGGAATACTTGCTACCATATGAGTTTGTGCAAATTATTCGTATTAAGTTGGAATACTTGATAAAATTCAATTGTGTAAATTATTTGTACAAGCAAGAATATGCAACGTCCGGGCGTAAGTATTTAATGTAATGAAACATATTAGATTAGAAAGACTAACGAAATTAAATAAGAACGCATATAAAAAAGATTACACTTATTTTAATTATATCTTAATCAGTTTGAATAAAAAACAATTATCTATTAAACCCGTTTTTGTCAAAACCAGTGTGCAAATTAACCACACCATATATAATGTAAACCTTTATATCTTAGTGATATATAAGGCAGATTTTAAACGAATTAATAACATGGGTTGTTTTGAGGCAAATCTAACTCAGATTTTCATAGAGACATCGTTAATAAATAAAATTTATTCTATGTATTTATGATTTTGATTATAAATTAAATACTAATTGATAAGCTTACGTAATTCCTGAGGGTATTGTGATGTAGGCAGAGACGTAGTTTCGGTTATAGACAGACACCGAATCTTCGTTACAATAAGATTAGATAGGAATACTTGATATCATATAATATTTGTATTAAGAAGAAATACTTGATAACATTCAACTGTGTAAATTATTTGTATTAGATAGGAATGGTTGATTCCATGAGATATTAGTATCTATGTATATAAACTGGTTTAATAATTTCAGAGACTTAGCGTCTAGTAGGGCGATGACACCATCTTGTTTGTAATACATGAGGTAACATGGTCACTGATGCATCTTGCTGCTTTCGCGAGGCTATGAAGCAGTGATTGTTATTTTCTTACGTGCTGGGGAGATGAGAGATGAGAAGCATTCGTATATGTCTCCTGCATATTTATTTTCTTACTTGAGATATGAAGATATGAGATATGCTGATATAAGATCATACTCCCACATCCAAATCTCTCTACTTACTTAGAGTAACTCGGCTGCTAGCTTCTTTTGTATTCTATTTCTTGATAAGCAAGGATATTTCTTCTAACTGGTCTGGTCTGTAGAAGCTGGTTTGCCATTAGTTTACAAAGAAACAACTAAGGCTTATATTTTATGTGTTCTATTATTTTCTATTATTTTCTTACTTGCTTGGGAGATGAGAGATGGGAAACATTCATATATGTCTCCTGCATACTTAAGTATTTTCTTACTTGACATATGAATATATGAGATATGCTGATATGAAAGTATCCATAATCATACTCCCACATCCAAATCTCTCTACTTACTTAGATTAACTCGGCTGGTAGCTTCTTCTGTATTCTGTTTCTTGACTAGTAAGGATATTTCTTCTAACTGGTCTGGTCTGTAGTCTGTAACTTGACTGGTCTTTTGTTCTTCTGTTTCTTCTAACTAGTCTGGTTCTGTAGAAGCTGGTTTCCCATTAGTTCACAAAGATACAACTAAGGATTATATTTTATGTGATCACATGTTTAATCAGAGCCAGAATGTTCTCTAGTTAGGATCGTTTAACGCATGCGTGAGTGAAGCGGGGCCCAAGGAAGTCTCACGCTTAACTAAGGTCTGAGCCTTCGTTCCAGGCCAATCTGTGTGACCGGACAGAAGGTCACATACACTGATAAATTATAGCGACAATTCTTCCAAGCCATGGCTGTATCAGTACTACGATATGGCTGCACCACTTGAGACCCAACAAAACGCCTAGAGAATAAGCTAAATGGAAGCTGCACAAGAATGATGCGCGCAATCTTAAAAAAATCGTAGAAACAACACCCACAAGGAAGCAGCTGTATGGCCACTTACCCCCTATCACACAAACCATCCAAGTGAGACGAACAAGATATACTGGACACTACTGGAGAAGCAAAGACGAACTCATAAGTGACGTTCTCCTGTAGAGACCAGCACATGGAAACGCCAGAGTGGGCCGACCAGCAAAAACTTACATTAACCAAGTCTGCGCGTATACTGGATGCTGCGCAGAGGAACTGGCATGAGCAATGAATGATAGGGATGGTTGGCGAGAGATTGTCATGGATAGCCATGCTGCTAGCATGACATGATGATCATCAACATCTAATCCAACGGATTTTGAATTTCAACGACTTTTAATTCAAAATCCAACTATATCAACCGTCCAAAAAACAACGGTTTATCAATATACAATAAAAGTACATTATAAGCAAGTGAATAGAGGACGTGAAAACGTTATTGAAAAGCTGAAAAAATAACTTACACAAAAAACAACAACAACAACGGAAACGAAGCTGACAATCACACATAAAAATAAACAGTAAAAAAAATATAAGAAGAAAAACTGCTAAAATATCTGATAACAATTGCTGAACGAAGTTCTTGAGACAGTAGAAAAAAAGAAGGTTATCCATGCGTAAGGAAATTACGAAGACAACAAGGAAGTGGCGAATAGACACAGAGGATGTAGTCTAGGCAATAGTGAGATTCGTAACGATCATCTTTCGGGAATTTTTTGACTAAAGAACATAAAGATCAGTGAACCAGAATAATCCGAATATAACAAGAAGATGGGAAGAATTTTGCAAATCCCTAAGGATAAAGGCAAACGAGATAATAATAATGATAATAATAATAATAATAATGATAATAATAACAACAACAACAACAACAACAACAACAAAAACAACAATAATAATAATAATAATAATAATAATAATAATAATAATAAAGCGACAGATGGAAAAACAGAAAAACAACAAAGACTAAAAAACAAAAATGGGAAAAAAACAATTATATGGACACTTCAAACGACAAATCGAAGAGGTTGCACATGAAAAGACTTGGGCATGGTTAAGAAAGGGAAACCTCAAAAGAGAAACTGAATCACTTATAATTGCTGTACAAAATAATGCCATAAGGACAAACTATATAAAAGCGAAAATTGATAAGACCCAACAAAATAGTAAATGTAGACTTTGTGGTAATAGAGATGAGATTGTAAACCATATACTCTGCGAATGTAACAAACTAGCACAACGAGAATACAAAACTAGACACGACTGGGTTGGGAAGGTGATCCACTGGGAATTATGCAAAAAATGTAATTTTGGCCATACAACAAAATGGTATATGCATAAACCAGAACCTGTTCTTGAGAATGAAACGCATAGAATTTTCTGGGACTTTTAAATAAAAACGGATCACCTTATCCCAGCAAGAAGACCAGACCTAGTGTTGATAAAAAAAAGAAAGAACTTGTCAACTGGCGGATTTTGCAGTTCCAGCAGATCACAGGGTGAAGATAAAGGAAAATGAAAAAAATAGACAAATACCTGGACCTTGCCAAAGAACTGAAAAAGTTATGGAATATGAAAGTCAAAGTTATACCAATTGTAATTGGTGCACTTGGAACGGTTCCAAAAGGATTGGAAAAGGGTTTAGAAAATCTAGAAATCAGAGGAAGGATTGATAGTATCCAGAACACTGCACTGCTGCAATCAGCCAGAATACTCAGAAGAGTCCTGGAGACCTGAGGAGACTTGCTGTCACCCAGACTAACGCTGATGTAAAAAGTCAAAAGGAGTAAATAATAATAATAACAATAATAATAATAATAAATTATATCAAAGCAAAAATTTATAAGACACAACAAAACAGTAAATGTAGACTGTGTGGTGACAGAGATGAGACAATAAACCATGTATTAATCGATTGTAGCAAACTAGCACAATGGGAATATAAAGCTAGGTACGACTGAGTTGGGAAGGTGATCCACTGGGAATTATGCAAACAATTAAATTCTGACCATACAACAAAATGGTAAATGCATAAACCAGAATCTGTTCCTGAGAATGAAACGCATAAAATTCTCTGGGACTTTGAGATAAAGACGGATCACTTTATCCCAGAAAGGAGACCAGACCTAGTATTGATAAACAAAAAAAGAAAAACAAAGAAGAAAAAAAAGAGAACTTGTCAACTGGTAGATTTTGCTGTTTCAGCAGATCACTGGGTGAAGATGAATGAAAACGAAAGGATAGACAAATACGTGGACCTTGCCAGAGAATTGAAGAAGCTGGAAAAAATTCGAATAAAAGGGTCAAAGTGGTACAAATTTAGTTGGTGCCCTTGGAACGGTTCCAAAAAGGTTAGAAAAAGACTGGAGGAACTGGAAATCAGAAGAAGAATTGAGACCATCCAGACTACTGCATTGTTGCAATCGGCTAGAATCCTTAAAATGGACATCTCTTAAACATTATTATTTTTTTCATTTTTGTCTTTTAAGAGAGATTCTTTAGAAAATATATTTTTCATTTATTCCATTCATTTCATTCATTTTTTATTCTATTCATTTTTACATTAATTCTTAATTCTCTGTCTCTCTCTGCCTCTGCCTCTGCCTCTGTCTCTGTCTCTCTCTATATATAAGGGCTGTAATTATTATTCAATTTTCTGATAACCTGAAAATTGATTGTGTATTATTTATGAACACGTCGGACCATATGACATTTAGGTAACCCTTTTTGTTCTCGATTAAGAAAGGACATGTTTTTCATTTACACCGTCAATATCCCATTGTTTTAACAGACGATTTTTAGATTAAAAAAAATGATAAAACTAACCCCTAACCCTAACCCTGACCCCTAACCCTAACCCCTAATAAACAACCGTATATTGACGGTGTAAATGAAAAACATGTCCTTTCTTAATCGAGATCAAAAGAGGTGCCTAAAGGTCATATGGTCCAACACGTCATCAGTAATTGCGGCTTAATTTAAAGTACATTAGGTAGGTCGTTACTCGAACTGTCTTTTTGAAGTCTCCCATCGTATGGTTATTGTCGTAGGAAATAGACACAGTGACGCGAGTTCAAATCCTAGCTGAGACTGGTAGCATTTCACATAAAAGTTTTAATTTAGAAAATATTAGTATATTACTATATTTTATGTGTTCTATTATTTTCTATTATTTTCTTTCAAGACTTTATTTTCTATTTTCATTATTTTAACTTTTGTAGAAAAAAACCCTAAACTTGTTTATGTTGCATAGCGCTCGACTCGGGCCACACAATCGTACATGTTATATACTGTTGCTGGGTCGTATGTGTTAGTAGTGGAGTATAAAGATTCACACGTAGACATATGTAGTAGTAAGACTCTGAACGTTTATTTCTTTTCCCCTCGTGGTGCGGTGAGTGGCGGCATTGACAATGGGAACTACTGCTGCTACTGTGGTGGAAGGTGGTGGGCGCGCCTCACTGCTCGCTGGCAGCGATCGACCGTGTCAACGGTCACTCCGCTCTGTTCGCCGTCTCTCTGGGGTCTGACTCTCTAACTGCTACTGCTGACCCCTTAAGTAAAGGCAGCCGCCCACACATCCTTTTGTTCCTTTGACCGGAAGTTCTTTCTTCCCTTTCCAGTCTCTTTGTTCAATTTTCCTTTGTCTTTTCGAACTTCCCGCACAAAACAAATTGAAACAATAGTCAATCTGCAACATTTATTTGACTATGTTAAATGTATGTTGCACCCATAGTTTGTTTTTTGTTTGCATTGTGTGTATGTTTTGTTGGCATCCTTCCGTCTACTAAAGACGATGGCGTAGTGTCCACTTTAAAAAATTCTTTAATTATTTTATCTGCAACTGCACGAGTGGCTGAATAGATCAATTTTTGAAAGACAATCTCTGTTACAGTGACTGCAAACAAACAGTGATGCTTGCTGGGGTTGCTGTTGTCTTTCCTCATTCTGGCTCTCTTTTCTGTGGCAGCTTCTTTCCTATCTTTTTCACTCCTTTTCGTTCCTTGTTTGACAAGGAAGTGCCAGGCCGCTCGGTCTTCTGTACAAGCCTCCATGTGTTGGTGTTAATGTGGCATGTCTTCATGTCCTTCTTGCAGATATCTTTAAAGCGCAGGCGTGGTCTTCCTACCGGTCGGATGCCTTCTACTAATTGCCATACAGTAGGTCTATGGAGATACGGCCTTTGTCCATCCTCCTGACATGACAAGCCAAGTCAGACATCTCTCGCAGATGATGGCGGGCATGCTGTTCATGTTTTCTCGTTCCAGCACGTCTGTGTTGAGCACTTTGTCCTGCCAGCGTATGCGTAGAATGCGGCGTAGGCATCTGAGGTGGAAATTGTCCAGCTAAACATAATTTTAGTTATTTTACTCTTACTCGTATACATTTGTTCAAGTGCTGATTAATGTTCTGTTTAAATAAATAAACATTTTTAGATTAATTTATTTACTACTTGTATTTATTAATATATATCTTTTTAAATTAACATAAGGGCTAAAGATGACCAAATTTTGGGCAGAGAGAGGGAAAGAAAAAGTAAATAGTTGTATTGAGAAAGAAGGTGAGAGTAACCGTCCCTTTTTGTTACCTCGTTTGTTCTTTTCTTTCTTTCTTTTGTGACCACCCACATGAAATGAGAAAAACAGGTAACTCGACTAAATAAGAAAATGTAAAAATAATTCAGGTAACACACACGTACGTATTCGTCGCAAAGAAGGGGAAAATCGAGACAAGTTTTTTCATTCTTTCTACGCACTTGTTGATAGAACATCTCTTTTTCTAAAACACTATCCATATGTACGTTTACCAAAAAAACAAAAACAAAAAAAAACAAAAGAGCCAAAGAAAATCTAATCCAATTTTTATTTACTTTATTTTTATCTAAAAAGATTTTAAATAAATATTCTGTTCACATAAACGAAAGTTATCAAAACAAATCTGTAAACCTAATACAATATATTTCATCCTTAACATTGTATACATATATTTCACTTTGAATCATTTTTTCAATAAACACACAAACACACACACACACTCATATATATATATATATATATATATATATATATATATATAGAGAGAGAGAGAGAGTTGGTATGTAATTAAACACCGTCTTTTGTTTCCGATAAAGAAAAAGAACAGAGACAGTGTTATTTTTAAATTTAACAAATCTAAAAAATAACAGGGGTTACCTCCCTTGAATTGTTAAGTTAAACTACAAACGGTCGGGGAGGAATATTAGACTGAGAAGATTTTGAAAAAAAAAGCGGGGGGGGTTCTGAACACACATACACACATATATATATATATATATATATATATATATAGAGAGAGAGAGAGAGAGAGATATTAATAAGTCATACACAGACACGTGTTTCGGCGTTCACGCCTCTTCAGTGTGGCTAGACACAACTATCTTTGACTAGGGTCGAACTATATATAGTTGGTATGTAATTAAACACCAGCCAGCCAGCCAGCCAGCCATAAACTGTCATTTTCAAGACATCTCCTCTGACCGCTAAGTGTGACCTTCCAAGTTTTACTTTTAGATAATGGATTGCTATAGTCAGTTTTAGCACAATGTGTCATGCCCATCCTCATTATAATCGCCCCAACAACACAGATTCCCATGACTTTTTCTCCCGCAACCCATCCATATTAATCATCAGTCCTGGTCAATCCACCCACGACATCTGGTATCCGTACAGAGCGGCGTTCAGCGTGCCTTGTTTGTCTAATTTGGATGTTTGTGTGATATGAGGTAAGTGGCTGTACAGTTCTATTTCCATGATTTTTTCAGGACAGTACGTATCATACTTGAGTAGCCTTTGACCTAATCATTTTGTTAAAGTCCAAATGGTGCAGCCATACAATAGCTCTGATACGGCACAGGCTGGAAGATTACTAATTTGTCTTATCAGAGAGAATAAATTAAAATAACGTTTAAACATGGAAAACACTGTCAGTCATTTAGTCTAATTGACAAGGATTGAACTTAGGAACGTTTAGAACGAGTCTTCTCATTGGCTAGAGAATCACGCGACTAGCGGACGCTGGTAAATTAGGATCAGAAATTAGTAATGGATCGGGTAATTGCAAAAAAAAAAAAAAAAGTATCGTCGAAAAAAAAATGTACTTGAGAATCTTTTCCGTCTTTTGTTTCCGACAAAGAAAAAGAACAGAGACAGTCGATATTTATTTATTTTTAAATTTAACAAAATCTTTCAAATAACAGGAGTAACCTCCCTTGAATTGTTAAGTTAAACTAAAACGGTCGGGGAAGGAATATTAGATTGAAGGCAGACGGGTGATTTTTTCGGAGACGACGGGAATAAGAAGAGACTGAGAACATTTTGAAAAATAAAGCGGTGTGCGTGTGTGTGTGTGTGTGGGGGGGGTTCTGAACTGATTTAGGAAGAAGAAAAAGGCAATTTTGAAACTGTTGGATCAGTAAGATTTATTGAAGTGAGAAGTGGGAGCAGATGGAAAAGGAATGTATCTTTTTTCTCACCGGAATGAAAAGAAAACTTATATGTTGTTTATTTTTTCGTTTGTTACATAATTCATGAATAGTGTAACGAAATTGATGGGCAGAACTGTGGACGAGCAGATTCCCAACCCACACGAACAAAGCGCGTCCGGATATGTTTGGCCTATGTGAGGAGGAGGAATGTGGCGAGTGACCACGGAAATTGAACTCGCCACCTCCTCGTCGCTGAAATGCTGTTGAAATTCCACACGAGCAGTGCAGAGTAACCCGGATGTAAACTATATCGTCGTGAGGATTGACGCATACTTGCACGGGCAATGCAGAGTAAGTAGCTCGGATGTACACAGTTACTGTGTATTTAAGGGCCTTCCCTCCCAGACTGGGAGAGGGAGAACTGCAGTAGGATTTTGCTGTCGAGATGAGTGGAACAGAAAACCGTGTTTGGATCTTGCTGAATCAGCCGAGAGGAAGATGGTCCCCAAACCAGAACCAGAACCAGAACCAGAACCAGTAAGATCCCATCTCCTCTCCTCTTGCCATTTATAGACCCGATGTAAATGGGTATATAACAAGACTAGATTTCCCCAAGATCAGCCACACAATAAAAAAAACGCCTGAGCAACAGAGCAATCAGGTATTTTTAGAACTCAGTATTGTGTGCACCTTGTGAAAGGCTGCTGTGATATTGTTGCAGGTTACTGGTAGACTTTTTAACAAAGAAAATCAAGAAAAAATACTAAATAAATTTTGAAAAATGTTAAAAAACTGTTCAATTTCAACAAGTATTAAAACTTGAGAAAATTGAGTTGACTCCACTTTGGCCCTATCTTGGGCTAGACGGGCGGTCGGAGAGGCCCTCTCCGATCAATCGGCTGGTCACGTCAAGCCCTAGCACCTATATGATTTTCCCAACCCTATTGCCCTTATGGCAAGCCCCAACCCCTTTTTATCATATGGGTGTTAGAAGGCGGTGGCTGCGGGTCTACATGTCCTGGGAATGACGTTAAACTCTATCTGATGGTGAGGTTCCAGTTCTGGAGGTTTGGGAAATGTGGAGCACCCCTTCATCACCATCGCTCCCTGGTCAACTCTGATCCGGAGTGGTAGTACCTGTTAGGGTCCCATCTATGGGTTAAATAGAAAAAATGTATTTATAAAAAAATTGTATTATCCATTAAGAATTGATTTATTTCAAAACTTTATCGGCATTAAATGACCCACTGAGGTTGATATGCCGTAAAACAAAACAAACCAAACCAAACCAAAATTGAGTTGACAACATAAGTTGAATTAATTATTTAATTAAATTATATTAATTAAATAATTTATTCCAATACACGTGTTATATACCCCTTCTAACACACCGGGTATATATAATGGGGAGGGGAGAGGAGGGAAGGGAGATAGATAGACAGGGGAGGATGGGAGGAGGGGTTCTTACTTGTTACTCTTCTATTTCGTCTGCCGCTTACTATCTGCTGCTAATTCGGTCGCCATTTTCTCTTGCTGGGCTGTTTTCTTGGGCTGATTTTCCGGATGGCTTTTACTTCTTTCTGTTGATTTCTTTGGGTTGGTTATTTCTTGTTTCAGTTAATCAATTAACAAGACTTAGTGAAGTCCAATTACCGTCGAACTGGGAAGACAAGGCAGCAAACGGTTGTAACTCAATACAATCCCGAAAGCCACAAAGTCCACTGCAAAATGACAGAGTATATATAAGACCCCACAATGTCATTCAAATCAAGCAGTCAAGCAGCCAATCAGAACTCAAGGAATGGAATCACCCAAATCACCCAGATTCATGATGGATCATTCTTGAGTCCTATTTATACCAACTGTCTTGGACACTGCTTGAGTGGTACTTAGCTGCTGTTATTCAAACCCAGTAGACTAACTGACTTCAATAAACGGATACTTCACATTCCCCATAGCTTCAGAATTGGAGCCTTACTACCGGATGTAAAAAAAAATGTTGTTGTTTTTTAAAACTCAGCCCATCTTCAACCGCCGCGGTGGAGAATGACTCTCAGAGCTGAAGGTAAGGTTTGATTCTTTAAAAATTGAAGTTAAAGGTGAAAAACTTCGTGACAGTCAGAAACGAAGGAACAAGGTGTCCAAGGAAGAAAATCCCTCCCCCATAAGGAGAAGAGACGACGGCTGATGGATAAAGAGCATATGCCCAATGGAAGAAGAAGAAGAAGAAGAAGAAGAAGAAGAAGAAGAAGAAGAGAACATGAAACAGAATATCCTCTTGCTAACTCACTACTCATCGGCCTTGCCTATTACACAAAAGCCATTAGGTTGTATTGAAAAAAAGATTTAACGATATTGATTTGAAAAATGCCATTGTTAGAAATAAAATAGATTAAGTCTAATATTGTTTGGATATTTTTTCACGTTTCCGGTATTACAATATGTCCTTACTTTTGTCAGTACTGCGACATAGATAAGAAATGTATTGCAGCAATAAAAGTGTCTAGGGGACAATAAACTACATCCGGTTGTAAGGTTCCAATTCTGAAGCTTTGGGGAATGTGAAGTACCCGTTGTAGAAGAACTATAGCGATACTATTCAACCCATAGTGGAGGGATGAGGGGTTTCACGAAGTATTTTCAGCTTGTAATTCAATTTAAAAATTCAAATCTTTTCCTCACGCAATCCTCGTGGCTAAATAAAAAAAAAAGCAGCAACAACCGATCGTTCTGTAAAAAAAAAAAAAACAAAAAAGAAAAACAAAAAGAATATCCAAGAAAAATTCTGAATACATTTGGAAAGATGCAGTTAAAAATATTAAATTTCAACAAGTATTAAACCTGAGGAAATTGATAAAACATCATAAGTTGAAATAATTATTTCATTAAATAATTTTTTCCAATACACGAGTTTTTTGCTGCTTTTTTATTTAACCACGGGAAAATAAACAACAAACATATAATCTTCTTCTTCTTCTTCTTCTTCTTCTTCTTCTTCTTCTTCTTCTTCTTCTTAGTTTTCACATCAGTTTTAGCTGATGGTCTTTCACTGGAGTCTGAGTGACAACAAGTCTCCTCAGGTCTCCAGGACTCTTCTGAGTATTCAGGCAGATTGCAGCAGTGCAGTGTTCTGAATGGTATCAATCCTTCCCCTGATTTCCAGATTTTCCACACCCTTTTCCAAAACTTTTGGGACTGTTCCAAGTGCACCAACTACAATTGGTATCACTTTGACTTTTATATTCCATAACTTTTTCAGTTCTCTGGCAAGGTCCAAGTATATTGTTCTCCAGGACTCTTCTAAGTATTCTGGCAGATTGCATTATTATTATTATTATTATTATTCACACTGCCGTAGCTGGTGGTTCACTGGAGGCTGAGTGACAGCAAGTCTCCTCAGGTCTCCAGGATTCTTCTGAGTATTCTAGCCGATCCAACAGTGTCGTAGTTTGGATGGTCTCGATTCTCCCTCTAATTTCCAGTTCACCCAAATTCTTTTCCAGTGCTTTGGGGATTGTTCCAAGGGCACCAATTACAATTGGCACGACTTTCACCTACATGTTCCACAGCTTCCTCAGTTCTCTGACAAGATTCAAGTATTTGTCTATCTTCTCGCTTTCTTTCATTTTCACTCGGTGGTCGGCAGGGACGGCAAAATCCACGAGATAGCAGGTTCTCTATTTCTTGTCAATTAATACTAGGTCCGGTCTCCTGGCCGGGAATATTATTATTATTGTTTTACTTCTCTGATTTTGTTTGATTTGTTTTGTTAAATGGCATATCAACCTTATGGGTTATTTAATGCCAAAACTATTAGAGTGAGTGATAAAAGTTGGCACTTAAATTTCCTTTAGAGATGTATTTTCAACCTTGGGCTCTGGACTTGGAAAATTCTCAACAGGATGTTAAGAGTTAAGTAAAGATTCCTATTTATTTCCATGGAATCTATCACAGATACATGGAAAATAACACAATTAGATAGAGCAAGTTTTCAACTATAAAACAGAGTGCCACTATTAGCTATGTATTTTTGTTATGAATGAATATGAACCAACATGTCACATCCATTAGAGGACTTTTCATTATTATTATTATTATTATTATTATTATTATTATTATTATATCCTAGAATGTCAGATATGAATGTTGGTGGTATGGTAGTAGATGTTGAACATTCTTGTCAATAACTTTTTTTCCTTTTTTTATGTTACAGACTAGTAAAATAGCATCTTGAGATATGTCACTGAATTCCTCCATACTGAAAAAAATGCACCCACTGACATTGGCTGAACATTCACAGAGACCAAACAGTCAATTATAGATAGTCATTTTCTGGTGATAGTGACTAAGTTCTCTTCTTCTTCTTCTTCTTCTTCTTATTCTTCTTCTTATTATTATTATTATTATTATTATTATTATTATTATTATTGAGTTTTTCACATCAGCGTTAGCTGATGGTATTTCACTAGAGGCTGAATGACAACAAGTCTCCTCAGGTCTCCAGGACTGTGTTGTTGTGTCTTATCAATTTTTGCTTTGATATAATTTGTTCTTATGGCATTATTTTGCGCAGCAATTATTAGTGATTCAGTTTCTCTCTTGAAGTTTCCTCTTCTAAACCATGTCCAAGTCTTTTTATGTGCAACCTCTCTGATTTGTCATTTAAAGTGTCCATATAATTGTTTTTCTTCCCATTTTTGTTTTCTAGTTTTCGTTGTTTTTCTGTTTGTCCATATATTATATCTGCTGTTGTTGGTTGCCATAAGTAATCTTTCTTTGCACTTTTTTGTCTCTTCTTCTTCTTCTTCTTCTTCTTCTTCTTCTTCTTCTTGCTTATCTTTTCTTCTTCTTCTTCTTCTTCTTCTTCTTCTTGCTTATCATTTCTTCTTCTTCTTCTTCTTCTTCTTGCTTATCTTTTCTTCTTCTTCTTCTTCTTCTTCTTCTTCTTCTTCTTCTTCTTCTTCTTCTTATTATTATTATTATTATTATTATGTCCCAACTTTATCAATACACTTAAGTGTTTAGCTATTATTTAGTCTATAATAACTACGCTCTTTTTACATCAACTCATCTCAATTTGTGAGTGTCTTCAGCTTTAGGGAACAAAATAACAATTAACCACACTTTACACCAACTCAACACTAGGGGGCGTCAAAAGCACGTGATCGAAGCAGTTCAAGCCGTGATGGGTAGCCACTGTGGTTGATAGTATCATGGTAGTTGGTGCGCTGACACGTTGTGCATTACTTGTGTGACTTGAAAGCCGCACAGATCAATGTGCAATATAAGTCTAATTCGGGAACTTATACTTTACGAGGAGGCGCGTGGTCAAATGGTTAGAGTCGTAAGAAATGGACTCGTCGACCCGAGTTCAATTCCTGGACGAAGCCGTTTGCATTTCACATGGCGCTAATACCATTGGGAAATGTATGAATCCAATTCTCCCTCCAGCTATGGGTAAATAGCAGGGCAGACTGGGCTCTTTAACCGTGGCTAGGTAATCAGTCTAGGAGAAGAGAAACTCTGAATTCAAACCTGTTGGATTTATTGTGGATATAAGACGTGTGCCAGATGCCTACTTCTAAATATAGACTCGTTGACTACCACGTGACCACCGAAGATTCCTATTTTCCAATCACTGGCAGTGCTGCTGCTGCTGTTGTTGTATTTATACTAGTCTGATTCTTAACCTTGGCTCATTGCTATTTGGATCATCTTGGACGTCGGACTTACAAAGAATACTATAACACCGGATACTTATTGGCTTGCTTGCTTATTTACTACATCTGGAACCAAAGATGGCGACCAGATACTCAACACAAACCTGTTCAACTCCGCTTAAGAAATTGTATCACATCCTACTCGTATGAAGGGATTGATAAATATATTTTCTGATAACAGGACAAGAAATCTACTTAATACAATACAAATTATGAAGCCTCATCTCAAACATTCACGCAAATACTGTATATTCAAAAATGTTTTTATTTAATCTTAATCTCCTTTTGAGCTTCTTTTAAGTTTTAGTGTTAATTTTGATTTATTTTTACTTTGTTCTAAATATGTTCCATTAATAACGGAGATTAGGTATCTTTTTGTCAGTAACCGAAACTACGTCACTGTTTACGTCAGAGTAACTTTTAAAAAAGATTCTATGAAAAATCAATCAAGAATAAAATTTTCACGAAAATGTTGATGCTTATTCACTTTTAGATGAATTTATGTTTGAATATTTTTTTTCCTTAAATATATTAGGGGAAATATTTTTTGATAGGTCGAACCCTCTTATTTCATTTTGTGAAATCTGAACAAAATATATTTTACTCGTACGATTTTTACATTTTTTCTATAAAGATGAGAGTCTGAATAATTAAATCAGAAATTTTCAGAAACGTTTTTGAGGTCCTTACTGTCTTAAAACAAGTATGTCAGTGGAGTGCAGTGTATATGATGCTTTTTATGTAATTAATTTTTTGGACCATATTACCTTTAGGCACCCCTTTTTGATCTCGATTAAGAAAGGACATGTTTTTCATTTACACCGTGAATATCCGGTTGTTTGTTAGGGTTAGGGTTAGGGGTTAGAGTTAGGGGTTAAGGTTAGGGTTAGGGTTAGATTTATAATTAAAAAAAAATCTAAAAATCGTCTTTTAAAACAACCGGATATTGACGGTGTAAATGAAAAACATGTCCTTCTGAATCGAGATAAAAAAGGGTGCCTAAAGGTCATAAAGTCCAATTTAAAAAAAATATTGAACGCTTTATTTCATCAATTCCATTGTTCGCACCCCTCTCAGGCAATATCTTTCACAAAATTGTTTTTAAACCACCCGGGGGTGTTCTTTTGTTAATATTTTAAAGAAACATGGATTATTTTAGGGCTATCAGGTGTGCTAAAATACACCACCTAAATTTATAGACTGTACGAGGTCACGTGGTCTATTCCTCCACCAATCAACAGCCCTATTGCGTGGCTGATTGACTACTTAATAGCTGATACTGACATACGTCCATTTGAAATGCTGAGGAATAACCAAAGGATTCTTTACCAAGGATTTCCACTGGACAAGCGCTCTTGCTTGAGCCTAAAGGATGGCCCATATAATCGTAATAAAACAATTATTAATTTTCATTCATTGGATCCTGTCCGTCCACTAAGGACGATGGCGTAGTGTCCAAAATAAAAAATAAAAATAGAACTTTTATCTGCATCTGCGCAAGTGTCTCTGCAGGCCGATTCTTGAGTGACAGTCTTTGGTGCACTGAATGCACACAAACTGTGATGCTTTCTGGAGCTGCTGACTTTTCTTTCTCTTTCTGGCTCTCTTTTCTGTCGAGGCTACTCTCCTTTCTGCCTCATTATTCATTTTACATGCTTTAATTATGACGTTAAGTCGGACGCTGATCTGGAATTCAGCCGAGAAAATTGTCGTAGAAATGCATTGTCAATGGTTTTAATATAAACATTAATTGCAGATAACTTTTGTAGTTTTGTTTGTGCAGTATTGTTTCAATACTGGGTTAATTGTGAATTTATGTAGACAGTATTTTCTGAGAATGTGTCGCTATGTTTGCTGTAAAGAGTGTCATATTTCTAGTGTTTCTTTTTAGTGAAGCTGCCAAAAATTACGATGTGTAAGTGCTTACACTTAACTGTGGAGAGACAAACACTAGAATTATCGGTTCAGTCTGGAGACATCGATTGTTTACACATTTACCATGTGATAACACTCTCTTTCTCTCTCTGTCTCTCTGTCTCTCTCTCTCTCTCACACACAGACACACAGACACACGCACACACACACACACACACACACACACATACACACATATATATATATATGTATATATCCATTGTTTACAGTCTTGAGACATCGATTGTTTACAAATTTACCATGTGATAACTCTCTCTCTCTCTCTCTCTCTCTCTCTCTCTCTCTCTCACACACACACACACACACACACATATATATATATATATATATATATATATATATCCATTGTTTACAGTCTGGGGACATCCATTATTTTACAAATTTGCCATGTGATAATACACACACACATACACACACAGACATACATACATACATACAGACACACACACACACACACACACACACACACACACACATACACACATATATATATATATATATATGTATATATCAATTGTTTACAAATTTATAATTTGATAATACACACACACATGGAGGCGCGTGGCGAAATGGTTAGAGTCATAGGAAATGGACTCGTTGACCCGAGTTCAAATCCCGGACGAAGTTGTTTGCATTTCACATGGCACTAATACCCTTGGGAAAGCTATTAATCCAATACCTCTACAGCTATGGTAAATAGCAGGGCATACTGGGCTCTTAACCATGGCTAGGTAACTAGTCTACGAGAAGGAAAACTCTGAATTCGAAGATGTTAAATTCACTTAAGAAGTTGACCTCGTGTCGCATCTGCTCGTGCGGAGGTTTGGTAAACATATATAACACACACACACACACACACACACACACACACACACACACACACACATATATATATATATATATATATATATGTGTGTGTACATTTATTTGAATTTGTTCATATGAATAGGAAGGCATGGTCGGCCACAAAAAACTATCAGTCATATGGAGCTCCGATCTCACCGACAGCTAAAGCGACAATTCTTCCAAGCTGTGGTCATATCCGTGCTGCTGTATAGCTGCACCACTTGGACCCTAACAAAGCGCATTGAGAATAAGCTAGATGGAAGTGCTTGAACAAATCGTGGAAGCAGCACCCCACAAGGAAGCAGCTGTACGGCCATCTCACAAACCACCCGAGTGAGACGGACTAGGCACGCAGGACCCTGCTGGAGAAGAAAAACGAGCTCATACATGACGTTCTCCTCTGGAAGCAGACACATGGACATGTGCCGCCCATCAAGAGCCTACATTAATCAACTATGCGAGGATTCTGGTTGTTGCACAGAGGACCTCCCAGGTGCAATGGGTGATAGGGAAGGTTGGCGAGAGATTGTCATGGATATCCGTGCTACTGCGCGACATGATGATGATATATATATATATATATATATATATATATATATATATATATATATATATATATATATATATAGAAAGTGTTGTTCTGGTTCCAACGGGAGAACATATTTTATAAAAAAGAAGGTCCGCAAAATGGATTATGTTTTTAGAAAAGTTTTTTATTATTTGTATCTTACATATGCGACACGTATTTCAGATCTTCTGGTATTTTCTTCAGGCTTTGGTCAATAATATGAAAATGAATTCTTATATGCGTATATATATATATATATATATATATATATATATATATATAACTTCTCTCTTCCTGTTTATACTCCATAATTTATACCCCACTCCACCAAACAGGAAGAGAGAAGTTAAATACTTATATATATATATATATATATATATATATATATATACATCATGTAAGAATTCATTTTCATATTATTGACCAAGCCTGAAGAAAATACAGAAGATTGAAACACGTGTCGCATAATCCCTATTGCGGACCTTCTTCTTTTTTATATATATATATATATATATATATATATATATATATATGGGAGTAAATATGGAAAATAAATCCGACAATATTAAGAAATTTGAAAAAAACAAGTGTTCCGAAAATAGGATGAATTTATTTATCGAAGTTTAAACATTTCGGTTTCTTTAAACCTTCATCAGGATGTATCTTGGGGTGAAGAAATTGATGAATGTTTTTATGGATGACAGGAGATGAAAATCTTTATAAAATCTTTTTTTGTTGTGTAAATGTATTTGTTCAGCAGTATATTTTTGAAAGACAAGTCGCGATCCACGCACGCGAAGATGTCATGACGCGTGACGCAACTCGAAGAAATGCATTCAACAAAAGACAAGAAAAAGTATTAATGGACTGATTTATGAGAACAAAGGGAACAAAGTGAGAATGATAACTAAATAATTAAATAAGCCTGGAAATTTTGTAGTTATTTAAAACTATTTTAGCTAGAACACTTGTTTTTTTCAATTTCTTAAATATATATATATATATATATATATATATATATATATCATCATTATGTTACGCAATTCATGACGATCTCTCACCAAACCTCCCTATCATTCATCGGCTCTGAGTGCTCCTCCGCGCAGCAGCCAGCATCCTTACATAGTTGGTCGATGTAAGTCCTGGTTGGGCGGCCCACGTTAGCATGTCCATGTGTTGGCCTCCACAGTAGAACGTCACTTACGAGCTCATCCTTGCTTCTCCAGCAGTGTCCTAACCCTCCTTACTCGTATGGTTTGTGATATGGGAGGCAAGTGATATGGGAGGCAAGTGATATGGGAGGCAAGTGGCCATACAATTGCTTCTTTGTGGGGTGCTGTTTCCACGACTTATTCAAGACCGCTCGCAGCATTCTTGTGCAGCTCCCATCTAGCTTATTCTCAATGTGCTTCGTTAGGGTCCAAGTGGTACAGCCATACAGCAGTACCGATATAAACACAGCCTGGAAGAATCGTCTCTAGCTTGTCAGGGAGGTCGGATTTCCATACGACTGATAATTTGTTGGTGGCCAACCATGCCTTTCCTATTCGTGTGTTAACATCGCTTTCTGTGGATGAGATATTACTTCCTAGGTATGTGAATTTTTCTACTGGTTTAAGATGCCTACAATTTGACCATACACACACACACACACACACACACACACACACACATATATATATATATATATATATATATATATATATGAAGGAAGGGTGGATGGGTTTAGGATACGACGATATGCAGTAGATAGTGGTCAAGAAATGAACAACTCAAAACAAGTCGCAGGGTGATACGTTTCGTCTGTGTAGACATGACATTTACTCTCTGATCACCTCTAACATAACTTAGCTGCACATGAAATTTACTCACATTTCGCCTCTAACATACTTAGCTACACATGAACATTTACTCACATAAATTAATATATGCCCACACCAATTGACCCATCAACCACTGTCACCGCCCCAGCACTTCAAACAAACATCCTCTACCCCTCCACTCAACTGACCCAGCGACCCCATCCTACCCAAAATTCCCCGCTCCTCCTTATCTCACATCACTACACACTCACCCCCTTGACCTCCCCGGCGCCACCGCCGCCAACTGTACTTAAACGTATGCTTTGCTTTGATAAAGTTACAATGACTGATGACGTCTGTGAACACAGACGAAACCGTTTCACCCTGTGACTTGTTTTGAGTTGTTCATTTCTTGACCACTTTCCTTCTATCTACTGAATGTATATATATATATATATATATATATATATATATATATATATATATATATATATAGCAAGCTTTTGGAAACAGTCGCATTGCAAAAAGTCCCAGTATTCGTAAAAATATAGCTGGAGAATATTCGATTGTTTAATCGAATTGCGCAGGTTAGGAAATTGATTTTCTTTCTCCCTCCCCCTCCTCCCCCTCTCTCTCTCTCTTTCACTCTGCTTTTTTTTTTTTTTATTGTTCGACTGGCGGCTATCGGTATTCGACGCACCTGCAATAACGCCGTCACCCCGGCTTCCCATAAGATCTGGTGCGTTTTCGACGCCATCTTTAATAAGAAAGTGTTGATAGGTGGCGCTTTATTTCATCTTTCACTATCATCGAATCTAAATTAGATACGCTGCTAATCAGTTTTGATAT
>CM042148.1:41533698-41538698 GCA_023376005.1 Doryteuthis pealeii | reverse complement strand
GGGATTATAATTAAAAAATTAATAATTTATAAAACGCCACTGAGCTTATTTTCTAAAAGGATAATCTCATCTATCTAATTCAATTATATGCGTGCTTTTTCTTTTTCACGGCTAATAACAAGTTAAGAAATAATTTTGTTATAAAAATTGATCTAATGATATATATTACATTTCATAGTCTTTCTCTTTTTCACTCCCCTTCCCCCACTCTATGTATATATATATATATATATATATATATATATATTATATGGGAGTAAATATGGAAATAAATCCGACAATATGAAGAAATTTGAAAAACGAAGTGTTCCAAAAATAAGATGAATTTATTTATTGACGCTTAAACGTTGGGTTTATTTAAACCTTCAACTAACCCCTGTCATTTACAAAACATCCATCAATTTCTTCATCCCATAATCAATCCTGATGATTATTTAAACAATAAACCGAAACGTTTAAACGTCGATAAATAAATTCATCTTATTTTTGGAACACTTCGTTTTTCAAATTTCTTCATATATATATATATATATATATATATATATATATATATATATATATATATATATATATGTAAAAATGGAAAAGGAATTGAATCCGACACTATGAGGAAAAATGAGTAAAGAAAAGAAAAGTAAATGGATAAAATGAATAATCGATTCACATTTAATCGATATCACTTACACATGTGTTCGGTCAGTTTATGTGTGTGAAAATATTCGCACACATACAAGAATCGACCTTCATCAGAGTAAACATTTATTTTTATGAAAAAAAAAAAAAAAAAAAAAATATATATATATATATATATATTTGGTTTGAAAATGGAATAAGGAAGAAACTGTCAGTTACGAAAAAAAGTTCTCAGGTAATATATGTGCGTCTAAAAGCACACTTAATGGAATATATAAAATTAAGATGTTAGACAAAGGGTTAAGCAAACAACAAACAACCTAAAAACAAACAAACAAAAACATAAAAGCAAAACACTTTAAAATCAAAATGATTCAAAGTAATTCCACTAAGAGATGAGAGTCCCTTTGGTTCGAATTAAGAGTTTTTCCTTTTCCGATACAGTTTTCCATACCAAGAACCCAGTCTGCCCTCCTATTTAGTAGGGTTTCTTTGTTTAATGGCATATCAAGTTTCGCGGGTTATTAACAAAGCAGTGGTACGATTTAACCCATAGCGAGGCTACTAGTTACCAATAGCTAGAGGGAGAATAGTTGGATGCGCACCCTTCCCCAGGGCAGTGGTCCTCTTTATACAGTCTGGACACACTTACAGTACTACAGATACTTGATAGCGCACTGTATACAAAATAGGACTAATATGTTATTAAGTTAATTGTTGAATAAAAAATAACACATTTAACAAAAGCAAACTTAACATACTTCTATGAAGTTTATTAATTCCTGTGTTAATGAGAAACATGAGCTTGATGAGACCTTGCGATTTCTTCAATGTTTGGTCTTATGTTTGAGAGACAAACTCTCATTTACTCATCAATGCATAGAAGAGTTCCTCTTTTTTCTACACTTAATTGTTGCGAGGGTTGAAAATCCCAGTTCACATAAATATGAGGTGGAAAATTGCAATAAAATAATTTTTCTCAATAGAATTGTTTAAAACCTGTGTTTTTATTTAGTTGCAAGAAAAGTAACTTATAACTATCATAATAATGTCGCAACGAAACAAGCAGAGTGTTTGTGAAGAAATGGTATAATATAGTAACTTAGTATACATTTGCTTTTCATATCTGGATAGAGTTTTCAGGAATACTACGGAGTGCACCTGAAAAAAGCTCTGGGGCGCACCAGTGCGCCCGGGCGCAATGTTTGAGAACCACTGCCCTAGCGTATTAGCGCTATGTGAAATGCAAACAGCCTCGGCCAGGATTTGAACTCGTATAATCGTGTCCGTTCACTGTAATGATAACCATTACAAACCGAACGCCTCATTGTACATGCCAAGACTTACTATCAAGTTTATGAAGGCCAGTGATCCTTTTAAAACCCGTACGTAATAAGATTAAGTCCTGTTAGTTTTCGTAATATATAAACTAATGTCAAACCCGAGAAAGGGTTGAAATAGCAAATGAGGATTAAGGGACCAAGTTAACTATTTATGACCAGGTAAATCTTGCAACGCTCTCTGGCGGCTATTATAAAGCAAGGGGAAATAACCCAATTTTCTTTTGTTAACCGAAGTTGAAAAACCTCAAAGGAAAAAAAAAATTTGCACCGAAGCTCGTTGGGCTCCTACTTTATTTGCTGTTAAGTAGTCTCCCATAAAATTTCAGGGAAGTCATGTTTTGTTTTGTTTTTTTTTTTTTCTGGGAAAGCCTCTCACTTGAAACAAGACATTTCTGGGATGTGTTTTCATCCTTTTTTTTATTAAAAAAAAAAAAAATATTTGGTTTCTTTTTTTTTCTTCTGTTGGAGTAAAGGGAAAATCGCTGTTATATTGACTGTCCGTTATTCGCAAGAATCGCCAATTTTGACAGCCTTTTAGCATCTTATGTTTATTTAGCTGTTTATTATTTTATTCTTTTTCACAGAAAAAAAAACAAAAACAAAAACAAAAGATACCTAACACTTACTTTTACATTACGTACAAAAGTTACAAACAAAAAACGTGATTTTCAAAACGGAGAATCTATATCTAATTACTTTAAAAATAATTTCATTATCTTTTCTATGTAATTTCAATTTACAATCAAAGTTTGTTTTGTTATGAATTTATTTCAAAATTATTACAAGGGAAAGAAGTAAATAAAATATATCTATTCTTTTCTTTATTCAATCTGTGTCAGTGCTATGTTCACACACACACACACACACACACACACACATACACATATACACACACACTTATATATATATATATATATATATATATATATATATATATATATATATTGGTGGGTGAAGAATATGAGAATAAACAAACAGTATGTTTGAGATGGCGCCTGTCAGCCTGGCAGTTAGGGTTCGAATCCCACACAAAGCACTTTCCTGTCTATAACTCTGCTGATGAGGCATAATATGCCGAAATCAACTGTTTCTCGATTTGTTTACGCCTCACATTTACACAGATATACACGCCTAATTCATTAATTATCAACTAATTATTTTTCAAATTAGGTATGACTTTAATTAATCACATATTCTCCCCAAAAGTGTCGGCTATCGACATCTCAAACATATTATTTGTTTACTCTCATATATATATATATATATATATATATATATATATGTGTGTGTGTGTGTGTGTGTGTGGTGTGTGTGTGTGAAGAAGAAAATCTGACAGTATGCAATATTGTAAAAATTGAAAAACACAAGTTTTATAAACGAATAATTTTTATTTCACCTATGTTACAGTGTTTCGATCTGTTTCGATAGACCTTCATCAAGGCTTTCGTTGGTTTAAGGAAAAAATGAATTATTACTGAAAACAAAAAGTCTGCGAGCCTCTATTTTTGGTGTGTTGGGCTTCTTTTTTTTATTTAAAATTGTTGACAAACGTCAGTGTCCTAAATTTAAACTACGTAACAGCGTCCCCGTTTATGCTAAGTAAAATGGTGGGTGGGTGAGTGTGTGTGGGTGAGTGCGTGTGTGTGTGTAGTTTATTTAATTTTAATTATAAAAGTAACGGCATCACCCTATTTTATACTACGTGATGAGTGTATGTGTGTGTGTTTGTAAATTCTATTTGTTATTTTATTTAGTTTTAATTAAATTTTTACAATATTTTTTACAACATTTTTACAATATCATTTTACTATGTGATGAGTGTGTGTGTGTGTGTGTGTGTGCAAATTTTATCTAGTATTTTATTTTGTAATCTTTTAAGTATAAGCTTAACGAGGTATATATATATATATAATATATATATATATATATATATATATATATAATTGAATCATATTACACAAACAACGTTCACAGCGAACATAACGTACATAATATATATATAATATATATATATATATATATATATATATATATATATATATATATATTATACGTGTCTCTTATATATATATAATAATTATCAAATATATATATATATACTTATCAAATATATATATACTTGTATATATATATATATTGATAATTATATGGTTCTTTATATATATATATATATTATTATATATATATATATATATATTTGATAATCGAAATATATTACCATGACCAGACAACTCGGCAAACACCATTTGCGACATCCGGAGCACTGGACAGCTATTTGGACCTCCTTTGGTCTCATCAGCAGTGCATACCACAATCTCCGCCACTAGAGATTGAACCAGCGGACCACAGCGTGAAGAGCGGGGACTTAACACCCTGGGCCACCAGCCCATGCCACAAACGGAGAATGCCAAATCATCTAGTCAATGGTAACATTAATTCAAACTGCGCGGCCACCTAACCTGTATTGCCGTGAATCCCATCGCAGGATTACAGAAGGCAAGGTCACCTCCAGGACAACGACTTGGTTCAATCTCTAGTGGCGGAGATTGTGGTATGCACTGCTGATGAGACCAAAGGAGGTCGAAACAGCTGTCCAGTGCTCCGGATGTCGCAAATGGTGTTTGCCGAGTTGTCTGGTCGTGGTGATATGATTCAAAATTATCAATTATATATATAATTCCTCTATCAAAAAAAAAATCAAAAATTCAATATATACCCTTTGCCCATTAGGTTTCGTTCTGTGGATTCAGGCCCCGAATTGGGAAGTCGTTGTCCTAGAGGTGCCCTTGCCCTCTGTAATCCTTCGTTAGGATACATGGCAATATAGGTTAAGTGACTGCGCATTTGAATTAATGTTACCATTGACTAGATGATTTGGCATTCTCCGTTTGTGACATGGGCTGGTGGCCCAGTGTGTTAAGTCCCCGCTCTTCACGCTGTGGTCCACGAGTTCAATCTCTAGTGGCGGAGATTGTGGTATGCACTGCTGATGAGACCAAAGGAGGTCGAAACAGCTGTCCAGTG
>CM042148.1:41523698-41528698 GCA_023376005.1 Doryteuthis pealeii | reverse complement strand
TTCACTTTCATGTTTCATAACTTTTTCAGTTCTCTGGCAAGGTCCAGATATTTATCCATTTTTTCATTTTCTTTTAGCTTCACCCTGTGATCTGCTGGAATTGCAAAATGCACCAGTTGACAAGTTCTTTCTTTTTTGTTAATCAAAACTAAGTCTGGTCTTCTTGCTGGGATAAGGTGATCCGTTTTTATTTCAAAGTCCCAGAGAATTATTATTATTATTATTATTATTATTATTATTATTATTATTATTATTATTATTTCACTCCATTTGAATTTTTCACACCTGCCGGTGCCGGTGGTTCACTGGGGGCTGAGTGACAGCGAGTCTCCTCAGGTCTCCAGGACTCTTCTGAGTATTTCAGCCGATCTCAATAATGCTGTACTCTGGATGGTCTCGATCCTTCCTCTGGTTTCCAATTCATCCAGGCTCTTTTCCAACCCCATGGAGATTGTTCCAAGATTATTATTATTATTATTATTATTATTATTATTATTATTATTATTATTATTATTATTATCACTTCTTTTGAGTTTTTCACATCAGCTAACGCTGATGTTATTTCACTTGAGGTCGAGTGACAACAAGTCTCCTCAGGTCTCCAGGACTCTTATGAGGATTCCAGCCGATTGCAGCAGTGCAGTAGTCTGGATGGTCTCAATTCTTCCTATGATTTCCAGATCCTCCAGTCTTTTTTCCAAATTTATTGGGACTGTTCCAAGTGCACCAACAACAATTGGTATCACTTTCACTCTCATATTCCACAGCTTTTTCAATTGTCTGGCAAGGTCCAGGTATTTATCCATCTTTTCATTTTCCTTCAGCTTCACCCTGTGATCTGCTGGAACAACAAAGTCCACCAGTTGACACGTTTATTTTATTATTATTATTATTATTATTGTTGTTGTTGTTGTTGCTGCTGCTGCTGCATATGGCAAGGGAATTAATGCGAAGTTTATAACATTATATATTAACAATCTTTAGCGTCCACTACTCTCTGTGATCAGTAAATAATAGGACAGAGTGGGTTATTTAGTTCTGGTAAGACAATAATCTAAAAGAATGAAACATTCTGTACATACTTTAAAATCAGAAAAAAAAGATTAAAATTGTAATATAAGACGAAAAAAGAGACGATATGTCGGTACTGTATTCATTTTAAATACTTCCGTCAGTCCGTACAGAAGCACAGGACCTAAATGCACTGATTGTAACGCATAGCACTTTTCTGTAGATGAGATATTACTACCTAGATACGTGAACTGATAGGCTATACCTATCCATTATGTAACACACAATATAACCTGTTACTAAAAGAGGGCATTGGCAAGTAACCTTATTGTGCTTAGAGATGCAATGAAGAAGAACTGGTTATTTCCTATAAGTCTAACATAAACAAAGGGGAACCACTCTTGACTGATAAATTATTTATTCATTTATTGATCTACAAGGAAAAAAGAAGACAGGTTAGGGTTAGGTTTTAGAGTTTAGGGTTAGGGTTAGGGTTTAGGGTTAGTTTAATGGGAAAATAAATAAATGATTTATCAGTCAAGAGTGTATCTATCTATCTCCCTGTCAGTTTCTATCTATCTATCTATCTATCTATCTATCGCTATTTCAATTTCTATCTATTTATCTATCATCCCCTCTCTCTCTCTCTCTCTCTCTCCCATCTCTCTCCCCTCTCTCTCTCCTCTATATATATATATATAGGTTATTTCCTATAACTCCAACATAAACAAAGGGGACCCACTCTTGACTGATATTCATTCATTTATTGATCTACTAGGAAAAAGAAGACGGGGTTAGGGTTAGGGTTAGGTTTAGGGTTAGGGTTAGGGTTTAGGGTTAGTTAATGGGAAAATAATAATTTATCAGCCAAGAGTGGTTCCCCTTTGTTTATGTTAGACTTATAGGAAATAACCGAAGAACTGTTACTGTTTGAAATGTGTATATCACCGACTGTTAGAAAATAAATCAGAGGCTGAAATCAGGAAAATATTAAAATTGCAGGAGAGGGTGAAAAAAGAAAGAAAAAGAAGAGAGGCGATATGTCGGTACTGTATTCATTTTAAATAATTCCGACAGTCCGTACAGAAGCACAGGACCTAAATGCACTGATATCTCGGTTGTAGCCACATAGCACTTTTCTGGTTTTGTTTTTTCTTCTTTGCAAAGAAGATCTGTTTCCCCAAAATGAAGAGAATGACAAGCCTTCAACTGTTGTCATATATTTAATTATATTCTGTTGACTTTCTTTCTAGATTCGTCTGGAAACCTGTCAAGATGCCTTTATTATATATCAATCATCTATTAAATTAAGAACATCTATATTCATTCGTTGCTATTAGTTTACGTGCGAGAAAGACGAATCAATAAGTCTATATCCTGATACGTAGTTACAAAAATGAAATCTGAACCTGTTAGAGTATAATATTTGATCTGTGTCTCCCATCTTGCAAGATTCCTGTGTATGTTCCAATTTTGGAGCTCTGGGGAGTGTGGAGTACCCCTTCATTGCAATTACTCCCAGGTTCACTCTGACCCGGAGTGGTAGTGCTTGTTAGGGTTCTATCTATGGGTTAAATAGAAAAAATGAGTTTAAAAATCAATAAGTCTATATCCTGATACGTAGTTACAAAAATGAAATCTGAACCTGTTAGCGCATAATATTTGATCTGTGTCTCCCATCTTGCAAGATTCCTGTGTATGTTCAAATTTTGGAGCTCTGGGGAGTGTGGAGTACCCCTTCATTGCAATTACTCAAGTCCTGTTGTTGCATACCCTCTTCATTACTTCTTTACTTACTTCTTTCTTACTCTATTCTTCTGGCCGTCTTTGGAATCTTATAACATCTCGTCTTGGTCTGGAATCTTCTAAGGTCTGGACTTCTCTTAGGGACTTCGGGTCTGGTCTTCTATTGGGGATTTCTCTTTATCAGAAGCGCTGTGTCATTGTTAGTTTTTAGAGGTAATAACACAAGACTCCGATTTGCTTTGATCTTACTTTATTTTTAAATCCCCAACCAGACATCTGCGCAGATGAGGGACCGCGCGTATAACGCGACTTACCCCTTCGAGCTCGCTGCTACCTTCTAACTGACTAAAACTTAGTTACTATCTAAACCGGAAGAAAGGGTCTCTCTACCGGTTCTCACGGCTATCCCCGGAAGATAGGGTTAGAACTGAGGCCAAGCTTGTCACTCAATCTTCAAGGCCGTCAGCTGCACTTAAAACGCCATCTTGTTTCTACACTATTGCACATAAATATTAGGTATCTAATACTTATGTAACACTGTGTATGATGTTCAATTGAATCTAATGCCGATGTTCCAATTTTGGAGCTCTGGGGAGTGTGGAGTACCCCTTCATTGCCATTATTCCCAGGTTCCCCCTGACCCGGAGTGGTAGTGCTTGTTAGGGTCCCATCTATGGGTTAAATAGAAAAAATGAGTTTAAAATTGTTTAAAAAAATGATTTTGAATAAAAGAAATTTGAATACCCATCAAGAATGAATAAAACAAGACGTCTTCGGCATAAAATAACCGAACAAGAGTTGAAATGCCGTAAAGTACAACCAATCAATCCGCCCATCTCACAAATCATCCAAGTTAGACGAGCAAGAAATGCTGTTGGTGAAGTAAGGTCAAACTCATAAACAACGTTCTCTAATGGACTACTACGCATATACACACCAGGACTATGTTCAGAGGCTTCGGACTCTAGACCCGTAACGTAATCCAAGGGGCTGTAAGGTTCAAGGTTATAATATAAATTATAATTGGTTGAAACAAACAACTCCGACACGGTGTTACACATAAAGGACTTTAATAAAATCACATGAAGAAACATTTATAACAAAGAATACATGTACGTGACAAAGATAGATAAAAGGAATAAGATACAAATTGTGGATAGTTATGGAGATTCCATAGAATAAAGACACTTACTGGTGGCTGTAATGGGGGACGAAGACCCCACACGAGAAGGTGTAGACATAAATATCTAACCCATTGTAGTCAAGTCCTGAGAAGCAAGAGAGAGAGAGAGAGAGAGAGAGAGAGAGAGAGAGAGAGAAGAGAGAGAGAGAGAGAGAGAGAGAGAGTTCACAACAGGCGCTTAAATACCAAAAACCTTGGTTCAAAAACGGGGACCAGAGGGAAGATAACTCTTCCAGTCAAAGGGCAAACAACCCAACAGGTCCATACCCCAGGTAATACCTGACCTCTTGATTTAAAAGGGCAGAGCCGAGTTTATTGCCCAGTGCCCGAGGCGCCCCCTTGAAGACAAGATATACCGTTGTAAGGTTTTCTTTCTCAAAATTAAAGTAGAATATGGACAGTCACCAAGTATGACTTTGGCATTAAATAACCTATAAAGCTTGATATGCCATTAAAAACAAAAAAAAAATGTTTTTTATGTGTTTCTATCGAAAAGTCATATGTCGACTTGTACACGAGTGTTTTCTCTCCCATTTTCGAACTGTTGTAATGTTTTCTTTGTCAAGATTAAAGTAGAATATGGACAGCCACTCAAAGGATTATATTTATTTTTGGCTTGAGCCTCTGTTTTTGACTTTTCTTCAATTTTGCCCTTTTCTTTACATCCCCAGTTCCATTTGCTCCGACAATATTTAGACACTTCTTTTTTTTGAGTCATTTGAGTCATTTGTTTTTATTATTTTTCTATTGTTTTGGCAGGAATTTATTTTTCTTTCATTCGTTGATTCCTTTTATGAAATACTATATGCATATTACTAAAATTGTCAAAGTGTTTGTGTATATATATATATATATATATTATAATATATATATATATATATATACTGTTTACTAACAATATAGCACCCATATAATAGTTTTTTATGTGTTTCTATCGAAAAGTCATATGTCGACTAATACACGAGTATATATATATATATATATATATATATATATATATATATATATATATATATATACATACATACATATATATAATATATATATATAGATACATATA
>CM042148.1:41485937-41523598 GCA_023376005.1 Doryteuthis pealeii | reverse complement strand
ACAAGAGAGAGATAAACCCAACCCAACCCTAACCCTAACCTAAACCCTAACCCTAACTCTAAACCCTAACCCTAACCCTAACCATAAACCCCTAGTTAAAATTAACAGTTTTTATTAACAATATTTGTGGGTTCTGTTTTTTCTGGGTCTCTCTGTACTGGGTGACTCAGATAAAAAAACCCAAAACCCTAACCCTAACTTTAACCCAAACCTAACCCTAACCCCAACCCAACCCAAAACCTAACCCCAACCATACCCTAAACCCCAACCCTAAACCCCAACGTAAACCCCGACCCTAACCCTAACCATAAACTCTAACCCTAACCCTAAACCCTAACCATAAACCCCCTAGTTAAAATTAATAGTTTTATTACAACATTTGTGGGTTCTGTTTTTTTCTGGGTCAGCCTAATTTACTAAACAAAATTTCATAATTACCTTCATCCCTTCGTTCCTTCCTTCGTTCCTTCTTAATTACTCCTTTTATGGCCCTTTCTTTGTTTTATTATTTTTTTCAATTAAGTTTTTTCCTTTACTCCCTACTTCTATTTAATCCGACGCCATATTTTGGCAATTACATTAGCTTGCATTGGCTGTCACCGTATCGTCTCCCCTACACCCTTTCATCCTTTCATTACTTCCATCTTTAATTAGTTCCCTAATTTATATCTTTTTATTCGTTATGCACTGTTCATTTTTCTTTGTTTGCTTTCCTCGGGTGGGCATTCATTTTTTTTCAACTCTGCTTTTGTTCAATTTTATTCATTTCTTTTTTTTCTTTTGATTCCCTTTCTTTTATCCAGACGCCATTTTTGTAGCTATTATTTTGCTCATGTCGTTTTGTTATTGTTCTGCCATCATATTTTTTCTTTTTTCATCCATTTTATTTTTTCAATTCGCTCATTAGTTTTCGCAAGGTATTTTTCATATTGTTCTTTTTTATTCTTTTCTGTTTCAATCGATAATTTTACGCAGCTACTTTCTTTTTTTTCTTTCATTTCTTTCTTTCGTTTCTTTCTTTTTACTTTCCGTTTCTTTCTTTCTTTTTTCTTTTCGTTTCGTTTCGTTTCTTTTCCTTTTTTCTTTTTTTTTTAATTCCTTTTTCGTTTCTTCTTTTTTCTTTCGTTTCTTTCTTTTTTTATTTTTTTTTCTGTCGTTTTCTTTCTTTTTCTCCATTTTTTTTCAAATTCCTTTCTTCGTTTCTTTCTTTTTTTTTTCTTTTCTTCTTTTCTATTCTTCTTTGTTCTTTCTTTGTTCTTTCGTTTCTTTCTTTCTTTTTTTTCTTTTCGTTTCTTTCTTTTCTTTTTTGTCATTTCTTTCTTTCTTTCTTTCTTTCTTTCTTTCTTTATCATTTTTTTGTTTTCTTCCTTTCTTCCCTATATTTTTATCTATCTACCTACTACCAAATCTATCCTTTTTGTTCTTTCTTTGCTTTCTTTTTTTCTTTCTTTGTTTCTTGTTTGAAATATATATGTTTGTCTTTTCTTTCTTTTTTCTTTTTCTTTCATTCCTTTTCTTTCAAAACATTTTCAAAACATCTTTCTTTCTTTCTTTCTTTCTTTCTTTTTATTTTCCAATATCGATTTTTTTGTCTTCTTTTTTCTTTTTTTTTTTTCAAATATCGATTTTTGTCTTTCTTTCTTTCTTTCTTTCTTTTTCTTTCTTTCTTTTTTTCAGGCGCCATTTTATCGTGTGTATTATTTTAGATTACTCTGTTATTATTCCCTTTTCCTTCCTTCCATTCCTCCTTCCAGACTTCTTTCCTTCGTTCCATCCTTTTTAATGGCATTCATATTTCTAATTCATGTTCCTTTCTCTAGAAACAAAACATGAACGGCTTTCTTTTAGCTCATTATTTTCTATTACTGATTCTTACCTGATAATAAGAACAAAACATCCCCATCCCCCCAAAAAAAAAAAATTGGAAAGAAAAAATAATGTAAGTTTGATAGAGTTTCGTAAGGGAAATAGATATCTATTTATCTTTATCTATTGCAGTTTGTTCATATCTATCTATCTATCTATCTATCTTGCCTTTTTATAACAAAAAATAATCCAACAAAAAAACACACAACAAAAAACAACAAAAAGAAATCGAGAAAAAAACAGTTTCGTTTCTTTCATTTTTTCCCTTTTTTTTTCGTCTCTTTGTTTTTTTCTTTTGCTTCTTCCTTCCTTTCGCGTTTCTCTTGTTCTTTTCTTTTTCTTTCGTTTTCTTTTCTTTTTTTCTTCTTTCATTTTCTTCTTCTTTTCTCTTTTTCTTTCGTTTCTTCGTTTCTTTCTTTTTTCTTTTCATTTCTTCATTTCTTTCTCTTTTCTTTCGTTTCCTTCGTTTCTTTCTTTTTTCTTTCATTTCTTCATTTCTTTTCTCTTTCTTTCGTTTCTTCGTTTCTTCTTTTTTCTTTCATTTCTTCATTTCTTTTCTTTTCTTTCGTTTCTTCGTTTCTTTCTTTTTTCTTCTTCTTCATTTCTTTTCTTTTTTCTTTCGTTTCCTTTTCTTCGTTTCTTTCTTTTTTTTCTTTCATTTCTTCATTTCTTTCTCTTTTTCTTTCGTTTCTTCGTTTCTTTCTTTTTCTTTCATTTCTTCATTTCTTCTCTTTTCTTTTCGTTTCTTCGTTTCTTTCTTTTTTTCTTTCATTTCTTCATTTCTTTCTCTTTTTTCTTTCGTTTCTTCGTTTCTTTCTTTTTTCTTTTCATTCTTCATTTCTTTCTCTTTTTCTTCTTTCTTTCTTCGTTCTTTCTTTTTTCTTTCATTCTTCCATTTCTTTCTCTTCTTTCGTTTCTTTCCTTTTTTCTTTCATTTCTTCATTTCTTTCTCTTTTCTTTCGTTTCCTTCGTTTCTTTCATTTCTTCATTTCTTTTTTTCTTTCTCTTTTTCTTTTATTTCTTCGTTTCTTTCTTTTTTTCTTTCGTTTCGTTTCGTTTCTTTTTTTCGTTTCCCTTAGTTTTCTTTTTTTCTTTCGTTTCTTCCTTTTTCTTTCGTTTTCGTTTCTTTCTTTCTTTTTTCCCCTTTTCTTTCGTCCTTTGTTTTTTTTCTTTTGCTTCTTCCTTCTTTTCTTTTTTCTTCTCGTTTTTCTCGTTTCTTTCTTTCGTTTCTTCTTTTTTTTCTTTGTTTCGTTTCGTTTCTTTCTTTCGTGTCTTCTTTCTTTCTTTTCGTTCTTTTTGTTTCTTTCTTTTTCTTTCGTTTTCTTTCGTTTCTTTCTTTCTCGTTCTTTCTTTCTTTCTTTTTTTTCATTCTTCCTTCGTTTCTTACAAAAAAACCCAACAAAACAAACACAAAAAAACAAAAATAAAAAAAAGAAATCAAGAAAAAAACAGAAGAGAAAGGATAATGTAAGTATCGTAAGAAAAACAGATATTTATCATAAAGGCTTTTTTTGTTGCTTTGCAACAAGAAAGATGACAGAGAAAAAAGAGGAAAATCAAACAATGATTATTAAGAAATGAATTTGAACATTGAAGAAACATTTAGAACATGAGAATAGAAAAGAAAATTTAATACAAGACAATGAAGTAAATTTATAACATGGGATCATACATAATGTTTTATAAATTTATGTATATCTCAGTCTGTTTAGATTTATCTATCCCATTTTGTTAAACTAAATCTATCTATCTATCTATCTATCTATCTATCTATCTATCTATCAGACCGTTTAAATCTATCAATCTCAGTTATTCCACATCTATCTATCTATCTATCTATCTATCTATCCCAGTTTGTTCATATCTATCTATTTATCTATCTATCTATCTATATCTCAGTTTGTTCATATCTATCTATCTATCCAAGCTTTTTCCATATATATATATGCCAATTTATATATATATATATATATATATATATATATATATATATTATATATATATATATATGTCTGTCTGTCTGTCTGTCTTTCACATCTATCTATCTATCCATCCCAGTTTGTTCATATCTATCTATCTATATACCTATCCAGGCTTTTTCAAATCTATCTATCTATGCCAATTTATTCATATATATTATATATATATATATATATATATATATATATATATATATACGCTCCTATATATATATATATGTATATATATATATATGAATAAATTGGCATAGATAGATAGATTTGGAAAGCTTGGATAGATAAATAGATAGATATGAACAAACAAATGATGGAATGTTCGGTAATAAATATTACCAAATAATAATGTCGTTTTGCTCACAGACTCTTCCACTAGAAATAATGAAATGCTTGTATCTTTGGTTTAGATGAAAATTAACATTTTATAACAATTTTATGAAAAAAATGTTTTAAGTCTAGTTTTTATGACACACACACGCACACACACACACACACACACACATATTCTCTATCTCTTATCCTGTTTATGTCTCTCCCTCCGTGTCTGAATCCCTGTCTCTCTCTCTCTCTCTCTCTCTCTCTCTTATTCTTCTCTGCCTCTCTGTCTGAATCTCACCTTCTCCCCATCTCTCCCCCTCTCTCTCTCTTCTCTCTCTCTCTTTCTATATATATATATATATATATATATGTCACTTCTCTGTCTCTGTCACTCTGTGTCTCTGTCTATCTGTCTCTGAATCTCTGTCTGTCTCTGCTTCTTTCTCTGTCTGTCTGTCTGTCTGTCTCTGTCTCTGTCTGTCTCTCTCTCTCTCTCTATATATATATCCGACTTAAACAGGTTTTCACTCTGCTGGAGGAGTAAGAACCAGCTCAAAAGTTACATTCTCCTCTGGACACCTACACACATCTCTCTCTCTCTCTTCTCTCTCTCTCTCTCTCTCTCTCTCTCTCTATATATATATATATATATATATATATATATATATATATATATATAAATGCAATATGACCACCCTGAATGAGGGAGGTGAAATGTATGAATATAAAATGAGTTTGGCCATGTGCCTGTCTAAAATAAAATATATCAGTGGTCTGAGAAGCTCGTGAGCATACTCGCGAGTGGAAATGGTCCATAACCACAATACCCATGGTATTTAAGGCTTTTATTCCCAAATATATATATATTATATATATATATATATATATATATATATTATATATATATCTTTGAGAAATATCAAAGCAGACACCCGTTTATAAAAAACAACCCTTCTCCATTCATGTTGTCATCAGTTTATTTTTTTTTATCTTGAAGCAACAGGTGCGATGCAAGAATAAAATAAACTAATTGAAAAAGAAAAAGTAAATTAAGAAAAGACAAATTCTTGTCATAAAGAATGCCCGTATGTTCTACAAAAGTTAGTAGAATCTTTTCGTCTTACATATCAAAATGAATAAAAGGGACGTAAATAAAAAAAATGTTTTCATATTCAAATAATAATAATAATAATAATAATAATAATAATAATAGAACAGAAAATGTAGGGTGTGTGGAGACAAAGATGAAACAAACAACCATGTATTAGTCGAATGCAGTAAACTAGCACAAAAAGAATACAAGGCTAGGCACAAGTGGGTTGGAAAGTTGATACAATGGAAATTGTACCAGAAATAAATTTTGAACATAAAACAAAATGGTATTTGCATAAACCAGAATCTGTTCTTGAGAATGAAACTCATAAACTTCTCTGGGGCTTTGATATACAGACGGACCATCTTAACCCATCAAGAGGGTCAGACCTAATATTGGTTAACAAGAAAAAGACATGTCAACTTGTAGATTTTGCAGTCCCAGTAGATCACAGGGTGTAGATGAAAGAAAACGAAACCAAACAAATACCTGGACCTTGCCAGAGAACTGAAAAAAAAAACTAAGGGACATGAATGTAATTATCGTTCCATTTGTAGTTGGGATCCTTGGAACAATCCCCAAGGGTTTGGAAAAAGAGTCTGGGGGAACTGGACATCAGAGGAAGAATCGAGACCATGCAAACTACAGCACTGTCAAGATCGGCTAGAATACTCAGAAGAGTTCTGGAGACCTGCGGAGACTTGCTTTCACACAGTCTCCAGTAAACCACCGCCTACGCACTTACGACCTTCCTCAGGTATTTCTTGTTGAACACGGGAACCTTTTCGTCGAACCTTTTTGTCAAACCCCGGAGTATTCATGTCGTAATCGGGAGTCTTCGTGAAACATCGAGCCAAACTCTTTATTCAATCCACTGTTCAGATTCCGCAAACTATGAGTAGGTACAAGTGTTAAGCTATGTTAAGTATTCTATGTAATTATCACCCATGGTCAGGACTAGCCCTGCGACATACCGAGGATTATCACTTAGAACTGTATTAACTCAACTCTTATATCTGTAGGGCCATGTGTCCAACTGGACTGCACATCAGCCTAAATATTTTGTACATAACAATAAAGATGAGGACAACAGTCTGAAAAATCCACATAATGTTATATACTGGACCCGTCAAGGAACACGGAACACTTCTATTTAAAAAAATATACGATTATATCTTTATTTCCTCGGTTGTGTGCAGACTGAGAGTCATTAGCAGGGATTACAAATACATGGAGCCTTTCGGAGTTCTCTGCAAGCGGTCTCGAACCTGATCTCGGTCTGCTTAATTGATTTCCACGGGCTTTTTTTTTATTTTAGTCCAACTCACGGTGTCACGCCTCTTTGATCGTGACACCTACGCAGTTTTTCTGTAGACACACCTCTTCGCCCACGCAGCCTGTTTTTATTGATTATGGGCTACGCCTACAGATTTTCTGTGCCTACACAGTGTCAAATGTACACCTGCGTTTCTAGGTGCAAAAGGTCAGTTCAATGCCATATCTTGTTTTTGTTTCTAGGCCCACACTTCACACCCACGCACTTCCTGCGTGCAGCCCGGGCTCCATGTGCAAACCGATTGACCAGGCAATATTTTACAATAATACAAATTATCTCATCTAAAAAATTCAGACAAATAATGTTACACACTTTAGGATTTTCTAATACATACTGTCGACTGGGGCTGGAGAATACGCACCTCTGCAGAGAGTAAAATCACTCCAATTCGGCCACCTGTTGGCCGTGGGTGGTGACCCGTGATGCTCAAGGACAACATTCTGGTGGCTGAGCAGTCCATGAAATGCAACATTCTACTTTGTCCCTTAGGGTAGACGGGTTGTTGGAGAGGCCTCTCTGATCAATTGGCGGGTCACATCAAGCCTTAGAACCTATATAATTGTCCCAACCCTATTTCCCTTATGGCAAACATCCAACCCTTTTTCATCCTATATGTGCTAGAAGGCAGTAACTGAGGGTCTTAATGTCCTGGGTATGACGTTAAACTGCATCTGATGTGGAAGTTACAGTTTTGGAACTCTGGGGAGTGTAGAGTACATCACCATTACTCCCAGATCCACCCTGATCCGGAGTGATTGTACCTGTTAGGGTCACATCTATGGGTCAAATAGAAAAATTGAGTTAAAATGTTTTAAAGAATTGAGTTTCAAAAAATGAATACCCCATCAAGAATGAATAAAACAAAACGTCTTCGGCATAAAATAACCCAAAAAGTTGAGATGCCGTAAAATCCAACCCACTAACCAACCTATGCATACTGACATAAAGATATATTCATATAGACCAGGCATTATAGGTAAAAGAATTAAGGATAAAACGGATCTCCTGATCAATATGTCTGACCTAACTGATGGAAACATCACTCTGACCTAAAATATTTCTTTTTATCATTGTATATTACACAAACTAGCAAATATATGCAACTTCCGGATGCTACCAATTAAGTTTTAATGTAATAAGACAGTATATTAAATTAGAAAAGCTAATGAAACTAAATAAGAATGCAGATAAAAAGATTCGAAACAGAGGTGGGTATAATAGAAAAATAGAACCACTGAAACTTACTCTTCCATCACTCCCGTCTTTCATTACTAAATTTTCCTAATTCAGTTAAAATAGGAAGTAAAGAATAGAATTACAGTTATTTCTTATTAATTGATTTATTTTAAGATTTATTCCCGATATTTTTGCTCATATTCATTAAGATAAAACCAAACAATTAATAATCAATAATACTGAGTACATATATATTAAAATCAAATTTTTAATATCAATATGCAAATTAGCCTTCCCACTCACACTGTAAACAGCTATTTTGTTGTATATATATAAGTACAATTGCATGTTATTAGAATGTCGATATGGCCAACAGTATTTAATAATGGATAACAATTTTATTAATAATTAAGGTTTAAATAAAAATAAATTCATGGAGAATGTAACGTAAATAACTAAGGGAATTGTAACTTAAGCAGTGATATAGTTTCAGTTACAGACAAACAGACCATCTCCATTATAATAAGATTTGTAGCCATCAACTCCATTCTACAAAAATTACTGCCGCCATTTTTGTACCATTTTTAGAAATTCCAAGGGCTATATAAAAATGATCATTTTTTCTTTCTTGAAATCCGATTATGTTCGATTAATTTCATAATGAAAAGTATTTGTCCATTAATCAGCCGACTTATATTTTGGAATGATTTTTCGCGAAACAAAAAAGGAATTTTTACAGTAATTGAGTTTTCACATTATTTTTAATTAAAAAAACAAAAACAAACAAAAAACAACAAAAAACAAACAAATCTGAAGAAAAATGAAAAAAAACAACAAATAGCTTAAACATTTTAATTGTAGTAAATTTTTCACTTATCAGAAATGATCTTTGATTCCTTCTTTGCTCAGACTGTTTTAAAACTTTTATACTGCCACACTATATATATATATATATATATATATATATATATATATATATATATACATATACATATATATATATATATATACACACACACATATATATATATATTATATATATATATATATATATATATATATGGACCCATAACAACGCAACAATATATATATATATATATATATATATATGATATTCTAAAACACACGTCCACACTTACATAATAATAATAATAATAATAATAATAATAATAATAATAATAATAATAATAATGATAAACTTGAAGACTACACAAAAAAGAGCAAAGACAGATTACTTATGGCGGCCAACAATAGTAGATGTGACATATGGACAAACAGAAAAACAACAAGACTAAAAAACAAAAATGGGAAGAAAAACAATTATATGGACACTTCAAACGACAAATCTGAGAGGTTGCACATGAAAATACCTGGACGTGGTTAAGAAAAGGAAACCTTAAAAGAGAAACTGAATCACTAATAATTGCTGCACAGAATAATGCCATAAGAACAAACTATATCAAAACAAAAATTGATAAGACCCAACAAAATAGTAAATGTAGACTATGCAGTAATAGAGATGAGACTGTAAACCATGTACTCTGCGAATGTAGCAAACTAGCACAACAGGAGTACAAAACTAGACACAACTAGGCTGGGAAGGTGATCCATTGGGAAATATTGCAAAAAATTAAATTTTGACCATACAACAAAATGGTATATGCATAAACCAGAATCTGTTCTTGAGAACGAAACGCACAAAATTCTCCGGGACTTTGAAATAAAAACGGACCCCCTTATCCCAGCAAGAAGACCAGAGTTGATAAACAAAAAAGAAAGAACTTGTCAAATTGTGGAATTTGCAGTTCCAGCAGATCACAGGGTGAAGCTAAAGGAAAATGAAAAAAATGGACAAATACCTGGACCTTGCCAGAGAACTGAAAAAGTTATGGAATAAGAAAGTCAAAGTGATACCAGTTGTAGTTGGTGCACTTGGAACAGTCCCAAAAGGATTGGAAAAGGGTTTGGAAAATCTGGAAATCAGAGGAAGAATTGATACCATTCAGAACACTGCACTGCTGCAATCTGCCAGAATACCAGAAGAGTCCTGGAGACCTGAGGAGACTTGCTGTCACTCATACTCGAGTGAAAGACTCAAAAGGAGTAAATAATAATCTAAATATAATAAAGATTTGTCGGTAAGCGAAACTATTTTAGGAATTACTTAATTATAGATGTTATGCTCACGTAACAAAGGATTGTCTACTGTACTTTTTAAAACAAGTTTTAATAAATACATATCCGGTATTATTGACTTATATATAGTTTGTTTTATTTTAATACATATCTAAAGTTATCTAACGTATAGAATTTTATAAAAAATTTTTAGAAACAAAATATCATCATATTAACTTGTCTTGTGTTAAATTTTAATAACGGTTATTTAATCCGTAAAATTCATCTGGAAGTAGTTTGTTTAAATTTATTTTAAAAAAATGCAAAAACTACGATTTATTTTTATTCGGATTTACCTTATTTAAATAGCTTTTTAATTTTGATTTATATAAATTTTATTTTGCTTTTTAAAAATTAAATAAAGTTATTCAATTAATTTAGCTTACTTTGAATCCGCAAGATTTAGCCGGAAGTAATTTGTTTACATTTATTTTTTTAATCAATTAATTATTCAATTAAATTAATGCTTATTTGATAAATAAATGCTAGCTTTAATAAATATGAAATTTATTAAATCTCTAAGATATAAATTCAGAGCGTAACAAAATGTATTGCATTCATTGATTGATTGTAAAAATACTTTTTTAAATAAATCGTATTTATCGAAAATAATTTTTACAGAATTTATTTTTCTACAAAATTGAACTGTATAAAATTTAGTTTATTGAAATTGATTTCTTAACTCCCAGCCACCCCAGGCAATATTCTTAAAAAAATTATTTTTACATTGGCCGAAGGGCGTTTTTTATTTTGTGAATATATATTTAATTACATAGACGGTATATATATATATATATATATATATATATATGAAATAAATATTTTTAGAAAAAAATAATAAAAATAATAAATATTTTTAGAAAAAACATCATTTGTTTATAACATATATATATATATATATATATATATATATATATATATATATATATATATATATATGTGTGTGTGTGTGTGAATTTTTCTGGCTGAGAATGTCGATGAATAAACCACATATTTGAGCATGTCCAGCAGATCTATGGCGGTCCTCGTCGTATGAGCGCATTTGGGCTAAACTTGCAAATCAGCCGGAAAATTAAAATATATTACAGGGTGACCCAGAAAAAACAGAACCCAAATTATTTATTTATTTTCCCATTAAACTAACCCTAACCCTAACCCTAAACACTAACCCTAACTCTAAATCCTAACTGTTATAGGTGATATAACCTATATACATAAATGGGATGCGCCGATGACTACTATAAGTAGAAGGAACATTTGTGGCTTGAGACGAAGCAATGCGAGTCAGCTCGTAACTGTATGGTCGGACGCAATCTCCACTTTCTTTGCTGTAATTTCTACTCCTTGTTGTTTAATACATTTGTATCCATTGTTACCAGTCGTTTGTCTTATGTTTGACTCTTAAAACCCCCACAACACTAACTCTAACCCTAAACCCCCTTAGTTAAAATTAACAGTTTTATTAAAAAATTTGTGGGTTCTGTTCTTTCTGGGTCACTCTAATTTTCCGACCGATTTGCAAGTTTATCCCGAATTTGTTTGTCTCCGTTAATGTCGCGGGTTCTTTTCTTTCTGTCGATACTTTTAAATATTGTACACGTATTGCCGTTGTTATTGCCCAAATATGAGATATAAGTTGCCGACAATTTCAGTTTCAATATCTTTATTGAACTACATAAACTAAGACCCCCCACCCCCCCAAAAAAAACAACCTACTTTCAATTTTGTAGAAAACTGCTGTCAGATTTCAAGACATAAAAGTGAAACTAGACAGAATATGACAATTGGGGGGAGGGGCAGTACTAGTAGTTGTTGGAGCACTTGAACTACTCAAAAAGAAGATCGTTGAGTATTTGTCAGTATCATACCTGGAAAGACGAACATGTGCAAGGTGCAGAAAATTACTCTAATTTCCACTTAAGAAATTTCTTGTCATTCTAAACAAATGAAACTCAAGTAGTTGTACAAAAGATAAATGCATAATTGATTGGATTTTATTCGTGTATAAATAATATATGTAATAATGAAGCTGTCATTATTTGAATTACATGGTTGTCAGCCCTTAGTTTCTGGTTGAGACCCGAATGGTCTCTTAAAGAAAAGGAAATCAATAATAATAATAATAATAATAATGATAATAATAATAATAATAATAATAATAATGCGACAAAGTCATAAACTTCATCGCGGAGCCATGAAAACCTGGAAAGAGAAATTAACAGGAGGAGGACACAACCAAGCGGAAGTGAAAATCCAAAGAAGAATCTTCCAGGAAGACTCCCTCTAGCCATTGCTATTTGATATAGCAATGATACCACTAAATTACATATTTAGGAAATGTGCAGGGGGTCAAAGATGGTCTCTTAAAGAAAGGCAAATAATAATGATAATAATAATAATAATAATAATAATAATAATAATAATAATGTAATGTAGCAACCTAGCACAACGGGAATACAAAGCTAGGTACGACTGGGTTGGGAAGGTGATCCACTGGGAATTATTCAAAAAATTAAATTTTGACCATACAACAAAATGGTATATGCATAAACCAGAATCTATTCTTGAGAATGAAACGCATAAAATTCTCTGGGACTTTGAGATAAAGACGGATCACCCTATCCCACCCAGAAGACCAGACCTAGTGTTGATTAACAAAAAAAAAAGGAAAAAAAAAAAAGAATTTGCCAACTGGTGGACTTTGCGGTCCCAGCAGATCACAGGCTGAAGCTGAATGAAAATGAAAGATGGATAAATACCTGGACCTTGCCAGAGAATTGACAAAAGCTGTGGAATATGAGAGTGGAAGTGATACCAATTGTAGTTGGTGCACTTGGAACGGCCCAAAGAAATTTGGAAAAAAGACTGGAGGAACTGGAAATCAGAGGAAGAATTTAGACCATCCAGACTAATGCACTGCTGCAATCGGCTAGAATACTCAGAAGAGTCCTGGAGACCTGAGGAGACTTGTTGTTACTCAGACTCCATTGAAATACCATCAGCTAACGCAAAAAGAGTGAGCAATAATAATAATAATAATAATAATAATAATAATAATAAATAGAAGAAGAAGAAGAAGAAGAAGAAGAAGAAAATATAACATATGGAGATAAAAAATGAAAAACTGTGACACATTAAAACTACCACTTTGCCTGTAATAATTGACGCCCTCGGTAGGATCAAGAAAGGGGCACATACAAAAAAAATTTCTTGATATAAAATCTACAGTGGTTTCTACACATTCCATTAAAATTCTAGATCATTTGAATAAGAATTGTTCAAGTTATCGTAAGTAAAGTTGGTGAAGTGGCCTATTGGCGGTATCAGCTTGACAACGGAGGAATCTACCTCCTTTTCACTAGCGCTAGACTGGGGAAATTGTTCTTGCGTATGGGTTGTCTCTGTGGCGCAGGATGCAGCTCGCCAGTCTCATAATCATGAAAGTCAAGGAATCTTGCGTATGAGGTGGAGCGCTAAATCTACCATGAGCTATCCACATTATCGCACAGATCCAAACAGTGCTACTCATACACTGAGTTGGCGAGAGGCCGGTCTCGAACCCGGGACCTTTTGGTTCCTAGGCAGATGATCTATCGACTGATCTAAAATAGCCTGTACATCTCAAACGATATCAATTTCTTTTAAACACATCCTATTTTGTATTTCTCTTCAAAAGCGTATATCTTTAGTAGCTGAATAAGTTTAGGAAGGAACTAAGAATAGAAGAGACCGCTGACCTCAAAGACGCCGATGACCTTGGAGAAACCAATATTCCGGCGAAAGCAGGAAGAAGTTAAAAAATATAAAAGCCCCCCCCCCCTCCCGCAAAAAAGGAAAAGAAAAAAAAAAGAACCGATTAAACCAAACAAAATGGCAAGATAAACCACACGATGGAAACTATCCAAGTCGCACCAATCAAACTGATATAGACAAGCCAAAAATCTATCAGTGATTGGGAAGTTCTGGATTAAGATCTGAGACGGTGGGGGGGGTTATGCTTGGAGCAGAAGAACGAGTACTTCTTAACAGCCCCCACTCCCTACCCCTCAAAAAATTACCATGCATATATAATTAACAATAAAGTTGTACATTTTTGCGGCATGGTCAACCCTGGTGTGTCCATGTGTAATTGTGTAGGAGTCCACATGGGAACATCACTTATGAGGTTGTTGGTAGTTCTGATTCTAAATAGCGATTTTCTTTTTCTTCTTGAGAGAAATAAAAAATATACTGAAAATAATGAATTAGATATGAAGGGGATTTTATGATTTCTGACTACAAGTGTCGCTAAATAAGGAGATATATTAAAAAAGCCTTGTCTTTGGGGGACGGTTTGATGGGTGAGAATAACGCAAGATTCCATAATTCTACGTAGTGTATGTGAGTTAATATTTTGGCACCTTTAAAATCAAAGGTATTTTTATTGTCTAAAATATGTTTAGCTAGGGCGTTGTTTAGAAAACCTCGTTTAATATGATATCTATGTTCAGAGACCCACTTAGATAAAGATCTAGAAGTCTCACCTACATATTTTTGGTTACAATTTAAGCAATCTATTGTGTAGACCTCTGCTTCGGAGTGTGTGTGTTCATAATTTTATTTTGTAAAAAGTTTGATTGTTTTCGTGGAGTGAGTAACTATTTTAATACCTATCTTTTTTAGGTTTCTATTTATTTTATCAGTGATAGATTATTGGGAAGTATGACATACCTATCAGAATCGTTATTGTTGTTATGTTGTGTGTTATTAAGGGATATAGTGTTTTTCTTTCTGTTGTGTATTTTAAATGCTTTTTTTTTAGCACGGTGTATGAAGTTTAAAGGGTATTGTAATTTAAGAAAGGACTTTTCAATCCATGAAATTATCTACAAAAATACACCTGTAAAGTAAACTTGAGTACCAATACTTTATGCCATTAAACAAACCAAACACAGATTTTTTTAAATGACCTTTAATACAGGGTGTGCCATAAGTAACGCCCTTTGTTTACGTGGAACAAAATTAAAGCCTTTTTGATTATCCTTTATTTTTTCGAACATGAATGTATTGCCACAGGATTAATATAATATATTAACAAAATTGATATAATGCTTATTCGGTTTAATAATGTTCAATACAAATGAAATCAAACAAAATTTAAGAAAAAAAAGTTACGAAAAAAAGTTACAAAAAAAAGTTACAAAAGATATAAAGTTTTAGAATGTAATCATTTATTTGCGATGTTCAAAATGTTCCCCTTTCATGAAATTTATCTGAAATTGCATTCTTTAATTCTGGAATTGTTTCACCACCATTTTTATCGTTTTGATCGTAGAATTGAATTGATTTTACTCTCTGTTCCTTTGTTAATCTCATGGATTGTATAAAATATCTGAAAAAAAAAAGAAGATTTAGCAAATTAATTAAAGAAAATAATAAAGAAAATATACATCATAAGATATGAAATTAAAAAGGGCGTTACTTATGTCGCATCCTGTATATCTTATAGGACACAAATTTAACTGATACAACAGTCCACACATATCTGTCTCTATATAAGTAGATATGAGCGTAGAATACTATGTTTATACACGGCAATATGTTGATAGATAGACAGGTTGTCGCGTCCGAGAGTTTTGTGAAAGTGTGCATAATATCTTTATGGTTATGTGTATGTATACGTGTGACTGTTATTTGTGTATGTATGCGTGTGACTGTTATTTGTGTATGCATGCGTGTGACTGTTATTTGTGTATGGTTGTATAAAATATCTGAAAAAAATGAAGATTTGGCAAATTAATTAAAGAAAATAAAAAAAATTTACATCATAAGATATGAAATTAAAAAGGGCGTTACTTATGTCGCATCCTGTATTTTATCTCTACTAATGTGTGTGTGTGTGTGTGTGTGTGTGTGTGTGAGAGAGTGAGTGAGTGAGTGAGTGAGTGAGTGTGTGAGACAGAGAGAGAGAGAGAGAGAGAGAGAGAAGGAGAGAGAGAGAGAGAGAGAGAGAGAGAGAGATCTCAAAGTAGTTTCAACTGACGAGAAAAGAGATTAAAGAACCCACTCTGCCCTATTGTTTACCCATAGCTGGAGACAGAATAGTTGGATTCGCACCTTTCTCGAGAGTATTATTAGTATTTTTACAAAAAAATACCATGTATATCTATTAATGATGGAGATTCGCTTCCGGTTTTTGTCTGTAACAAAAATTACGTCACTCTTTACGTCACATTACCCTAAATCGCCATAACATAGAATAAATACACTCACAATTTTAACATGCAACATTAGACAGTCCTCATTGTTTTTTAAAACAAGTTTTAATAAATACATGACTGGTATCATATATCTATATATAGTTTGTTTATTTTAATACATATTTAAAGTTTACATTTCAAATTGTTTTATTTTTTAATTCTTTAATGAATTTGATGATTTTACTTACTTAGGGTACAACCTCACTGACATTGAATTTTTTACTCCCACCCCTCAGGCAATATGTTTCAAAAATCTATTTTTACATCGCCCGGAGGGTGTTTTTTATTTGGTACTAGTATAATTAATAATCAAGCTGTATGTTTTTGCTGGTAGGCCATCACTGGTGTATCCATGTATAGGAGTCCACATAAAACGTAACTTATGAGTTCGTTTTGATTCTCTTGGTATATGACGTACGCAATATATATATATATATATATATATATATATATATATATATATATATATATATATAAGGAGACTTACCGGTGAATATGGTCAAGATGGTTAGGTGGTGCAGAATTCAGGGGGGGGTAAGTCAGCGATATAACAAATACAAAGTGCTCAATACGTAAGTAGAGCAGATTTATTATAAAATAGGTACAAGGGATAACCTACTCGAGTTTCACCATAAGGATCTTCGGGTTAAATCCACTGAATTAACGAACAGTTTAACGCAATGAACACACACGTGTAATCGACTGCAATTAATCGGTATTTCGATTAATTCAGTGGATTTAACCCTGAAGATCCTTATGGTGAAACTCGAGTAGGGATCACTTGTACCTATTTCAGGATATATATATATATATATATATATATATATATATATATAAGAGATTTATCCAAAACTTGGTAGTAAGGGATGATTCTATATGTGATTTCTAAGATACAATATTGTATGATCCAGTATGTAGAAATACAGGGAATCTTTAAATCACTAAAAAGAGCTCAATGTATAATAAACTTTTTAGAGAATATACAGAGCAATATTTATCATAGAAAGGAAGGGAGAACTCAACACCGTAGTTCCATAATAAATTTATTTCGACCAAAATTGGGGCCTATATAAATCTAAGTTGATTTAATATAGCTCCCCAAAATTCAGTCTCATCTGATGAGACTGAATTTTGGGGAGCTATATTAAATCAACTTAGATTTATATAGGCCCCAATTTTGGTCGAAATAAATTTATTATGGAACTACGGTGTTGAGTTCTCCCTTCCTTTCTATGATATATATATATATATATATATACTAGCAAATATATGCACCCTCCGGGTGCAAGTATTTAAGTTTTAATGTAATAAAATATTGCATTAAATTAGAAAGGCTAATGAAACTAAATAAGAATACAGATAAAAAGATTTGAAACAGAAGGAGTATAATAAAAGATTTGAACAGAGGGAGTATAATAAAAAATGGAACAACTGAAACTTACTCTTCCATCACTCTCGTCTTTCATTGTTTTTTTTCGAATTTAAGTATTTAGTTAAAAGAGGAAGTGAAATAAAATGACAGTTATTTTATCTTGTTAATGGATTTTATTTAAGATTCATTGAAGAGATTTTTGCTTATATTCATTAAAATAAAACCAAACAGTTAGAAATCAATAATACTAAGCACATATTTATTAAATTCAATTTTTTAATATTAATTGCAAATTAGCCTTCCCGTTCACATTGTAAAGCGCTATTTGTTGTATATATAAATATAATTGCATGTTGTTAGTATGTAGACATAGTTAACAGTATTAATAATGTAAGACAATTTTATTAATAATTGAGGTTAGATAAAAATAAAATCATGGAGAATGCGATGTCAATAACTAAAGGAATTGTGACTTGAGTAGGAATATAGTTTCGGTTACAGACGGAAAAGCACACAATCTCCATTATAATAAGATATATATATATATATATATATATATATATATATTGCTTTAAAAAGTATATTTCCCCTTATATGTTGAATGACTCTCGAATTTATATGTAAACGAAATCTATTCGCTTTGCTTTTGAGTCTTTCCTTTCATAAATATTTCCATTAAGATATCTTGTACTTTACAAATAGACACTTCTATTTTCTAGTTGTCTTGTTTTATCCCGAGAGACAGTTTAAGTCTACAAGGACACATTCTTCTCTGATTTCTTTAAGGCAACACCAAAGTGAGGTTTTATTATTTTGTTTACAATATTTATTTTTGTTGATGAATTTCCTGACATCAGATTCATTGCCATTGTCAATGCTGTCTTCGTCGTTTTAGTATCAAATCTGTGAGCAGAGTCTGCAAAATATCGCAGCAAAAAAATATGACGTATACATACATAGGTAATTAGATAGACAGACATGAACAGACGCAAACACGCACACACAACACACACACACACACACACGCGCGCGTGCGCACACATTGCATCACATCACAAACACATACATACACACTTATGTAATATAGTGAACATATTGAAAAAACACAGGTTTTGGGAAATGGACTCGTCGCCCCGAGTTCAAATCCTGGATGTAGTAATGGCATTTCACTCAGCACTAATACCCTTGGGAAAGGTATGAATCCTACTCTCACTCCAGCTATGGATAAATAGTAGGGCAGACTGGACTCTTTAATGTTGGTTAGACAACCGGTCTAGAAGGAAAACTCTGAATTCAAACCTGCTCAACTCCGATTAAGAAATTGACCTTGTGTCACATCATGCTCGTGCGGTGGGTTTGGTAAATATCTATCTATATGTTAAAAACGTTTTCGACATAAGGGTAAGATGGTCGGGACAATCGTATATGTGCTAGGACTTGATGTGACCAGATGATTGATCGAAGGGGACCTTCTCTGACCGCCTGCCTTGCCTAAGGAAGGACCAAAGTGGAGTGTTGCATGTCATGGACTGCTCAGCCACCAGGACTCCGTATTAAGCATCACGGGTCACAACCCACGTCCAATTAGGGGATTTTACCGGTTTAGCTCAGTCGGTAGAGTGTCCGGTTGGGAACCACACGGTTCCTGGTTCGATTCCGGCCCTCGCCAACTCAGCGCATAAGTGAGGAGTTGATGGTAGATATGGCGCTCCGTCTCAGACGCTAAAAAACAATCTCCTCGGTCTAGCGCTAATGAAAAGGGGATACACTCCCTCGCTGTCTGTCCGATACCGACTTTAGGCCACCCCGACGACTTTACAGATATACAGTCGGTGTATTCTACAGTCCTAGCCGTGGGAGATTTGGATAGACATATCTTAAATTTGTTACTTATACATTTTGCTAAGTGGTTATCCATCCGGGTACTGAGCAAGCTCATCGCTGTTAAATTTTATTTCGCTGTCGTAAACCACAATTACGATCAAGTCACGATTTGAAAGTTGGAATATTCTGGTATATAAGGTGTGTTACAATTCACCACCTAAATTTATAGACTAGGCGGGGTCACGTGGTTTATTCCTCCGCCAATCAACATCCATAATGCGTGACGGTTGACTACTTAATAACTGATACTGAACAGACGTCCATTTGCAATCATTGACGGAGGAACACTAAGGAGCACCAAGGAACAACTAAAGGATTCTTAGACCATATGAACCTTAGTCACCCCTTTTGCTTTGCTGATTCATAAGTACATTTTTTTCATTTACACCGTCAACATCCGGTTGTTTGTTAGGAGTTAGGGTTAAGGTTAGGGTTAAGGGTTAGTTTTATAATTTAAAAAATCTTGTCTGTTAACATACAACCGGATGTTGACGGTATAAATGAAAACAATGTACTTATGAATCAGCAAAGCAAAAGGGGTGCCTAAAGGTCATATGGTCCGGATTCTTTACCAAGGATCTCCGCTGGACAAGCGCTCTTGCTTGAAGCCTAAAGGATGGCCCATAAAATCGTAACACCTTTCAGAATGACTTAATCTCAAATCCTATTTTCCACTTGGATTTTGATTCCGGAACCTTGTGGTTCCGAGGCGGATGCTCTACCGACTGAGCTAAAAGTCAATTCAACCATAGAGAAGCTTTTATTATCACAGTTCATTCTTTGGCCTTGTCTTTGATTGAATTTTTAGAGTGGCCGTCAATCGATTGGGGGGGGGGGTTGCGCTGGTCCCCAAGTTAAAAGAATCTTTTAGACCCCCCGTCAATCATCTTGGTTATTTGTTTTGGTCAGTGACAGTTTTAAAGACGTCTTTCAATTGTCAAAAAAATCAGGGAACTGGACGAATCGCATCGGTTCAAAAGGTGTATCACCTTGGGATTCTATTTTTAAAACAGTCAAAAAGTAATAATGACTGAGTTTTAAAAAAATAAAAAAAGATGGTTGGTTGGTCATTTTGTTTAATGGAATATCAAACATTGTGAGTTATTTAAAGGTAAATCTTGTTTTATTTGTATATTTTCATCATACCGCGTGTAATAAATACCACGTGTAATACCCTGTCCTCATCAGCCGCTAACTCGGTGTGATAACACAGTTTCGGTGGCTATACGAAGGACTGTCACAACTAGTGCCACCGCGCAGCCTTTTGGTGACCGGATTGGGCAATAAAAAATAAATTATATATATATATATACACTTAAAGTGCATTACTTATACATAAGATGAGATAGTTTGCAATGATATAGTTTGAGTTTTGGGCTTTAGCAGTTTGATTTTACTTGTACTATAGACTGGAATTCTTTTGCTTTTTAGAGGGTATCGACTCAGAAATCTCTTTTAGGATTTTCTATATTTCTATATTTTCCTCAGAATTTGCGCGGAGACTCCCCACCCCACAAAAGACGGTTAGGAAACACACAGAAATTATTGTCCTGTATTATTAGCACCTGAAAACTTATATACTTAAAACGTATAAGACTAAGTCTGCAGTTACAGCTTTAAGTTTTGCAGATTTTCATCTTACAACGTGTAATAAATACCACGTGTGGTACCCTGTCCTCATCAGCCGCTAACTCGGTGTGATAACACAGTTTCGGTGGCTAATGGCAGGACTGTCACAACTAGTGCGACCAAGCAGCCTTTTGGCCACCGGATTGGGCAATAAAAAATAAATAAAACAATTATAAATGAAATAAATAGATGAATAAGTAAATAACGTATGTTCATCTTAGCAATTTCAAGTTATATATAATGGTACGATGACTTTTTATTTGCCTGAATTTTTATATGGGCCTTGATATTTTGTATCATTTAGATTTTTCAAACTGTTTGTAATGAGGCTTGATAATTTGTATTATTTAGATTTTTCGGTCTGTTGTCCTCATTTTTTTTATTGTTATATTGACAAGGTTTCGGCTGACGTGTCCTCGGATATTTTTCAGGCGTTTCTGTTCGAACTTGGAAACTGTCTTGTCAAACTTGGAAGCTTGCATGTCGTAATCGGAAGCCTTCACAGAACTTCGAACCGAACTCATTATTTAATCCATTGGGATAGATTTTTCTCATTCCGTTATGACATGGACGCTCTTGAATTCGATAAGATGGTTCCCGAATTTGACAAGAAACACCCGAAGTAGGCCGGAAGGCACATCGACCAAAAATTGTGTGTATAACAATAAAGATGAGGACAACAGCCCGAAAACTGTAAATAATACAAACTTGACTTATGAGTTTAATTCGTTCTGCTCGTAACTCAATTTCGTCGTATATCAAATCGTTTTTCCCCATTGAAATAATCTGAAATGCCATTAATCCGTTCTAGAACTTCAAAAAACGTCCTGACTTTTGTTACGTTTTTTCAGTAAGGAAAATTGCACTGTATTGTATAAAACATAATAAAATAGAATGTAATGCATTATAGTAGGAAGCGCGTGGTGTAATGGTTAAAGTCATGGGAAATGGACTCGTCGACCCGAGTTCAAATCCTGGACGTGGTAATTGCATTTCGCTTAGCACTAATACCATTGGGAAAGGTATGAATCCTATTCTCGCCCCAGCAATAGGCATATAGTAGGGCAGACTGGCCTCTTTAACCTTGGTTAGGCAACCAGTGTAGGAGAAGGAAAACCCTGCATTCAAACCTGTTAAACTCCGCTTAAGAAATTGACATTGTGTCGCATCCTTCTCGTGCGATGGGGTTGGTAAATATATATAAGGAGGCGATTGTAGTGTAATGATTATCGTCGTAGGAAAAGCACCAGAAAAATATATTATATATATAAAAATAATTATATGTTTCAATGTTTATTTTCTATAAATGATATTTTTCTTTGGCGTAATACATTTGGAAACTTAAATGATTTAGTAGACTTATCAACTTAAGCGTATCTGAAGCTCGCTCGTGCCTCACATTTTCGCAATACAACGACCGAGTGACAGTTCGTAATTCGGAAAACTCGCAACTCGAGATAGAACTGCATATGATTTTTAAGTGAATAGTTTGTAGGTGTTTGGTTTTATAAACTGGTAGAAATAATTTCCCCTCACTTCATATGTATTGGTAGAATTAATAATTCTTGTACCCATATGATAAAAAGGGTTGGATGTTTGACATAAGAGCAATTTGAAAAATACGGTCAGGACATTCATATACTTGCTAGGGCTTGATATAACCAGCTGAGTGATTAGATTCAGCCTCTCCACTTGCCCTTCTAGCCCAAATCTAGTGTTGTATATCTTGTGGCCACTTAGTACCCGGGTTACGGACTGCTCAGCCACCACGATACTGTCACCAGGCATTACGAGTGTCCACTCATGGCCAACAGGTGGCCACACTGGGGAGGTTACTCACCCCTCCAAAGAGGTACAGTCGGTGTATTCTACAGTTCCATCTCCTAGAACAGAAAACTACAATTGGCTTGGTTTGCATGATTTAGCGGCATGTCAACACCACAGTGGGTTATTTAATTCCGGAATTGTTTAAAATTGAAAACTAATGATTGATTGATTTTAGCGGCATGTCAATCCATTTAGTGATTAGGTTTTCTGTCGGTCACACAGCCGGGTACCAGGTTTATTAGTGCGTGGGAGGTGACCACATCCTTATATGGGTTATCTGGAAGTGCGTGGTCTAATGGTTAGAGTCATAGGAAATGGACTCGTCGACCAGAGCTCAATTCCTGGACGAAGCCGTTTGCATTTCATATGGCGCTAATACCCTTGGGAAATGTATGAATCCAAATCTCCCTCCAACTATGGGTAAATAGCATGGCAGACTGGGTTATTTAACCATGTTTAGGTAACCAGTCTAGGAGAAGGAAAACTCTGAATTCAAACCTGTTAAACTCTGCTTAAGAAATTGACCTTGTGTCGCATCCTGCTCGTGCGGGGGAGGGTTGGTAAATATATATATATGGGTTTAACAATATATTTATGGGTATATATGGGTATAGCAATATATTTGCTTTGCAAATTGAACATCAGCTTTCATAAAAAAAGTCAGGGTTCAGTTTAGCACTATTTGTACATTGTAAATCAAACCCTCACTTTAGAATCATTTCACTGATTTAAAAGAAAAAAATCAGAGACAGGATGCTTAGTGAAGATAAAACTATAATAGAAAGAATAGGTATCTCCATATCTTTATTAACACGGACTTTAATTTTTTTTCATATTGGCCAAAATATTTTGAGGCTTTTATCTTCTCGAATTCGTGGAGGTCTTCCAAGTGGTTGTTTCTGGCCTATCGGATACAACTCGAAAACTGCACGAGTGCACTTGTTTTCATTGTGACATTATTCGGCAAAGCGGAACTCAACTAGCTGAACTGTCGACCCTTAGAGCATTTCCAAGTGGAATAGGAAATTGCCTGAAGTGCAAATGGAGACTGAGAGGGATTATCCTGATGTCATGGGATTTAAGTGTGTTTTTCGAACCGAAAGTAGAATAATCTAACCTTAACAACGATGTGTCAATTTTAATCCAGTAAGTAAACAGAAGCCTTTATAAGAACACCCACGGACACTTACACACTCAGAAGGATAAGCAGACATTTAATCGTTAGAAACCTGATCCAACCTCTACACTCGTGGGGGTGCCCCATTTTTGGTTCCTGGCTGAAAAATAGCCGAGAATCTAAAATATTGTAATCTATTATTTAACAACCTTACTGCCTTATATAAATAAATAAATAACTTTCTTTGTTTAAGGGCATATCAACCTTCATGGTTTATTTAATGCAAAGCCGTCCTTGTAGAAGAACAGTAGTGGTACTATCTAACCAATAACTGGAATAAATAAATAAATAAATAAATAAGGGTAATTAGATAAGTTCATGTAAAGTATTTAAGGGCCATCCTTGGCCAGTTGAAATAGGGCTTAAAGAAAGTCCTATGTTATGGAATCCTTTGGTGATCCTTTGGTAAGCGTATAAGTCCTATCCTGCGTATTGGTAAAGGTCCAGTGATTTAATCCTATGTCCGTCGTCAAAGAATGCTGCAGTAATTATGACTAGTAGGGTGGGTTAAGTATTGTATCAGCCTCAGAGTACTGCCAGTGATTGGCTAAGGAATATATCACATGATCTCGCCTAGTCTATAAGTATAGACGGGGATCTAGCACACACCTTATATATTAAAAATCTCAACAGTTCATATTTAATGTTCAGTTTAGGTTGGTTGGTTGGATTTTATGGCATGTCAAATCTTGGATTATTTTATGCCAAATACATTTTATAAACACATTATTTGAAATAAGTTTTATAAACACATGTGGTCATATTAGAGTTGTTTTATTAATTTCATGTGTATCTGTAAACTGGTAGAAATAATTTCCATTTACTTCAAATAGTTTGGAGGTAAATATTTTTGTTTAGTTTGGTTTTATAAACTGATAGAAATAATTTTTATTAAGTTCATATGTACGAATAAATTGGTAGAAATAATTTTATGTTAGATATATTGATTTCATGTGTATCGATATATAGGACGAAATAATTTTCATTAACTTGCAAAGCGATCTATTTGACCATAATTGGCACCCTAACGGGTACGATCAGAGTGACCTGGTAGAAATGGCAATGAAGGGGTAACCCATACTCTCCACTGCTCCAGAATTGGCCCTTACCACTAAATATGTATCCGTCACCTCACAGTACTCTGCAAATGTAATAATCATGCCACACCTGTAATAACCATGCCTCTCTATAATCAATGATGCACCTGTAGCAATTGTCTTCCCCTGATTTAGTTGATGTGGGGTCCAGAAGAGTTATTTTCCCTTGCTGCAGGTTTCTTACTATAGGGGCCAGGTATATTGGCAGCAAACCGCGAATTTTGAGTCAAACACTACCATGGGTTAGACGCCTGTGTCTTAACCTTTAAGTGGGGGGCTTTGCTCCCAGCCTGCTATAAGTAAGTGACATTTCTTCAGGAACTCTTTATCACTTCTGTAGGAAGAAGTCCTACTTTCTTTATACACGTTTGCATACATGTTAACTATGTATTCTTGTCTTGTATGTGTTTCTCCATTATTCACGGAATAAAGTCTGTTATTATCTTATAACTTTGTCGGAATATTTCTTGTACTTATATGTACCCACGTTGGAAGGTCATTCTAGCCTTCCAGCTTTATTATACTACCTTTTAAATCTTACACCCTGTAATCATGACGCTCTCTGTAATAATCATTCCCCCCTCTGTCATAGTCATACGCCTCTGTAATAATCAGGCCCTTTTCTGTCATAGTTATGCCCTTCTGTAATAACCAGGTCCTCCCCTATAATCAAATACGCCGCTCTCAGTAATAATTACACCTTCGTTTGGTTTGGTGAGGTTTGTTTATTTAATGACCTATCTACCTTCGTAGATTATTTAATGCCAAAGCCATCCTCGTTGAAGACCTGTAGTGGTACTATTTAACCCATAGCTGGGGGAGAGGAGGTTCATACATTCCCCAATAAAACTGATATATATTAAAGTATCCAGATCGTTTTTTATGCTGGATTGTGATCTTGGTATAAGACATAAACAACTTCCTGTCTGAAATAAATAACCATCGACGTTGCATTATGTGAAAAATGAATCTACTAAATACCATTTTAAAAAGGCTATATTGTGTTGGCCATTTAATAATTTTGTTTTCTTTATTTGTATAATGCAATATCAATCTTTGTGAACTATTTAATATCAAAGCCATCCTTGTAGAAGAACAGTAGTGGTACTATCTAAAACATAGTTGGGGAGTTCATACCTTTCCCAAGGATATTAGTCCGAAAGTGAATGTAATAGTACGAATGGAGTTCGAACCCGCTTACTGTTATATCGTAGTCTGGCACATTAGTCACAACACCCATCCCCAGTTATACCTTTAATAAAGCAAAAACAACAATAATAACAACAAAAACTAGATTAACCTTTTTATTTGCCCATGTTCTTGTGTCAAACTTTACACCGTCGCTGTAAACGAAACAGGTCTGTATACGCATGCGCCAGTTTGTATACAATTAATCCGAAACGCACGAATGCCATTCGCATTTAAAACTTTAATCTGTAAATCTATAAAACAAAGCCAACCTTAAGCGAGCAGCTCTTCTCATTCCAAGAGATTTTCTGGGGAATAAGCTACCATCAGGGTTCTGCTTGGCATCAAAGACATCTCCAAGCAGGGCCATGAGAATAGAATGCTCGGAATAAGTTCCTTTAAAATGACATCTGGAACCAAATTTCACCCGATACGATACTTACTAAAATTTACTTATTACAGCTCGTCCTATCGTCAGGGTTTAGACTACAATAACTATATCTCTTTTAGTGGGGTTATACCCCACCCATCAATAAGGGTACTCTGGGTATGGCTCTATATTGTACCCGTTTTATGTTAAACGAGGCTTCTTTTGTTGTATTCTTCTTTTATTATTATTATAATTCGCTGCAATGTCTTCTATTTCTAATCTTTTCTTCGTTGCGGCCCGTGTTGTGAGACATCTTCTCCATCGGGATCTCTGTTCCATTTGTTCTTATTAATTTGGAACACTGATACATATTCTTTTGGTATACACATAAGTTTATTTCCCCCGATCTCATAACAGAAATTCGCTGTTAGTCTATCATAGATTTATGATTATTGCATTCTCATTATTAATAGAAAAAAAACCCCAAAAACAAACCAAAAAACTCCAAAAAGACAAAAGAACAAAAAAAACAAAAACAAAAAAAAACAAGGCCCTCTGCACGATGTAAAAATTAGTTTTTGAAAGATATTGCCTGAGGAGGGTTAAAAATAAAAAAAAAAAAAAAAAAAAAAAAAAAATGAAATGGAAACTTAGTTTTGTCTCCTTCAAAATACTATGTTGCCTGCATCTATTAATCATTAATCAAATAATTATTTTGAATATTTTACACATAAATTTTACACAAAATCTAAAATATTTATTTATTTGTAAACTTCTTGTTAGTGAAAAAAAATTTCTTGCTCAAATTTTGGTCGTTTTTTATTGTCGTTTTTTATTGTATGTATAAACAATTTTGACTATAGATTAAATACTTATTAGACTTGCGCAATCACTGAGACTATTGTGACGTAAACTGTGACGTAGATTTTGGTTACAGACATAAATACACCCAATCCATCATTAATAGATTCATTCGTGATACATCCTCTATCGCTAATATCCTCTTCAGAATCGGTCGGGGAATATTTTCTCCATCGAGATCGTCTGTTTACTCTATTGTATTTGTTCGTATTAATTAGCAACGCGGATACATATTTCGTGTACACACTTTTTAATCATTTTCTCAATACACCACTTTACCACGTGCTTGAGGGAGAGAAAAGCAGCAAAGACGGAATGACCATTTGCAAAACATCACTGTTCCTTCGACTTGAGTAACCCTAACTTTCTCAGAGAGTCGCCTGGTCACGTGATTCGATCAACCAATCAGCGCCCTGCTCAGATGACTCTGGTGAAAACATATCAACTAAAACTCTAGTGAAATTCTACGAGTTTGCTCACGGTTAGATTTAAATTCTACGCTACACTTCCTCACTCAAATGATAGGCTATTACTATTCATTATGCTACACTTTGATCTTTGATCAAATACCGACATTTGGTAACAGTGTGTAATAATTAACTATTTACTTGTTAAGTTTCGTTTAATAAGACGTAGATTTTTATTTACTAAGCTTGGCCTAATATAGCGAAAGTCCAGCTAGAGAGAAAGCTTAGATAGGAACATTGTGTTACCACTTGAAAATCACCACTGAGAATCTTGGCCTTTCAAGTGAGCTCCAACAGTAAATATGTTGAATATAGCAAAGTCTCACATCCCAAGTTAGAGACCGATCAGCATTTTTCTGGCTAAAGATCCCGGAAAACAGCTGGTAGTCTTAACTAGATAAATGGGTAAGGGGTCAACCAAAATTCCCACAATTCTATCCTTTGGTTTATTTTCATCCCTTCAGCATCATTTATAAATGTTACATGATGAATAGGCAGAGCCTATCACTTTTTCATTGAAATGTAGGATTTTAAATTTAACCGTAAGTAACTCATGGAAAATCACCTAAAAGGTTTGATTAACAGGCTTTAACCACAGGGTTATCCAAACGGTCTGCTCTGATTGGATTAGCAGGATCCCTTGTTCAGAGAAGCATTCGACAGTGGTTTTAGTTATTGAGAATTGACTCAAGACCCTTGTGGCCAGACGCATATTGGTCCTGTGCTGCTTTTCTCCCCCGTGATCGTTAAGATGGAATCAGCGTAACAGACTTATGTGTACACCAAAATAATATGTCTCCATGTTCCTAATTTATATGAACTAAGAAGGAAGCGGAGATATATCAAACCCGATACGACCCGATGAAAAGAGACCCCATACAACTCGAGGCAAAGAAGTGTTGGCAGACGTAGAAGACATAACAATGAGTATTCAACAGATATTTAATCTCCATCTTTTGGAATTTAAGTAGGCTAGATTTCTGGAATACTTGAGGCATTTTGGTGAAAGCAATTTCGAACGGCGACGGAAAAATGTATTTATTGTTCACAATAAGAAGATCAACGAATTAAAACCAGCTAAGAAAATATGACGACACAAAAATCACCATTGTTCTACACAACCTGCTAAAAAGACCTTTGGGCTATATGCTCATATCCAGATGCAATTATTTGTATTTTTGCGTGAAATAAAACTTGTCGAGTGGGTGTGGATTATTTGGTAGAATATCTCACTTCTTTTTTTCAGTTCACTGTACAGGTCCAAGTATTTGCGTATCTTTTTTTTTTCTAAATGATTCTTTACCAAGGATTTCCACTGGACAAGAACTCTTGCTTAAAGCCTAAAAGATGGCCCATAAAATCATAACACTGTGACCCGCGTATTATGTGGTCCAGTGGTAATGAACACTCGACTTTGGCTCTTTCTTAGGATAGATAGGCGGTCGGAGTGACTCCAACTAATCAATCGGCTGTTCATGTCAAACTATATATTTGTCCCGACCGTATTCTTTAAATACTCTTATTGTAAACAAACATCATTTTTATTATACGAGTGCTAGAAGGCGGTAGCTGAGGGTCAACCATCAGTATTTATTGATACCCATGAAGTTAATGAAAATTATTTCTACCAATTTAGTAATACGCATGTAGTTAATGAAAATTATTTAAACAAGTTATATATCTGGAGACGCGTGGTGTCATGGTTACCATCGTTTGAAATGGACACAGAAACCCGAGTTGAAATCCTGGATGACACTGATTGCGATTCAATTAGCGGTAATACCCTTGGGAATAAATTCAACTATTCTCCCCCAGCTTTAGGTAAGAAGTAGGGTAGATTGGGCTCTTTAATCTTGGTTAGGTAATCAGTCTAAGAGAATGAATATTTCTGCTTAAGGAATTGCATTGTGTCACATCCTGCTTATGCAGAGGGGTTGGTATATATATGGTGTCCCACCCAGAAGTCGCACACCATGTATGAAAATACATCTAAAAAGTATAAAAAGACATATGAATATCAATTTTATTCATCATAATCATAATAGATTCTAAAATTGTTAACCCTCTCCATTGATACATACATCAATTCTCTTTATGTAGAGCTTTCACAAGATGCACTTTGTACGGATGAAATTTCTGTGTCTTGAGAATACGATGTACTGATGCTAATCGTAAGCTCCTGGCTTATTTTCCTTACTTATTTCACGGGGCTTCTAGCAACATTTGCCAAAACCATAGTTGATGTTGCTTCATCTCGTCGACCACATCTCTCGCAGTCAGCAATTGAACCAGTTTCTTGGAAACGTTTTATCAAACGGCAGACAGTGGTATGGTTCAATGGTTTTTCTCGCTCGGGATGAGTGCGGTTGAATTCTTCAGCTACAGAGCCGTATGTAGCACCATCTCTTCCAAACAAAAAAAAACAATTTAACTCTTTCTTGTATTGTTAATTTCTCACCCATACCCAATAAAATCTGACCCCCCCCAAAAAAAAAAAACAAATTATACGGTGTGCGACTTCTGGGACACCCTATATATATGTGTGTGTGTGAGTGTGTATGTGTGTGTGAAAAATAAGATTTGATATTGAATAACCCACAAGAGTTGATATGCCATTAAACCAACGAACCAACCATTGAAGAATTGACCTGAAGAACGGAACAGGTCAATTCTTGTTTAATATGTTTCAGTCGTTATACGCTCTGTCCTTGTGTCACATCCTGTTTATGCAGAGAGGCTGGTATATATATATATATATATATATATATATATATATATAAAGTGTGTAAAAAAACGTATCAAGATTTTTTGTACTTTATGCCACACCTTGTATTCTAAAAAAATAACGTTTCATTCAGTAATTATTTTCAGAATACAAGGTGTGTCAAAATAGTACCAAGTTTACAACTGTATTTACCAAGATAGAAATGAAGAATGAATGGAACGTTATTTTTTTCAGAATACAAAGTGTGTCAAAAAGTACAAAAAATCTCGATACTTTTTTGACACATATATATATATATATATATATATATATATATATATATATATATATATATATATACCAAACCCTCCCCACGAGCAGGATGTTTAACAGGTTTGAATTCGGAGTTTTCCTTCTCCTAGACTGGTTACATAGTCATGGTTAAAGACTCCATTTCCTGCGATTCTAACCATTAAACCGCGCGCCTCACTTTATATATATATATATATACACTAGTGCAAAATAAAAAACACCCTCCGTGCGATGTAAAAATACATTTTTGAAACTTATTGCCTGAAGTGTGGGAGTAAAAAATTTAATTTCAGCGAGTTTGTACCCTAAGTAAGTAAAACCATCAAATTCATTAAAGGATTAAAAAATAAAACAATTTGAAATGTAAACTTTAAATATGTATTAAAATAAAACAAACTATATATAGATATATAATACCAGTCATGTATTTATTAAAACTTGTTTTGAAAAACAATGAGGACTGTCTAATGTTGCATGTTCAAATTTTGAGTGTATCTATTCTGTTATGACGATTTTGGGTAATATGACGTAAGCAGAGACGTAATTGTTGTTACAGACAAAAACCGGAAGCGAATCTCCATTATATATACTAGCAACAGAAAACACCCTCCGGGCGTCGTAAAAATGAATTTTTGAAAGACATTGCCTGAGAAGGTGGGAGTTAAAAATTCAATGTCAGAGGGTTTGTATCATAAGTAAGAAAATCCTCATATTTATTAAAGTAGTAAAAAAAAAAATAACAAAAAACAATTTGAAATAAAAACTGAGCCTCGTCCCTCTCAAATAAAATGTTGCGTGCATATAATAATCAAACAATTATTTTAATATTTTCCACATAGATTTTCCACAAAATCGTAGGTATTTATTTATTTGTAAACTTTTTAGTTAACTTCTTGTTATTGTAAAAAAAGAAAAAAGGACGAGAGTAAAAAACAATTTTAAAAATTGTTTACGCAAATTTTGGGTGTATATAGCATAAGAATATTGTGACGTAATCTGTGACGTAGAGCTATGACGTAGTTTTTGTTACCGACAGAAATACAGACAATCTCCATTATATATACTAGCAAATATATGCACCCTCCGGGTGCAAGTATTTAAGTTTTAATGTAATAAAATATTGTATTAAATTAGAAAGGCTAATGAAACTAAATAAGAATACAGATAAAAAGATTTAAAACAGAGGGAGTATAATAAAAGATTTGAAACAGAGGGAGTATAATAAAAAATGGAACAACTGAAACTTACTCTTCCATCACTCTCGTCTTTCATTGTTATTTTTTCTAATTTAAGTATTTAGTTATAAGAGGAAGTAAAGAATGAAATGACAGTTATTTTATCTTGTTAATGGATTTCATTTAAGATTCCTTGAAGAGATTTTTGCTTATATTCATTAAAATAAAACCAAACAGTTAGAAATCAATAATACTAAGCACATATTTATTAAATTCGATTTTTTAATATTAATATGCAAATTAGCCTTCCCGTTTACACTGTAAACCGCTATTTTGTTGTATATATAAATATAATTGCATGTTGTCAGTATGTAGACATAGTTAACAGTATTAATAATGTAAGACAATTTTATTAATAATTGAGGTTTAGATAAAAATAAAATCATGGAGAATGTGATGTCAATAACTAAGAGAATTGTGACTTGAGTAGGAATATAGTTTCGGTTACAGACAGAAAAACACACAATCTCCATTATAAGAAGATATATATGTTCAAATGTAAGGCTAAACAAACCGAGAAAATGTCAATCCCGATATATATATATATATATATATATGCTGACGGCCGCCAACTCAAGCGTAAACGCAACGCTCTTCTAAGGAATGGAGCACTTTGTGACGGCCTTTACACGCAAAGCGATGTGTGTATTAAAACAGTTAAAATCCCCTTCCCATTCTGTAAGTGAAGACAGCCTAATGGTTACGGTGCCGGACTAACACCCAACCGATCGGATTTCAATTCCGTCTGTAGGTAGCTTACAAAATGTCTAGCCACATTGAGGAGACTTGATAAGTCGAAACACGTGTCTGTGGATGACCCTATATATATATATATATATATATATATATATGTGTGTGTGTATGTATGTGAACAAAAATTTGGCAATGAGTAACCTATAAGGGTTGAAATACCAACCAGCCAACCAACCATTGAAGGGCGGAACATGCCCATTCTTGCTTAACCTGAGTGATCAAGCGGGAATCTTTTTTTTTTGTCAGTGTTCATTGACCATATTATTATATGATTATTTCATCTCGATTATTATGGTCACAATGTTTCAGTCGTTATACCCTCCGGTCTTCATCAGGTGTCTGTCGTATGCCTGAAGCGTGTGAGGTTTTTATTGAATTCATGAAGATTAAATTCTTTTCATTCTACTTGTCCATGCTTGGGGATATTTCCCATCAGTTATTGTTTTCGTGTTAATTCTTTCTTCTAGCGGTACTTCCCCCCCTCCAATCAGTTAGATCGTGAGTGACATGATGCACAATGCCAGATCCACGCACGACAATAAAGAGACGAAATTGTGTTTTCATAAAAGGGAGGAACGGCTAGTGTAACGGTGATCGTCGTAGAAGATGGACTCGGTGGACCAGGTTCAATTCCTGCACGAGTCTATTGGAGTTAAACTTTGCGCTAATAAGCTAGGAATATGGTTGGGTTGTTAGTTGTTTTGTTTTACGGCATACCAACATTTTTCGGGTTATTTAATGCCGAATCAAGTAATTTTGATATCAGGTTGCTTACAGGTCCCCGAGGTTAAGTAGCGATGCGCCTGTTCAGTACTTAGATGGCTGACAACGGCGGGTACTGTAAGAAACCGAATATCAAAATAACTTGATTCGGCATTAAATGACCCAAAAGGGTTCATATGCCGTAATACCAAACAACTTATTCAAACCAACCGATCCTTCTTTCTTTCTTTCTTTCTTTCTTCTTTCTTACAGTACCTGTTGTTGCTTAAATGGTCACCCATCTAACTATTAAACATACTCATCGCTGCTTAACCAAGTAAGTTGGCAGGGTGGCCTATAGTCAGTATCAGCCGGACAGCTCTTTTCACTAGCGCTAGACCAGGGAGATTGGTTTAGTGTCTTGAGGTGGAGCGCCACACCTACCATCAACTCCCTACTTTAGCACAGAGATCCAATATGTGCTACTCATACGCTGATTTGGCGAGGGCCGGTATCAAACCTGGAACGTTGAGGTTCATTGGCGGATGCTCTACTGACTGAGCTAAATCTATGGGTAAAATAATTGGAGAAACTGGGCTATATAGACCTGATATGGGAAACCCGTTTAGGAGAAGGAAAATTCTGAATTGAAAACCTGAAAAGAGTTGCTCGGAGAATCTTTGGCTCACATTCCGTTGTTCTCGGCTCACCCTCGAAAGATTACCTGGCTCTGCGCAAACGTTCGTCACCATAAACAAATGCCCAGTGTAGTTAATTGGCTAAGCTTTCCTTTGGGTAATGACTGCCATCGACACCCGATCGACAAGTATGACGGCTGAGGAGGACAGGACGTTGCACGTGGTATTTATTACACGTTGTATGATGAAAATAAAAAATGGTATGCCTGTCACAGGATAATAGCATGAAGATTTAGATCTTTGTGATATTTGTGTTGTGCAAGTTTGGTTTGGTTTGTTTTGTTTTACGGCATATCAACCTCAGTGGGTCATTTAATGCCGATAAAGTTTTGAAATAAGTCAATTCTTAATGGATAATACAATTTTTTTAATAAATACATTTTTCTATTTAACCCATAGATGGGACCCTAACAGGTACTACCACTCCGGGTCAGAGTGGACCAGGGAGCAATGGTGATGAAGGGGTGCTCCACATTCCCCAAGCCTCCAGATCTGGAACCTCACCATCAGATAGAGTTTAACGTCATTCCCAGGACATGTAGACCCGCAGCTACCGCCTTCTAGCATCCATATGATAAAAAGGGGTTGGGCTTGCCATAAGGGCAATAGGGTTGGGAAAATCATATAGGTGCTAGGGCTTGACGTGACCAGCCGATTGATTGGAGGGGGCCTATCCGACCGCCCGTCTAGCCCAAGATAGGGCCAAAGTGGAGTATTGCATGTCATGAACTGCTCATCCACCTGGGCTCTATCCTTAAGCATCACGAGTCGCCACCCACGGCCAACAGGCGGACCCATTGGGGGAGTCTTACCCCTCTGCAGAGGTGCAGTCGGTGCATTCTAACGCCGCAGCCGACAGGGCAGGTGTTGTACAAGTGTTGGCCACTATAATACCATGATGTATAAATATTTAGTTGTAATCTTTTTATTTATCAGTCTTTCTCTTGAGAAAGTCTCATGGTGTTGGGTGGGTGGCAACGTGTGCGTGCCTGACTGGTTGAAAGGGTGTAGTTAAATATCTATTGCTGACAGTACTGTTTCGACCAAATCGATAAGTTGGTCTTCATCAAAGAGCGACATAGATGGGAAGAAAGATATCCGTTAAAAAGACTGTTTACAGAAATGAACACTGAATTCAACCGCTGAAATTTTTGAAAAATGCATGTTCTGTTTTAAAAATAAAATAAATTTCATTTTTAATTTTTAAAAATCAGAAGCATTATAGTTTATAGAAAAACTCAAAAGAGTTTGTTGTAAAAATTTATATAAAAATGTAAAGTGGGTATCAAAATAGTATACTTTTTAACGGATATCTTTCTTCCCATCTATGCCGCTCTTTGATGAAGACCAACTTATCGATTTGGTCGAAACAGTTCTGTCAGCAATTACATAACAAACATCATATGTTTTTTCAAAATGTTAAATTTCTTACATATCTATGTATTTACAGCCGGAGTCATATCCTAACATCGTTGTTGTGTTCACCAATTCGATGTTTTCTGGTTCGACTTTCTTTATTTAAAAAAAGTGTTCAATCTTTTTTCTATGAAATAATAAGAAAATAAATCCCTGTTCTTTTTACAATAAATTATTTTGGACATTTTTCAATAAATATTTCGCTATTAACTTTTTTAAAAAACTCTTTCATGAAAATGAAAATTTTACTAATCAAAAATTATAATTATAGTGTATCCAATACAGAATACGGCCAGAGATGTTGTCTTTGATAGAACGATGTCATAGGAATTCATTAATTTTATATTCGGATATGTTTCATATTTTGGGAGTTTTATTATTGAAAAAAAAAAAGAAAAGAAATTAATTGTTAAAAGAAAATATTCAAATTTTATTATTGAACAAAAAATTCAATTTATTGTTTTAAAATGCTAATTGAGAAATATTTATTTCAAAATTCCCAAAATAATTCATTGTAAAATAAAATTATTTAAGAATTCAAATGAAAAATAAAAAAAAACTTTTTTATTTTTCATTTGAATTCTTAAATAATTTTATTTTACAAAAAGTATCGAGTTTGAAGCTGTATTTACCAAGACAGAAATGAACAATGAATGGAACGTTAATTCTTTTCATAATACAAGGTGTGTCATAAAAGTATCGAGATTAAAGCTGTATTTACCAAGATAGAAATGAACAATAAATGGAACGTGCATTTTTTCACAATACAAGGTGTGTCATAAAAGTGGCAAGTGTCATAAAAGAGCTTTATTTACCAAAATAGAAATGAACAATGAATGGAACGTTAATTATTTCAGAATACAAGGTGTGTCATAAAAATTCCGAGTTTGAAGCTGTATTTACCAAGATAGAAATGAACAATGAATAAACGTTATTTTTTTCAGAATACAAGGTGTGTCAAAAAGTATTAAACATCTCGATACTTTTTTGACACACCTTGTATTTTGACTTGACAGGAATATGTTGAACATTGAAGAGTCCAGATTGCACAGTTCCATTGATTCGTTTAAACTGGAAGGTCTATAGAAAAAAAACAAATACAAAAAAAAAAGATTAAAAAAAACAACAAAAACAAACAAACAACCCCCCCACCCACCTAAAAAAAACCCGGGTTCGCGCCTGAAAATATCTCATCCAGTTTTCAAATGATTAATTTGTTCATTCCCATAAAGGCTATAAATAACACGGTCCCCGGACCTCGTTTGTCAAATATTAACCGGAACCGTATAAACTGTCCCTTGCACTAGTGAATCCAATATCTTGTAGGGGGGGGGGGGGTTTAATAATTTTCCGAACACACATCTTCTTCTTCTTCTTCTTCTTCTTCTTCTTATTATTATTATTATTATTATTATTATTCTTCTTCTTCTTCTTCTTCTTCTTCTTATTATTATTATTATTATTATTATTATTATTTTATTCTTCTTCTTCTTCTTCTTCTTCTTCTTCTTCTTCTTCTTCTTCTTATTATTATTATTATTATTATTAATTGCTTCCATTCTTCTTCTTCTTCTTCTTCTTCTTCTTCTTCTTCTTCTTCTTCTTCTTCTTATTATTATATTATTATTATTATTATATATTATTCCTTGCTTCTCTTCTTCTTCTTCTTCTTCTTCTTCTTCTTCTTCTTATTATTATTATTATATTATTCCTTGCTTCTCTTCTTCTTCTTCTTCTTCTTCTTCTTCTTACTATTATTATTATTATTATTATTATTAATTGCTTCCATT
>CM042148.1:41468437-41475937 GCA_023376005.1 Doryteuthis pealeii | reverse complement strand
ATATATTTATTTATCTATCTATCTATTTATCTATCTATCTATATAATCATATATCTATCTATATATCTATATATCTATTTATCTATCTACCGATTTATCTATCTATCTATCTATTCATCTATTTATATACTTATCTGTCTATCTATCAATTTATCTATCTATTTATCTATTTATCTATCTATCCATTTATCTATCTATCTAGCTAGCTCAATTTATTTATATCAATCTTCATTTATTTATTCATATCTATATATATGTATCTATGTATCGACTGATCTTAATATGTTCACATTTATCTGTCTCAGTATATTCCTTTCTATCTATCTATCTATCAGTCAATCTAAAAGCCTTCATATCTATCTGTCTTCATGTATTTATATTTATCTATCTATCTATCGATCGATCGGTAGAACACACGGTTCTTTCTATCTATCTATCTATCTATCTATCTCAATTCATTCATATGTATCTCCATTTATTCATATCTATCTATCTATCTATCTATCTATCTATCTATCTATCGACCGACCTCAGCATGTTCACTTTTATCCTTCTCAGTATATTCATATCTACAATATATGTTGATATATCTATAGATATAAATGTGACTAGACTGAAATCGATTAATAGATATGAATAGATTGATAGATAAAAGTTTATCTATCTATCTATCTATGTGGTCATATATATATATATATATATATATATATATTGATCTGGATATATTTCCTGGTATTTAGTTCTGGCCAAGTCTGGCACAAGGCCATATGTGTAAATTGAATTTTCTTGCCTTCAGGGTATGGGTATATTGATAATGAAATTGGATTCTCTCCTGACAACTTTTGACATCTAATTAATGATGTTAAATTTTAATTTAAATTTTAATCTAAAATTTAAAATTAATTTCCGGTGTAAGGAACAATACAAGGAAGAGGGGGTAATTATTTTAACCCTGTGGATATCTATCTATCTATCTATCTATCTATCTGTTTGAAAGTGCTGAAGAAAATATACTTATACCGCCTAATGATCGTAACTTTATAACTGTCAGTTTCTCGTCTCTGCGATTTTCAAACCATGGTTTGAAAATTACACCAGCGAGAAGCTTATAGTTACTAAGCCTCGTTAACTATGGGAAATGGACTCGTCGACCCGAGTTCAAATCCTGGACGAAGCTACAGTTCACATAGCGCTAATCTATGGGAAAGTTAGGAATGCAACTACTCTCCCACCAGCTATGAGTAAATAGTAGGGCAGACTGAGCTCTTTAACCTTGGTTAGGCAACCCGTCTAGGAGAAGGAAAACTCTGAATTCAAAGCTGTTAATTCCGCTTGAGATGGTCACTACTAGAATAGGCTCAGTCTTAATTAGTGATCTATTTCACTAATTTCATGTGAAATTAAACCAGCCCCGTCCAGGATTTGAACTCGTGTCGCCGTGTCCATTTCCTACGACACTAATCATTAAACCACGGCACCTTCACCTATTTAACATATAGCTGGTGGAATGATGGGTGTTCCTAACCTTTACAAAGGGTATTAGTCCGAAAGTGAATATAATCGCCTTCTTGGGAGTTCGAACTCGCTTACTACGATGTCGTAGACCAGCGCGTTAACCACCACGCCACAGGGATTCCATTGCTGTAAGACTATTAGGTTATATTGACAGATCGATGTTGTCTCGGTCGTTTTTTTTATGTTTTCATATCAGTTGAGGTTTTATGTTGTGTGGGCGTCTTCCTGTCATCAGTAAGTATAACTTGGAAAAAATGACAAGACGCAACACACAGTCAAGTACTGCGCATGCGTCTAAGATACGGAGTGAAAATCTTTTTAAGAGTCAAAAAAAAAGATCGAAGCTATGGAGTGCAATTCTACACCGATGCAACAGAGGGAGAGAGAGAGAGGAGTGAGTGAGAGAGAAGAGAGAGAGAGAGAGAGAGAGAGAGAGAGAGAGAGAGAGAGAGGGGGGGTCTGTAATTAAATATTAATCTGTCAAGTCTTTTCTTTTTCCATTCTTTCTTTCTTTCTTTCTAACAGAGAGAGAGAGAGAGAGAGAAGAGAGAGAGAGAGAGAAGAGAGAGAGAGAGAGAGAGAGAGAGAGTCTGTAATTAAATATTAATATGTCAAGCCTTTTCTTTTTACTTTCTTTCTTTCTTTCTTTCTTTCTAACAGAGAGAGAGAGAGAGAGAGAGAGAGAGAGAGAGAGAAGAGAGAGAGAGAGAGAGAGAGACCTTTTTCCCTCCCTTTTTCACCTCTCGGCAGAAGTCTATACGGATAATTTACATTAATATTTTATTTATATTTCGTTTAATTTCTGATTTTATTTTCTCTTCCGTTTTTTATTTTTATTTTCACTGTCTTTCTTTTATTTCTCAAATACGGATATTCTAGATCTTTTCTTTTTTTTTCTTTTATTTATTCTTTTATTTATTTTATTATTTTCTTTTTCTTACTTTTGTTGTTTGTTGGTCCTCGTCACCAACGTCGCTGTTATTGTTGTTGTTGTTATTGGTGTTGCCCTTCTTCTTCTTCTTCTTCTTCTTCTATCCTCATTCTTCTTCTTCTTCTTTGAAATATTTCTTTCTTTCTTTCCATTCTCTTTATGTTTCTCGTTGTTGTTGTTGTTGTTGTTGTTCTTCTTCTTCTTCTTCTTCATTGTACATTTTTTTCTTTCTTTCTTTCTTTCTTTCTTTCCAATCTTCTTTATGTTTCTCTTTGTTGTTATTGTTGTTGTAGTTATAGTTCTGTAATTTCTCCCTTCCATTATCATTTACAATTCTTTAAATATTTCCTTTCTTTCTTTCCTTCTTTCTTTCTTTCTTTCCATTCTCTTTATGTTTCTCTTTGTTGTTGTTGTTGTTGTTGTTGTTGTTGCTGCTGCTGTTGTTGTTGTTCTTCTTCTTCTTCATTGTACATTTCTTTCTTTCTTTCTTTCTTTCTTTCTTTCTTTCTATTTTTTTCTTTAATTCTCTTTAATTGAACTTCTCTTTTTCCTTTTGAAATGTTTTTCAAGGTGTGTCTTCGTAGTTTATTACATTTCTAATATATTTTCTCTTGTTTTAAATGCATCTCTATCTATCTATCTATCTATCTAGATTTATTTATATCATTTTTGCCAATTTATTCATCTTTATTAAATCTATTTCTCCCCTATCTATCTATCTATCTATCTATCTAACCCAATTAGTGCATATGCATGCATGTATATCTATCTATCTATCTATCGATCGACCGATCTATCTATCTATCTATCTAACTAACCCACTATGCATATCTTATTATAATGGAGATTGTGTGTTTTTCTGTCTGTAACCGAAACTATATTACTACTCATTTCACAATTTCCTTAGTTATTAACGACACATTCTCCATGATTCTATTTCTATTTAAACCTCAATTAATAATAAAACTGTTTGACATTATTAATACTGTTGGCCTTACCTAAATACTAACAATATGCAATTGTATTTATATATACAACAAAATACCAGTTTTCAGAGTAAACGTAAAGCTAATTTGCATATTGATATTAAAAAAACTGATTTTAATAAAAATGTGCTTGGTATTATTGATTTCTAATTGTTTGGTTTTATCTTAATGAATATGAGTAACAATCTCTTCAATAAATCCTAAAAGAAATTCATTAACAAGAAGAAATAACTGTAAATTTATTCTTTACTTCCTATTTTAACTAAATAGTTAAACTAGGAAACTTTCATCACTTCCGTTTTTCGGAAGTGATGAAAGAGTAAGTTTCGGTTGTTCTATTTTCCGATTATACCCCTCCGTTTCAAATCTTTTTATTTGAATTCTTAATTCGTTTCATTAGCCTTTCTGATTCAATATAATATTTTATTACATTAAAACTTAAATACTTGCACCCGGAGGGTGCATATATTTGCTAGTATATATAATGTCTTTTGTTTATGTAAATGATTGATTCGGCATCAAATGACCCAAAGAGGATTGAAAACAAATCAACCATAACAACGACACATCATTTTATTCCTATCTATCTATCTATCTATCTATCTATCTATCTATATCAGTTTCTTTAAATCTATCTATCTCAGACAGTTTGTTTATATCTATCTATCTATCTATCTATCATCCCATCAATTTTTATCAATATTTAACTTTACCAATTTACCAATACATCTCAATATATATCGGCTTAAATCTCTCTCTTTCTCTGTCCCTTTATCTATCTATCTATCTATCTATCTTCTTTAAAGCTATCTATCTATCTATCTATCTGTCTATCGATCTCAGATAGATTTATATCTATTTATCTATGTATCTATATATCTCATCAATTTAACAATATGTATCTTTACTAATTTATCAATACTTCTCAATATATATCAGCCTAAATCTCTCCATTTCTATCTCTCTTTGTCTATGTCTATATCTATGTATATCTCTCTTTCTATCTATCTATCTATCTCCCTCTCTCCCTCCCTCCCTCCCTCTCTCTCTCTCTCTCTCCCATATACATATATATATATATATATATATATATATAATATATATATATATAATCAAATCCTGGATGTGATAATTGCATTTAACTTTGCGCTAATACCCTTGGGAAAGGTATGAATCCTACTCTCCCTCCAGCTATGGATAAATAGTAGGGCATACTGTGCTCTTTAACCTTGGTTAGGCAACCAGTCTAGGAGAAGGAAAACTCTGAATTCAAACCTGTTGAACTCCGCTTAAGAAATTGACCTTGTGTCACATCCTGCTCGTGCGGAGAGGTTTGTAAATAAATAAAATATATATATATATATATATATATATATATATATATATATATATCCCTTTAGCTTTATCCAGCTATTATAATCCAACTGAACGATTTTTAATCGATTTGATAAATTCTTATATGTAGACATTCGACAAATACAAAGCTATTCGTTGACGTTATATCACATAAACCGGTTCGTCCTCTCTGTGTTAATGTTAACTTCGTCAAATGTAAATGATCTTATTCATGTGATTTACTGACTCTAAACGTGCATGTATGCGCATGCGTCTGTGCCTGTGCGCATGCGTGTGGGCCCGTGTGTGTACGTGTGTTTAAATCTCTAACAATTGGTGTGTTTTTTTTTAAAATCCTGGTAATGTAATTTCTCATTCGGCATGAACAAACACACCTACCTGACATTTCGCTTGTTTAACCTTCATTCAAACGTGTTGTTGCTCCCAAGAACTTTTTCGAGTGCCTTTCAGCTTAGTTCCATGGGCAGAGCTACGGGATGGAAGCTGAAAGGCCTGTATTTGTTTGTTTTGCCTTTTGTAAAGGATTGGCGTCTCCATGTACATTTTAAACGTTGAGAATCATAATTCATTCCTTAAACTTTTACAGTGCCTTGTGCAACTAATGTCGAATTCAAATATGGAAGCTTAACATTCAGAAATAACAAAATGGCGTTTCCACTGAAATCCATGCTAATTCAAGTGACAAAAGGGGATCCGGTTATTTCCTAGTTGAGTAACATAATATTACAGAGTGACCCAGAAAAAAACAGAACCCAAATTATTTATTTGTTTTCCTATTAAACTAACCTTAAACCCCAACCATAACCCTAACCCTAACCCTTGTTGGACTTAAACTTTAAAAAAATAACAGTTTATTACAAAATTTGTGGGTTCTGTTTTTTCTGGTCTCTCTGTAATATTATGTTACTCAAACTACGGGGGTAGGGTTAGGGTTTAGGGTTAGGGTTGGGTTGGGGTTTAGGGTTAGTTTAATGGGAAAAATAAATAAATAATTTGGGTTCTTTTTCTGGGTCACCCTGTAATATCATGTTACTCAACTACGGGGTAGGGTTAGGGTTAGGGTTAGGGTTGGGTTGGGGTTTAGGGTTAGTTAACTCAACTAGGAGTTAGGGTTAGGGTTTTAGGGTTAGGGTTAGGTTAGTTTAATGGGAAAATAGATAAATAATTTGGGTTCTGTTTTTCTGGTCACCTTGTAATATGTTACTCAACTAGGAAATAACCGGACCTTAGCACATTTTAAGGATATCTATCTATCTCTCTATCTCGGTTTATTCCTATCTATCTATGCATCTATCTATCTATCTATCTATATATATATATATATATCCATCTCAGTTTGATCACATCTACCTATCGATCTCGCTCTGATAGGATGTTCATATCTAACTATCCCTCGATTTGTAACAGATAGTTTGTTCATATCTATCTATCTATCAATCAATCAATCTCGACTTGTTCATCCCTCTCTCTCCCCCTCCTTTCCTCTCTCTCTCTCTTTCTCTCTCTCTCTTTCTCTCTCTATCTCAGGTTGTTCATATCTAACTAATTATCCCAGTGAAGAGTTTTGCTAACGTGGCGTATAATTCGGCCGCTCCGTGTGCTTTTGCAAAGGTCGTGAAGTTCTCGAACCACACTGGACTGATACTCTCTCTGAGCGACTCACCGGATTTTTTTACGGCTTGGAGGACGGCCTCGGAATCAACTGTGTTCGGCCTCGCGGACGTTGCCTGATCGTCGAGGTTATTGCAAACAGAGCTACATTTCTTGAATTATTTAGTTACTGTGGTCAACTGCATCTTTTTGCACAAAATATATTTTTGGTTGCTTCCGCGGCGTTATGGTTCAGTTAAAAAATCATAATATATATATATATATATATATATATATATATATATATATATATATATATATATATATATATATTTCTAAAAGGATTAAGCTCAGAACACGATTTTCTTAATAATAAAATGGAAATATTTAGAGCATGCCGACACCGAAAAAAAATGTTGATATGGAATTGGACTAACCAAAACCTCAGACCGCCATAATTTAGGAATTCACACATATATATAAACGCACACAAAATAAAAAAATTAAAAAATCATCATAAAAACACGAGACTCAATGACGACAAATAGAAACGTCGGTGAATGAAGACAGCAAAAGCAAGAACGAATAACGGATCACGTTCACACGAGGCACGAGTTAAAAAAACTGTCCAATTTTTTCAAAAAGTCAACGTCTCTGATGACGGATAAACATCTGAAACCATTGGTAAGACGAACTTTGTATTGGTGACTTAAATGAATAAATAAATAAATACAGCTCTTAAAGAAATAATTGAGCACTTTATAATTATTTCTCCAATATTAATAACAAAAAATATATATATATATATATATATATATATATATATATAATATATATTATATGTTTGACGTTTCGGTCAAATCCACCATCTTCAAGACAGTATGATCAATGTATCAACTGAAAAATAATTTTCAAATGAAAAAAATATATTGAGGCTTCACATCATCCACAAAGGTATTAGTCCGAAAGTGAACTGGAATTCGAACTCACATCTTACAATGTCACAGTTTAGCACATTAGCCACTACGTGACAAAGCTGAATCAAAACTCTTTGAATATTTTGATTAACTTAGGGAACAATTCAGCACCCCCAGATGCTTTTGCCAAGGCCCTGAAAGTGTT
>CM042148.1:41453437-41463437 GCA_023376005.1 Doryteuthis pealeii | reverse complement strand
ATCACTGCCCTCGAATACTCTCTGTTATCGGAACATTCTTGCTTTCAGCATCCTGGAACTCTGCTCTCCACCTCTCTCTGTTCTCTGAATATCTCTCATCTCTAACTCTTCCTGTTAAATGAACATCTCTGCCCTTCACTACTCTTTGTTCTCTGACCATGCCTGCTCGCGAACTCTCCGTATTCTCTGATCATCTCTGCTCTAGAAGGTTCCATGTATTATGAACATCTATGCTCCCCAATCTCCCATTTCTCTGAACATTCCTGTTCTACTACTCCTCCAGTTCTCAGAACATCTCTGTTATCCTATTCCCCAGTTCTCAGAACATCTCTGTTCTCCTACTCCTCTAGTTCTCTGAACATCCCTGTTTCTCCTACTCCTCCAGTCACTGAACATCCTGTTCTCCTACTCCTCCAGTTCACTGAACATCCCTGTTCTCCTACTCCTCCAGTTCACTGAACATTCCTGTTCTCCTACTCCTCCGGTTCTCTAAACATCCCTGTTCTCCTACCTCCGGTTCTCTGAACATCCCTGTTCTACTCCTCAGTTTTCTGAACATCCCTGCTCTCGAACTCTCTGTACTCTTATCATCTCAACTCTCCATCCCCTGGTTCTCTGAACATCCCTGATCTCTACCTCTATTTCTTCTCAGAACATCACTATTCTTGAACTCTGTTCTCTGGACATCCGTGTACTCCAACTCTTCCTGTTCTCTGAACATCATTGCTTTCCACTTTGCTTTGTTCTCTAAAATTACATCAGAGCGGTTACAAACCATAACAAAAGAGATGTCTCAGTAAATGGGAAACTCGCTGGAATAAGTGTGTTTCATAGCAACGTGAGTCTTTTAGGGTGAATTAATGCTTCATTCATTGTCCATTTCTGTCTTGGTGAATACAGCTTTAGTATCGATCCCTTTTTTTTTTCCTAATCAGCACTTCATTGTTTTCTCAGACAAATTCGATAATTATAAAAATGACCATCAGCACGAATTCAGTTAGCACAAACATTTACAGTCAGTTTATAAATTGAATTGAAAATTTCTTTATTCTCTAATTTTATTTATTTTAAGTTTATTTCTTTTGATAATAATCTCCCTTTGATCTTCTTTTTTGATGGTGATTATACACACGGATATCTACAAACACATACACACACACACTCACTATTTCTCTCCCTAACACACACACAACACACACACACACACACCACACACACACATATATATATATATATATATATATATATATTATAATATATATATATTTGATATACCAAACTTGTTGTAAATCCTCGCGGGGAGAAAAAAAAACAGCAAATACTTTGATTGTAAAAATATACTACCAAACATTACCCGGTGAGAAAAACATTTTTGGAAAAAAGAAAAGACCAAGATAATCGTACCAACCGAAAATAATCTATTGGTACAATATTTGGCCAAAAGAAAAAACAATTTATATATATATATATATATATATATATAAGATATATATATTCATACAAAACCAACTGGAAACTAAAGCTAATAAGTAAAAAGTGCTCAATACCTAAGTATAGCAAATAAGAGTCGGACCTTAGCCCTGAAGAGCATTAAGCGAAACTTTTAGTAGGTTTATCTGACTCATTAGATTTATCTTCATATATATATATATATATATATATACCCCTCCGCAACGAGAAAGATATGACACATAAGACAACTGATCATGTGTCATCCTGCTTAGGGGTTGGCATATATATATATATATGAAAGTACGATGAGGAGACTAATCCGACAGTATGTGGAGAAAAGTTTTAAAGAAAACTAACACAGGATGTCATGAACAATGGAAACTCTTTATGTCGATACTTAAGTATTTCGGTTTTGAAAAAAAATAGAACCTTCTTCAGGACATTGACCATTTGTATGAGTAAAAGATGAAAGACGTTCAGTTGAATGTGAACCTGAAGAAGGTTTTTATTTACAAAAAACAACGAAATACTTAAGTATCGATATAAAGAGTTTCCATCGTTCATGACATCCTCTGTTTGTTTTCTTTAAAAAATTTCTCCCCCTATATATATATATATATATATATATATATATATATATATATATAGTCTGGGATAGTCACCGCTTCAGCTTTCAAAAAAAACCTTTTGAATTTTTCGATTTTTTCGATTTTCCTTGTATTCAGATGAACGCCACCTGATGAATGCATGCGATTTTGCATGTATGAAACCTAAGGTTGCGACTGCTCTATTGCCATCAAATAAATAGATATGTAATACCTTTATATATTATTTATATATTTATTTATATATATATATATATATATATATATTATGTGTGTGTGTGTGTGTGTGTGTGTGTGTGTGTGTGTGTGTGTGTGTGTGTTTATGAAGTTTCGTCTAGAAAATTATTTTCAAAAGAAAAATGAAATGAAAAATAAAACGAAAAAATATCATAAGATTTTTAGCGTTCTATTATCGCTAATATCGTTTAGACATATATCTGAAGAAATTGGTAAGTAAATTTAGACTTTCATTTTCCCCACATCTCCGACAGGTGTTAGTTGTCAACTTCATACACCCACTGGTGGTGACAACCGGAATATTTCTTACATGATTTTGTTCATTGCCTTCTTGAACTGCATCGATTTTCCCGCTTCTTTTTCTTGAATACATAAGCGGTCATACGAAACCATTGCAAAATGGGCATTTAATTTCAAATGCTAACTTATTTCACTGGAGCTTGTAGCGTTTGTTACATTGTCCCCAATTGTGTCCACTTCCGTTGACATCAGTCTCTGGAGACGATTCGTCAATACTAAATATTTGTTCTTGTTCCCTCTAAGCAAATTGACCCGATTGTAAACCTCTTGTGCATGGTCGATAAATGTCCTTATGCAAAAAGGAAATAAATAAACTGTTAAAGATAATTAAAGTTGCAGATAAATAATGACTTACCGGTGAAAATATTGGGTTGGTCCCAATATTTGATTCGTACAAGTTTTACCAGGATAAGTCAGCATTATAACAAATATAAAGTGCTCGATACGTAAGCAGAGCGACACTATATATATATATATATATATATATATATATAAAGAGAATCAACAGTCGCAAAACAAGAATTTAATTATAAATTCTTATTTAATTTACACGAGTTTTTGTCAAGTGTAAATTTGCTAATGCTTATTGTGTACAGTTCTTTTGACGTCACCCCCCCCAAAGGCAATGCCCAGTCATTAAACGTTTCTTTCTGTCACTTTTTAGCCATTATGTCCATGCTGTGAAACTTATAAGTGCTGACAATCAATGCTACTCGCTTCGTTGTAGTCGGGTAAATAGATATCTACAATTTACATTCGCTTTCGCCGGGAACATGTGCATGTGTTGTCTACGCACATTTATACATTAATTTGCGCCTCAGGGCAATGTCGGGTTTCACGTGTCGGTTGTGGAATAAGAAACTTTATATGGGAAAGAATACACATTCCTTTAATATAATAGAAGTATACGTTTTTGGTAATGGTTAAAGAATCCGATTTCTTTCTAATTAATGATAGGTTTTTAGAAACGTTTGGCCATCGTAGCGAGAGATATAGTTTCTGTATTATATCCTTTAATCTGTAAAAATCAAAAACTAAATTTTGTATTTTACTTATTATAAACATATTTAGGTGTATGTGATATTTCAGTGCTGAATGGCATTTCTTTTCTTTATTATACATATAGATGAGAAAAAGAACTGATGTATAGTTATTTAATAAAAGTATGAAGGTAATCTCAAAAGTAAGGTCTCTAAAGCACTGGGGACGCAGAGAAACTTTTCTTTTTTTGTTTTGTTTTGTTTTTGTTTACGGCATATCAACATCAGTGGGTCATTTAATGCCGATAAAGTTTTGAAATAAATCAATTCTTAATGGATAATACAATTTTTTTTTATAAATACATTTTTCTATTTAACCCATAGATGGGACCTAACAGGTACTACCACTCCGAGTGAGAGTGGACCAGGAGCAATGGTGATGAAGGGGTGCTCCACATTCCCCAAACCTCCAAAACTGGAACCTCATCATCAGATAGAGTTTAACGTCATTCCCAGGACATGTAGACCCACAGCCACCGCCTTCTAGCACCCATATGAGAAAAAGGGGTTGGGGCTTGCCATAAGGGCAATAGGTTGGGAAAATCATATAGATGCTAGGGCTTGACGTGACCAGCCGATTGATCGGAGGGAGCCTCTCCGACCGCCCGTCTAGCCCAAGATAGGGCCAAAGTGGAGTATTACATGTCATGAACTGCTCATCCACCTGGGCTCTATCCTTAAGCATCATGGGTCGCCACTCACGGCCAACAGGTGGCCCCATTGGGGGAGCAGAGAAACTGTTCGTGCAGCTATTGGCAATAATGCTGTGCTTTTTGCACCTGCGCTTGTGTGCGCCTCGCTGCCATACTTTATCTTGGCTTGGCAGTCGTTTCTGATGGTGCTTCTGATTGACGCTACCATCAGTGTGAAGTTCGTGCAGTTATTCGGGTTTTGAAGGCAAAAGGAATTAAACCGATTGAAGTTCATTGCCAATTAACGGAAGGGTATGACGAATCGTGCATGGATGTAAAAGACGACTACCAGAGGTATAGGAGTTTGCAACGACAAAGGTTTCAACGCTTTCCAATAATAAGGCGTAGAGCTGCAATATAGAATATGCTAACTGTATCACCTGCAAAAAACCAGGGATATACTGGGTATGATATTGTACTAAATCTGATGGTTGGAGCCCCATTTTCTATAGTTCTGCGGAATTGGAATATCGTTACTATAGTAAAATATTTCCTATAGTAAAATAATTTCCAATGCATTTCGGTTTTAGAAAATTTACAATGTATTTCAATAGTAAATTGTTGTATACTCTTCTTTACTTCTATTATTATTCTGCCATCTTTGGTACCTTACGTTCTTCTTCTAGCGTTTGGACTTCTATTTCTCTATTCTTGCTGGTTGGTCGTCCTTGATTCATTTCTTCTTCTAGGCCAGTCTTGTTGCCAACACATTCATCAACCACAAAACCATATTATTTATTTAAACTTTATTTACTTAACTAAACATATTTCTCTAACTAACATAGCGTGCGTGTGCAGTGAATCCAGCTAAGGTAGATAGACCTTATCTGCCTGACGTCCAAGCTGAAACTGAGAGCCAACCAGGTCTCAGGTGACTTCACGTATTTTGCGGGCTTTCTGTAATATTCCATGGAAAGTCTCGCCCGTGATATGAACAGGGGCAATCCTTCAGAAATACAGGGGTTGACAATAATCTATACATAGATTATGTAACAAAATGATGCCCAATACATTTCTGTTATAAAATATCAAATGCATTTCTATAATAAAATTATATCCAGTATATTTATATAGTAAAATATTTTCAATACATATCTATATTAAATATAACTAGAAAAATAAAAACCCTCCGGGCGATGTAAATTAGATTTTTGAAACATATTCCCTGAGGGGTGGGAGTAAAAAAATTAATGTCAGCGAGTTTGCACCCAAAGTAAGTAAAATCATCAAATTCATTAAAGGATTAGAAAATAAAACAATTTAAAATGTAAACTTTAAATATGTATTAGAATAAAACAAACTATATATAGATATATAATACCAGTCATGTATATATTAAAACTTGTTTTAAAAAACAATGAGGACTGTCTAATGTTGCATGTTCAAATTTTCAGTGTATTTATTCTATTTATGACGATTTTGGGTAATGTGACGTAAGCAGTGACGAAATTTTTGTTACGACAAAAACCGGAAGCGAATCTCCATTATATATCTAGCAACAGAAAACACCCTCCGGGCGTCGTAAAAAGGAATTTTTGAAAGACATTGCCTGAGAGGGTGGGAGTTAAAAATTCAATGTCAGCGGGTTTGTATCATAAGTAAGACAAATCCTCATATTTATTAAAGTAGTAAAAAAAAAATGAAACAATTTGAAATGAAAACTGAGCCCGTCCCTCTCAAATAAAATGTTGCGTGCATGTAATAATCAAACAATTATTTTTAATATTTTCCACATCAATTTTCATCAAAATCGTGTATTTATTCTATGTTAAGACGATTTTGGGTAATGTGACGTAAGCAGTGACGTAATTTTTGTTACAGACAAAAACCGGAAGCGAGTCTCCATTATTAATAGATATATAAGCACTATTTGCAATGTTATTTTACTAGTCCGTACGCAAGTTGTACTTGCTAATACATAGCAAAAAAAGTGATCTCTTTGAACATGTTTCATTAGATTTTGACTTAGCCTAGTACATGTTTGCTAAGTTTGTAGCGAGTGGGTAAAAGTAGCAACAGCCGTAATAGCTGCAGTAACAGCCACAACCAACGCAATAATGGAAAGAGAATCACTAATAAGAGCAGCCCGGAAAAAAAGTGTATTAACTCCAATTACATCAAAGTCAAATAGATAAGGCATATGTTTTCGTCTATTCGGAGAGAGAGACGAAACTTTAAACTGTATAATGAATGAACGTCGCAATTTAGTTCAGACAGAATACAAAAATAGATATGTCTGGTTAGGAACAGGAATCCAGTGGGAATTGTACAAATGATTTGGAATTGACCACGCAACTAATGGTGTAAGAATAAACCGGGAAATGTTCTAAAGAATATTTAACATAATCATTAATTAACGTTAGCTTAGTTTGATACAAGGTCTGAATTATAGATCGCCCGGTAAGAATTGAACTCACTAACAATGGTCTTCTCGACTAGCTTGTTAATGTATTACACTAAAGTAAGGCGATTTTTATTATATTGATACGTTTGGTTTGGTTTGTTTTACGGCATATCAACCTCAGTGGGTCATCTAATGCCGATAAAGTTTTGAAATAAATCAATTCTTAATGGATAATACAATTTTTTTATAAATACATTTTTCTATTTAACCCATAGATGGGACCCTAACAGGTACTACCACTCTGGGTCAAAGTGGACCAGGGAGCAATGGTGATGAACGGGTGCTCCACATTCCCCAAACCTCCAAAACTGGAACCTCACCATCAGATAGAGTTTAACGTCATTCCCAGGACATGTAGACCCTCAGTCACCGCCTTCTAGCACCTATATGATAAAAAGGGATTGGGGCTTGCCATAAGGGCAATAGGGTTGGGAAAATCATATAGGTGCTAGGGCTTGGCGTGGCCAGCCGATTGATCGGAGGGGGCCTCTCCGACCGCCCGTCTAGCCCAAGATAGGGCCAAAGTGGAGTATTGCATGTCATGAACTGCTCATCCACCTGGGCTCTATCTGCAGGGGTGCAGTCGGTGCATTCTAACGCCGCAGCCGACAGGGCGGTATTGATACGATTTATCTATGTTTTTTTTTGTTGTTGGAACACAAAAAAGCAACTCCTCCAAAAAACAAACAAAAAAACTCCAAAAAACAAAAGCAACGGTACAGAGGGGCTAGATCTTTTTTTTTGTTAGGTCAATGCTGTTATATTGGGTTACTCGACTGCGAGGGAGATAACGATCAAAAACGTCACAATCCGACTAAATCACATTATATTTATTTAAGTTACACACACACACACACACACAACACACACACACACACACACACACATATATATATATAATATATATATATATATTATAACGTGGTTCAAAGTTATACATACTTTGCATACAAATAACTCCGACGAAGGTTAACGGACAAAACATTTAATATACACAGCACATGGATAACAGTAGATACAACGTACATAGTAAAAGAGTACATACAAAAAGGGGTACACAAATAAAGATAAAGACACATTCATGAATGGTACATTATAACATAAAAGAGTACAGACATGAGACTAGCGATAATCCATGCTGTAAAGAACTTACAGTAATGTAAGGGGGGCTGAGCCCCAACGAGAGGGGTTAGATAAAATCTACCCCATGTGGCTCGTAGTTGCTGAAACAGGAAAAAGAGGCCGAAAGGTTTTGAACCCGGCGCTAGCGGGCCCCAGCAAACTAAAAGGGGCAGACAACTCCACCAGGCGAATACAAACTAACGCTACAATATATATATATGTGTTGAAAAGAGAAAGAAAGGAAAGAAAATATTGAATGGATAAAATAGGATATTTTAATTAATCTAACTTACACGTGTTTCGGTCAGGAGTTTCATGTGTACATTGTTCTATCTATTATTATTTTTAAATGACAAAATGAAATGAAATAATAATAATAGAAAAAATGTTGAAATGTTCCGCATGCAAAGAAATATCGACCTTCCATGAATAAATCCTTAATGGTCGATATTTCTTTGTGTGCGTAACATATCTACCTTTTTTCTATTATTATTGACAGTCACTGAGGGCCTTAAGGGTAAGACACTTGGCAGACGAAAATTCTGTCTGGTTTCGATCCCGGCTAGAGGTAGCTGTTAAAAAAGTCGAGCCGCACTGATGAGACGTAAACGTCGAAACACGTGTCTGATATATATATACATATATATCTGATATATATATCTGATATATATATATATATATATATATATATATATATATATATATCAGGAAAAATAAGAAAGAAGATTTAGATTTTTAGCATTATAGACTACTTTTGGGAACCCAGAGAAGTTATCTAGTTTCCCATCCTCAAATGCAAAGTGAGGATTCCTTTATTATTCTTAAGTCAGTTATCTTTGTGGAAAATTTGAAAGACGCTGTCGGTTTGAAAGTTTATGCAGATATCTAAGGAATTCAAAAAAGATTCCTTTTCGAACACATCCACATTTTCAAAATATTCTACCCCGAAAAAGACCGTTTTCTGTATACTCAAATTTTATGTTTTCCTTTATTTTATTTTATTTTATTTTACATCTAAAATAATACTAAATAGGATGCTATATATACAAGAAAACATTCTTGCTCGAAACACGAGTCGGCATTTCAATAAAAGTTCATCCATACGGCATTTCCGTTCCATTTATCTTTCAATATATATATATATATATATTTATTTGTTGGATTTTCATCTTTCAGGGTGAAGTTACGGATTCTTACAAGACTTTACCATCAGAAAACTTAAATATAAACAGACTTTTAAAATATGATTTCGAATATATTATTCAATAAAATAATGCATTTTCAATAAGGGAAACTCATCATCCACCCCCAAAAAATTAAATTGAAAAATGTACAGGGTTTAACATCAGAAAATTTGAAAAGACATACATATTTTAACATATGAAATTGATTAAAATAATCACAATTAAAAACAAATTTTCAAAGGGTTAAAGGGAGATAACTTTATGAGTTTTTATAAAATACAATAATTTTAAAAAAATTCAAAAATATAATCGAATACATAAAGAGCGTCCGCAATAATCAACCGACGTAATTTGCGGTCCATAAACATAACAACACAAAATCTCTTCAAACAAACACCGGGAGGTTGAACAGCCTGACGCTGGTGAAATAACCTGAAACCTGGGTAGTTGCTTATGAAAAACTTTTATATTTAAAAGATTCAACAAATAAATAAAGCTCCTGCAAATTTGTGGTTGAGCACTGTGATTTATTTGTTTCATCCCAAAACAAATTTTAATATATATATTATATATATAATATAATATATATATATATATATATATATGTGTGTGTGTGTGTGTGTGTGTGTGTTTGTATGTAAATATATATATATATATATAGTTGATATCGCTTTCTCTCAGTCTCTTTATCCCTCTCTATTATCCTCCCCACTCTCTCTCTCTCTCTCTCTCTCTCTCTATATATATAATATATATATATATATATATATATATATATATATGTATATATTACTTTGAAACAAATACTATTTGTTTAACAAACAATAACGTTTGTTTTAGAACTAAACCATAGTTCCGACCGTTGTGAATGAAACAGTGCTTAACACAAACATGTCAATATCATGTTATAATGAAGATCATATATCTGAAACCAAATCTCCATCACCACTGTCGTCAAAATTCC
>CM042148.1:41425937-41445937 GCA_023376005.1 Doryteuthis pealeii | reverse complement strand
AAAACACAGTCGGTTATTCCAGATGTCGCTTTGTTTTCTGGGCGTGTCAAGGAAAAAGCAAATATATTAGCAACGCCATCTTGAAATGTTTTACTGTAATTCTTAAAAGATAATTGTTTTTTGTTCGTTTTCATGTAACAGACATCGGACGGCAAGAATGAAAAACTGTTTTTATTTTTTAAAAGATAAGAAAATAGGAAATTGTAAAGAAATGTATGTGTATAGTAATTGGTGTTTGGTTTGTATAACTTGACGGCTAGTTAGTTTTATTTGAGGGAACGTTAAATAAATTAAGAAAAATGGCGAAATTAATTTTACATTGAAATGAAATAGTCTAGCTTATCTTGTATGCACATTGGAATATTAAAATTGTTTAAAGAATCATTGGTGGAATCAAATTTATTAAGTTGAGGTTAAGAAGCAAAAAAATTGATATCAGTTTAAACTGGAGTAAATAATGATTTCATGTTCGGCGGTGGATAGTCAGGTGAAGGCTTAAATAGTCAATAATGTTTCCAGGAAAATGTAGATTGGAAGTGGAAGAAAGAGATGGCGATAGGCTGGTCGGAAAAACGAGAGAGAGAGAGAGAGAGAGAGAGAGAGAGAGAGAGAGAGAGAGAGAGAGAGAGAGAGAGGGGGTATTATATATCTGTATACTGACAGATCGATAGAGAGGCAGATTGACTGAGAAGAAAAAAGAAAAGAAATGTAGCATAAAGTAATAGGAACACGAGAAGAGGAAAGAAAGTTGAGAGAGAGAGAGAGAGAGAGAGAGAGAGGAGAGAGAGAGAGAGAGAGAGAGAGAGAGAGAGAGAGAAAGAAGAAGAAGAAGACTGAGTAAAAACAAAGAGAAGAATGTCATAAAAGACTGAAAAGTTTAGAAGTAAAAGAAGAAGAGAGAGAGAGAGAGAGAGAGAGAGAGAGAGAGAGAGAGAGAGAGAGAGAGAGAGAGAGAGAGAGAGAGAGAGAGAGAGGCGTGGTGTAATGGTTAGAGTCGCAGGAAACTAATTGGTTGACCCAAGTTCAAATCTTGGACGAGACTCGTTGCATTTCCCATAGTGCTAATACTTATGGGAAAGGTATGCATCCAACTACTCTTTCTCAAGTTATGGATAGATTGTACGTCTGAGTGGGCTCTTTATCTTTGTTACCTATATAGGAGAAGAAAACTCTGAGAGAGAATCACAGCATAAAAGAATAGGAACCGGTGAAGAAGTAATGAAGAGAGAGAGAGAGAGAGAGAGAGAGAGAGAGAGAGAGAGAGAGAGACAGACAGACAGACAGACAGACAGACAGACAGACAGACAGACAGAGACTGACAGTCAGACAGACAGACAGGGAAGGGAGATAGATAGATAGAGACATACACACACACACACGAACACACACACAAATACACATACACACAGAGACTAATGAGTTAGACGTGTCATGGGGGAAAATAAGTCATATAGTTTTTAATTTCATATTCATCATGTCTGTTGGGAGATGATGTAGCCATCTTAAATATGTCGGGAACCGTTTGCACGGCCGTGAACTAATTTGGCAACCAATCAATGCTTAAACATACGCTCCCTGACCCCCGTGGGGGGTTACTTATTTATCAATGAGGCGGCATTGGCTACACTTGTGTACGACGTGACCCCCGGTAATGTTCCAATGTTCTTTTTCTTTTAGCCAAAACGTCATCACCTCTTTTACAATCCCGGTTTGGCATTTTACGATTTAGTTTTACCTACATTAGTTTTAAATCTAATTCGAATTTTTGTCTCAATTTCTGGGCAGGTGGTGGACACACAAAGGTGAGAGGTGTGTGATAAATCTAAAAATAGATAAAATAGGAGTCTCGAACAGTCATTAAGTATATGGATGAGTCTTATAACATTTAGAACCTGGCATGAAACTCAATATATATATTCTTAGTTATATATACTAGCAAATATATGCACCCTCCGGGTGCATGTATTTAATTTTTAATGTAATAAAATATTGTATTAAATTAGAAAGGCTAATGAAACTAAATAAGAATACAGATAAAAAGATTTGAAACAGAGGGAGTATAATAAAAGATTTGAAACAGAGGGAGTATAATAAAAAATGGAGCAACTGAAATTTACTCTTCCATCACTCTCGTCTTTCATTGTTATTTTTTCTAATTTAAGTATTTAGCTATAAGAGGAAGTAAAGAATAAAATGACAGTTATTTTATCTTGTTAATGGATTTCATTTAAGATTCATTGAAGAGATTTTTGCTTATATTCATTAAAATAAAACCAAACAGTTAGAAATCAATAATACTAAGCACATATTTATTAAATTCGATTTTTTTAATATTAATATGCAAATTAGCCTTCCCGTTCACACTGTAAACCGCTATTTTGTTGTATATATAAATATAATTGCATGTTGTCAGTATGTAGACATAGTTAACAGTATTAATAATGTAAGACAATTTTATTAATAATTGAGGTTTAGATAAAAATAAAATCATAGAGAATGTGATGTCAATAACTAAGAGAATTGTGACTTGAGTAGGAATATAGTTTCGGTTACAGACAGAAAAACACACAATCTCCATTATAATAATATATATATATATATATATGGATAAAATAGGATTTATTTCCCGGACTCGGGAGCCATCGAGAAAGTTCCAGAGTTCGACAAGAAATACTTGAAGAAGGCCGGAGGACACATCGGTCGAAACGTTGAACAGATAACAATGAAGATGAAAACAATAGTCCGAATAATACAAATAATACCGATTATCAAGCCTCATCTAAAAAAAATTCAGAGATATAGTAAACTGCATTTTTTGGAAAACCTTTCAGTTCGGGATCTCTGGGAAATGCATTGCCCCTACAATGCCATAAGTTCCAGATTCACTCAGACCAGGATCGATCGTAACTATTATGGTGTCGTATCTATGGAGCAAATAGATCTGTTTCGAAATCGTTTCTATTGGAAGTGCATGGTGTAATGGGTGTAATGGTTATCGATGTAGGAAATTGACACAATGACCCCAGTTCAAATTCTGTTTTTTTTTCTTTTCCGCTTTCTTTCTCCCTTCCTTTCTGCTTATCTTCATTTTACCCCTTCTTTCTTTCTTTCTTTCTTTCTTTCACTACTTGTGTTCATCTTTCCCCTTTCCTTTTCTTTATTCCTTCCTTTCCCTGCTTGTCTTCCTTTAGTATGAATATCAGTTTATCAAATGTTAGCAATTTTGAAATAATTATTTTTTTAACATACGCACGCGCGTTATATATATATATAATATTATATATATATATATATATATATATATTAGGAATACACAATTTTCCGTCTGCTAAAAATGTTTAAAAACGAATTAAAATTAATTAAATCTATTATTTAAGATCAAACTTTTGTCTAAAACGATAAGTGGTAACATAATGACCATCATTAAAAAAAAGAAAAATATCATTACATATGCAGTTTATTTTTAATACTTTTAAAACGATTTGTTTTGGTCAATTTCGTTCACGTTCGCCATTTTGCCTCTTTTTAAATGGTATAAAGGGCTTGTTTACAAATTTAATGTAACATTCGCGATTGCAAAAAAATTACCAAAAATCAGGGAATTATCCGATTTTAATGAAATTTTCAGTATTGATTTAACAATTAATGAATTTTATAATGCATCAGTTATTTTATTTCAAAACTTTAATTAAATATTTTTGCTATGAAAAATTAGTATATAAAATTCATTTAAAATAAAAATATTCTAATGTTAAGTTTAAAATGTTATATTTTTAGATTCTAGAAATAAATATCTATTTAATGCAAAACTTAATTTAGTCAAACAAAGTATATGTTTTAAAGAAAAACTCTATTGAAAATGTAGGCCCCCCTTTTTAAGCAGAAAAATATCCATGTATATTTTTTTCTTTTATAAGATAATAGCCAATTAAATAACTATCGAAATGAGTAAAAAAGAAATCTCCAAAAAATAAATCGTTTATTATCTTTTTTACACTTTATTTTCCGATTTTCGGTACTGATTTTCTTATAAAATATTCCACTTAAATTTTTTTTTCTTTTCTATTTACAACTTCGGTCTTTTATCTTTTTATTTCTACTGTAATTAGTATCAAACAAGGGCCAACTCGCCGAGATTTTACCCCCCGAAATTAAGGGGGGGGGGGGTCAAGATTAAATGACCTGAAAAAAAATGAGAAAGTTTTAAAATAAAATAAATAATGCATTATAAAGATAATTAATTGATATATAAACACTGAAATTTCATTAAAATCCAATAATTCCCTGATTTTTGGTAAATTATTTTCTGTAGGGGGGACTAAAGTCATTTTGTCAAAAATGTATTTTAGGCCAATTTTAGGTATACCTAATGTAATATATATATATATATATATATATATATATATATATATATATATGTGTGTGTGTGTGTATATATATATATGTGTGTATATATATATGTGTGTGTGTGTGTGTATGTGTGTATATATATGTATGTGTCTGTGTGTGTATATGAGTCTGTGTCTTTGTGTATGTTGCACGATAAAGCTCTTGTAATGGCGGACTCCCGAGTGGGAAAGATTAAGTTACAGTCTGAGGAAACGGAATAATTATTTTAGTTCTTTTTACGTCTTTGACTTTGTACATTAAGCATCTTTAGATTTTTGTATGTATTTCTTTAATATATATATATATATATATATATATATATATATATATATACATATATTGAGAGAAAAATAGAGCGAGAGGGGGAGGGAGAAGGGAAAGAACTTCATACATCGCTTTCAGTAGTTTGCTAATAGATGGACAGTTTTATACATTATATATATATATATATATATATATATATATATATATATATATATATATTTAATATACCAAGCGTGTTGGTAGATCCTTGCGGAGAGAAAAAACCCGGCAGAGAGTTTGATTGTAAAAATATACTACCAAACATCAACCAGGAAGAAAAAAATTTTTGAAAAAAAGAAAAGACCAAGATATTCGTACCAACAAAAAATAATCTATTGGTACAGTATTTGGCCAAAAGAAAAAACAATTTATATGTATATATATGTATATAAGATATATATATATTCATATAACCGCTAGGAGAAGCTAATTTGTAAAAAGTGCTCGATACCTAAGTCAGACGAACCTACTATTAGTTTCGCATAAAGCTCTTCAGGGCTAAAATCAGTCAGATTTTAGCCCTGAAGAGCTTTATGCGAAACTAATAGTAGGTTCGTCTGACTCAGTAGATATCCTTATATATATATATATATATATATATATATATATATGTGTGTGTGTGTGTGTGTGTGTGTGTGTGTGTCTTTGCCAAATGTAGATAAACACAAATTGTTCCAAAAGATGAATATTCATTCATGATAGTAATGTCGACGCTATAACGTTTCGGTCTTTGTGACCTCTTGATGATGTTTCATGTAGGAGTCTTTGAGTTCAAGACCTCATCACGCGTCCCGAAGAAGGTCACATAGACAGAAATATTATAGCGTCGACATTGCAATAAAGAATAAATATTAACCCTTTCGAACACTTTGTGTTTGTCTACATTTTCCTCACACTCTCAGATTGATCTCCTCATTTTACTACCACACACACACACACACACACACACACACACATATATATATATATATATATATAGTTTATTGGCAGTACTGAATTTAAAAAGGACACGTAAAAGCATATGCATGTTGTAAATTTTTTTTTCTTAAAAAGAAAAGTAAGGGTACCCTAGTTAGATTTAAAATCTAAAATGATTTTATCTTTTTTTCGTTCAATGCTCCTCAGAGAAAAAATACATTGAAAGATGGTATTGTAGTTTTGTTTTGCTTTGTTGTAGACGATGGAATAGTCAGAAAGCAATGAGAAAAGGATTTTTTTTTCTCAATAAGACAAAGAGTTCGTAAAACTAAGAAACTTACAAATCATAAGGGGGGGGGGGTCGAAAATTACGAGTCCCCCCGTTAGATAAGTTTAGGCTTGAGGTGCCAAATAGGAGTAACTGATGGGACTGCTTCTGAACGCACAGGAAAGGTTGAGTGCGGGAGATAAACAGGGACTCAAAAATCTGTAGTTGTAGCTCGCTGTTGGAACTGCAAAGGACTGAAAACATAGCTGGGTGGTAGGACCGAGCGCAAGTGGAGTTTCTTAATAGGTGTTGTCCAATGGTGGACGGAGTATTTATGTCTGCTGCTGTGGGACAGTCCACATTGCCAGAACGGATATTGTCGGGTATGTGCTGCTTGATTCGAGATTCCAGTCTCAAGGTAGTACGGCCAATGTAGCAAATCTCACATTTGCATGTAAACTTATAGATTAAGTGGCTTTTGTGATGGGGTCCACACTGTCCTTGAGATTAGGAGGGAACAGCACATTAGATTTTAGGATAACCCAAGGATTGACTGCATTGAAGCAACGATGGACAGACTTTTTGATCTTGTCTAGTAAAGGAATGGAAGATTTGCCCAGCAAAGGAAGTCTTAGGTAGACTGGGCATTTTTCAGGACCAAATTTAGGAAGAGTGGAAAGCTGCGCACATTTTTTGAAATTTTTTCGATTTTCCTTGCATTTGAAACATCTTCGCCTGATGATTGCATCGCATGAAACCAATATGGTCGTGAATGTTCCTTTGTCATCTAATAAATAGATATGTAAAACCTTTATATATTTATTTTATTATATATATATATATATATATATATATATCCAGTAGTATGTACATGGATACATTGATGCTACACACACGTATATATGTATGGAGAGGCATAGAAAGTATATATATATATATATATATATATATATATATATATATATATATATATGAGGTAAGGAAAAAGGAAAAGTGGACAAAAATAATAACTCTTCCTATCACCCCCCTTTCCTAACAAGCACCTAGCAACCTCCTCATCTTATCTCCCCGAACAAACTACAATCCTCTGATCTTTCCCCCTCCACTTTCCATGATAGATATCCTCCGACCAACCAAATCTTTACAAACTTTCCCTTCCCTTGAATTCATCACCAAATTCACTTTCTCTTCTATAAATACAAATTTATGTACCATGTTTTGAATAAAGCAGACTAATGAAGATCCCGCTTAAAGCGGAACGAAATATATCTATCCTACATCTACTTGTTTGAGTTATTATTTTTTGTACACTTTTCCTTTTTCCTTACCTCATACTGTCGGATTTACTCCAACCCTCTTATCTTCATATATATATATATATATATATATATATATATATATATATATATATATATATAATTTTTTAATAATTTCTTTCTTCAGATTTTTTTACATAGATTTAAACTCTACATCGTTTCAAATTGCTTCATATCGAAAAAAATATAATCTTGCAAAAATCTATGTTTTGAGGCTATTCAAAATGGCGCAAACCAAGAGAGTACTCAAGACTTGAACGGTTGGCTGTCATCAAATAACTGTTGGCTAATAATTATATATATATATATATATATATATATATGTTCTGTTAAACGCCACAGACAATTCAAGTCTGAGGAGTTTTTTTATGGTCCTTTCAATTTTCCTAGCGATCTTTTTCGTGTTTGGGTGGAGAAGTTGTAATAGTCCACCAAATCCTTGTTTTTTTCGAGCGCTTTCGGCTGGTTTATCAGCCATCATCAAGTGGGGAAACGATGTTAAGTTTTCAAGTGCCTCGTTTTTATAGAAGAACGAGTAGTAGCTTAAGTGGTGGTGGTAGTTAGTACGAAACAATGGATTAATGGGTTTTTGAAGGGGATACAGAATTGTGAGGAAGGGAGGGGGAATGGTTAGAGTGAGATTTTTTATAAGCATTGGAGTACGTGTTTACTGGTTTGAAAGTTTATTTTGTTTAACTGCAAATAATGGAAGCACTCTATATCAAATTAAAAAAACCTACCTTATCGATTTCAAAGTATAACTTTATCTTCAGAGACGAATTCCAGAAATGGACGCGTTTTTTTTTTTGTTATTTTTTTATGCTATAAACACGCGTCTCGGGGTGTTCTTTTGGGCCGGGTTAGCTCAGTCGGTAGAGCGTTCGGCTGGAAACCACAAGGTTCTAGTTCGATACCGGTCCTCGCCAGGGATCTGTGCGGTAAAGTAAGGAGATGATGGTAGGTGTGGCGCTCCACCTCAGACGCTAAAAACAATCTCCTTGGTCTAGCGCTATTGAAAAGGGTATAGACTCCCTCGCTGACTGGCTGATACCGACTTTAGGCCGCCCCGACGACTTTACTTTGTTGCTTATGGCGCTGGCTTCAAATATTTGCCTTAATCTTTTATTGTAGATGTATACTAACATAGAGGCACTATTGAAATCGAAGTTGTTTTTTGTTTCTGATATTTGTTGTGGTCACCTAATTTAATGTTGGGTTTATGTTCGTAAATACGTTTTTTTAGGTTTCTGGAGATTTCACCTATGTATTTTTTATTGCAGTCCATACATGGAATCAGGTATATACCTACTTCAGATTTTACTTGTTGTTGAGAGTTTTTGTTAATTATATTGTGTAGTTTTTTCGAGGCTAGGGTCACAGTTTTGATTCCTAGGTTGTTTAAACTTTTTATTTATGGTGCTGTGGGTATGTTTGTTAGGTAGGATTATGTATCTATGTGGGGAGTTGGATTTTGTGGGTTTGGGTGGGTGGTGGTTTGGGATTTGTTCTTGGTGTGGATTTTAAGGGCTTGTGATATAAAGTATAAAATATAATAAATAAATAAATATAAAATAAATAAATAAAAGAATAGTTTGGTATGTTGTAGTTATTTTAAAAAAATTGTTTTCTTCCCTTTCCTTTTTTATGCTAATTTTGTATGTCCTCGTGACGATTTTTGGGAATAAAATATCATTTGCACCAAACTCTGGGAGTCAGAATTATCCTGATGATGCGTTAGGAGAAACCTAGGTAGATATTCTTTGACTCCTTAGGCTTACTTTATATATATATATATATGTATATATAATATATATATATATTTATATATATATTATATATATATATATATATATATATATATATATATATATATATATGTGTGTGTGTGTGTGTGTGTGTTAGGAAGAAATGGAAATGAATAATTTATTCTCACGATTTTTTTCACATTTATTTATCACTCTTTCGCACAAAGACACACGCGTACACACGCACATAAAAACGTATATATATATATATATATATATATATATATATATATATATGAACGTGTATATACATGAATTAAATGATGCTAAACGCAAACACACACACACACACACACACACACACACACACACACACACACACACATATATATATATAGAAGAGAGAGAGAGAGAGAGAGAGAGAGAGAGAGAGAGAGAGACAGAGAGAGAGAGAGAGAATAACAGAGAGAGAGGAGGGGGGACGCAAACAAGTGGACAGACAGATGACATTCTGCATTATACGCAATATATATATATATATATATATATATATGCGTGTGTGTGTGTGTGTGTGTGTGTGTTTATGGGCATCAGTGTGAAATACTTCATATATATGAGGTTATATATACACACATATTCTAATATATGATATATGCATACATTTAACTATCGTTCTCTCTCTGTCTCTCTGTCTCTCTGTCTCTCTCTCTCACACACACACACACACACACACACACTCTCTTCTCTCTCTCTCTCTCTCTCTCTTTCTTCACTTTCTCTTTATCTATTAGCAAAACGGTTGAAACTGATCGACCAAGATGATATCGTACGTATAAGTTCAGTTTAAAGTGGTAGTTTTGTCACCGACATATTATGTACAGACGTAATTAATAAAGCCTGGCTTTTTTTGTTGGTCGGACCGTTTCCAAAGAAGAAGAAAAAAACACACACACAAATAATACCAGTGGCATGATAACACGTTGTAGACAAGAACGATGCTCTTTCTTTCTTCCAGACGACTAGAGATTTCACTGTTCAATTAATCGATCAGTCAACCGTTTAATGCTGCAAAAATAACACTAAAAATTGCAGCACATAAATAGTGGTGGTGATTGTGATTATAATGATGATAGTGCTGCTGCTGTGACAGCAGGCTTACCTGGCGTTGTCCGGTTTATTGCGTCTGTTTTTTCTTTTCAAGATATTCACACATTTTTTTAGAAGACTCATCTTTGGTCTGGTCGCAAGTTAAGATGCTTTGGACCATATGACCTTTAGGCACCCCTTTTTGATCTCGATTAAGAAAGGACATGTTTTTCATTTACACCGTCAATATCCGGTTGCTTTAACAGACGATTTTTAGATTTTTAAACAAATTATAAAACTAACCGCTAACCCTAACCCCTAACAAACAACCGGATATTGACGGTGTAAAGGAAAAACATGTCCTTTCTTAATCGATATCAAAAAGGGGTGCCTAAAGGTCCGATGCTTTTGAAAATGGTCGGGTTAGGGAAGATTATCTTCTTCTTCGGTTTAGTTGGTTTGGTTTATTGATTTTAACGGCATATAAACCCGTCTGGGGTTATGCCATGCCTAACGGTTAGGAAATAATATATGTTCTGTATTTATATTTATACTTTTTTGTTATTGGTTTTAACAATGTGTTAGCACCATTGGGGATCATGTTATATGGTATTGATTAAGTTCATTTCTATAATTTTCTTTCCCTAAAAAAGGACAGAATGTCCCCCATCTTCTTCTTCTTCTTGCTTTTTCTGGTTTTATTTACGGATATGGACCATATTACCTTTAGGCACCCCTTTTTGATATCGATTAAGAAAGGACTTGTTTTTCATTTACACTGTCAATATCCGGTTGTTTGTTAGGGTTAGGGTTATATTTAGGGTTAGGGGTTAGGGCTAGGGGTTAGTTTTATAATTTTTTTTCAAATCTAAAAATCTTCTGTTAAAACAACCGGATATTGACGGTGTAAATGAAAAACATGTCCTTTTTTAATCGAGATCAAAAAGGGGTGCCTAAAGGTCATATGGTCCACGGATATTATTAAGCCTATCTGGTTGTTTAAATGGTTGTGTGATATTGATGATTGTGGGAACAGGTAGTTTTGTCATATTTTCTTATAAATTTTTCAGTTCTATTCTTAGTCAAAATTTGATAAACTTAATAGGATGGAAAAGTAATTTTAAGATGAAAAAATATTTGAAAATGGTTGGCAACCTTCCGTCTATTTTAGACGATGACATAGTTTTTTTTCTCTCTCTCACTCACAGCTACGTGATTGGCTGAACAGACCGATCCTCGAATGGCAGTCTCTGATGCAGTGGCTGCAAACAAAAGGTGATTCTTTCTGTTGGTGTTGGGGGTGCTGTTGTTTCCTCTTTTCTTTTAGCTCTCTTTTCTGTGGCAGCTTTTCCCCCCTCTTCTTCACTTCTTTTTGTTCCTTGTTTGACGAGGAGACGCCAGGTTGCACGGTCTTCTGCACAAGCCTTCCACGTGTCTATGTCGATGCGGCATGTCTTAAGGTCTCTCTTGCAGACATCTTTGAAGCGTAGACATACATTTTTAAACAGAACATTTTTTAAAATCTATAAAAATATAATCGAATTTGGCAGCATATTCCGTTGTTCTTCTCTTACATTTACTTTCGCTTATGGTCAATCGCGTTGAAAACATCAGTTCCTGCTAGATCAGCGAAGTTAAGCAACAATGAGCATATTCAATAATTGGACGGGTGTCCATTTAAGCAACAGAAGGTACGGTAACCAACCTTGTAAAGTTTTTAAGTGCCATCCTTGGCCAGTCGAAAAAGGGCTTAAAGAAAGTCCTATGTTATGGAATCCTTTGGTGATCCTTTGGTAAGCGTATAAGTCCTATCCTGTGTATTGGTAAAGGTCCAGTGATTTAATCCTATGTCCGTCGTCCATGAATGTTACAGTAATTATGACCAGTAGGGTCGGTTAAGTACTGTATCACCCTCAGAGTACAGCCAGTGATTGGCCAAGGAATAGATCACATGATCTCGCCTAGTCTATAAGTAGAAAGAGGGATCTATCACACACCTTATATATTGAAAAAATCTCAACAAACCTGATATCAAAATGGCTTGATCCAGCAATAACTGACCCGAAAAGGGTTGATATGCCGTAAAACAATCAAGCAACCATTACTTTTGCCTTACTGATTATGATATATAAATTTGTTCAACGCTCACTAAAACCTCTAAACACTTGTAATATAAATGTGCTCATTGAGTCTTCATAACTTTTAAAATCATCCAAGGGACGCACGGACCTCGTCGGCAAATGCTTCTCTATATAATACTCATAAATCTAAATTTGATTTCTCGCACACACTAGTGAAAAAAAATCAAAAAAATCTATACCATTGTGACATAATAGGGGGGAAGAGAAAGAATGTAAAAAGACAGGAATATAAGAGTTATGTGTAGTTTAGCATGGAATTTTTTTAGGATGAGTCAGCATAACATGAAATGGCGTTTTCTTATTGGTCGAGAGGTGTTATGAGGCGAAGTGTGGAAGAGTAAGAGTGAGAGTTGAGAGTGTGGAGTCAGTTTGGAACGAGGCGGTGACTGAGTGAGATGTCTCTCACTCAGAACAGTTTGACTTGTGGAAAATAAAAATATCTAATAAGAAAAAATAAGTTTCGCCTTGAGTTATTACTAAAAACTATAAATGACACAATGCAAGATATTAGGTTTCAAACTCAAAACATCGAAGAATCGCCAGCCCACCCAACATCAGATCCAACAGCCATATTCGAGCTTCTCCAAGTAGAACAAAAAGATAAGTATACAACGAATTATTTTTATATGACACATCATCACTTCATTAAAAATGCGGGCAGCTCCACTATACCATCAATATAAGCTTCATCAGATGATGACCCAGGGGTCAGATATGGTTTGAGACCGAATAATAACAAACAGAAAAACATAATTCTTTAGGTAATACTAAAGATATTTTTTGAAGGGATGAAATTACGCATACCGTTTTCTCGGACTATATGACTGTTATAGGTGATATAACCTATGGACAATAATGGAATGCGCCGACGGCTACTATAAGTAATAGGAACAATTGTGGCTTGACGGGAAGCAAATGGGAGTCAGCTCGTAACTATATTGGTCGGACGCAATCTCCACTTTCTTTGCTGTAAATTTCTACTCTTTTGTTAAATACATTTGTCTATATTGTTACCCGTCGTGTTTGTCTTATTTTGAACCCTTAAAACCCCACAACAATGACCTTAAGGCACCCCTTTTGCGATTTCGATTCGTGGGGACATTTTTTTCCATTTACACCGTCAAAATCCGGTTAATTGTTTACAGACGATTTTTAGAGTTGTTGTTTTTAAATTATAAAACCAACCCCTAACCCTAACCCCTAACCCTAACCCCTGACAAACAACCGGATGTTTACGGTGTAAATGAGAAAAGTGTCCCCACGAGTCGAGATCGCGAAAGGGGTGCCTTAAGGTCATATGGTCCGTTTTCTCTCTCACTCACTCTTTTCTCTTTAGATGTATGTTTTGCGGATTTAAAAAAAAATCGGGTAATCCTTAACTTGTTCCTCGTAAATTTCTACCATAAAATAAACTGAACCTTCATTTTATGTCCGTGTTTTTGCAATAAATGTTTTATTTTTCTTGCACCCGTTATTTTACAATACTGAATATATTTTTTTTAATCTAAAAACATTTATTACAAACGTATTTAAAACATTTATTGCAAAACCACGGACATAAAATGAGGGTTCAGTTTGTTTTATAGTAGGAATTTACGAGGAACAAGTTGAAGATTCCCAAAAATCGTTTAGGATGCAATAGTTGATAATATGTTCTTGGACGGTTTTAAAAGACATATTAGAAGTTACCTGTAAGTAAATCCATTCTGAGCGTCGAAGTACGTCTCAAGGCTTTCAACAGGGGGGGGGGGGGTAAAACCATTTGTCTATTCATTTGTTGTGTCCCCCACCATGCAAGCTCTAATGGCTTGGGGTATAGAATTCACCGACTGCATCTCTGCAGAGGGGTAAAGACTCTCCAATGAATACCTATGACATCCTATACTCCACTTTGGCCCTTACTTGAACAAGATGGGCGGTCGGGTGGGGTGAAATACTTATTTTTTCAATAAAATACAAATAAATGTTCAAAAATTAATATAATGAGATTTTCTAGAATTTTTTTTATCTTCTATCTCTCACTTTCAAGACGGACATACACTGAAAATTATAGACTGTTTCTATTTTTGTAAGTTGACAAACCCGGAAAATCTGCAGGGGGTGACATACTTATTTTCCCCACTGTATATATGGGACATATATGGGAAGCGCGTGGTGTAATGGTTAAAGTCATGGGAAATGGATTCGTAGCCCCGAGTTCAAATCCTGGACATTGTAATTGCATTTCACTTAGCGCTAATACCCTTGGGAAAGGTATGATTCCTAATCTCCCTCCAACTATGGATAAATAGTAGGGCAGACTGGACCCTTTAACCTTGATTAGGCAACCGGTCTAGGAGAAGGAAAACTCTGAATTCAAACCTGTTAAACCCCGCTTAAGAAATTGACCTTGTGTCACATCATGCTCGTGCGGAGGGGTTGGTAAATATATATATGGGACACCTCTACCACAAGTAGATTTTTTATGTTTGAATTTACCCAACTACTCCACCAGGAGCTGAATTCGACACAAGGCCAATTTTTAGCGGAGTTAACAGGTTTGAATTCGTAGTTTTCCTTCTTCTAAGCCGGTTACCCTACCAATGTTAAGGAACCTAATCCTACTTTTCAATCATAGTTGGGGTTGATAGTTGAGTATTAGCGCTCTGTGAAATACAATCAGCCTAGTCCTGGATTTGAACCCGGGTAGAAGAGTCCCAATTCCTACGACGATAACCGTTACGTTATTTCTTCAAGTAATTGAATTATTCGTAGACGTAGTTTTGTTCGCTTTTATTTCTCCCTCTTCTCACTGAGGTTGATAAAAAGGACCATTGAGGCTTTGTAGAGCAATAAAGAGCAATATCTTTTATAGCTTCTTAATGAAATGAAATTATATTAAAGTATCGGCCGCTTTCTCATTTTTCTGACTCATTCATGCCTATGTAAAAATGTTTTTAATCTAAATTTGATTATCTACAAAGGGTCATTGCAATAATCCGATTCTTAGGAGAAAAATTCGTGACTAATACATTCTTTCTTTTTTCTTTCTTTTTTTTCTATGTTTTTTTAATGTATTTCTTTCTTTCTTTTTTTTCTTCATCTTTCTTTCTCTCGTTCTTTTATTTTTTCTTTCTTTTTTTTCTTCGTTTTAAAAATTGTTCTTTTTTTTTTTGTTCCCTTCTGTTCTTTCTTTCTCTGCGTTTTCTTTTTTTCTTTCTTTGTTTCCTTCGTTTTCAATGTATTTTTCTTTCCTTTTTTCTTTTCCTTCTTTCTTTTCTGTTCTCTCGTTCTTTCTTTTTTTTCCTTTCTTTTTCGATCGTTTTTTTATGTATTTCTTTCTTTCTTTTTTTCTTCCTTCTTTCTTTCTCTTTAGTTCTTTCTTTTTCTTTCTTTTTCTTCCTTTCGTTTTTTAATGTATTTCTTTCTTTCTTTTTTTCCCTTTCTTCTTCTTTCTTTCTCTCGTTCTTTATTTTTTTTTTTCTTTCTTTTTTTTCTATCGTTTTTTAAATCTATTTCTTTCTCTCTTTCCTTTCTTTTTTTTCGTTCCTCTTTTCTTTCTCTCGTTCTTTGTATCCTTTTTTTCTTTCTTTGTTTCTCTATCGTTTTAAGAAATGTTACTTTCTTTCTGTTCTTTATTTTTTCTTTGTTTTTCCTTCTTGTCTTATCTTTCCTGTCTTGTGCTTTTCTCAGTCAGTTCTTCTGTGTTCTTATTTCATTCTGTTTTTCATTCCACTAAATTCGTTTTTTAAAAGAAAATGTATTTCTTCTCTTTTCTCTTTGCTATTTTCTTCCTAGTCTTAATTTTTCTCGTTCTTTTTCCTTTTTTCCTTTCTTTTTTCTTAGAATCGGTTTAAAAAATGTATTTCGTTTTCTTTCTTTGTTTCCTTCCTGTCTTTTCTCCTTCCTTCTTCTTTGTTCTTTCTCGTCGTGTTCTTGGTAGTCTGTTTCATTCTTTGTTTTTTTCCCTTTCTACTGCGTTTTAAAGAATGTATTTTTCTTTCTTTCTTTTTCCTTCTCTTCTTTCTTCTTTCGTTGTTCTTCTCCATCTCTCGTTCTTTGTGTTTGTGGTTGGTTCTTTTCTTGTTGTGTTTGTCTTTTTTTCATTCTTTTTTTCTAATCGTTTTTTTAAAATGTATTTCCCTTTCTTTTTCTTTTTTTCCTTGCCTTCTTGTCTTTTCCCTCGTTTCTTATTTTTTCTTTTGCCTTTTTCTTTTCTTTTTCTATCGTTGTTTAAAAAAATGTATTTCTTTTTTCTTTTTTCCTTCTTTCTTTCTTTTCCTTCTTTTTTCTTTTCTCGTTCTTGTTGTCTTTTTCATTTCCCTTTTTTTTTCGTGCATCGGTTTTTAAAAATGGTATTCTTTCTTTCTGTTCTTTTTCTTTTTCCTTCCTGGTCGTGTTCTTCCTGTCTTTCTTTTCTTTTCTCCGTTCTTATGTTCTCTTTTTTTCATGATCTTTTATTTCCTAGATCCGTTTTTAAAAATGTATTTCTGTTTCTCTTTTTTCTTGTGTATTGTTTTCCCGTTCCTCTTTTTATTTCTCGGCTCGGATTCTTTATTCTGACTTCCCTCCTTTTTAGTTCTTTTCGTTTTGTTTTCTATCGTTTTTTAAAAATGTATTTTCTTGTTCTTTGCTTTTTTCTTCCTTTCTTTGCCTTCTTCTTTTTTCTTCTCATCGTTCTTTCTTTGGTATTCTTCTTTTTTTCTCTGATCGTTTTTTTAAAATGTTTTCTTTTCTTTCTTGTTTTCTTTTTTTTTCTTCCTGGTCTTTCTTCTTTTCTTCTCGTTCTTCGTTGTGCTTCCTTTTTTCTGTTTTTTTTCTAACAGTCGTTTGTTAAAAATTGTATTTCTTTCTTTGCTTTTTTTCCGTCCTTATTGTCTTCCCTTCTTCCTTTCTCTTCTCGTTCTTTCTTTTTTCATTTCTTTTATTTCTGCTATCGTTTTTATAAAATGTATTTCTTTTCTTTGTTCTGTTTTTTTTCCTGTCTTCTTTGTCTTCCTTCCTTTCTTTCTGCAGTTCGTTCTTTCACTTTTTTGCAGTTCTTTTTTCTAATCGTTTTTTAAAAATGTATTTCTGTTCTTTTCCTTTTGGTATTTCCTTCTTCTTTCTTTCTCCTGTGTTCTTCTTGTTCTTTTGTTTCTGTATCCTTGTTTTTCTCTATCGTTTTTAAAAATTGTTATGGTCGTTTCTTTTAGTTTTTTTTTCTCCAACACAGTTCCTTTCCATTTCTTTCTCTCGTTCTTTCTTTTTTCTTTCTTTTTTTCTTCTTCATTTCTTTCTTTCGTTTCCTCTTGTTTTCTTTCTTTTTTATACACTGCACAATAAACTATATAATAAGACTTTATATATATATATAATAAGATATATAATATATATATATATTATATGTGTGTGTGTGGTGTGTGTGTGTGTGTGGCGCGTGTGTGCGCTTGTGTGTGTGTGTGTATGGTATGTGGTGTGTGTGTGTGCGGTGTAGTGTGTGTTGAAACGGAAAATAAAAAAGGAAAGAGATATGTTGAATGGATAAAATAGATTTACTAACACGTGTTTCAGCCAGGAGTTTGTTCATGTACACATGTATTCTATTTATTATCATTTTAAATAGAAAATAAAATAAAATAATAATAGAAAATAATAAAATCTTTAAGCATACAAAGAATAACGCCTTTCATCAGAGTAAGTTTTCGAAGACTTTAACATTCTCTGTATTTTGACGGTTTTAAATTCAGATATAAACATTTTACACTGATGAAGGCCAATGAAGGCCGTTATTATTATTTATTATTATTATTATTATTATTATTATTATTATTATTATTATTTTTTTTATATTTTATTTCTAAAATGATAATAAATAGAATACATGTGTACATGAACAAACTCGTGGCTGAAACACGTGTTAGTAAATCTATTTTATCCATTCAACATTTTCTTTCTTTTATTTATCCTTTCAACATATCGTCGGATTCAATTCCATTTTTAACTTACATATATATATATATATATTCCCTGTAGATGGTGAAATCGACGTTAAAATGTCTCGGTTTTTATCAAACCACCAGGATATTAGGATGGAAAAAGTGTCGTCTAAACAGTGTTAGAAATCCTTTAAAATAAAACGGAAGTTTTAGCAGAATTTATTTTAGAAAAAAAGGGTGACGTGTTTAGTACTAGTGAGGAGAGTTTTATATTTCCTACACACACACACATACACACATCACACACACATTCACTCACTCACTGACACACTCACTCACACAATAGCACAGACAACACACACACATTAGCACTCACTGCTTTCTATTCCTTCCCTCTCTCTCTTTCTCTCTCTCTCTTCTTTCCTCTCTCTCTCTCACACACAAACACGCGCACACACACACACACACACACATATATATATATATATAGTTTTTTCCGTAGTTAGGGTCTTTCCATGTGTGGTTTAACCAAGCTGATGCAGGTAGAGCCATAAGGGAGAGCTCAATGTACCTAATACCAGTGAGTAAAAGGACAAGAGCAAGATATTTAGTAAATGAAGAAAAACTCTAAACTTTGCTTCATTACAATAATTTATTTCAACCCTGTATTATAATACGGCATCTTCAGGTAATCACAAGAACATGACTCAGTAAGAGTCATGTTCTTGTGATTACCTGAAGATGCGTATTAATACGGTTGAAATAAATATTGTAATGAAGCAAGGTTTAGAGTTTTTCCTTCATTACTATATATATATATATATATATATATATATATATATATATATATATATATAGAGTAAAGTTACAAAGGATAAAGTTAACCGGTAATTGTATGTTTCTTGTCTATGCGTTTTCAAAACGAAGTGTTGGTTTGAAGAGCGCATTGACAGCCATGAAGTGTCTTGGAGAGACTAAGAATTTTTGAGTGACCTGCACACACACACACACACACACACCACACACAATTACACACACATATATATTATATAATATATATATATATATGTTTATATATATATGAAAGGTATGTATCCAAGTATACTCCCAGCTATGGGTAAATTGCAGAGCAGATTGAGTCCTGTCTCCTTGGTATGTCAATCAGGCCAGGAGAAGGAAAACTCTGAATTAAAACCTGCTAAACTCCGCTTGTATCCCATTCCACTCATTCGCGTGAGTTTGTAAATACTGTTGTAGAGTGGCTAACACCCCTACAAGATGGACTGACCCAGAGCCATATAAGAGTCGACACAGCAGTGACAGAAGGCAGGAAAAATATTCGGACGAAATTACTGCGTCAACTCCAGACATTTGACCCTCCTCATTTTGTACGTTTTGTCTTGTGATTGTACTACTTCTTTGTTCTATGTTAAAAGTGCTGAATAAAATACATATTCACGCACCCTGTGTCCTCTGTGTATCTTTTACCGCCTCAAGATACAACAAATACATATCCAGATCCGGCTATTTTCCACTGAAGACAAATATTTGCGAGTAAGTTTTGGAAATACTGTAACAGGCGGGTCAGCTAAATAGATATGTCTTTACCGAATCTCCTCACCTCGGACAGGATGTGAAACAAGGTCAATTTTGAAGCGGAGTACAGCTGGTTTGAATTAAGAGTATTCCATTTCCTGGTTTTCTAACCAAGGCTAAATAACCTAGTATGCCCGCTTATTTTCCCAAAGAACAGATATATTTATACTTTTCTCAAAGTTTAAATCTATATCATATATCTACGATCATTATTTTTTAAGAAAAGGCTAGGCACTTGCTATGGTGCATTTTTAGGTAAGGTAACATTGTATTACTATTGTCGAGCTCAATGGTGTATTTTTGAACGCAACATTGCATTTGCTATAATTTTTTCTCTTGTC
>CM042148.1:41411478-41425837 GCA_023376005.1 Doryteuthis pealeii | reverse complement strand
ACACGAGAGAGAGATCTGTCAAGCAAAATAACTGTTGGCTAATAATTATATATATTATATATTATATATTATATGTTCTTGTTAAACGCCACAGACATATTCAGTCTGAGGAGTTTTTTTATGGTCTTCTCAATTTTCCCTAGCGATCTTTTTTTCCGTGTTTGGGTGGGAAGTTGTAATACGTCCCACAAATCTTTGTTTTTTTCGAGTGGCTTTCGGCTGGTTTATTCAGCCATCATCAGATGTGGGGGAAACGATGTTAAGTTTTCAAGTGCTGCGTTTTTATAGAAGACGAGTAGTAAGCTTAAGAGTGTGGTGGTAGTTTGTACGAAACAATGGATTAATGGATTTTGAAGGGGATACAGAATTGTGAGGAGGGAGGGGGGAATGGTTAGAGTGAGATATTTTTATAAAGCATTGGAGGACGTGTTTACTGGTTTGAAAGTTATTTTGTTTAACTGCAAATAATGGAAGCACTTCTATATCAAATTAAAAAACCTACCTTATCGATTTCAAAGTATAACTTTATCTTCAGAGACGAATTCCAGAAATGGATCGCGTTTTTTTTTTTGTTATTTTTTTATGCTAAAAAACACGCGTCTCGGGGTGTTCTTTTGGGCCGGGTTAGCTCAGTCGGTAGAGCGTGTCGGCTGGAAAACCAGCAAGGTTTCTAGTTTTCGATACCGTCCTGCCCAACTCAGCGCTTATGAGTATGCACTGGGATCTGTGCGGTAAAGTAAGGAGATGATGGTAGTGTGGCGCTCCACCTCAGACGCTAAAAACAATCTCTTGGTCTAGCGCTATTTGAAAAGGGGAATAGACTCCCTGCTGACTAGCTGATACCGACTTTTAGGCCGCCCCGGACACTTTACTTTTGGTTGCTTATGGCGCTGGCTTCAAATATTTGCTTAATCTTTTATTTGTAGAATGTATACTAACATAGAGGCACTATTGAATCGAAGTTGTGTTTTTGTTTTCTGATATTTGTTGTGGTCACCTAATTTAATGTTGGGTTTTATGTTCGTAAATACGTTCTTTTTTTTTTGGTTTTCTGGAGATTTCACCTATGTAATTTTTATTTGCAGTCCATACATGGAATCAGGTATAATACCTATTCACGATTTTTACTTGTTGTTGAGAGTTTTTGTTAATTATTATGTGTTAGTTTTTTTCTGAGGCTAGGGTCACAGTTTTTGATTCCTAGTTTGTTTAAACTTTTATTTATGGTGCTGTGGGTATGTTTGTTAGGTAGGATTATGTATCTATGTGGGGAGTTGGATTTTGTGGGTTTGGGTGGGTGGTGGTTTGGGATTTGTTCTTGGTGTGGATTTTAAGGGCTTGTGATATAAAGTATAAAATATAATAAATAGATAAATATAAATAAATAAATAAAGAATAGTTTGGTATGTTTGTAGTTTATTTAAAAAATTGGTTTTTCTTTCCTTTTTTATGCTATTTTGTATGTCTCCGTGACGATTTTTGGGAATAAAATATCATTTGCACCAAACTCTGGGAGGTCAGAATTATCCTGATGATGCGTAGGAGAACCTAGGTAGATATTCTTTGACGTCGTTAAGACTTACTTTAATATATATATATATATATATATTATATAATATATATATTTTTGGAATATATATATATTTATATATATTATATGTGTGTGTTGTGTGTGTGTGTGTGTGTTAGTTGAAGAAATGGAAATGAATATTTATTCTCACGATTTTTTTTCACATTTATTTATCACTCTTTCCGCACAAAGACACACGCGTACACACGCACATAAACACGTAATATTATATATAATATATATATATATATATATATATATTTAATATATAATGAAAGCTGTATATACATGAATAAAATGATGCTAAACGCAAACACACAACATCATACAACACATCACACACATATATATATTATAAAGAGAGAGAGAGAGAGAGAGAGAGAGAGAGAGAGAGAGAGAGAGAGAGAGAGAGAAATAACACACGAAGAGAGAGAGAGAGAGAGAGAGAGAGAGAGAGAGAGAGAAGAGAGGGGGGGGGGAACGCAAACAAGTGGACAGACAGATGACATTCTGGCATTTATACGCCAAATATATATATATATATATAATATATTATATTATATATGTGTGTGTGTGTGTGTGGTGTGTGTGGTGTCTGTTGTGTTTATCGGGCATCAGTGTGAAATACTTCATATATATGAGGTTATATCACAACATATTCTATATATGATATATGCATACATTAACTATCGTTCTCTCTCTGTTCTCGTCTCTCTCTCTCACACACACATACACACACACACACACACTCTCTTCTCTCTCTCTTCTCTCATCTCTTTCTTCACTTTCTCTTTCTAATCTATAGCAAAACGGTTGAAACCTGATCGCCAAGATGATATCGTACGTATAAGTTCAGTTTAAAGTGGTAGTTTGTCACCGACATATTATGTACAGACGTAATTTAATAAAGCCTGGCTTTTTTTTGGTTGGTCGGACCGTTTCCAAAGAAGAAGAAAAAACACACACACAAAATAATACCAGTGGCATGATAACACGTTGTAGACAAGAACGATGCTCTTTTCTTTCTTCAGACGACTAGAGATTTCACTGTTCAATAATCGATCAGTCAACCGTTTAATGCTGCAAAATAACACTAAAAATTGCAGCACATAAATAGTGGTGGTGATTGTGATTATAATGATGATAGTGCTGCCGCTTGTGACAGCAGCTTACCTGGCGTGTCCGGTTTATTGCGTCTGTTTTTTCTTTTCAAGATATTCACACATTTTTTTAGAAGACTCATCTTTGGTCTGGTCGCAAGTTAAGATGCTTTGGACCATATGACCTTTAGGCACACCTTTTTGATCTCGATTAAGAAAGGACATGTTTTTCATTTACACCATCAATATCCGGTTGTTTTAACAGACGATTTTTAGATTTAAAAAAATGATAAAACTAACCCCTAACCCTAACCCCTAAACCTAACCCTAACCGCTAACCCTAACCCCTAACAAACAACCAGATATTGACGGTGTAATGGAAAAACATATCCTTTCTTAATCGATATCAAAAAGGGGTGCCTAAAGGTCCGATGCTTTTGAAAATGGTCGGGTTAGGGAAGATTATCTTCTTCTTCGGTTTAGTTGATTTGGTTTATTGATTTTAACGGCATATAAACCCGCCTGGGCTTATGCCATGCCTAACGGTTAGGAAGTAATATATGTTGTGAATTTATATTTATACTTTTTTAGTAATTGGTTTTAACAATGTGTTAGCACCATTGGGGATCATGTTGCATGGTATTGATTAAGTTCATTTCTATAATCTTCTTTCCCTAAAAAAGGACAGAATGTCCCCCATCTTCTTCTTCTTCTTCTTCTTCTTCTTCTTCTTCTTCTTCTTGCTTTTCTGGTTTTATTTAAGGATATGGACCATATTATCTTTAGGCACCCCTTTTTAATATCGATTAAGAAAGGACATGTTTTTCATTTATACTGCCAATATCCGGTTGTTTGTTAGGGGTTAGTGGTTAGGGTTAGAGTTAGGGTTAGGGATTAGGGCTAGGGGTTAGTTTTATAAATTTTTTCAAATCTAAAAATCTTCTATTAAAACAACCGGATATTGACGGTGTAAATGAAAAACATGTCCTTTTTTAATCGAGATCAAAAAGGGGTGCCTAAAGGTCATACGGTCCACGGATATTATTAAGCCTATCTGGTTGTTTCAATGGTTGTGTGATATTGATGATTGTGGAAACGGGTAGTTTTGTAATATTTTCTTACAAATTTTTCAGTTCTATTCTTAGTCAAAATTTGATAAACTTAATAGAATGGAAAAATAATTTTAAGATGAAAAAAATATTTGAAAATGGTTGGCAACCTTCCGTCTATTTTAGACGATGACATAGTTTTTTGTTTTTTTCCCTCTCTCTCACTTACAGCTACGTGAGTGGCTGAACAGACCGATCCTCGAATGGCAGTCTCTGGTGCAGTGGCTGCAAACAAAAAGTGATTCTTTCTGTAGGTGTTGGGGGTCCCGCTGTTTCACCTTCCTTTTAGCTTTCTTTTCTGTGGCAGCTTTTTTCCTCTCTTTTTCAATTCTTTTTGTTCCTTGTTTGACGAGGAGGCGCCAGGTTGCACGGTCTTCTGCACAAGCCTCCCACGTGTCTATGTCGATGCGGCATGTCTTCAGGTCTCTCTTGCAGACATCTTTGAAGCGTAGACATACATTTTTAAACAGAACATTTAAAAAAATCTATAAAAATATAATCGAATTTGGCAGCACATTCCGTTGTTCTTCTCTTCTCTTTACTTTCGCTTACGGTCAATCACGTTGAAAACATCACTTCCTGCTAGATCAGCGAAGTTAAGCAACAATGAGCATATACAATACTTGGATGGGTGTCCATTTAAGCAACAGAAGGTACGGTAACCAACTCTGTAAAGTTTTTAAGTGCCATCCTTGGCTAGTTTAAAAGGATTTAAAGAAAGTCCTATTTTATGGAATCCTTTGCTGATCCTTTGGTAATCGTATAAGTCCTATCCTTCGTATTGGTAAAGGTCCAGTGATTTAATCCTATGTCCGTCGTCCATGAATGTTACAGTAATTATGACCAGTAGGGTCGGTTAAGTACTGTATCAGCCTCAGAGCACTGCCAGTGATTGGCCAAGGAATAGATCACATGATCTCGCCTAGTCTATAAGTAGGAGCGGGAATCTATCACACACCTTATATATTGAAAAAATCTCAACAAACCTGATATCAAAATGACTTGATCCAGCAATAACTGACCCAATAAGGGTTGATATGCCGTAAAATAATCAAGCAACCATTACCTTTGCTTTACTGATTATGATATACAAATTTGTTCAACGCTCACTAAAACCTCTAAACACTTGTAATATAAATGTGCTCATTGAGTCTTCATAACTTTTAAAGTCATCCAAGGGACGCACGGACCTCGTTGGCAAATGCTTCTTTATATAATACTCATGAATCTAAATTTGATTTTACGCACACACTACTGAAAAAAAATTTCTATACCATTGTGACATAATAGGAGTGAAAAGAGAGAATGGAAAAATACAGGAATGTAAGAGTTATGTGTAGTTTAGCATGGAACATTTTTTAGGATGAGTCAGCATAACGTGAAATGGCGTTTTCTTATTGGTTGAGAGTCGTTGTGAAGCGAAGTTTGGAAGTTTGAGAGTTGAGAGTGTAGAGTCAGTTTGGAACGAGGCGGTGACTGAGTGAGACGTGTCTCTTACTCAGAACAGTTTGACTTGTGGAAAATAAAAATATCTAATAAGAAAAAATAAGTTTCGCCTTGAGTTATTTCTAAAAACTATAAATGACACAATGCTAGATATTTGGTTTCAGACTCAAAACATTGAAGAATCGCCAGTCCACCCAACATCAGATCCAACAGCCATATTCGAGCTTCTCCAAGTAGAACAAAAATAGAGATAAGTATACAACGAATTATTTTTTTATATGACACATCATCACTTCATTAAAAATGCGGGCAGCTCCACTATACCATCAATATAAGCTTCATCAGATGATGACCCAGGGGTCAGATACGGTTTGAGACCGAATAATAACAAACAGAAAAACATAATTCTTTAGGTAATACTAAAGAGATTTTTTGAAGGGATGAAATTACGCATACCGTTTTCTCGGACTATATGACTGTTATAGGTGATATAACCTATTGACAATAAAGGAATGCGCCGACGGCTACTATAAGTAATAGGAACAATTGTGGCTTGACGGGAAGCAAATGCGAGTCAGCTCGTAACTATATTGGTCGGACGCAATCTCCACTTTCTTTGCTGTAAAGTTCTACTCTTTTGTTAAATACATTTGTCTATATTGTTACCCGTCGTGTTTGTCTTATTTTGACCCCTTAAAACCCCACAACAATGATCTTAAGGCACCCCTTTTGCGATTTCGATTCGTGGGGACATTTTTTTCCATTTACACCGTCAAAATCCGGTTAATTGTTTACAGACGATTTTTAGAGTTGTTGTTTTTAAATTATAAAACTAACCCCTAACCCTAACCCCTAACCCTAACCCCTAACAAACAACCGGATGTTTACGGTGTAAATGAGAAAAGTGTCCCCACGAGTCGAGATCGCGGAAGGGGTGCCTTAAGGTCATATGGTCCGTTTTCTCTCTCTCGCTCACTCTTTTCTCTTTAGATGTATGTTTTGCGGATTTAAAAAAAATCGGGTAATCCTTAACTTGTTCCACGTAAATTCCTACCATAAAATAAACTGAACCTTCATTTTATGTCTGTGTTTTTGCAATAAATGTTTTATTTTTCTTGCACCCGTTATTTTACAATACTGAATATATTTCTTTTTTATTTAAAAACATTTATTACAAACGTATTTAAAACATTTATTGCAAAAACACGGACATAAAATGAGGGTTCAGTTTGTTTTATAGTAGGAATTTACGAGGAACAAGTTGAAGATTACCAAAAATCGTTTAGGATGCAATAGTTGATAATATGTTCTTGGATGGTTTTAACAGACATATTAGAAGTAACCTGTAAGTAAATCCATTCTGAGCGTCGAAGTACGTCTCAAGGCTTTCAACAGGGGGGGGGAGGGGTAAAACCATTTGTCTATTCATTTGTTGTGTCCCCCACCATGCAAGCTCTAATGGCTTGGGGTATAGAATTCACCGACTGCATCTCTGCAGAGGGGTAAAGACTCTCCAATGAATACCTATGACATCCTATACTCCACTTTGGCCCTTACTTGAACAAGATGGGCGGTCGAGTGGGGGTGAAATACTTATTTTTTCAATAAAATACAAATAAATGTTCAAAAATTAATATAATGAGATTTTCTAGATTTTTAAAAATCTTCTATCTCTCACTTTCAAGACGGACATACACTGAAAATTATAGACTGTTTCTATTTTTGTAAGTTGACAAACCCGGAAAATCTGCAGGGGGTGACATACTTATTTTCCCCACTGTATATATGGGACATAAATGGGAAGCGCGTGGTGTAATGGTTAAAGTCATGGGAAATGGATTCGTAGCCCCGAGTTCAAATCCTGGACATTGTAATTGCATTTCACTTAGCGCTAATACCCTTGGGAAAGGTATGATTCCTAATCTCCCTCCAACTATGCATAAATAGTAGGGCAGACTGGACCCTTTAACCTTGATTAGGCAACCGGTCTAGGAGAAAGAAAACTCTGAATTCAAACCTGTTAAACCCCGCTTAAGAAATTGACCTTGTGTCACATCATGCTCGTGCGGAGGGGTTGGTAAATATATATATGGGACACCTCTACCACAAGTAGATTTTTTTATGTTTGAATTTACCCAAATACTCCACCAGGAGCTGAATTCGACACAAGGCCAATTTTTAGCGGAGTTAACAGGTTTGAATTCGTAGTTTTCCTTCTTCTAAGCCGGTTACCCTACCCATGTTAAGGAACCTAATCCTACTTTTCAATCATAGTTGGGGTTGATAGTTGAGTATTAGCGCTCTGTGAAATACAATCAGCCTAGTCCTGGATTTGAACCCGTGTAGTGGAGCCCGAATTCCTACGACGATAACCGTTACGTTATTTCTTCAAGTAATTGAATTATTCGTAGACGTAGTTTTGTTCGTTTTTATTTCCCCTCTTCTCACTGAGGTTGATAAAAAGGACCATTGAGGCTTTGTAGAGCAATAAAGAGCAATATCTTTTATAGCTTCTTAATGAAATGAAATTATATTAAAGTATCGGCCGCTTTCTCATTTTTCTGACTCATTCATGCCTATGTAAAAATGTTTTTAATCTAAATTTGATTATCTACAAAGGGTCATTGCAATAATCCGATTCTTAGGAGAAAAATTCGTGACTAATACATTCTTTCTTTTTTCTTTCTTTTTTTCTATGTTTTTTTAATGTATTTCTTTCTTTCTTTTTTTCTTCCATCTTTCTTTCTCTCGTTCTTTATTTTTTCTTTCTTTTTTTCTATCGTTTTTAAAATGTATTTCTTTCTTTTTTTTTCCTTCCTTCTTTCTTTCTCTTGTTCTTCTTTTTTCTTTCTTTTTTCTATCGTTTTAAAATGTATCTCTTTCTTTCTTTTTTCCTTCCTTCTTTCTTTCTCTCGTTCTTATTTTTTCTTTCTTTTTTTCTATCGTTTTTAAAAATGTATTTCTTTCTTTTTTTCTTTCCTTCTTCTTTCTCTCGTTCTTCTTTTTCTTTTCTTTTTTCTATCGTTTTTTAAAAATGTATTTCTTTCTTTCTTTTTCCTTCCTTCTTTCTTTCTCTCGTTCTTTTTTTTTTTTCTTTCTTTTTCTATCGTTTTTTAAAAATGTATTTCTTTCTTTCTTTTTCCCTTCCTTCTTTCTTTCTCTCGTTCTTTATTTTTTCTTTCTTTTTTTTCTATCGTTTTTTTATGCATTTTTCTTTTTTTCCCTTCCTTTCTTTCTTTCTCTCGTTTTTTCTTTTTTCTTTCTTTTTTTAAATCGTTTTTAAAAATGTATTTCTTTCTTTCTTTTTTTCCTTCCTTCTTTCTTTCTCTCGTTCTTCCTTTTTTCTTTTTTTTTTTCTATCGTTTTTTTTTTATGTATTTCTTTCTTTTTTTTTCCTTTCTTTCTTTTTTCTTCTTTTCTTTCTCTCGTTCTTTCTTTTTTCTTTCTTTTTTCTATCGTTTTTAAAAATGTATTTCTTTCTTTCTTCTTTTTTCCTTCCTTCTTTTCTTTCTCTCGTTCTTTCTTTTTTTTTCTTTTTTTTTCTATCATTTTTAAAAAAAATGTATTTCTTTCTTTTCTTTTTCCTTCCTTCTTTCTTTCTCTCTCGTTCTTTTCTTTTTTCTTTTCTTTTTTTCTATCGTTTTTTTATGTATTTCCTTTTTTTCCCTTCCTTCTTTCTTTCTCTCGTTCTTTCTTTTTTCTTTCTTTTTTCTATCGTTTTTAAAAATGTATTTCTTTCTTTCTTTTCCTTCCTTCTTTCTTTTCTCGTTCTTTCTTTTCTTCTTTTTATCACACTCACTTAAACTATATAATAACTTGTTAAATCACACTCACACCCACCCAATAACACCCATCACTTCAGAACGTTTACTTATATAAGCTATAATACATATAAATATATTATATACAAATATATATTATAATATATTATATATTTATATATATATATATATATATAATATAAATATATATATACATATATATACTAAAATATATATATGTATATAATATAAATATATATATAAAATATATAATATATTAAATATTATATAAATAATAAATCTATAATATATAAATTATATATACATATAAATATAAATAAATTATATATTATAAATATAAAATATATATTTTATATATATAAATATAATAAAATAATATATATATATATAAATATAAAATATATATACATAAATATAAATGTATATATATAAATATATAATATATATATATTATATATAAAATATTATAAATATAAATACATATATAATAAATAAATAATAAATATATATATATATAAATATAAATATATAAATATAATATATATAAATATATATATATATATATATATATATATATATTTATTTATATATTACAAATATAAACAATATATATATATATATATAATTATATTTATATATATAAGAGAGTTTTATAATTTGCTTGAAGCATTGTGTATATATTGGTTAGGAGGTTGATTTAGAAGGCTATCACAATGCAGGTGTAAAGAAAAAAAAATGATAATACGGTAACAATGGTGTTGTGTGTTAACCTGTATTTAATTCTTAAATTTTCGAGATAATATCTCTTTTTCAAAAGATCACTGGAAGTCTAGTTATGGTATTTATTTTTTTTCTTTTCATTTAAATATACACTGTAAGAAATGCCATAACTAGACTGCTTCAGTTCCAGTGATCTTTTGAAAAAGAGATATTATCTCGAAAATTCAAGAATTAAATACAGGTTAAACACAACACCATTGTTACCGTATTATTATTTTTTCTTTACACCTGCATTGTTGATATCCTTCTAAATCAACCTCCTAACCCAATATATATATATATATATATATATATATATATATATATATATATATATATATATATGAGGAAATGAGATTGGATGAATCCGACAGAATGAGGTAAAATAAGGAATGAAAGAACAAAACTCAGACAAAAATGTGTAGTATTTCGCTGGAACATTAAATTCCGCTTCCTGAAGCCTTTATTGAATCATTAGGATCATACAAGTGTTTTATAGAAGGAGAAGTAGGTAGGTGGGTAAGTTTTGTGGTGAGGGAAAGAATTTGATTTGTTATAGGAGACATCTTTGGGGAGATAAGGAAAGACATAGAAGGAACGAGGAGTAGGTAGAAAAAATGAATGGTGAGAAATCAGATAGGGAGGAGAAGTAGCCATTTCTTAGAAAGAGATTCGAGAACGGAAATAGTAAATGAGAGTAATAAAAGGGGGTAACCGGTCCTCGCCGACTCAGCGTATGAGTAGCACAAGGATCTGTGCGGTAAAGTAAGGAGCTGATGGTAGGTGTGGCGCTCCACTCAGACGCTAAGATAATCTCCTTGGTCTTGCGCTAGTGAAAAAGGGGATAGACTCCCTCGCTGATTGGCTGATACGACATTAGGCCGCCCCAATGACTTTACTTACTTTTACTTAGATGACCATAAAATCAAAATCAAACCAGTAAATTAGTGGGTGGGTATAGGTCCAAATAGGTCAGCAAGTGAAGGGCCCACCGCCAATTAACCTATCCCCCTGTTGACCCGAAGCTTGTTGAAGTATTTCCTAAGATGATAACCGTTAACCTGTGTATGTCTCTTGTTGTTCCGGTTACTGGTTGAGAACGTTGACCATTTTGCAGCATTGCAATAAGATACTGATCGAGTTTCGGGCAATGGCAGAAAATCGAATATCGATTGTCAAGGTAGGCAATGACTTCCTGTTTGATATAATGGTGCAGCACACTTTTTTTCTACCCTAGTGACCCTCCCCCCCCCTATAATTGGGCTGGACTAAAATATTCATAGTAAAACTTAAGTGGATGATGTATGCGTTAAATCTTTTTCTTTGATGTGCGCTGAAACAAAGGAAAAAGGGGAGAAGAAAGAAAAATATTGCAAAGAGAGAGAGAGAGAGAGAGAGAGAGAGAGAGAGAGAGAGAGAGAGAGAGAGAGAGAGAGAGAGAGTAAAGTAGAAATATCAGAAAAGAAGGAAATGATTGGGTAAAAGGTAAATGGATAACGAAGTAAAAGGAAGAAGAAGAAAATACTGGAAATATATATTATATATTATATATATATATATATATATATATATATATATATATACAGAGTGAGAGAGAGAGAGAGAGAGAGAGAGAGAGAGAGGGGTGTAAAGAAGAATGAGAAATACTGGAAAGATATATATATATATATATATACAGAGAGAGAGAGAGAGAGAGAGAGAGAGAGAGAGAGAGAGAGAGAGAGAGAGAGAGAGAGAGAGAGAGAGAGAGAGAGTGTAAAGTGAGAATGAGAAATAGAAATATCAGAAAAGAAGGAAAGAAAATAATTGGGTAAAAGGTAAATGGATAAGAAGTAAAAGAAAGAAGAAAGAAAATACTGGAAAGATATATATATATATATATATATATATATATATATATATATATATAGAGAGAGAGAGAGAGAGAGAGAGGGGCTGTAATGTTAGAATGAGGAATAAAAATAAATTTTGGACCATATTACCTTTAGGCACCCCTTTTTGATTTCGATTAAGAAAGGACATGTTTTTCATTTACACCGTCAATATCCGGTTGTTTGTTAGGGGTTAGGGTTGGGGGTTAGAGTTAGGGGTTAGTTTTATAATTAAAAAAATCTAAATACCGTCTTTTAAAACAACCGATTAGTGACGGTGTAAATGAAAAACATGTCCTTTCTTAATCGAGATCAAAAAGGTGTGCCTAAAGGCCATATGATCCCAAATTTTAAGTTGAATTTCAATGCTATGTATATCTTAATTTTCTTCTAATATCGTCCAATATAAATCAAATCTCCATTATAAAACCTGGTGATAGTGAATGTGTATATATATTTACTTTGTCGTTAATTTTTTTATTTTCGTAGTTTGATCCGGGCATACATGATGATGGCAGCAAACTCGTATTCAAGTATTGCCATTGCTTGATATAGTAACAATAATAACAAAAAAAAAGAAAAAAAAGGTCAATAGTTCAAACAATATAATGGTGAGCTTCAAAAAAGTTCAACAATGAGCTGCACGAAAGTGGCTCTTTAGTCCTGCCAAAGTCTTGCACACCTTCCCACAATTACAGGTATTTGCAGGGAGCACAGGGTATTTTATTAGTCCATCCGCCAATGCACAGATTGGTGACTGATCAGGCCAGCTTTGCTCATACATAGCCTTCCACACTGGTCACATAGTAGACCGATTTGAAGCCCTTGATTGTCTACATCTTTATTCTTGCGAATATCTCTCTTCAACTGCTCATGCTGTATACGGCCGGTCTCAAACCTTTCCGTGCCCTCCTGCACAGCTCTTCTCCACTGTCCCCAGTCCAAAGACTTACTCTCCCAGGTCTTCACATCGATGTCACATTTTTTTAAAGTCGACCTCAGGCAATCCTTGTATCTCATCTTGGGCCCTTGAGCCAAACGCTTGCCGTTTATAAGTTCCCCATAGAGCAGTTGTTTAGGAAGTCGCCCATCGTTCATCCTTACCAAATGCCCACTCCATCTCAATCTATGTTTGATTATGAGAGATTCTATGCTTTGACATTTGGCTCGCTTCAAAACCTCGATGTCACTGACGTACATTTGCCAGCGCACCCCTAGTATTTGTCGTAGGCATTGCTGGTGAAAACGCTCGAGACGTTTAAAATGTTTCCTGTAGGGGTTCCAGGTTTCGCAAGCATACAGGAGAGTAGATAAAACACATGCAACATATACCTTGACTTTTGTTGCAACTGAAATACCACGGCAAATCCACAACCTCCTGTTTAATTTTCCAAATGCATCACTTGCCTTGCTGATCCGAAAGCAGATCTCGTCATCAAGGGTACCAGTCATGTTTAGCGTGCTACCCAGGTACACAAACCTATTTACAACTGCTAACTTCTGCCCATAGACATAGATAGCCGGTTCATGGTATGATTCACCTGGTGCCGGTTGATACATAGAACAGTCTTTTTCAAATTGATTGTAAGTCCCAATGAACTGCAAGCACCTTCAAAGGCATCCATGAGGCGTTGCATATCAGTCCGTGCATGAGCAAAAAGATCACAATCATCTGCATAAAGCAAGTCACGAACAGTATTGGTAAATACCTTGGTGTGTGCATTAAGACGTCTGATGTTGAAAAGCTTCCCAGTAGTTCTATACCGAATATATACACCATCAGAACAATCCTTAAATGCCAATCTAAACACCATGGCAAAATACAAAGCAAAGAGTGTGGGTGCTGTAATATCCCCTTGTTTAACACCGTTCTCCACTGAAATAGGATCAGCCAGTTTCCCTCCAATGTTGACCACAGCTTTCATATCATCATGAAAAAGCTTTAGAATAGATATAAACTTGTCAGGACAACCAAGTCTTTTGAGAATCTCCCAAAGAGCTTTCCTATTTACGGTATCAAATACCTTTGTTAAATCAATGAACACTTGATACAATCCCATGCGTTGTTCTACACATTTCTCTTGTAATTACCTGGCTGTAAAGATCCGGGCATACATACATACATACATACATACACACCAACTACCCTTTATATATGTATATATATATATATGTCCATTCTTCTGACTATTCAGCGTTTATATATATATATATATATATATATATATATATATATATATATATATATATTACACCCCTTCTTAAAAAATAATAGACTCTCCAAATTTAATAAAAACATAGATAAAAGAACTTTAAAAAAATGAACTAAAAACCAAATTATGTACCCATGATGACGACTGGCGAAAGTCGAAAGCGCTCGGGATATATAAGTATGGGAAATATTCTATATCAATTGGATCCAGACTTAAAAAAGATCGCAAGAAGACTGGAAAAAATACAAATCCAAAAAATGAAGAAAGAATAATCCGTGTTGTTCAATAGCACATGCCTAGAATATATATATATATATATATATTAAATTTTTACTTGAAGGCACTTACAACGTATGTATCGCATAAAATTCGATACTTTTTCTTATAGAAAATGAACTTGACAAGCGTAATCCCAGCAAAGGATGGTTCGATGTGTAGAATACCGTACAGACTGTTTCGACTTTATTAAGTCTCATCAGCGGTATATACTAACGATTTCCCTCCGACAG
>CM042148.1:41376478-41406478 GCA_023376005.1 Doryteuthis pealeii | reverse complement strand
CGAAAGAAGAAAACCAACGCCTAAAAAGAGAAAGAAAAAAATAGTTAATAAAAAGAAAAGACTTTCTAGAAAGAAAAAAGACGACTAATGAAGAAAAAAAAAAAAGAAAATACAGCTAAGGAAAAAGACGGCCAAGAAAGAAAACAAAAAAGACGGCCAAGAAAGATGTGAGTTTCTAAAATAAAGAAAGAGAGTAAAAAGATGAAAAAAAAAAAAAAAAAAAAAACAGTCTGAAAACTGAAAAAAAAAAAAAAGATTAAACGACAAAAAAAAAAAAAAAATGACCAAAGAGGAAAAAAAAAAATACAAAACAAACTATTGTATTGAAAAAAAAAAAAAAAAGAAAAGAAGACATTTTTTAAAAAGAAAATAAATGAAAAAAAAATGTTAAAAAACATTTTGTTGAATAAACGGAAAAGTGAAAAGAATGATTGAAAAATTGAATGAAATATCGTTGAGATAAAAAAAAAAAAATACAAAACAAAAAAAACTTAGTGAAAAAGAGAATTTAGGAAGAAGGACAGATTAAAAATGGTTGAGCTATTGAAAAATAAAATGGGTGATCTATTGATTTTGATCGACTTGCAACCCTTTCATCTCCAAACCTCAGTTTCACCTTCAAGCAATGACTATTTTATCTTTATACTCTCTTTATTGAATTGCAATACATCAATTCGGATAATTTTGAAGGTAGGAACGAGCGACACAATGGAGAATGGTTTTGGCTTGTAGAGAAAAGATGTTCATACAGCAAGAGAAGGAAAGGGGCTAATGAGATGATGGAGAATCGAAAGAGAGAGAGAGAGAGAGAGAGAGAGAGGGAGGGGGGGCAGGGGGTGGCAGTGGATTGAAAGGAAATAGTGCTAGGAGAAGAGGGAAAGACGAAAGACAAAGAAGGAAAGAAAGAAAGAAAGAAAGAGAAAGAGAAAAAGAGATAGATAGATAGATAGAGAGAGAGAGAGAGAGAGAGAGAGAGAGAGAGAGAGAGAGAGAGAGAGAAAGAAAGAAGAGAGAAAGAAAAAGACAAGTAGTAAAAACGGTCAATCTTATAATAAGCGAATGCAGCAAACTAGTACAAAGAGAGTACAAGACTAGACATGACTCGGTGGGAAAGGTAATCCACTGGGAATTGTGCAAGAAATTCAATTTTCACCACACAACTAAACGGTATGCCCAAGCCTGAATCTGTCCTGGAGAATGAGACCATAAAATTCTCCGGAACACCTAATCCCAGCCAGGAGACCAGACCTAGTATTGATTGACAAGAAGAGAACTTATCATCTCGTGGATTTTGCCGTCCCAGTCAACTGAAAATGAAAGAAAGCAAAAAGATAGAAAAATACTTGGACCTTGCCAGAGAACTGAGAAAACTGAGGAACATGAAGGTGAGGGTTGTACCAATTGTAATTGGTGCCCTTGGAATGGTCCCGAAAGCTCTGGAAAAGAATTTGGGTGAATTAGAAATTAGAGGAAGAATCGAGACCAGCACTGTTATAATCGGCTAGAATACCCAGAAAATTCCTGGAGACCTGAGGAGACTTGCTGTCACTGAGCCTCCAGTGAAGCACCGGCTACAGCACGTGTAAAAAGAAATTCAATTGAGATAAAAATGGATCACCTTATCCCAGCAAGAAGGCCAGACCTAGTGCCGATTAACAAAAATAAATAACTTGTCAACTGGTGGATTTTGCAGTTCCAGCAGATCACAGGGTGAAGCTGAAGGAAAATGAAAAAAATGGACAAATACCTGGACCTTGCCAGAGAACTGAAAAAGTTATGGAATATGAAAGTCAAAGTGATACCAATTGTAGTTGGTGCACTTGGAATGGTCCCAAAGGGATTGGAAAAGGGATAGGAAAACCTGGACATCAGAGGAAACATTGAGACCACCCAGAATACTGCACTGTTGCAATCTGCCAGAATACTCAGAAGAGTCCTGGAGACCTGAGGAGACTTGCTGTCACTCAGACTCCAGTGAAAGTGAAAGACCATCAGCTAACGCTGATGTGACAACTCAAAAGGAGTAAATAATAATAATAATTACAAGTACTTGGGAATATTGGAAGCAGGCACCCTCAAACAAACAAAGATGAAAGAAAAGGTTTGAAAACCGTACAAGAAAACTTCTCGAAACCAATCTCGGTCGTAGAAATATCAGGGGAATAAATGCCTGGGCTTTTCCCCTTTGTGAGATGCTGAGGACCATTCTTAAAATGAAGAAGAAGGAAGTAACGCCGACAAATGGACTATAAGACATGGAAATTTATGACTATGCATAAAGCATTTACACCCGAGAGATGACATAGACAGAATATACTTATGGATAAAAGAAGGAGGAAGCTGACTCACCGGGATAGAAGACTCGAGGAATACATTGAAGAAAGCAAAGAAAAACTTATTACAGTAACCAGTAACATTAATTACGACTTGGAAAATAAGAAAAGCAACAAAACCTGGGAAACAGAAATGGGAAGAAAACAATTACATGGATACTTCAAGCAATAAACTGGAGGGATTGCACGCGAGATAATTTGGACATAAATAAGAAAGGGGGACATCAAGAGACTAAAATTGGAAGATTCTCTGATTTTTGGTAAACACTTTTGGACCATATGACCTTTAGGCACCTCTTTTTGATCTCGATTAAGAAAGGACGTTTTTCATTTACACCGTTAATATCCGGTTGTTTTAACAGACGATTTTTAGATTTAAAAAATGATAAAACTAACCCCTAACCCTAGCCCCTAACCTTAACCCTAACTCCTAACGCTAACCCTAAGGTGAAGGTCATACCAATTGTAATTGGTTCCCTTGAAACGGTCCCCAAAGCTCTGGAAAAGCATTCTTGTGTAGAATGGGAATCCAGCATTATCTCTAGGGATTTAATTAAATTCCAAGTGGTTCCGCCAAAGAGTAGTACCCACACGGCTACATTTTAGAATAATTGTCGCCTTATCTTATATGAAAAATTGTCTAAAATGAAGTTATATAGTATTATCTGCGTTATTCGGACTATTGTTCTCATCTTCATTGTTATCTGTACAACGTTTCAGCCGATATGCCCCCCGGCCTTCTTCAGGTATTTTTTGTCGGACCTGGGAACCTTCTTTCCGGACTCGGGAACCTTCTTTTTGGACTCAGGAACTTTCTTGTCGTAATCCAGAGTCCGACAAGAAATACCTGAAGAAGGCCGGAGGGCATGTCGGCCGAAACGTTGTACAGATAACAATGAAGATGAGGACAATAGTCCGAATAACGCAGATAATACTAATCATTAAGCCTCATCTCAAACATTCAGAGAAATGAAGTTATATAGTATGGAACAAAAGAGCTGAAATAGTCCAAATTAAAAGGCTTATAGGGTGGGAATTTTTGTCCCCGGGAAAGCACTGTTTAAACCCTACGTTTTGTAGGAGGATAAACCGTACTTCGAACGCAGTGAGAGGATGGATGCTGCTTTTGAAGAAAGGAGACAAACGACTTTTTATAAAACAAAATATTTACTTTACATGTAAAACATTAAACAAATATCAACAGGGGTATCAATATACATAAAATGAAACAACTAAACGAGTTTTAAAGAATGTTCATAGAGTCCAAAGGGAATACAAAGAGTTCAATGTGTTTGGTTGGTAAAATATAGTTTAAGGAGAATTGAATGTAGTTAAAGGGTTGGTTTCAGATAAAAAAGCCTGCGAAACTTAGCTGAAATCATCGAGTTCTGTTCCTCGTAACCTGTTGAGCCCTGCATAATGGGTTTTAGGTGTTCGTTTGTCGCTCCAGCTTTTAACGTGGTGAGGGTTCCGATTCGTCGCCGTCTGGGGACTTTTAACGATACGGAGAGGTGAGGGTTCCGATTCGTCGCCGTCTGGGGACTTTTAACGATACGGAGAGGTGAGGGTTCCGATTCGTCGCCGTCTGGGGACTTTTAACGATACGGAACAAGCAACTCTTTCGAAGTATAGATTGAGAGTGAATAATCAGACCGTTAACTCCGAACGCCAGAGTCAAGACGCTCAGAACTTTTTATTTATTTACTTAATTTAAATTTAATTTAATTTTATTTAAATTCCTACATACCGCCACCGGCGTCCGGTGAAAGTGGATCACCATTCCCTTAATAAATGTTCACAATAGCTCAGTCGGTAGAGTGTTCGGCTAGAAACCACAAGGTTTATCATTTAAGAACAAGTTTGTGTGAACACCATTTTTGTGGTTTGCCTAAGTTAATCATAGAATTTTGTTAGAGTAAGTGAGAAAAACAAACCATGACAGAACAGTCTGTTTTAATCCTAAATATTCAAGCTTTTGAAAAAAAAAATTACCTGGTGTTAATTGAGCCCTTTATATTGGGTCTATGTTTATATGTTTGATACCGGCCCTCGCCAACTCAGCGTACGAGGAGCACAGGGATCTGTGTTGTAAAGTAAGGAGCTGATGGTAGGCGTGGCGCTCCCGCTCAGATGCAAAAACAATCTCCTTGGTCTAGCGCTAAGTGAAAAGGGGATAGACTCCTACGCTGATTGGTTGAGAACTTAACTCTCATTGATATGAGAGTTAAGTCACTTTGTTCTTTTTCCAAGAAGAAGTTTGTAAACTCCAAAATATCATAAAATGTTTTTTTGATAAATAAATCAAATAATGCGCAAGTACAATTTTATGGTAGGAATTTAGTCACTTATAGTTCAAGATTACCGTGTGTGTATAATAGGGCCGGATTAGCTCAGTCAGTAGAGCGTTCGGCTAGAAACCACAATGTTCCTAGTTCGATACGGTCCCTCGCCAACTCAGCGTATGAGGAGCACAGGGATCTGTGCTGTAAAGTAAGGAGCTGATGGTAGGTGTGGCGCTCCAGCTCAGATGAAAAACAATCTCCTTGGTCTATCGCTAGTGAAAAGGGGATAGACTCCCACGCTGATTGGTTGATGTCGACTTTAGCCCACCCCGACGACTTTATTTACTTTACTTATGGTATTAGATAAAAGGCATATATTATGAAATAAAAGGCTGAAATATAAATTTTATTAAAAGGTATATACTATGAAATAAAAAAAGTGAATTAAATTGCACAGACCATTGCATTATAACATCGATGTGAATACAGAGTTTTTTCAAAAATATTTACAAAGTGACACATGACTTCCCAGGATCTGAGTTGTTACCTTGGTTGGATAATTAATCGATACATTATGTCCGTTATCTGCTACCATATACGCCCTTTTACACATATACGACAACAATTCTTCGTGTATCTTTCTGTTCAATATACTTACGGTAATATCATTACATCATATTCGTTTGCTTGTTTGCTCGCTTGTTTACCTATGGGTGGCGCGTGGCGTAGCGAGTATAGTTGTTGGTAATGGACGCGGCGATGTCGTGTTCAAATTCTAAATCAGGCTGTTTGCATTACACTTCATGTTTATACCATTGGACAAGGCAAAAATCTATCTTTTCTATCCCATCCTTCCTTGAGCAAATGATACGGTAGACTGTGCATCAGGAGAAGGAAAACTTTGAATTCAGATCAGCAGTACTCGGCTTAAAACATGATATTGTATCATATTCTGCTGGTAGCGGAGGGGCTGGGTAAATATTAATCTATGAAGCGATAGGCCAATGAGTCAATAATGGAACTTGGCTGTGCATACCCCTTGATTGTTCTAAGGGCATTCGAAGAGGTTTGAAAACTCAATAATAATAATAAGAGCTTCAAGTAACTATTCTTAACACAAACAATTTACAATTATATTGTAATTTTGTTTATCTAATATCAATAATTTTCAAGCAGTTCTATTTGTCTTATAGATAGGATCCTAACAAGTACTGTCACTCCGGATAAAGTGATACCAACTGTAGTTGGTGCACTTGGAACAGTCCCAAAAGGATTGGAAAAGGGTCTGGAATGTTTGGAAATCAGAGGAATGATTGAAACCATTCAGAACGCTGCACTGCTGCAATCTGCCAGAATACTCAGAAGAGTCCTGGAGGCCTAAGGAGACTTGCTGTCTCTCAGACTCCAGTGAAAGACCATCAGCTAATGCTGATGTGAAAACTCACAAAGAGCAGGAATAATGGCAATGAAAGGGTACTCCACACTTCCCAGGTCTCCAGAACTGGAGCCTCATCACTAGTGGGGGGGGGTCTTACCCCTCTTCAGATGATTCATTAAGCGTATTCTATTCCCTATTGAAAGAAAAAATTGTGAAATTTACTTGACCCTTTGAAAGTGTATGATTGGGTGTCATGAGAATAAGTTTTAGTTTGTTAGATTCGGCAGAGAATCCAGGGCGCTTATTCTGAGTCGGTCTCGATCCGCGGCGGATGAATATGGGCTGGGTTTGGAAATAAGCTTTATCAAGAAAACAGCCAAGTTTTGTTTGTTAAGTAATTAAGACAAGAAGAAACCAGCCAAAGAAATTAACAAAGAAAACCAACCCTTAATAAGAGGCCCACTAGATCGATTGAAGATGGCGGCTAAGAACTAGTAACAGATGCGTGGGAATTAGTTTCAGATGCAACCCAACTTTCAAGGAGCACGGACGCTATTGTCGCTCCGAGAAATAAAAGTAAAAATTCAAAAAATTTCAAGTAAAAATTGTGAGAAAAGATAGCGTAGTCCTTAGATACGAATTCCAGTCGAAAGATTGATGTTCAGGAAGGCGCGTGGTTTACTGGTTAGAGTAGTCGACCCGAGTTCAAATCCTGGACGAGGCCACAGTTCATATACCCCTAATACCCTCGGAAAAGTTATGAATCCAACTATTATCCCTCCAGCTAAGGGTAAATAGTAGGGCAGACTGGACTCTTTAACCTTGGTTAGACAACCAGTCTAGGAGAAGGAAAACTCTGAATTCAAACCTCTTAAATCTCCACTTGGGGTGGTCATTACTAGAATAGCCTCAAGCTTACTTAGTGATCTATTTCAATTTAATTTAATAATTTGATAATAATTTAATAATTTAGTTTAATTTAATTAATGTAGATATCACCTTGTGGTTACAAAGATTGCGAGTAGAGGACTGTTGACCGATGCGCAGTGTTTAGTGACGACTGCAGTCTGACGAAGTGAATAGTTACAATGGAAGGTAACTAAAATTAACATAAAAATACTAATAAAGCTATTAAGGGGTCCTGAAATTACATCAAATGCGAAAAATCGATAAACAAAATCATTTATTTTACAAGCTAGGTAGCATATAATAGACCAGAAGAAATGTAGTTAAATAAATTGATTGACCAATAAATCGATGGATAAGAACAGAGATAGATACATAGATAGACCGACAAATATATATATATGAACAAAGATAGATGTATAGATATATAGACAGACAAATCGATTGACTGACAAATAGATATACAGTGGTGCCTTAATTTACAACTTTAACTGGTTTCGCTCGTTTCTCAAAGTGACATTTTCCAAGTGATTTTTTTCGTTAATTGTGAAAAATATTTTCCCACATTAGCTTTTACAGTTTTATAGTGTTACATGCTCATACCAATGTTGGGTATATACACAATAGAAGTTATTTCCCTAGAGAGGGGAGATAGATAGACAGGTAGACAGAGAGATGCTATGCATAACTTACTTTTTCTGTCTCTTCGTCTGGCAGTTCGTGTGATGTCTAGTTTCTTTCTATTTCGTTGGTTGTTCGTCTTTGATACATTTCTTCTTCTTGGTCATTTTGCCAAGACATGCATCAACCAACAACACCATATTATTTCTTTAGACTTTTATTTACTTAAATAAACTAACTAAACACAGCGCGTGTGTGCAAGTGAGCCCATGCTCCTCATCTGACGTCTGAGCTGGTATTGGCTGTTAACTAGCTCCACGTGACTTCACGTGATTCGCGGGTTTTCCCCCTGTGGTGTCAAAAGGTCACCAACGGTTTGTATTTTTCCATTCCCGCTACACGGTGTTGCCAATAATCTGTGCCACCACATAGATGATGCGATAATAGTAAGATGGATTAAATCATATGGTATTGCTATTTTTCAATGTTGTTATTATTATTGTTGTTATTTTGTAAATAAATATGTAAGGCCAGTTTAATATAATATATTATATTATAGAATTGTAAAAATATCAACATTGTTAGAATTTGTTGCTAGTCTATGTTCTATTGATTTGTAAATATGTGTGGATGATCTAATTTTATGTATATGTATATCGGTTATTTTTTTTGTAAAATTATCACGTGTGGTTGTTTAACTCTTTGCGAACCAAATATCCCCATAAGAGATATTCGAGACTCTTAGAATTTACCGATGGTAAGCAAGTAATTTTGGATGAAAGAAGACGAGAAACAACAATTGAAAATAAAGAAACATATATTCAAAAGGTACAAAAAGGGGTTGCAAATTTAGTGGCATTTGCTAGACAGACTTATCCTGCTGAGGTTGAAGTAAAGGTAAAGGTTGCGCTGGATGAAACCACTCGCTGGTTGATAAGGTAAAGGTGAGCACTGGAGTTATTATTCAATTCGCTGGTTGACTGTCAACACGATAAGTGCTGAGGGTGAATAAGGTTAAGGGAGTGCTTAAAAACGCGATCGCCTGGTTGAATTCTCATACGACAAGTGACTTTCATCAAGGGATTTAATTTCGGCACCAATATCATGTATTGGCGATTCACCCCTTTCAACTATCATTTTTCAGATACCCACAGTTGTACCAAAATGTATTGGTATTTTTTACCTGTATGGTGGGATATTTCAAAGTTCGCTATCTATTCACCACAGAACCCATTCTATTCAAATAAAGTCCTGTTATTATTGTAATTGAGTCCTTCTTCTCAATTATGGTGAACTAGCCATCGGCGACTTGCGATATGATCGCAGTGCTGGGAGAGCTACTGTGAGCTGTTAGAGTAGGCAAAGAGTTAAATCGTAAATAACGACAAGAAAATTATCAGTTTTTAATTTAGATGATACATCTAAATTTACTTTATGGATTTTAAAAATTCATATTAAGTTTTCCCTTCTATAACCTACCTTACGGCTATTGAAATTATTTAAACATATTAATCCATCATCACTGTAAATTCCAAATTTTTTTTATTGAATTCATAGGCCATTTTCCATAGTACGAATGTACCAACAATTTCGCAATTTTCGGCGCCGCAAAAACTTCCCATAGTAATATCAAATCAATTATTAGATTTTTTTAGCCCAAATTGAATTTTGGTAAAATAGGATATTATATATATATATATATATATATATATAATGCGTATGTGTGTATATGCTTGTGTGAGTATGTGGGTATCTGAGAGAGAGAGAGAGAGAGAGAGAGAGAGAGAGAGAGAGAGAGAGAGAGAGAGAGAGAGTGGGGGGGCGTGTGCGTGTGTGTATGTGTGCGTGTGAGTATGTGTGTGATGGTGCGTGTTTATAGATAGATACATAGATACAAAGAATGGTAGACATTTAAAGACTGAGATAGAAAAATAGATCTACATAGACTGATATATATATATATATATATATATATATATATATATATATATATATATATATGTAGAGAGAGAGAGAGAGAGAGAGATTTAGAATGAGACGTAAATAGGCTGAAAGAGATTGATAGATATATATGTACAAACTGTGATATATATATATATATATATATATATATATATATATATATATATATATATATATATATATATATATATATATATATAAGTTAGGCTAGTGCGGACAGGGAATCAACTGCGCTTGGTTACTGACAGTTTTTCGTCAATGAGTTTGGTCAAACCAAATCCACTTGGTTTGAAAAATCGCATATTTCTGAAACACTCAGTAATCAAGCGCTGTTGACTCCATGTCCACGCTACCTTAACTTAGATATAAATTATCCATGCACGATATTGAGCACTGTTTACTTATAAATATAGCACCACTGTCATCAGTATTAATATCTATATATCTATAATTTGCGCGTGCATCTACGTGTATCTGTTTCTTTGAATGTGTGTATTATCATAAAAGTAGATATGTAATCTCACAAGAGTGTGTGCATTTTGTGTTAATTTAAGAAAAAAGAAATTCTACACCATAGGATTTCAATGTAGCAGAAGTGATGCAATATTGAACTTGAAGCCCGAATTTGGTGTCTTTTAAGTGTCAGTTTTATTGATTAAAGATAAAAAAAAGATTGGCTCACAAACCTAGGTAGTAATGTCTGATCCACAGAAAGCGATGTTAATACACGAATAGCAAAGGCATAGTTGGCCACAAACAAATTATCAGTCATATAGAAGTCTGATCTCACTGACAAGTTAAAGCGGCAATTCTTCCAGGCTGTGGTTATGTCAGTACTGCTGTAAGGCTGCACTACTTGGACCCTAACGAAACGCCTTGAGAATAAGCTAGATGGGAGCTGCACAAGAATGCTGCGTGCAGTCTTGAACAAGTCTTGGAAGCAGCACCCCACAAGGAATCAGCTGTATGGCAACATGACCCCCATCTCACAAACCATTCAAGTAAGACAGGCAAGACCTGCAGGACATTGCTGGAGAATCAAGGACGAGCTCATAAGCGACGTTCTCCTGTGGAAGCCAAAAGATGGGCATGCTAATGTGGGCCGCCCAGAAGGACCCACATTGACCAATTATGGAAGGATACTGGCTGCTGCGCTGAAGAACTCCGAGGGGTAATGAATGATAGGGAAGGTTGGCGAGAGATTGTCATGGATATCCGTGCTGCTTGTGCGACATGATGATGATGATGATGATATTGAAAGAGGAACAATTTTGGAGAGAGTGACAGCAAAGTGACTAGACGTGTATCTAGGATATAATTTCCATGAATAAATAAAAAAAAGAATAACTGACATTGAATAATAACTTTTGTCGCCGTTAAGAGCGTGTATCGACTGATAGAGATCAAAGAATTAATCACTGATAAATTGAATGCAGCAAAGCAACATTAAAGGAATAAAAGAAGAGACACGACTGGGCGGGGAAGGTGAATAAATGGGAAGTGTGCAAGAGTTTGAGTTTGAGTTTTGTTTAACGGCATATCAACCTCTGTGGGTCATTTAATGCCAGAAAAGGTTATTTTGGATTTCAGTTTTTAAAGTAGTGGTTCTATGGAGATATTCGGTTATGTTTTGTTATATCTTGTTGAAAAGGTTTTTTTTTTTTAGAAAATTTAAAATATTTTCAGGGTTTGTATTCTTAAAGATGTCCCTCGGGTTTCTTGCTTGATAGTAATTAGTGCGGATATGTTTAAGGTTGTTACAATTTAGAAGGATATGCTTGGTTGTAAGTTGTACTTTGCATGTTGGGCACATTGAAATTTCGCCATACTGATAAATGGTATATGCACAAACCAGAATACCCAGAGGAGTCCTGGAGACCTATGGAGACTTGTCTCTCAGACTTCAGTAAAAAATGACCAATTAAAACTGGTGCGAAAACTCGCAAGGAGTATAAATAATAATAATAATAATAATAATAATAATAATAATTAGTGGACGCGGTTCCGGCAGACCACTGGGTGAAACTGAACGAAAACGAAAAGATGGACAAATACCTGAACCTTGCCAAAGAATTGAAAACGCTGTGGAATATGAGAGTGAAAGTGATACCAATTGTAGTTGGTGTACTTGGAACGGTCCCAAAAAGCTTGGAAAAAAGACTGGAAGATCTGGAGATCAGAGGAAGAATTTAGACCATCCAGATTACTGCATTGCTGCAATCGGCTAGAATACTCAGAAGAGTCCTGGAGACATGAGGAGACTTGTTGTCACTCAGCCTCCAGTGAAATACCATCAGCTGATGCTGATGTGAAAAACTTAATAATAATAATAATAATAATAATAATGATAATAATAATAATATAATAATAATAATAATAATAATAATGGATCATCTGACTCCAACCAGAATTCTAGACATAGTATTGATTAACAAGAAAAATAACTTTTCAATTGTTCCCAGCAAATCACAGGGTGAAGGAGAAAGAAAACGAAAAGATAGAGAAATACCTGGATCTAGACAGAGAATTGAAAAATCTGTGGAATATGAGGGTGAAAGTGGTGCGAATTTTAGTTGGTGCACTTGGAACGGTCCCAAGAGTTTAGAAAACAGACAAGAGGAATTGGAAATCAGAGGAAGAGTCGAGACCATCAAGGCATCAGCATTGTTAAGATTAGCTAGAATACTCAGAAGAGTCCTGGAGACCTGAGGAGACTTGTTGTCACCCAGACTCTAGTTTACGCTGGTGTGAAAAACGTACAAGGGGTGAGAGAAGAAGAAGAAGAAGAAGAAGAAGAAGAAGAAGAAGAAGAAGAAGAAGAAGAAGAAGAAGAAGAAGAAGAAGAAAAGGAATACAAAAACAGGCACGACTGGGTGGGAAAAGGCGATCTACTGGGAATTGTGCAATAGGCTGAAATTTCACCATACTAACAAATGGTTTAGGCACAAACCAGAAGCTATCCTTGAAAATGAAACAGAATATTCTCTGGAACTTTAAAGTTTCGTTGGTTTCTTTGTTTAATGGCATATAAACCTTAGTTGGTTATTTAATGCTAAATCTGTTATTGTAGAATATTAGTTGTGGTACTATTTAACCTATAGTTGGGGTTGTGACTTTGAGCTACAATAGAATCACCAAATCCAGACAAGAAGACCAGACGTAGGTTTAATTAACAAGAAGAATGGATCTAACGTATATCGGATTTTGCTGTTCGGGATATCTTTTGAACACACTATGAACCTATTTTGTTATCTATCTATCTATCTATCTATCTATCTATCTATATATCTATCTATCTATCTATCTATAAACGGGACTAATTTGAAGAGAATTAACGATTCATTGATTGTTCCTTTCGACCTTGATAAATGCAGCTGTAATCTTGCTACGTTTTGAAAACACCTTGAGCTTATCTATCTATCTATCTATCTATCTATCTATCTATCTATCTATCTATCTAATCGTATGTGTACAATCTGACCCCAAGAACTTGGTTATGAGACTCGGTGAACTGGGGATTAGAAAAAGAATTGAAACCATGCAGATCACAGAACTACTAAAGTCACCTCGTATACTTAGGAGAGTCATGGAGACCTGGGAGACTTGCTGTCACCCAGTCTCTAGTGACAGACCATCAAATTGAGCTGAACTGAAACCCTCCATTAATAATAATAAATATAATAATAATAATAATAATAATAATAATATGGAACATGAAGGTGAAGGTCGTACTTGCTGTCACTCAGCCTCCAGTGAACCACCAGCTACGACAGGTGTAAATAATAATAATAATAATAATAATAATAATATGGAACATGAAGGTGAAGGTCGTACTTTCTATCACTCAGCCTCCAGTGAACCACCAGCTACGACAGGAATAAATAATAATAATAATAATAATAATAATAATAATAATATGGAACATGAAGGTAAAGGTCGTACTTTCTATCACCCAGCCTCCAGTGAACCACCAGCTACGACAGGAATAAATAATAATAATAATAATAATAATAATAATAATAATAATAATATTGAACATGAAGGTGAAGGTCGTACCAATTGTAATTGGTGCCCTTGGAACAATCCCTAAAGCTCTGGAAAAGAATTTGGGTGAACTGGAAATCAGAAGAAGAATCGAGACCATCCAAACTACGGCACTGTTGGGATCGGCTAGAATACCCAGAAGAGTCCTGGAGATCCGAGGAGACTTGCTGTCACTCAGCCTCTAGTGAACACCAGCTACGGCAGGTGTGAAAAACTAAAAATAAATATTATAAATAATAAAAATAGATAATTTTGAAGAAATTTAAAGATTCATTAATTATTCAAATTCAATTTTTTAGTAAATACAGCTTTAGTCTAGATCAAAGCACTACTAAAAATGGGTCGGATACTTAGATGAGTCCTAGAGACTTGTGGAGACTTGTTGTCAAGATCTGATGTGAAAAACTCCAATACTACTACTACTACTACTACTACTACTACTACTAATAATAATAATAATAATAAAATGCGGTAATAGAGATGAGACCGTAAACCATGTACTATGCGAATGTAGCAAACTAGTACAACGGGAGTACAAAACTAGACACGACTGGGTTGGGAAGGTGATCCACTGGGAGTTATGCAAAAAATTAAATTTTGACCATACAACAAAATGGTATATGCATAAACCAGAATCTGTTCTTGAGAACGAAACGCATAAAATTCTCTGGGACTTTGAAATAAAAACGGATCACCTTATCCCAGCAAGAAGACCAGACCTAGTGTTGATAAACAAAAAAGAAAGAACTTGTCAACTGGTGGATTTTGCTGTGCCAGCAGATTACAGAGTGAAGCTAAAGGAAAATGAAAAAATGGACAAATACCTGGACCTTGCCAGAGAACTGAAAAAGTTATGGAATATGAAAGTGAAAGTGATACCAATTGTAGTTGGTGCACTTGGAACGGTCCCAAAAGGATTGGAAAAGGGTTTGGAAAGTTTGGAAATCAGAGTAAGGATTGAAACCATTCCGAACACTGCACTGCTGCAATTTGCCAGAATACTCAGAAGAGTCCTGGAGACCTGAGGAGACTTGCTGTCACTCAGACACCAGTGAAAGACCATCAGCTAATGCTGACGTGAAAATTCAAAAGGAGTAATAATAATAATAATAATAATAATAATAATAATAATGGAATTATTTATTTTGTTTCAATTTGCACAAGGGTGCATCTGAAGGTCACTCACTAAATAAAAATATTTTTGCCCAGGTCGGCAATAGGAAGATAAAGCGAAACCTCTTCCTTGCTGTAGCAGTGTAAATACTACTGTATGGCTGCACCACTTGAACTCAAGCATAATAATAATAATAATAATAATAATAATAATAATAATAATAATAATAAAAATGATGCATAATGAAGTGAAAATAAATGAGGATGTTACAGAAAGAAGGATTTTTTTTGGAAAGAGTGAAAGCGAGATGCCATGACGCGTGTGTCTCGGCACCCTCCACTCTGGTCTCCACACACACACACACACTCTCTCTCTCTTTCTCTTCCTCTTATTCGATTCATTGGACGTCATGGCTATGGATATAGATATATTGACTTAAAAAGGAAAAGATGTTTGGCAAGTTAGAAACCATGATTATAACGGAGATCAATACATCATGAAAGGAAAGATGTTTGACAGGTTGACATGAACGCTTCGTTGCTTGCGGCTACTGGAATAGAAAAGACATTTCTCATTTAATTTTTTTTACTTTGACTTTCTTCTTCTTCTTCTTCTTCTTCTTCTTCTTCTTCTTCTTCTTCTTCTTCTTCTTCTTCTTCTTCTTCTTCTTCTTCTTCTTCTTCTTCTTCTTCTTCTTCTTCTTCTTCTCGCCCTTCTTCTTCTGCTCTTCATTTTTAAAACTAACATCTGAAACAGAAAAAAAAAAAAAAAATTAAAAGAATATATATATATATATAGTCTATTATTTTTTCCTTCTCAGATGTTAGTTTTAAAAGCAGGGAAGAAATCAAAGTAAAAATTAAATGAGAATCGTCTTTCTATTCCACTTGCTATATATATATATATATATATATATATATATATATATATATATATATAAAGGTTTTACATATCTATTTATTAGGTGACAAAGGAACATTCACAACCATATTGGTTTCATGCGATGCAATCATCAGGTGAAGATGTTTCAAATGTAAGGAAAATCGACAAAATTTCAAAAAATTTCAAAAAATTTCAATAGACATTGGATGCGTATGATTGGATAAAATGATGTGTGTATGTATGTGAAGGTCAATTGAATGTATGAGAGTGTTTATGGGCAGCATAAAGGTCGCGTACGTGTGGTAACAGGTCACACACATAATACGTTGATCTGTGAGTGTGTGGTATTTTAACAGTGCTTACGTGCGAGCGTTTGTGTTTGTGTATGTATGTGTGTGTGTATGTTTTTTTCCTAATATATATATATATATATATATGCATGTAGGAATTATTTTCTTTCGCAGATGTTTTTAAAAAGAAAGCAGTGGAAGAAGAAAAAAAGTAAAAGTTGAATGTGAACGTCTTTCTCTCCTCTCTTTAGTCTCTCCTTATATCTCTCTCTCTCTATATATAAATGAAAGTTTGGTATGTCCGTGTCGACTTATAAGTAAACAAATAGATGTTATTCAGATTCGAAATCTTGCATACACCTTGACATCCTTATAACTAAGAAACACACCAAATTTGGTTATTGATTTTTACTGATTAAGGGATATAATTAATTAATTAATAAAAAATCAAACAATTTGCGATAATCGGGGCATAGCTGCTAAATTTTAAAAAATCGCTTGACTGCTGCCTATATTCAGCCGTGATTTAAAATGCTGCTGCTACTGCTGGTAATTTGAAGTTGACAATTTTGTGACCTAATCATTTTAGCTTGGAATTTCTTGCGTATCTCCGGTCTAATCTTAGAATATTTATCTGGTTAGAAAGAAAATAAATATCTAATTTGTATGTAGTTTTTTCGATTGAATTATTTTTTACAGCGAAGTAAATAACAATAATAAATGAAAACATTTGATTTAACGATTAATAATAAATCAACTTTGTTTTATTATTAATATTTTCATTTTAAAATAAAATATTCCATATTTATTCAGTATTCAATATTTTCGTATGTACAAAAGAGTTTTAGAAAAAAAGAAAAAGAAAAGAAAAAAAAAAGAAATTTTAATACAAACTATTCTAATTCTTAGCATTTTATTGTTACATTTTAATACGGTAAAAAAGAAGGAATTAAACGGATACATTTTATTTCTACCAGCAACAGGCAAGGGAGTTTGCTTTTAAAAATTGTTTAAAAAATGTAAACAACCACAACAATAAAAACTATTCTTAAAATAAACGAATATTGAAATACACTAATTCTTCGCTTTATTTATCGTTCAATCTTTAATAAAGTTTAGGGATGCGTTTTTGAAAATAATATCTTAAATGTAAACAAAAAGAAAAAAAAAATTCCTAAAATAAACAAACATTCTACTATACAAATTTTTTGCGATTTTTTTTTTAATTTGATAAAACATTTACCAAATATTTTCTCTCTTACTCCTATTTTCTCCTCACTCACTCTCTGGTGTTCCTAATTTTTTTTTAGTCCGGTCATGGACCGAGTACTTTTGCTAGTATATTATATATATATATATATATATATATAAATATATATATATATATAGAGAGAGAGAGAGAGATAAGAGAGAGAGAGAGAGAGAGAGAGGGGGGAGAAAGTAAGAGATAGGGAGAGAGAGAAGAGGGGAAAAAGAGGCTTTTTCCTATTCTTTCTTTTTCAAGCTAACATTTAAAAAGGAAAACAATTCTGTTTATATATATATATATATATATATATATATATATATATATATATATATATATATAATTTTTTCTTTCGAGTTTGAAAAAGAAAGAGCAGAGGCAGATGAAAAGAATCAAAGTAAAAATCCAATTGCTATCTCTGTCTCTTTGTCTCTCTATCTTTCTCTTTCTCTTTCTCTGTCTGTCTGATGTCTCTCTCTCTCTGTCTCTCTCTGTGTCTCTGTGTCTCTGTGTCTCTCTCTAACTATATATATATCTTTTTTTCTTTCAATTTTCTTTCCCTCTCAGATCTTATTTTTTAAAAAGAAAGTGCTGTTGAAGAAAAATGTCTTTCTTTTCCAGTAGCCATCTCTTTCTTTCTATCCATATATATATATATATATATATATATATATATATATATATATATATATATATATATATATATATATATAAAGGGAGAGGGAGATAGAGAGAGAGATAGAGATAGAGAGAAAGATAGAGAGAGAGAGAGAGAGAGAGAGAGAGAGAGAGAGAGAGAGAGAGAGAGAGAGAGAGTAAGGGTGAGAGAGAAGAGGGAAAAATAAGTATTTTCAACACTTTCTTTTTAACCTAATATTTGAGAAGGAAAAAAATAAGAATCGAATCATATATGTATATATATATATGTGTGTGTGTGTGTGTGTGTGTGTGTGCGTGTGTGTGTGGAGAGAAAGAGAAAACAGAGACAGAGACATAGCCAGACACAGAGAGACAGAGAGAAATAGGACGAGTTTGAGTTCAATTAGCAAAATATAAAGTTATGCGGTCGGCAATGTATTTAGCATGGCTTTTATGCGGAGAGCACTTGTTCACGATTGACATGAATACTCATTAAAATCTATGACGCTCGACGGATCAAAGGATCGACGGACAAGAGCCGCCAAAATTGCACGTGCCAAAGTAAGGGGAAATATATTGACTTTCGCATATACGCACAAAAATCAGAAAATATTGTCGAAAGATGTCTGGCTATAAATTTGATAAAAGGCAGATTCAAAGACAGGAGACCGATTCCACTGCGGTTAATATCTGTTTTAGCGTGTCGACAGAAAGTTTGGTTCTCCACTGGTCTGTCTTTTTAGGTACGGTGGGAGGAGTAGATTTCCCGTGGAAAAAAAAAGTCTCGAATGGAACTTCGGCTTGGACACCTGAGACGACTGACCTAACTTGGATAATTCTTTACACATGTAGGAATAGCTGCCTACAGTCTATGAAGAACAAAAGATAAGTTCACAGAATGTAAAGACGAAAGGGAAAGCACATGTACTTTTAACCTATTCTATTAACATATAAACTCAACAACAGTCAATATAACAAAGTACTTAGAGGCAGTACTTACAGTTCATATATCTCCCTCGTTGAGGTGGGTGTCAGGTTGGGTCTGCAGTTGTTACTCCCTCACTGAGGGGAAAGCTCCTTCAGTCACAAGAGACTGAGACAAGAGCTCGTTTCTACGAGGCTCACACGTTGGTATCAAAACCGTAAAGAGGGTTCTCCACCCAACCTGACAAGGGACGTTACCTTTTCTACTTCCTGTCCCCGAAGGCACATGAGAGTTCTAGTCCCTACACACACAACAATAAGAAAGTAAAATGGAAGTGAATCCGACAGTATGTGTAGAAAGTTTGTAGAAAAAACAAGATGTTATTAGTTTTAATATTAGATGAAAAAACAAACTCGGAATTGTTTAATATATCACCGGAGGCTATAATTTCGAATATAATAAGGACCCCGACACTATGAATTTGTCAACATTACAAATTCCTGAAACTTTCCATCTTCATCAATTGTACTTATTATGTTTTCAAAACTTGCTTTTGTGGCTGGAACATATCTTGAACATTTAGATATTTGTATACACTTTTACTTCAAACTCTTTTGAGCTTTTTTAATGATAAAAATGTTTCTAATTTAAAAAAAAAAAATAATTTTATTCTTAACATAGAATACGCATTTTCATAATTTTTTTGAAAATTCTACCCCTGATCGAGAGCGTTTTTTGTACCTCGTGATTAACGATTTATTTATTTCGTCTTTCCTCATATACATAGTTGCTTTGATAAAGACCGCTTTATAAGGTCGAAACAGATTCTGTAAGCAGAACTATTAACATCTTGTTTTTTCTACAAACTTTCTACACACAATAATAAGAAACCAAACTTGACCTTCGACACAATTCTGGAAACTAAAAGACAATAACCTCATTTCACATATCGAATGGCAAATTATTAAGAAATCTTCAACTCCTATTGATTTAAATCAATGAAACGAGATAATTTTCAAGTGTCGTGACTGAAATAGATTCAAGCTCACATAGGATGCATTTTTATGTAGGTTCATCGTAATTAGCGTAAATAAAGGGTGGGTACACATTCTTTTGGATTGGTAAAAGTGAACTTGTAAAATCTTTGTCTAACACTAGATATATGCAACAACTCTTCTGTTACTCTTGTGAGCTGTTACTCGTCAATCTTGTCTTGTCCTGAGCAGAAAAAGGAAGGATTTTACGTCCAATTACGTGCTTCAGTATCTTCAGTATCAACTAGGTTAAAGCTAATCATTTGCTAATCACCTACATGCCCTATCTGCACACTTGCTTGCAAATCTGTTGCTGGGTTGAAATCCACGAGATGACAAGTTCTCTTCTTGTTGAAAACCATCAGGTCTAGTCTCCTGGCTGGGATTAGGTGATCCGTCTGTAACTCAAAATCCCAGAGAATTTTGTGCGTCTCATTCTCCAGGACAGATTCCGATTTGTGCATATAACATTTAATTGAATGGTGAAAATTGAATTTCTTGCACAATTCCCAGTGAATCACCTTTCCCACCCAATCGTGCCGAGTCTTGTACTCTGTTTGTGCTAGTCTACTGTATTTGCTTATTATGTGATTGACCGTTTCGTCTTCTTCCCCACACATTCTGCACTTTCTATTCCGTTGTGGTTTATCTATTTATGCTTTTATATAATTTGTCCTAATGGCATTATCTTGTGCTGCAATTATAAGAGATTCAGTTTCTCTCTTGATGTTTCCTCTTCTTAGCAATGTCCATGTCTACTAATGTACGATCTCTCCAGTTTGTCACTTGAAGTGTCATGTATTTGTTTTTCTTCCCACTTTTGTTTTCTTGTTTTTTGTTTGTGCTCATCCATACGTTGCAATTGTTTTTTTTCTGGCTGCTGCTATTATTCTTTCTTTGCTCTTTTTTGTATATTCATCGAGTGCTCGAATTGTCGCATCTACACAATCTTCAATACTGGCGAGACCTCTTCCCCCTTCTTTTCTTGATTCATAGAGTCTGTCTGTGTCATCTCCCGGCTGTAATGCCTTGTGTATTTTTATAAGTTTCCTTGTCTTTTTGTCAATCTGTCGGAGCTCCTCCCTTGTCCATTTTAAGAATGGTTCAGTGTATCTTACAAGGGTATAGCCCAGGTGTTTACGCCCTTAATGAGATTTCTGCTGCAGAGTTTAGTTTCTAGATGTTTTCTCATTCTCCTGATGTACTCTTTCTTTACTCTTTCTTTTATCTCTCCTTGTTGGATGGTGTCCGCTTCCAGTACTCCTAATGCTGTATGGCTGCACCACTTGGACCCTAACGAAGCGCATTGAGAATAAGCTAGATGGGACCTGCAGAAGAATGCTGCGTGCAGTCTTGAACAAGTCGTGGAAGCAGCACCCACAAGGAGACAGCTGTATGGCCACTTTCCCCCATCTCCCAAATAATACGAGTAAGACGGACTCGGTATGCAGGACACTGCTGGAGAAACAAGGACAAGCTCATAAGCGACATACTCCTGCAGAAGCCAAAACATGAACATGCTAGTGTGGGCTGCCCAGCAAGGACCTGCATTGACCAACTATGTGAGGATGCTGGTTGCTGTGCAGAAGACCTCCCAGAGGCAATGAATAATAGGGAATGTTGGATGAGAGATTGTCATGGATATCCGTGCTACTTGATTATTATTATTATTATTATTATTATTATTATTATTATTATTATTATTATTATTCAAAAACATATGCCCGTAAATTATTAGTGTTAGATAGGAATACTTCAAAGTATGTGGCTGTATGCACATACACACCACACACACACACACACACTGCGAGAGAGGAGAGAGAGAGAGAGAGAGAGAGAGAGAGAGAGAGAGAAAAACACGCAGACACACATAAACACACACATATGTATAAACATATATGCATGTGTGTGTGTCCGTATGTATCTGTGTGTAGACACAGAAAGATACACGCACTTACATATACACATGTAAGTGCATATATATATATGTATATATATATATATATATATATATATATAGATAGATAGATAGATAAATAGATAATATGGGTGGTATATTATTAAGTAAACAGTACTCAATATCCTTTATACCTTAGTTACGGTAGCATGGACATGGGGTCAACAGTACCTGTTTACTGACATTTACTTGCCTATGCGATCTTCAGACCTGTCAGTAAACAGGCAATGTTGACTCCATGCTATGAACTATATATATATATATATATATATATATATATATATATGTATGTATGTATGTATGTATGTGTCCATATGTGTGTGTGCGCGCGCGGAGTTCAACAGGTTTGAATTCAGAGTTTTCCTGCTCTTAGACCTGTTCCCTAAAGAAAGTAGGATTCATACCTTTCCCAAGGGTAATAGTGTTAAGTGAAATGTAATTACCACATCCAGGATTTGAACTTTAACGATTACATCACGCATGCACGCGCACTCACACACACACACATATATATATGTATATATATAGAGAGAGTCATCCACAGATACGTGTTTCGACTTATCAAGTCTCTTCAGTGTGGCTAGACATTTTGTAAGCTACCTACTGCCGGTATTGAAATCCGATCGGTTGGGTGTCTGTCCGGCACCTTAACCATTAGGCTGTCATCACTTACAGAATGGGAAGGGGATTTTAACTGTTTTAATACACATATCGCTTTGTATGTAAAGGCCGTCATAGAGTGCTCCATCCCTTATATAGGAGACCGTCGCGTTTACGCTTAAGTTGGCGGCCCACAGCAGAATCCCCCCCCCAGAGTGCTCAACCCTAGGGGAATGGGGAGCATATATAGCATATATATCTGTACAAGGTAGGACGATATACATATATATATATTATTATTTATATTTTTGCTTGAAGGCAATTATAAATGCATGTATCGCATAAAATTCGATAATTATAGAAAATAATCTTCACAAGTAAATCCCGCAAAGGATGGCTCGCTATGCAGAACACCGTACAGACTGTTTCGGCTTTATTAAGTCTCTTCAGCGATGTATACTAACGACTCCCCTCCGACAGGAATCGAAACCGGGACTTCACAGGCATAGTCAGAGACCATATCCGTTCGGCCGCCGGTACATAGCGAACAATCCCTGCGAAATTAACCTTGTCAATGATACTATTACACGCCCCTGCCATAGTAGGCAAGTGGACGTTTATTTAGTAATATGTGTGTGTGTGTCTGTGAGAGAGAGAGAGAGAGAGAGAGAGAGAGAGAGAGAGAGAGAGAGAGAGAGAGAGAGTTCATATGTCAGTGAGAGGGATTAACTGTGTAAGTGAAGGGCAACTCCTCTGTCATGGCTTGAAACGGCAGGAGAATCTTATCGAACGGAACTGCTTGACAAATGGGCAAGTGATGAAATTTCCGGGATAATCAAGAAACAGTATGAGGCTGTCAAACATTCAATACACACACACACACACACACAAGCAGATGGGGAGTCATCAAACAGTTGGAACGTTTCACAGGATGACATTCAATACTTACCTCCCCCCTTTCTTTTTCTCATTACATATCTCTTTTCTTTTTTTTTTTTTTCTTTTGTTCTTAGTCAATATTTTTCTTTCTTTACTTTTCTTTCTTACTTGGCCATTTTTTTCTTTATTTCATTTCTATTTTTTCTCTCTTTCTTTCACTGTCATTTTTCTTTCTGCCTCTTTCTTTCTTTCTTTCTTTCTTTCTTACTTTCTTTTCTTTCTTTTTTTGTTCATTTTCTTTCTTTTCTTTCTTTTTTCTTTCTTTCTTTCTTTCTTTTTGTCATTCTTTCTGCCTCTTCTTTCTTTCTTCTTTTTCTTTTTCTTTCTTATTTCTTTTTCTTTTCTTTTCTTTCTTTCTCTTTCTTCTTTCTTTTTCTTCTTCTTTCTTTTTCTTTCTTTCTTCTTTCTTTCTCTTTCTTTCTTCTTCTTTCTTTCTTTTCTTTTCTTTTCTTTCTTTTCTTTACTTTCTTTCTTTCTTTTTTGTCATTTTCTTTCTGCTTCTTTCTTTCTCTTTTCTTTTTTCTTTCTTTTTTCTTTCTTTTCTTTCTTTTCTTTCTTTCTTTCTTTTCTTTCTTTCTTCTTTTCTTTTCTTTCTTACTTTTTCTCTTTCTTTCTCTTTCTTTTCTTTTCTTTTTTTTCATTTTTTCTTTCTTTCTTTTTTTTCTTTCCATTCATTTTTTTCTATTTCTCGTCATTTCTTCTATATTCGTTCTTTTTTTCTTTTCTATTCTTTCTTCTTTCTTCTTTCTATGTCTTTTCTTTCTGATTTCTTTCTTCTTTTTTTCTTTCTATTCCTTCTTTCTTTCATTTCTCTTTCTTTCTTTCTTTATTTTCCATTTTTCTTTCTGCTTTCATTCTATTCAGTTTTCTTTCCCTGCCATCATTCTGTAATTTTTCTTTCTTTCTTTCTTTCTTTCTTTCTCTTTCTTTCTTCTTTCTTTCTTTCTTATACATTTTTTTTTATTCATTCTCTTCTTCTTCTTTCTTTTTGGGCATTTTTCTTTCTTTCTTTCTCTTTCTTTCTTTTCTTATTACACATATTTTTTCCTATGCTTATCGATCTAATGTTGTTATCCGATTAGAGATCATGTTCCTATCTGCATATTTGATTTCTTGGGCACCACGTCGTGCGTGATGTAATGGCGAGCCAGCAAGTCTCGAAGACCAGTTATCACTGGATGGAGAGTTCGATCCTAGGTCGATGCTTCACAATTATGGTCGTGTGCCAAATTTAATCTAGGTATAGTTTTAAAGGGTGATTCGTTTGGACCTCAGGTCAGTGGGAGATCGACGCACCGTGGTAGTACCTGTCAGTCTCAAAAACATCTATTTGAGCATAATAAGATAGCATAGGAACGCTTGAAACCATATAAATATGTACAAAGATATTGTTATTTTTATTTCACTCCATTCGAGTTTTTCACACCTGCCGCAGCCGGAGGTTCACTGGAGGCTGAGTGACAGCAAGTCTTCTCAGGTCTCCAGGATTCTTCTGAGTATTCCAGCTGATCTCAATAATGCTGTAGTCTGGAGGGTCTCGATCATTCCTCTGATTTCCAATTCATCCAGGCTCTTTTCCAACCCCTTGGTGATTGTTCCAAGATTATTATTATTATTATTATTATTATTATTATTATTATTATTATTATTATTCTCTCCTTTTAAGTTTTTCACATCAGCATTGGCTGATGGTCTTTCACTGAAGTCTGAGTGACAGCAAGTCTCCCTGGGTCCCCAAGACTCTTTCTGATTATTCTAGCCGATAGCAGCAATGCTGTAGTCTGGATGGTCTCAATTCTTCCTCTGATTTCCAGATCCTCCAGTCTTTTTTCCAAGCTTATTGGGAACGTTCTAAGTGCACCAACTACAATTGGTATCACTTTCACCCTCATATTCCACATTTTTTTCAATTCTCTGGCAAGGTTCAGGTATTTGTCCATTTTTTCGTTTTTCTTTATCTTCACCCTGTGATCTGCTGGAACTGCAAAGTCTACCTGTTGACAAGCTCTCTTTTTTTGTTAATCAATACTAGATCTCATCTCCTGGCCAGGATAAGGTGATCTGGTTTGTGTCGAAGTTCCTGATACTGGTTTATACATACATACATATATATATATATATATATATATATATATATATATATATTTACCAACCCTTCCACACGAGCAGGATGCGACACAAGGTCAACTTCTTCAGCGGAGTTTAACAGGTTTGAATTCAGAGTTTTCCTTCTAGACTGGTTACATGGTTAAATAGCCCAGTCTGCCCTGCTATTTACCTATAGCTGGAGGGAAATTTGGATTCATACCTTTCTCTAGGGTATTAGCGCAAGGTGAAATGCAAACAGCTTCGTCGACGAATTGAACTCGGGTCGATGAGTCCATTTCCTACGACTTTAACCGTTAGCCCACGCGCCTCCATTTATGCATATACAACTTTGTTGTATGATCAAAATTTTATTTTTTGCATAATTCCCATTGGATCATCCTCCAAACCCAGTCGTGCTTAGTTTTGTATTCCCGGTGTGCTAGTTTGCTACATTCGCTTAATACATGGTTTACAGTCTCATATTATTATTATTATTATTATTATTATTATTATTATTATTATTGTTGTTGTTGTTGTTTTTGATTTTCAACTTTACTCTCAGTCTCTTACAATACTTCAAAGCGTCTTAACCTAAGAAGAGGATGAAGGAAGTTAGAGATTATAGCGTTCTATTTATCTCTGGTATTTGCTGCCTCTTTTTGGTATCATTATTAGTAGCAGGGCTTGTGGTATACCACAGTATGATAATTTAATTATTACATCGTTTGATATTTTACTTTACAGCTATTGTATTTAGTTCAATATGTAAAAAGCACAATAACCTTGATTTAATTAATTCTCACTCTTATTTTTTCTTTCTTTCATTCCTTTATTTATATTTTCGTTATCATCATATTAAACAAATTAGCCTAATCGCTTCCGCCCGCTCACCCCCGTCCTAACTTTCACCTACTCTCTTTTTGTTTTTTTTGTTTCTTATTATATTTTGACTGTGTAGCAATATATATATATATATATATATATATTATAATATATATATATTTGTGTGTGTGGTGTGTGTGTATGTAGTAAAGAATAGAGGGAAAATGTGTACAAAAGAACAAAACTCAGACAAGTATATGTAGGAGATATATTTCCCCGTGCATTGAGCTCGGCTTCATCAGTCGTTTATTAATCAAATAAACGACTGATGAAGCCGAGCTCAATGCACGGCGATATATATCTCCTACATATATTTGTCTGAGTTTTGTTCCTTTGTCCACATTTCCCCTCTATTTTTTAATACATTCTGTCGGATTTACTCCAATCCTCCTATCCTCATTATATATATATATAATATATATTATTATATATATATATATATATATATAAAGGGAATGACTTACTGGTAAAAATATTAGGTTGGTCTCAATATTTTGTTCGTATAAGTGTTACTCGGATAAATCAGCATTATAACAAATATAAAGTGCTCAATACCTAAGTAGAGCAGATTTAGTATTATAATGTGTACAGAAATAACCTACTCGAGTTTCACCATAAGGATCTTCTGGGTTAAATCCACTGAATTAATCAAGATATTGATTTATTACAGTTAATTGCGTTCATGTTGTAATATAAGTAGCTTAAAAGCCACCCTAAGCTATTAAACCATATCCTACGATAAGTAACAATGAACTACTGAAGAACTCAAAATTTAAGTATTGCATTAATACTTACCTTTTAAAAGTTCAACGAAAATTCTCCTGCTGCCAACGAAAATTCTTTGGTATTTTACTTTTCTATAGGAAATGTCTTTGATCCAGGATAAGCGCCTGTGTCATTCGTCACTAGGATATTTGTTATTATAAAAATTAGTATAAGTTCGTAGCTAAACTCGGTACTCAGATGATGATTAAGCTATCCAATATAGGCTACCCCAACACTGAATATTCGGTAGGGAAAAGACAAAGTTAGTATATAACTACTGTAACTGTAACTGTGATGGCATTAACCCTGTTAATTCATAAGAATACGTAATAAGAATTTCATAAGTGGACCCCAAACCCCGCATGCATATCCTGATAAGGGCAAGGAGATACCCTTATCTGTTACAGATTTTCCACTAAATTTCAACACCTCCACAAAGAGGCAGGGTGGTGACAACTTGGCAGTGTAAGAGTTATGCTATCCGAAACTGAAGTTTGTGGTAGGGCCTCCCAGGCGGATTGGCTCGTTACCACACACAACGCACAACAGACACTCAGACATGCAGACGCAACCCACACACACGCACACACAACACACAGATGAAGAGAGAGAGAGAGAGAGAGAGAGAGAGAGAGAGAGAGAGAGAGAGGAGGAGAGAGAGAGAGAGAGGAGAGACGCAGACACAACACACCACACACATATATATATCTATAATATTATTACTGTAGACACATTACTACGGTTTCGATCGATAATTTATTACTTGGTTGAACCAATCAGTAGAGTTTAACAGAGTAATAACTTCAACTTAGTCAAATATTAGGTCCTGATGAGATCGTACAAATCGAATCAGTGATTGAAGCATAATTCATTTCTATAGTTATTATAGCTCTTTTTTATTTTTAATATACGCTCCTACATTTGGGGGGCTGGTGGTTGTCGTCAGTGATGTAATCTGCTGACGCAACCACCAGCGCCCTATTGTTATATATTGAGCACTCTTGAATAAATTATTATCCCTATACAACAGAAATGTTAATGAGGCAATTGGACACTATATATATAATATATATATAATATATATATATATAATATATTATATATATATATATATATATATCTGTATCTGTATCCGTTTTTTTGGAAGTACACAAATCAGGTTTGGGCATAGTGGAAGACATAATGTGCTATTTATTATATAATGTAGTTATCATAAATATAATCATCTGTGAATAAATAGCAGAAAACACGTAGTTTTTTTTTTTACTTTGCTTTTATTTAGTTAGTGGTGAAATTCGAGATTTAGCTGTCTGCCCTCTTCTACTTACTTCATAGAGTCATGAGCGAAAATTAACCACTACTACTACAATAAAGAAACTAAAAAAACCCCCAAAAAACAAACAAAAAAACAACCGAGTTTTCTGATATTATTCACAGCATGAATATATTATGATAACTACTTATTATAAAAATATCACATTAATGCTTCACACTAATTGTCCAAACCTGATATAGAGTTTCCGAAAAACGGATAGATACAAACATATATCTCAAAATATATATCACTTAAAAGCATACGGAGACTTCCCACAAACCATATATATATATATATATATATATATTTTATATAATAAATATATACAAAGGCGTGTCATAATCATATCCAAATTGAAGCTGAATTTTCCAAGATAGAAACGAACAATGAATGGAGACCGTTAATTTTTATAATTTTTTTTACACACCTTGTATATATACAAGGTGTGTTATAAAAGTATCGAGATTGAAGCTGCATTTATCAAGATAGAAATGAACAATCAATAGAACGTTATTTTTTTCAGAATAGAAGGTGTGTCAAAAAGTACAAAAATGTCGATATTTTTGATAACCTTGTATATATATATATATATATTATATATAATATAATATATATATGTGTGTATGTGTGTGTGTGTGTATGTATGTCTGTGTGTGTGTGTGTGTGTGTATGTGTGTGTGTATCCGCTTATATCTATCTATTTTTCTGTGTTACATTTTGTTTTTATAACTGCTCATGAATAGCATTAAAAGCACTCTTGTTTGTCCAAAAATGATGAACGAAACTTTTGCAGTCGAAAGCGACCTGAAGTGCATGGCTGTCGTGTCCATCGACGCTGGTGTCCAGCTGGGACATCGATTGGTCAGTGAATGATCGGTGCCATATGACAGCGAATCCCTTATTGGGCCGAAGCGGCACTCCCACTGTGAGTCAAATGAAAGACTCAACGGACAATTACAGACGTCATTAGTGGGTCAAGAAGTTGTCCGGCATGAACAGCGGGAACAGGAACGGTCACAATTACCCGAATGCGAAGAGAGAAGGTGATTCGAAAGAGTCATCGCTGGTGGCATGGTTCCCGGACATTTACAAGATATCTCTATATGTAGCTGTGAATATTACACACGCGCACACGCACACACCACACACACACACAGCACACACACACACACACACACCACAAAGCACATACATTTACACATACATATGTAAAGATATAATTATATGTATATATTTGTCATTGGATTTAAAGTATATTGGTAATCTCAATATATATAAATATATATATAATATACACATACACCACACACACAATACACAACACATATTATTTATATATATATATATATATGGATATTATAAGTTGGGATGGTCACTGTTTTCAAGCTTTTGCTGGAATGGCATACCAAAGGCAGTATTATTGGTAGAGTGCTCAATATAAAATAGAGCTGTTATATAATATAATAAGATAAGTATATAAAGGTTTTACATATCTATTTATTAAGTGACAAAGGAACATTCACGACCATATTGGTTTCATCCGAGGCAATCATCAAGTGAGGATGTTTCAAATACAAGGTGGTGGCATGGTTCCCGGATATTTACAAGATATCTCTATATGTAGCTGGGAATATTACACACGCGCACACGCACACACACACACAAAGCACATACATGACACATACATATGTAAGTATATTTATATGTATATATCTTGTCATTGGATTTAAAAGTATATTGGTAAATCTCAGATGTATATATATATATATATTGGTTTGTTGGTTAGTTTTGAAGGCTG
>CM042148.1:41303978-41373978 GCA_023376005.1 Doryteuthis pealeii | reverse complement strand
AGGTTAATTAGAGGCAATTGGACACTATATATTATATATATATATAATACTACTATATATATATATATAATAATATATATATATATATAATTTGTTCTGTATCCGTTTTTTTGGAAGTACACAAATCAGGTTTGGGCATTAGTGTGAAGCATTAATGTGCTATATTTATATTAGTTATCATAATATATTCATCTGTGAATAAATAGCAGAAAACACTCGTAGTTTTTTTTTTACTTATCTTTTATTATAGTAGTGGTTTGAATTTTTCGAGATTGTAATGTATCCCTTCTTCTACTGTACTCATAGAGTCATGAGGAAAATTAACCACTACTTACTAAATAAAAGAAAACTAAAAAAAACCCCCCAAAAAACAACAAAAAACAAACGAGTTTTCTGATATTGTATTCACACGGTATGAATATATTTGATAACTACATTATTAAAAATAAATCACATTAATGCTTCACACTAATGTCCAAACTCTGATATAATGAGTTTCCGAAAAACGGATATAGATACAAACATATATCTCAAATAATATATACTCACTAAAAGCATACGAGACTCCCAACCACACCATATATATATATATAATATATATATATATATATATATATATATATACAAGAGCGTGGTCATAATCATATCCAAATTGAAGCTGAATTTTCCAAGATAGAAACGAAACAATGATGGCACCGTTATTTTTATAATTTTTTTTACACACTTTATATATACAAGGTGTGTTTATAAAAGTATCAGGATTGAGTGCATTTATCAAAGAATTAGAAATGAACAATCAATAGATACGTTATTTTTTTCAAGAATAGAAGGGTGTGTCAAAAAGTACAAAAAATGTCGATATTTTTTGATACACCTTGTATATAGTATATATATAATATATAATATATATATATTATATGTTGTGTATGTTGTGTTGTGTATGTATGTCTGTGTGTGTGTGTGTGTGTGTATGTGTGTGTGTATCCGCTTATATCTATTCATTTTTCTGTGTTACATTGTTTTTATAACTGCTTCATGAATAGCATTAAAAGCACTCTTGTTTGTTCAAAAATGATGAACGAAACTTTTGCAGTCGAAAAGCGACCTGAGTGCATGGCTGTCGTGTCATCGGCGCTGGTGTCCAGCTGTGGACATCGATTGGTCAGTGAGATGATGGTGCCATATGACAGCGAATCCCTTAATTGGGCCGAAAGCGGCAAACTCACTGCTGAGTCAAAGAAAGACTCAACGGACAATTACAGACGTCATTAGTGGGTTCAAGAAGTTGTCCGGCATTGAACAGCGGAACAGGAACGGTCAGACAATTACCCGAATGGAAGAGAGAAGTGATTCGAAAGAGTCATCGCTGGTGGCAGTGTTCCCGACCATTTACAAGTTCTCTTATATGTAGCTGTGATATTACACACGCGCAACCGACAACACACCAGCAACACACACAGCACACACAACACACACACACACAAAGCACATACATTACACATACATAATGTAAGTATATTATATGTATATAATCTTGTCATTGGATTTAAAAGTTATTGGTAAATCTCAACTAGTATATATATATATATATTATATACACATACACACACACACAAACCCACTACACACACACATATATATATATATAATTATATATATATATGGATATATAGTGTGGGATGTACATGTTTCCTTTTGCTTGGAATGCATACCAAAGGCAGTATTAGTAGAGTGCATCAATATAAAATAGAGCTGTTATATAATATAATAAGATAAGTATATAAAGGTTTTTACATATCTATTTATTTAAGTGACCAAAGCGAAACATTCACGACCCATATGGTTTCATCCGAGGCAATCATCAAGTGAGGATGTTTCAAATACAAGGTGGTGGCATGGTTCCCCGGTATTTAACAAGAAATCTCTATATGTAGCTGGGAATATTACACACGCGCACACGCCACACACACAACAAAGCAACATTACATGAACATACATATGTAAAGTATATTTATATGTATTATCTGTGTCATTGGATTTAAAAGTATATGGTAAATCTCAGATGTATATAGATATATATATGGTTTGTTGGTTAGTTTTGAAGGCTGTCTCAATGCAAGTCTAAAGAAAAAAAGGAAGGTAAATATGATGTTGTTTGTTAACTGTCACTTTATTTTTAAATATTTCGGATGAAAAAATCCCATTCATCAGAAAGATACTCGAACTGAAGTGTCCCCCCCATAGCATGTTGCTCAATTTGTTCTGTCTCAGTCTTTCCACAATATGTGTGTGGTGTTGTGTGTGTGGTGGCTGGGTCTTGTTTATGTGTGTGGCTTTGTGTGGGTAAAGTGTGTGTTGGTGCATGTGGGTGTTGTGTGTGTGTGTGTGGTGCGCGCGCGCCTTATGTCTCCGTGTCTGATCAGTTCTCTTTATTTTATTCTAATATTATTACAGAATTTGAATGTTTGCCTAATCTAACGTCTTGAAGAAGCGGATGTTACTATCCGAAAAATTTTACCACTACGTATAAATAAAGAAACTATAACAAAAAAACCTACCGAGTTTTCTGATATTTATTCCTAAGTATTAACATATTATGGTAACAACATTATCAATAATATAGGCACTTGAATGCTTCACACCAATGCCCCCAAACCTGGTATATGTACTTTCCAAAATAACGGATACAGATACTAAATATATCTCATATATATATATAATAATATTATATATTATATATATATAGTAGATAGATAGATAGATAGATAGATAAATGTGATAGATATGTGCGTGTGTGTCTTAGAATAATTACACACCTGCCGCGACATCAACCGTATGCTCACACACATGTATATAGTACCATAATCATTACAAAGAAATTATATTGCAACACTTTCCTTATGAATATAATAAATACGGAACAAATTCTAGATTTAAATAGTCCAACTGCAAAGTGGTGCAGCCATAACAGTAAGCGCTGCCACGACAACAGCTTGGAAGGAATTGCCGCTTTATCTTATCAGAAATTACCATAGGTTTCTATGAATAAGATATTTATCGAAAAAAATATGAAATTGGAAGCTTTTTGCATCTTTCTTACCAATATTCTGGAATAATGGAGAAAATTTTGAATTCAATTCCTAATTTACAAAGTTAATGTAAAGGAAAAAATATATTTCGAAATTAAATCATTAATATAGCTGTTAATATTTACGGCCTTGAATGATTAAGTTTTTCTGGGAAAAAGTAAAGTTTTCCGCCTCCATAAGGCCTTGAGGTCTTTGCCACCAGAAAATATCTATCGTCTAAAAACGGAGATTAAAAAATAATTTGATTAGGAGATTAGTAAATACAGTGAAAAAAATTAAAACCGCTTTCTGCTGAAGAATGTATTATAATTGGTTTTTAGAAAAAAAAGAAGGAATATATAATATATATTACATATATATATATATAATATATATATATATATATATATATTATATATAATAATATATATAATTATGAAATGTTGGATTTCGAGCATATATATATATATTATATATATTATATAATTCGAGCATATATATATATATATATATATATATATATATATATATATATATATATATAATATAAGTGTGTCATAAAAGTTTGAAGCTGTATTTACCAAGAATAGGAATGAACAATAAATGTAACATTAATCTTTTTTCAGAACACACGGTGTGTCAAAAAGTGTAGATTTTAAAGCTGTATTTATCAGAAAGAAATGCACAATGAATGGAACGTTATTTTTTCAGAATACAAAGTGTGTCAAAAAGCACCGAAAATTTTGACTTTTTTGACACACCTTGTATTCTCACTTTCCTCTCTCCCCATATATTATATAATATATATTATATATATATATATATATTATATATATATATATACATATATGTGTGTGGTGTGTGTGTGTGTGTGAATAAGGAAGTGAATCCGACGTATGTAGTAATAATAAAAATTGAAAAAACACAGGTTGAAATGAGTTAAGTGGTGAGTTTATTGGCGACGCTGCAGTGTTCGATCTATTAATTAGATCATCTTCAGGCTTGTGGTATGGGAAGGTGATAAAAAAAATTATTATATATATTATATATTTGACGTCATATTTCAAACCGTTCATTTTTTGAACGTTCTTTTTCTTCAGACTTCAAATTTAAACAGACCGATAAACAGGACTATTACTGGCCTTTTCTCCTTATTCTGAGATAAAAAAAAAATGTAAAAAAATTTTTTTATCACCTTCCACATACCAACCAAAGGCCCTGAAGATGATCTAATTAATCGAAACGCTGCAGCGTCGCCAATAACTCACCACTAACTAATTTCAACCTGGTTTTTTAATTTTTTACTATACTAGACACACACCACACACACACACACACACACACTATATATATATATATATATATATATATATATAATATATATATGTATATTTTACTAAAGTGAGTTTTAATCAACTTTTGCTTCCTAAAGGCTTTTTACTGTTTAGTTTACTGACACGAAAATTATACTAAATTATTCCTTACTTTTAGGATTGAATTATGTTTGAAACAATTCTGTTTTAATGGTTTTCTAATTAGTCATAATTTGCAATTAAGTAAAAAACCGACCAATCTCTTATTTTACTCTTGTCTATCTCTTTCTTCCCCCTATGTATCTCTTGCCTACCTCCTTGTTATATGATGTTAGTTTCTTTGTAGAGTAGAGAGAGAGAGAGAGAGAGAGAGAGAGAGAGAGAGAGAGAGAGAGAGAGAGAGAGAGAGAGAGAGAGGGGAATTTTGAAAGGTATTTTTAATGTAAATTTTACAAACCAGCAAACCTGTAGATTAAATGAGGTCAACGCTTTTCTTAGAAAGCTAACAGAATGATTTTAAAGGTTTCGTCAGATCGTTTTTTTAAATATTTATTCGCTTTGCTACTTCCTTTTCCCTAATCTCCCAATTATCTACCCAGAGCTGAATGGGTGACCCAACGGCGTCACATTTGCTAGTTTATAGATATATATATATATATATATATATTACACGTGTATTTTGAAGCATTTCTTTTTTAAACATGTTTGGTGGTTGAACTCGAGTGACAATTCTGTCTACGAGTTTTTGCTCAATCCTTTCAGGAGTGTCTGGCCATCTTTTTGATGTCTGGGTGAACGTGTAGTAATCCACCAAAGGTTTCTCTACGAGCGCTTTCGGCATGTCGATCTGCCATCTTCAGGTTGGAAACTGATGGTATGTTGCGTGGTCCTCATTTTTAAAGAAAAACATACCATCAGTTTCCAACTACAGATGACAAGATCGACATGCCCCGAAAGCGCTCGTAGCGAAACCTTTGGTGGCTTGCTACACCAGTTCCACCCTGACACCAAAATGTCACCTTGAAAGGATTGAACAGAAACTCATACGACAAGAATTGTCACTCGAGTTCAACCAAAAGTTTAATATATATATATTAGAGTGTTGGGATTTCGCGTATGATTCAAGTATTAGATTACAAATTAACAGAAAATTAAATATACTGGATTTTTTGAAGCATGAAAGAATAAAAAAAGACTGAAGATTCAATAAAACCAACACCCCAAAATACGACAGATTCAACTTCTTAGTCCGGTCTATTCTTTGAGATGACAATAACATAAAGAGTTATTTCCTAGTTAAGTAACATGATATTACAGAGTGACCCAGAAAAAACAGAATCCACATTTTTTTCCTATTAAACTAACCCTAAACCCCATCCCTAACCCTAAACCCTAACCCTACCCTACCCCCTAGTTGAGTAACATGATATTACAGGGTGACCCAGAAAAAACAGAACCAAAATTATTTATTTTCCCATTAAACTAACCTAACCCTAACCCTAACCCTAACCTGAACCCTAACCCTAACCCTAACCCTAACTCCACCTAGTTGTGTAACATAATATTACAGGGCGACTCAGAAAAAACAGAACCCACAAATTTTGTAATAAATCTGTTAATTTCAATTATAATTCTTTAAAAGTTTAAGTCCAACAAAGGTTAGTGTTAGTGTTAGGGTTAGGGTTAGGGTTGGGGTTTAGGCTTAGTTTAATGGGAAAATAAGTAAAAATTTGGGTTCTGTTTTTTCTGGGTCACTCATGTTACTCAACTAGGAAATAACCACATAGACTTTCTTTATATAGTTACTGGTGTTTGTTAACTTCATGTTTTGAAAGACTAGTGGTTTCGTAGCCAATTTTGATACAGCGCATAGAAAATATTTTAAGTTAATATAGATTTATATTAAAAAATGATTTGAAAAATTCTTATTTAATAGAGAAAACAAATGATTTTTTGTGTATGATCTATTTAATATATATGTTTATAAAAAATGAACAAGAATTTAACTGAATTAAAATAAATTGATAAAGTAAGTAGAATGAAAACATTGAAAGAGATATATATATATAGTCTGAGGCAAAGCTTAAATGGTCTTTTGATATTCTAACAAAATGATGTAGTGATATCTGAAAAAATATTATAGAACTCTTATAAGGGATTGATGTTAGATTATTTTTAAATTGTAAAGAGTCTTATATAATCAAATTTATATATTTTATATGTTTATATCTTTTGAGATATCATATAAGTAGTGTCTAAAGAATAATCTAAGAAGTAAATACAATTTATACTTTTAGAACAGTAAGATATAAATAAACAAAAAAAACTTAAAATTTTCAGGTATATTTAAAAAAAATATTTGTGTAGTAATTCTTTATGTTAATTTGCAACTTTGACCAAATGGGACATGTTACAGTTCCAAAATCAACCTACCCTATTCTACAGCTGCAATCGATATTATATCTATGCCATTTTTTTTGTAAAAAGCTAAAAGACAAAAATGTAGATGTTTTTACTTACCCAGACATCAGATCGGTGCATTTATCCCTCATTATCATAAACGCTCCAGATATAATGGCATCAAAGTAGCAGGGGACCAAATAACGAGGAACCTTGCGAAGGAATCTAAACACATTTTCAAACCATTGACCAAGATGCAAAGGAAAATTACAAATATCTTGTAATGCCACATCTACATAATCTTATTATAATGGAGATTGTGTGTCAGTCTGTCTGTAACCGAAACTATATCACTACTCAAATCATAATTCCCTTAGTTATTTACATCATATTCACTATGATTTGATTTGATTTAAACCTCAATTATTAATAAAATTGTTTTACATCATTAAGACTGTTGACCATATCTACATGCTAATAATATGCAGTTGTATTTATATATACAACAAAATAACTGTTTACAGTGTAAATGGGAATGCTAATTTGCATATTGATTATAAATATTTGATTTTAGTAAATATGTGCTAAGTATTATTAGTTTCTAATTGTTTTGTTTTATTTTTATAAACATGAGCAAAAATCTCTTCAATAAATCAAAAAAGAAATCCATTAACAAGAAGAAATAACTAACTTTATTCTTAACTTCCTATTCTGACTAAATAGCTAAATTATGAAAATTTAGAAATGAAAGACGGAAGTGATGGAAGAGTAATCTTCAGTTGTTCTATTTTTCGATTATACTCCTCTTTGTTTCAAATCTTTTTTATTTAGTTTAATAAGCCTTTCTAATTTTATATAAGATTGTATCACTTTAAAACTTAGATACTTGCACCCGGAGGGTGCATATATTTGCTAGTGTAAATAATAGAAGAACAACTTAACTATATATTTGGTTATTTCCTATAAGTCTAACATAAACAAAGGGGAACTACTCTTGACTGATAAATTATTTATATATTGATCAACTAGGAAAAAAGAAGATGGGGTTAGGATTTAGGGTTAGTTTAATGGGAAAATAAATAAATTGATTATCAGTCTATATATATTTACCAACCCCTCCGCATGAGCAGGATGTGACACAAGGTCAATTTCTTAAGCGGTGTTCAACAGGTTTGAATTCAGAGTTTTTCCTCCTCCTAGACCGGTTGCCTAACCAAGGTTAAAGAGTCCAGTCTGTCCCACTGTTTACCCATAGTTGAAGGGAGAGTAGAATTCATACCTTTCCCAAGGGTATTAGCGTTAATTGAAATGCAATTACCACGTCCAGTATTTGAACTCGGAGCGACGAGTCCATTTTCTATGACTTTAACCATTACACCACGCGCTTCCTACATTTTCAGGTATAAGTTTATTTCACCCTCTTGAACTTTTCAAATATATATATATATATATATATATATATATATATATTTGATAATTGAATCATATTACCACGACCAGACGACCGGAGCACTGGACAGCTGTTTCGACCTCCTTTGGTCTCATCAGCAGTGCATACCACAATCTCCGCCACTAGAGATTGAACCAGCGGACCACAGCGTGAAGAGCGGGGACTCAACACACTGGGCCACCATGGAGAATGCCAAATCATCTAGTCAATGGTAACATTAATTCTAACTGCGCAGCCACCAATTGTTTAAGAAAATCTCATGAGAAAATCTATACAAGCGAATTTGTTAAGGGAGATAAGGCGCACGCACAATTTTATGCTAGTAATTTGGCCAACTAAAGTTCATAATTACCTTGAATTGTTACTGTAGAATGTAAGTACACATAAAAGAAATATTTACCAATTAAATTCTAATGCAATTTAATGAATTTGATATTGTTCTTTGAAAAATGTCACGGAAACTTTGCCCTTTTCCCAGTGAATTTATACACATTAAGATCTAATTAGGTACATAGAAAAACAACAACAAAAACTAAAAATTAAAAACAAAAGAAAACCCTAAAAATCAACCAAGTCACCACGTGCTGGGTACTGATGGTGTATTAGTTATGTTTTTTGTACTAGCAAATATATGCACCCTCCGGGTGCAAGTATTTAAGTTTTAATGTAATAAAATATCGTATTAAATTAGAAAGGCTAATGAAACTAAATAAGAATGCAGATAAAATGATTTGAAACAGAGGGAGTATAATCGAAAAAATAGAACAACCGAAACTTACTCTTCCATCACTCCCGTCTTTCATTGTTATTTTTTTCTAATTTAAGTATTTAGTTAAAACAGGAAGTAAATAATAAAATGACATTTATTTTTTCTTGTTAATGGATTTCATTTAAGATTCATTGAAGAGATTTTTGCTTATATTCATTAAAATAAAACCAAACAGTTAGAAATCAATAATACTAAGCACATATTTATTAAAATCACATTTTTAATATCAATATGCAAATTAGCCTTCCCGTTCACACTGTAAACCGCTATTTTATTGTATATATAAATATAATTGCATGTTGTTAATATGTAGATATGGTTAACAGTATTAATAATGTAAAACAATTTTATTGATAAGTGAGGTTTAAATAAAAAATAAAATCATTGAGAATGTGATGTCAATAACCAAGGGAATTTGACTTGAGTAGTAATATAGTTTCGGTTACAGACAGAAAAAAACACAATCTCCATTATAATAAGATTTATAATTTAATACTTAATTAATTTATTTGGGCTGGATGAAAATTATATTAAAAAAAAACCTACTTGAGAAACACTCTTCAAGTGGAACAAAATACAGGCAGTCATGTGTTATAATTTTTGTGACCATTTTTAGGCTGCAGGTGAGAGCACTTTACACTGTAAAACGGTCCCCAACCACCGGGTCGCGACCTGGTACCGGGCCGCGGGCCATTAGGTACCGGGCCGCACAGAACGTTTGTATCTTTCTTTTTTTAAATTTTATTTTATTGATTATCGATCTAAATGTTGATGTTTTATTTTGAAAAATGGACTCGTCGAACCGAGTTAAAATCCTGTTTATATTTTACGTAGTTCTAATACCCTTGGGAAAGGTATGCACCCAACTACTCTCCCTCCAGCTATGGGTAAACAGTAGAGTAGATTGGGCTCTTTACCATGGCTAGGTAACCAGTCTAGGAGATAGAAAACTCTGAATCTAAACCTGTTACACCCTGCTTAAGAAATTGACTTTGTGTCATATCCTACCCGAGCGGAAGGGTTGGTAGATATATACATTTAATTTCCAATGACAATCTTCGGTCCCAAATCTCTTTTTTAATGTCTGGCACGAGGTCAAAAATAGGACAGTTAGCTGTTGTCCAAAGAACGGACAATTCACGAGGAACTTATTTTCCTGCTTGGACCATATGACCCTTTTGAGATCTCGATTCGTGGGGTCATTTTTTTTCCATTTACACCGTCAAAATCCGGTTAATTGTTAACAGTCGATTTTTAGAGTTTAAAGAAAATTATAACCCTAACCCCTAACCCTAACCCCTAACTCTAAACAAACAACCGGATGTTGACGGTGTAAATGAGAAAAGTGTCCCCACGAATCGAGATCGCAAAAGGGTGCCTAAAGGTCATATGGTCCTCCTGCCTTTTGAAACTTCCCCATAATTTGCAAAAATCTTGCACCTGTGGAGTGATTGGCACCAATTCTTTTTCAGCCAATTCCAACATTGATTGATGGGAAAATCGTTTGACGCTGTTTTCCCTGGAAACTGTTTTTTTTTCTCTGTATTTTGTATTTACTGTTTAGCTTTTAAAATAGGGCGCTTGGAAATATATATTTATTTGACACAACCTTATTTAACTTATGTGTGCTTTAAAAAGTGGGAGACATCTCTACACTGGATTGTAAGCCTCTCAAATTGGTAGGTAGTAATATTTCATTATACCTCATATACAGAAAGCGATGACGCTGTTTTCCCTTTTTTTAAATGACACTGAATACAGAACACTGGAAACTGTTTTTTTTTTAAATTTTATTTACTGTTTAGCTTTTAAATTAGGGCGCTTGGAAATATATATTTATTTAACACAACCTTATTTAACTTATATGTACTTCAAACAAGAAGTGCCACATAATTTATGAGCAGTCATAAATTATTAACGCACCTGTAGTTAGAATTTTAATTAGGGTCCATTAACTTAAAATCATGGGGTCTATGGAAAGTTACCGGCAGTTGACAGTTATAACCTTTGGCCCCTTGAAAAAGACGCGATTGGACGCGTGGGAATAAGCTTTTAGTTAGTCAGACTCGATCCGACTTTCAAGGAGCGTAGAGGTGTTATCAGCACCCGGTGTCGGTCTCTCCGCGGCGGAATCAAAATGGGCAGGGATGAGAATAAAGCTTTATTATAAGAAACAGCCAAGACTTGTTTTATTAATTGGGTGTTTAGAATGACCAGCCTAGCCCAGCCCAGCCCAAACAAGAATTAACAAAGAAAATAAAACTTGTTGGCTCTGGTGAGTCAGCCTCCCCACGGCGGAATCCAATGCGCTGAGGAAATAAAATAAATAAATAATAAAAGCTTTATCATAAGAAACAGCCAAGCCTTGTTGTTAATTGAATGTTAAGACAATGACCAGCCCAGCCATGTAAGAAGAACTAACAAAGAAAATTAACTCAGCCGAAAGCGCTGAAGTAAGCCCGACCAGAGAACATGGCGGCCAGACAAGTTAGGGGACCAAGCCGAAGAAACAGTAAGCAGAAGTCTACCAAGTAAGACCGCCTATCATCAACTATCATCTCTAATCTATATCTCTGTCTCCCTCTCTCTATTATATACACGAGATGACCCTCTCTCTATCATCAACTATCATCTCTAATCTATCTCTCTGTCTTCCTCTCTCTATTATATACCCGAGATGACCCTATCCCTCTAATCTATCTCTCTGTCTTCCTCTATTATATACCCAAGATGACCCCCTCTATTATATACCCGACGTATGACGTGCGTATATATGGATATATAACAGAGGGAAACGCGTGGACTAATGGTTAAGAGTCGCAAGAAATGGACTCGTCAACCCGAGTTCAATTCCTGGCCGAAGCTGTTGGCATTTCACATGACGCTAATACTCTTGGGAAAGGTATGAATCCAATTCTCCCTGCAGCTATGGGCAAATAGCAGTACAGACTGGACTCTTTAACCATGGCTAGGTATCTAATCTAGGAGAAGGAAAACTCTCAATTAAAACCTGTTAAACGCCGCTTAAGAAATTGACCTTGTGTCACATCCTGCTCGTGCAGAGGGGTTCGTAAATATATATAACAGGGGGAGACATCTCTACACTGGATTGTAAGCTTTTCAGATTGATAGATGCTCCATTGGCATTTCAGTCTCGGAAGACTATAATATAGTTTTTGTGCCCCTGAAGTTATAGCGCCTTCTGTGACTGAAGTCCAATGTTCGAAAAACATTCTCGACCACAGATGTCGCATGTGAAGGCGAGTTATAGATTCCATTTTCTTCGATAATAACCGTTACGCTAAACACGCCTCTTTCTTTCTCACCCCCACTTTCTCTCTGTGTTGTTGTGCGTGTTAGAAATGCAATTATAGTAGAGCTAGCTACCTCACGTTATACAGCTCCAGTACCACTTGATGCTAATCATGAAAAGTAAGTAAAGTCGTCGGGGTGGCCTAAAGTTGGTATCAGCCAGACAGCGAGGGAGTCTATCCCCTTTTCAATAGCGTTAGACCAAGGAGATTATTTAAACGTCTGAGGTGGAACGCCATACCTACCATCAGCTCCTCACTTTACCGCACAGATCCCTGTGCTACTCATACACTGAGTTGGTGAGAGCCTGTATCGAGCCTGGAACCTTGCAGTACCCAGCCGAGCACTCTACCAACTGAGCTAAACCGGTACTTTTGGGGAGGGGATAGTCTCCATGGCGTAGTGGCTAACGTTCCAAACTGTGACATCGTAGTGAGAGAGTTCAAAATTCAATCGCGGTATCACGTTCACTTTCAGATTAATATCTTTGGGAAAGGTATGAACCTCCTCATTCCCCAGATATTGGTTTAATAGGACTATTACGGTTCTTCTACAAGAGGGTGGAGTACTCATAGCGTAGTGGCTAACGTGCTAAACTGTGTCATCGTAGAAAGTGAAATTCAAACTCCAATAGCGCTATTACGTTTACTTTAAGAATAATAACTTTCGGAAAGGTTAGTATTATCTGCGTTATTCGGACTATTGTCCTCATCTTCATTGTTATCTGTACAACGTTTCGGCCGATATGTCCTCCAGCCTTCTTCAGGTATTTCTTGTCGGACTCAGGAACCTTTTCGGACTCGGGAACTTTCTTGTCGTAATCGGGAACCTTCTTGTCGTAATCGGGAGCCATCACAGAACTTTGAAGCCAACCCTTTATTCAGTCCATAGCTGGGGTAAAGGCGTTAAGCTGTGTTAATTATTATTCTATGTTACTGCTGTCCTTGATCAGGATTGAACCTGCAATCCAGAGATAACTGTCATTTAGAACTGTCTTAACCTAACTCCTTTATCTACTAGGCCATGTATCCAATAATACTAATCATCAAGCCTCATCTCAAACATTCAGAGAAATAACGTTCGGAATGGTATGAACCTCCTCATTCCCCAGATATTGGTTTATTAGTACTACTACTGTTCTTCTACAAGAGGGTGGAGTACTCATAGCGTAGTGGCTCACGTGCTAAACTGTGACATCGTAGAAAGTGAAATTTACGTTTTCTTTCAGAATAATACTCTTGGGAAAGGTATGAACCTCCATATTTTCCAGCGATGGGTTATATAGTACCATTACATTTCTTATGCAAGGATAGCTTTGGCATTAAATAACCCAGGTTGATATGCCACTAAACAAAGTAACCAAACAACATGAAACGACCCCCCACCTTTCTGGTTTTCAAACCGATTTGTCCGTAGCCGTTTACAGCTATACAGTAGTATCTTTATAACTGGAAAAGCTCCTGCGTAGATAGGTCAGTCTCTGCCATTTTTAGGTGTGAAGATATTGGGAGAACAAAACAAAAAGAAGAAAATAACAAACGAAAAGAAAAAAAAAGGAAGGAAGACAAAAAAAAAAAAAGAAAGAAAGAAAGGAAGAAAAAAAAGAAAGAAAAGAAATAAGAAAAGAAACCAGTATTTAATAACTACAGTTCCGCGCATGCGTACTTGTACTTCCGTCACGAAAATGAATATTATTCGAAGGCGCCTTATTATCTGTGTCTTGTGATTAGATCACATGATCAAGCCTGGCGTCATGATTAGATTAGGGAGAAGTCGCTTGATTATGTTATTTGCGTCCCAATACCGACAGCATCATGACCAATGGCGTCATCACTATCGTTACTACGATGATTATCCCTTCATCATTTGTACTGTTATCATCATAATCATCATCATCATCATCATAATCATCATCATCATCATCATAATCATCATCATCATCATCATCATCATCTTTGCATTGCATTGTATTGGCATTTCAGTCTCGGAAGACTATAATATAGTTTTTGTGCCACTGAAGTTACAGCGCCTCCTGTGACCCGAGGCGTGTTTAGCGTAACGGTTATTACCGAAGAAAATGGAATCTATAACTCTCCTTCACATGCTACATCTGTGATCGAGAATGTTCGAAAAACATTCTCGACCGCAGATGTCGCACGTGAAGGCTGTCACTGAAGATGTTGATGTACCGGTGCTTTGTTGCCGCTGCTTTCTTCTGGACCTTCTGGCTTCATGGTGTTGCGCGAGGGTGGATTCAGACATGAACAACCCGCTACGGAGAGCCTGCCGCCACCGAGGGCGGTCCTGAGCCAAATTTTCCCAGATGGAAAGGGCAATGCCAAAGCACCTGAGATCATTGTTGTATACAACCCTGAAACGCAGTTGAGGGTGACCAATCTATCTCTTACCAGACGAAAGCTCTGTATAGAGGATGTCCTTTGGGATTCGTCCATCATCCACCCGGCAGACATGACCCAGTGATCAGAGACGACACTGTCTCAGTAGAGAACACAAGTTGGGAAGTTGAGCTCTCTCTAGAACTGCTGTGTTAGTGATCCTGTCCCTCCAGGCGATGTCCAGTATACGTCTAAGGCAGCAAAGTAAGAAACTATTTATCTGTCGCTCTTTGTGGGTCCAGTTTCACTTCCATACACGAGGGTGCTAATAACATGCCCTATACACTTTTACCTTGGAAGTGCGTGGGCAATGGTTAAAGTCATGGGAAATGGACTCGTCGCCCCGAGTTCAAATCCTGGACGTGTTAATTACATTTCACTTAGCGCTAATACCCTTGGGAAAGGTATGAATCCAATTATCCCCCTAGCTATGGGTAAATAGCAGGGCAGACTGGACTCTTTAACCATGGCTAGGTAACCAGTCTAGGAGAAGGAAAACTCTGAATTCAAACCTGTTAAACTCCGCTTAAGAAATTGACCTTGTGTCACATCCTGCTCGTGCGGAGGGGTTGGTAAATATATATACACTTTTACCTTTGTACGGATAGTGAGCCTGCTGTTGTCCCACATTCTCGCTGTGAGCTTCCCAAAAGTTGAGGCAGCATTTTTGATCCGGCAACTGAGTTCAGTATCAAGTGACAGGTTGTCGGTGATGGTGGACTCAAGGTAGATGAAGGTGTTTACGGCTTGAAGGGTGTAGTTATTGATGGTGATGGAGGGAGGATTTTCGATTTCCTGACAAATCTTCTTGGTTTTCTTAATACTAATGGTCAGGCTGAAGTCCTTGCAGGCTTGGGTGAACTGGTCCATGAGTGTTTGCAGGTGCTCCTGGAAGTGTGCTGCCACTGCTGCATCATCAGCAAATAGCATGCACCGAATAACAAAAGGCCTGGCCTTTGTTTTGTCTTTTAATAATAATAATAATAATAATAATAATTTGTTGTATTCGTATCAGCTTTCATTATCACTGGCCAGGGCTACTCATTCTTTTTGTCCTGGGTATGACATTCAACTGCATCCGGTGGTGAGGCTCCAGTTCTGGTGACCTGGGAGGTGTAAAGTACACTCTCATAATTATCTACCACTTCTTGCAGATCGTTACAAGGAGAAACTGTAAATATCATCATCAGGTCGTACCGACAGCACGTATCTCCACAATTCTTTCTCTTCAGCCGTCCCTATCACCCATCGCTCCTGGTAGGTCATTTGTTCTGAATCCAGTATCCGTGCAAAGCTGATCGATGTAAATTTTTGGCGTGGTCCGACTAACACCGGTGTGTCCATGTGTAGGTATCCATTGGAAAATATCACTTATGAGTTTGTCCATCTTTATCTAGCATGACTCGTTCGTCTTATTTGGAAGGTTTGGGTGATAGAAATCTAGTGGCCATACAGCTATTCATTTGAGGTTTATTGCTCCTGGATTTGTTGAAGACAGCACATAGCATTCTTGTACAGTTCCCATCAAGCTTTTCTTCAAGCGTTTTGCTTGAGTCTAAGTGGTGCAGCCATACAGTAGTATTGAGACGGCTGCAGCCAGGAAGAGGTCTCAGCTTTATCTTCCTATTGCCAACCTAGGCAAAATTTTTTATTTAGTGAGTGACCTTCAGATGCACCCTTGTGCAAATTGAAACAAAATGAATAATTCCATTATTATTATTATTATTATTATTATTATTATTATTATTATATCAGCGATCTCTTTGTAAGACTTGCCAGTGTGTTCGTGCAGCGTAACAATTTTCCTGTGCTTTCTTGGAGTTACATCCATCGCAGACTATGGCCCTAAGACAAATCGATTGTCAAAACTATAGTGTCTGGGTGTGATAAAAATCCGATGCAATCACGGATAATGCAATATCTTTAAGGCCAAACAAATTACGACATGCATCCCGGAAATAGATTCATATTATTGCACACCATTACAAATGACCTAATCTAAGGAAAAAATAGAAATCGATTACAACTTGTCTCTCCAGTGTGTCTAAATCTTACCGTATGGGGAAATAAAAAAAGTAAAGTTGTCGGAGCGGCCTAATGTCGGTATCAGCCAGACAGCGAGGGAGTTTATCCCCTTTTCACTAGCACTAGACCAAGGATATTTTTCTAGCGTCTGAGGTGAAGCGTCACACCTACCATCAGCTCCTAGCTTTACCGCACAGGTCCCTGTGCTACTCATACACTGAGTTGGCGAGGGACGGTATCGAACCAGGAACCTTGTGATTCCTAGCCAAACACTATACCGACTGAGATGTCATATTTAGTATCGACCTTAAATTAGTATACATTTAATAATATTTTATAACAATATAAGGACTTAACTATTTTTATTTCTTTTTCACCAGGGCTTAATCTATTTCTATTATACAATTAAAACGGATGTTATTAGATATTATTTATTGTTTAAACCTACAGTATTGCTAATCTCTGACTAATTATTTTACTACATATTTATATGCCTCGATCTATTGCTGTGCCAGACTTAGCTGTGCTGAGGAATTATCTTGGCGTGATAAAATCTAATGCAATCATGGATAATGCAATATATTTAAGGCCAATAAATTACAACATACATCTCGGAAATAGATTCATATTATTGCACACCATTACAAATGACCTAATCTAAGGAAAAAATAGAAATCGATTACAACCTGTCACTCCAGTGTGCCTAAATTTTACCGTATGGTTAAATAAAGGAAACTAAAGCGTTTGTTTCAATTAATTTGCACAAGGGTGTATGTGTAATTATTTTTGATTGCTACATATTTATATCCCTCGATCTATTGCTGTGCCAGACTTAGCTGTGCTGAGCAATTATTTTAGAATAACCCAGCCGAAACGGAGGAAAGATTTGAAATGAACTACTGGCTTATGTCTATGTGTCAGACGCCATTACTTAGTTTCTGTTCGATGTTATTATTGGTCCATATTTAAAACTACATTTCAAATTCACAGACAGTATCTTCCGATTCAAGAGCTTAAAAATATTCGTATAAAGACCAACTCTAAAGAAAAATAACAAGTCTATAATCAAGTAGCCATTGAGTAGGGAGGGAAAAAAAGAGATCGTAGCTAGATTAAGACATTTGCTACCGCCGATTCTTCTTCAATGACAAATCGTTGACAATACTTGAAAGATGTTAAAAAGAAAAAGAAAGAAAAAAAATTCTATAAAAGCACGAATTACTCAATAGAAACTAGAAAATTTATTTCATGTAAAACAAAAAACAAAAACAAAACAAAAAAAAAAAAAAAGAAAAAAAGGACAATATTGAAATAAACCTTAGTTAGTTCAAACTATATATATATATATATATATATATATATATATATATATATATAATTCATTGAAAAAAATGTGATGCGAACATTTCTTTAATTTCATAGTTTTTAAATACTTTTAGAATAAATCCCAATGGGAGAAAATATTTCTTAAGCGAAGTAAATCTAATATCATTATATTTGTCTGTGTATACGATTTTGAAAATAATGAGACAGATGTTTTTTTTTTTATTTTTCAGGTTGGTGACCCTGACTGAAAATGAAAGCGTAAAAATATTCAGTTCATGTTTGTCCCTCAGAATTTAGGTTTCTCTAAGTAATATTAGCTTATTAACACACAACCGTATCACAGAAATTGAACACAAGATCAAGTTTATATATATATATATATAATATATGTATATATATATATATATATGAAAATTTCAAGGCAAAGATGGAAGGAGCCTTCTAATACCCAGCGCACCAAGCCTCACGACGCTCATCTTTGCATTATCTGCGGTATTGTTTGCAAGTCATTGGGTGGATTGAAGTGTCACGAGAGGAACAAGAAATGTAGCTGAAAAAAATTGACAATGTAAGTTGATGGATCCTCATATGTCGAATTGACGGGAGAGTCCATCATATATATATATATATATATATATATATATATATATATATAATATTTCTGATAAAGTCCTTGATGAAATATAGGCGAAATATCAAGTATTACTCATGAATTGAATTGATAGTGTTGATTCATACCTTCTATATTTATATTTTCACGCCTATATATAGGATTGAAAAAAATAATAACGTAGCGTTCAACCGTTATTAAACAGCCATTATAATAGAAAAGTTGCAGAAACCACACAACCTATCAAATATCGGACATATTCTGACAAAATAATAACTCAATGCCTGAAGAAGACAACAGATCAGAAACATGTGTCGCATATGTAAAATAAAAAGAATACATTTTTTTTCTGAGAACATAATACATTTTGCGAACCTTCTTTTTTATAAAATATTAAATTTTCTCTCCGCTGGAACCAGAACAACATTATATATATATATTATATATCAGTCATCCATAGACACGTGTTTCGAAATTTACTTCTTATCAGTGTGGTTCGACATTTTAACAGCTACCTCTAGCCGGGACGAAACCCGACAGAATTTTCGTCTACCAAGTTCCTTACCCTTGCGGCTATCAGCGGCCGTCAGTCTAGGGTGAACAAGTAATTGCTATATACTTTACGGCTGTATGTTTTACAATCACCAGAAAACTCAAATCTGTAAACAGACGGGTAACGGCTTATGCTAAACGGTGAAGTTTCAATTAATGTCCCCCCACAGTGCTCAACCATGGGAGTGGGATATATATATATATATATATATATATATATATATGAAGTGAAGGCACCTGATAATCAGTATTTTCTTAAGTTTGGAAGGAGCGCTTTCAAATGAGCCGTGACTGACCAGCTGGTTTATTTGTTTTTATAGATGTTTATGACTACCAACGCAGGGTATTTAAGTTTCATATTAAATAAAAATGGCGCATGTATTTTTCTATTATAGATTTCATGTTTTATGGGAAAATAGATAAAAAAATTGGGTTCTGTTTTTTTCTGGGTCACCCTGTACAGAGTGACCCAGAAAAAACAGAACCCTAACCCCAACCCTAACCCTAACCGTAACCCTAAACCGTAACCCTAATCCTAACCCCCTCGTTAAAATTAACAATTTTATTACAAAATGTGTGGGTTCTGTTTTTTCTGTGACACCCGAATTTACTAAACAAAAGTTCATAATTACCTTTATGTTGATATATTTTTCAATTATTTTTATGATTGTAAATTTTGTCATCGCTTATAAAATCGTGTCCATTTGAGCGGAAGTGTTGTTCAAGAAGTATTAATTTGCTGGGATCCACAGATTTGATTCTATGTCCATAATTAATGGGCATTCTGACTTTCTGACATTTTGTTTTTGGCAGCGTGTGCAGTCCACTAAATAAATCATATCTTTGCTTCTGCAATTTGATTTGTAGTAAATTTTGAAATACTTTTTAGTTGTGATGCAAGTGAATGAGTTACTTGATTTGAGGCGTTTGCAGCATAGGTTGTTCGACATATTACATGGTTGATATTTACCACGTACTCCACGTTGTACAGGTTAGGCACAAGGATCTATTAATGTGGGAACCGAAGCTCATGGGAGGCGGGTGCAAAAAATGCGTTGATCCCGTGGGCAATCACCCTCAAGGGGGCGCCTCAGGCACCGGGCAATAAACTCAGCCCTGGTCCTCTAAGTCGAGCGGGCAGGTGTTGCCTGAGGGGATGGTCCACTGGGATCAACGCTATTAACTTATTCAGTCCAAGGCCGAAGCCACCGGACCCCCGGTCGAATCCAGGTTTGGCAAAATTTAATAGATTTTATGGTGGGCTTTTCATGGATTATTTCACTATTCAGTGTGTTGTTGCTGCCTAATATTTCTTTCGGGTTAGTTGGTTGACGATAGGTCTGTAGGTCTTTTTCTTGAAAAATACCTTTTAATTTGGGGTTTATTTTTAAAATGTCCCAACAGTTCTTGATTATTTTATCTGGTGGTGAGAGAGTGTTGTTGGTGTTGTTACTATTGTATACTCTTCTTTTTACTTTCTTACTTCTATTCTTCTTCTGTTCATCTTTTCTATCTTACGTTCTTCTTCTAGCGTCTGGACTTCGTCTTGGGGACTTCGTGTCTGGTCTTCCATTGAGGATTTCTCTTTATCAGAAGACCTCTGTCATTGTTAATTTTTAGATAATAACACAAGACTTCGATTTAACTTAGATCATATTTTATTTCGAAATCCCCACTAGACTACCTGCGCAGATTGAGTCGGCAGCGTGCATAATACGACTTACCACCGTCGTGGTTTTGGCCGATCTCACTAAAACTCTCTCTAATCTAAACCGGAAGAGGGTCTTCTCCACCGATTCTCACGGTATCCACCGGAAGGAGGATCAGGACTGAGGTCGAGCCTTGTCATTCAATCCTGCAAGGCCGCTGGCTACACTACTGTACATAAGTATTAGGAATCTAATAATTATGTAACATTACGAGGAGGGGCCATTCAGCTTCCCTTTTGGTTTTAGTTTTAGTGTATCATTCCTAGGGATGGAAATAGTTCCAAATATCGTATGGAAATAACATTTCAAATTCTCCCGTCTCCCTCTCCTCTCCCAGAGAGACTAAGATTATATAACGAGGATGTAATCAAGAGATACATAGAGGGGAAAAGTGATAGACAGAAAGTAAAGTAAGAGATTGGTCAGTTTTTGACTTAATTGCAAATTACGACTAATTAGAACCAATTAAAACTGAGTTCTTTTTCAAACCTAATTAAATCCTAAAAGTAAGTAATAATTTAGCATACTTTTCGTGACATCAAATTAAATAGGAAAAAAGCCTAAGGGAACCAAAAGTTGATTTGCTCAGCTTTAGTATAATAATAGATATATGAAGAAAATGGATATGAAAATATGTTTTAAGCATGCATAAATGGAGAATGTAAGTATTCAGAGTAATATTTAAGAAATACGGTTGACTTACCCGTTATGTTCGAATTAATAATGTACATGATACTGAACTCAGGAGATATTTATACTAATTGGTGTTTTCTGATGAAGGTAATAAAGTCGCCACCATTTATGCATGTTACTTTAGTTTATTGCTGGGTCTTTTTAGTTCGTTGTTGTCTGTGTAAATTCAATTAAAACAGTAGACAAACTGGATTATCTAGCCTAGGTAGGGAACGGAGTGAAAGAGAAAAACAACTCTAATATCTACTTTACTTTACTGTCTATAAGTAATGGGTCAGATTTACAGGATAAGGCACGCTACTCTCCTTGATAATTTTGTTTCTTTTTTAATGGCATATCAACCTTGGTGGGTAATTTAATGTCAGCACCATCCTTTTAGAAGAACCATTTCACCCAAAGATGGGCAATAAGGGGTACATTAGCTCAGTCGGTAGAGCGTTCGGCTAGAAACCACAAGGTTCCTAGTTCGATACTTGTCCTCGCCGACTCAGCGTATGAGTAGCACAGGGATCTGTGCGGTAAAGAAAGGAGCCGATGGTAGATGTGGCGCTCCACCCAGACGCTAAAATAATCTCCTTGGTCTAACACTAGTGAAAAGGGGATAGGCTCCCTTACTGCATGGCTGATATCGACATTAGGCCGCCCCGATTACTTTACTTACTTACCTTTTTCAAGGTGGAGGCACGTGCTGTAATGGCTAGGGTCGTAGGAAATGGGCTCGTCGACCCGAGTTCAAATCCTAGACGAGGCTGTCTACAGTTCACATAGCACTAATACTCTTGGAAAAGGCATGCATCCACCTTCTCTCCCTCCAGCTATGGGTAAATAGCAAGGCATACTGGACTCTTTAACCTTGGTGAGGCAACCAGTCTATGAGAACGAAAACCTGTCAAACTCCGCCTAAAAAATGACCTTGTGTCACATCCTGTTGGTAAATATGTACCACCAGCTCCTCACTTTAGAGAACAGATCCAAGTTGTGCTACTCATGAGTTGGCAGAGGAGTTAGGTAATGTCAGCAGACTCGGTGATCATGTTTTTCTGAAGCTATGAGTAAATAGCAGGGCAGACTGGGCTCTTTAACCCTAGCATGGCAACCTAAATTAGAGAAGGAAAACTCTGAATTCAAATCTGTTAAACTTTGCCTAGAAAATTTACCTTGCGTCACATCCTGCTCATGTGGAGGGTTTCGTAAATATGTACCTTTTCCAACGGTATTAGTCCGAAAAAAGAACGTATATATATATATATATATATATATATATATATATATATATATATATATATATATAACATTTATATATATATATATATATATATATATAACATTTAATATATATAATATTTATATAACATTTAATATATATATATATATATAACATCTAATATATATATATATATTTATCTAACATCTAACAGTGGGCCGAGTTAGCTCAGTCGGTAGGGCTTTTGGCTAGAAACCACAAGGTTCCTAGTTCGATACCGGTCCTCGCCGACTCAGCGTATGAGTAGCCCAGGGATCTGTGCGGTAAAGTAAGGAGCCGATGGTAGGTGTGGTGCTCCACCTCAGATGCTAAAACAATCTCCTTGGTCTAGCGCTATTGAAAAGGGGATAGACTCCCTCGCTGACTGGCTGATACCGACTTTAGGCCGCCCCGTCGACTTACTTACTTACTATATATTTACCATCCTCTCCGCACGCAGGATGTGACACATGGTCAATTCATCAAGCGGAGTTTAACAGCTTTGAATTTAGAGTTTTCCTTCTCCTAGACTGGTTACCTAGCCATGGTTAAAGAGCCCAGTCCGCCCTGCTATTTACCCATAGCTGCAGGAAGAATTGGATTCTTTCCCAAGGGTATTAACGCCATGTGAAATGCCAACAGCTTCATCTAGGAATTGAACTCGGGTTGACGAGTCCATTTCCTACGACTCTAACCATTAGACCACGCGCCTCCACAAAAAGAATGTAATAGCGCGACTGTAGTTCGAACGCGCGTACAACGTTGTCACAGTCTAGCACATTAGCCGTTACGCCTTGAGAAAACCCGGAATAATGGAGTGAATGGAGAAAAAAGCTAATGTGATGCCATGGTCGTATTTTATTTTAATTCTAATAATTAGTTATAATGCATTTACCAGTTCTTTGTCGAGGAAACAATAGTCGTGTATTAGCTTCTTTCCCTTTCTATGCGTTGGTTTACAAGTTGTTTTGTTAAAACTGAAAAAAAAGAAAGACCCCCCCCAAAAAAAAAACAAGCTGTAGAAAGTAACTCGAACTTAATCAATACAACATGCAGTTAGTTCTCTCAGTTATAATGTGAATTCATTTATACAGACGCCTTAGTTGAAAGTAGGGGGAAACTTGAAAATTGGTCGGAAAAATTAAAACGGAAAGTTTTTTTGTGGTCCCCCATGACAGTCTAACTACAGTCTATGAATGAACTTTTTGCGAATTGGGTTACGGTTTAGGGGTTTGGGGATAAGGTTGTTTTTATAAGAGATTTATTTGTGAATAAAAAGGCCTTAAATACCAGGGTATCGTGATTATGGACCATTTCCACTCGTGGGTATCTGAGGCCCACCGAGTTTCGTCAGACCACTTTTTTTTAATTCAGACTGGCAAATAGGGAACTCAGCAACAAACTACTGTTAGAGAATATGACCAGCATAGAATCAGCATTGTACCAAGAAACTTGACACCCCAACAAAGTATAAGACATTTATTTATTTTTAACTTTTTAAATCCTAGGCAACACCGGGTAACTCTGCTAGTTTCAAATAAAGAATTAAAAAAAAACAACACTAATATATTAGTTTGTCTTTTTTTAAACTTTTTTCCTTGTTTAACAAACATTCTTACTTTTTTCTCTATTGTTTATTATCTCTTTGTTTTTAATTTATTTCTTTTCATAATTCTTCTCTTTTTGAATAATTTGTTCAAACAACCTTCAGTTTCTTCTTTCTTTCTTTCTTTCGTTCTTTCTTTCTTTCCCACTCAGCACCTCCCACACCTAATACCTCCTCACTCTCTTCCCGTCTCCTCTAATTCATTTGATAAATTCATCATTTTCTGCCTTCCTCAACTTCTTTCTTCTTTCTTTCTTTCTTTCTTTCTTTCTTTCTTTCTTTCTTTCTTTCTTTTTTTATATTCACATGTTGAATTCATTCCTAACTTTATTGCTTATGATTTCTTTGTGTAATCCTTAAATTTTTCAATCACCTCGTTTTTCTTTCTTTCTTTCTTTCTTTCTTTCTTTCTTTCTTATTCCTATCTTTTCTTCATTCTAACTTCATTGTTTATATTGTTTTGCGTTTGTTGTGTATTTTTCAATCATCTCGTCTTCTTACTGTCGTTTCTTTCTTTCTTTCTCTTTCTTTCTTTCTTTCTTTCTTTCTTATTCACTCTCCCCCTCTCTCCTCATTTTTATCAATCACTCCCTTCCTCATCCACCCACTCACAGCTCTGACCTCATCTCACATATTACCTTTCGGCTTTATTTTGAAACCCTTCCCTCTCTTCCGTTTTTATTTCTAAAAAGTGTAGCTCTACTTTTTCCGTCTTTTTTCTTTTCTTTCTTCTTTCTTTCTTTCTTTCTTCTTTTTCTTCTTATTCAGCCTCTCTCTCTCTCTCTCTCTCTCTCTCTCTCGCGCGCTCCCTCCCTCATTTCTTTAATCACTCCCTCCTTCGCCCACTCACACACAGGTCTGACTGCCTCTCATACATTACTTTTTGAACTTCATTTTTACCCCTCCCCGCATTCATCCCTTTTTACTTCTCAAAAGTGTTACTTCTACTTATTCTTTTTCTTTTTCTTTCTTCTCTTTCTTTCTTTCTTTCTTTCTTATTCACATCTCTCTTCCTCTCTCTCCCTCTCTCCCTCATTTCTTCAATCACTCCCTTCCCCACCCACCCACTCACAGCTCTTACCTCCTCTTATGTATTACCTTTCTTTCTTTCTTTCTTATTCACTCTCTCTCTCCCTCTCTCTCTCACTCCCTCTCTCTCTCCGTCATTTCTTCAATCACTCCCAACCTCATCCACTTACTCACAGCTTTTACCGCCTCTAATGTATTACCTTTTCTTCTTTCTTTCTTTCTTTCTTTCTTTCTTTCTTTTTCACTCTCTCTCTTCCTCTCTTTCCCTCTCTCCCCCATTTCTTCTCCCTCACCTCATCCACTCACTCACAGCTTTACCTCCTCATGTATTATCTTTCTTTCTTTCTTTCTTTCTTTCTTGTTCACTCTCTCTCCTTCATCGCTTTCTCTCTCTCCCCCTCTCTCTCTCTCTCCCTCTCTCCCTCATTTCTTCAGTCACTCCCTACCCCATCACTCACTCACAGCTCTTACCTCTCTTATGTATTACCTTCTTTTCTTTCTTTCTTTCTTATTCACTCTCTCTCTCTTTCTCCCTCTCTCTCCTCTCTCCCTCATTTCTTCAATCTCTCCCTACCTCATCCACTCACTCACAGCTCTTACCCTTCTTTTTCTTCTTTCTTTCTTCTTCTTCTTTTAACTCTCTCTCCCTCTCTTCTCTCTCTCCCTCTCTCCCTCCCTCCCCCCTCATTTCTTCAATCACTCCCTACCTCATCCACTCACACACAGCTCTTACCTCCTTATGTATTACCTTCTTTTCTTCTTTCTCTTTCACTCTCTCCTTCTCTCTCTCTCTCTCTCTCTCTCTCCTCATTTCTTCAGTCTCTCCCTACCTCATCCAGCCACTCACAGCTCTTACCTCCTTTCACGTATTACCTTTCGCGCGTTATTTTTTAACCCCTTCCTTTCTTCCCTTTTTACTTCTCAAAAGTCTTAATTTTTTTTCTTTCTGTAAATTTTTATTCAAAAATAGCCAACGTCTTGTTTTATTTTCTCTTGTCTCTTCAATTTTCGTGTTTTCTCCGTTGTGAATTCGGGTTATTAGCAAACTACATTCTAATTTTGAAAACTATGTCTGCCAAAAAATAAAATAAAATGAATATTTTAACAGACTAATGGCTTCGGCAATGCGAAATACTGTAAACTATTTTTCTATTCTCCCCGGTGCCGCGTGTCACGTTGTTGCATTCAGATAATTGTAATAATAATAATAATAATCAGTCAGATTTAGAACTGGTATAGTATTCGTCAAAGGTCATTTATACATGACTTATACTAATATATACTTTAGTAATCCCCGCCTTATATATACTAGCAAATATATGCACCCTCCGGGTGCAAGTATTTAAGTTTTAATGTAATACAATATTGTATTAAATTAGAAAGGCTAATGAAACTAAATAAGAATACAGATAAAAAGATTTGAAACAGAGGGAGTATAATAAAATATTGAAACAGAGGGAGTATAATAAAAAATGGAACAACTGAAACTTACTCTTCCATCACTCTCGTCTTTCATTGTTATTTTTTCTAATTTAAGTCTTTAGTTATAAGAGGAAGTAAAGAATAAAATGATAGTATTTTATCTTGTTAATGGGTTCATTTAAGATTTTGAAGAGATTTTTGCTTATATTCATTAAAATAAAACCAAAACAGTTAGAATCAATAATACTAAGCACATATTTATTAAATTTGATTTTTAATATTAATATGCAAATTAGCCTTCCCGTTCACACTGTAAACCGCTATTTTGTTGTATATATAAATATAATTGCATGTTGTCAATATGTAGACATAGTTAACAGTATTAATAATGTAAGACAATTTTATTAATAATTGAGGTTAAATAAAAATAAAATCATGGAGAATGTGATGTCTATAACTAAGAGAATTGTGACTTGAGTAGGAATATAGTTTCGGTTACAGACAGAAAAACACACAATCTCTATTATTAATAAGATATATATATATATATATATATATATATATATATATATTGTGTGTATGAACCCTCATACGTCGAAAATCGACGGGAGAGTCCATTATATATATAGGGGATGACTTATACTAATATATACTTTAGTCATCATCATCATCATGTCGCGCAAGTAGCACGGATATCCATGACAATCTCTCGCCAACCTTCCCTATCATTCATTGCACCTGGGAGGTCCTCTGCGGAGCAACCAGCATCCTCACATAGCTGGTCAATGTAGGTCCTGGCTGGGCGCCCCACACTTGCATGTCCATGTGTTGGCTTCCACGGGAGAACGTCGCTTATGAGTTCATCCTCGTTTCTCCAGCAGTGTCCTGCATGTCTTGTCCGTCTCACTTGGATAGTTTGTGAGATGGGGGGCAGGTGACCGTACAGCTGTTTCCTCGTGGGGTGCTGCCTCCACGACTTGTTTAAGACTGCACGCAGCATTCTTGTGCAGGTCCCGGCTAGCTTATTCTCAAGACGCTTTGTAAGGGACCAGGTGGTGCAGCCATACAGCAACACCGACACAACCACAGCCTGGAAGAACTGTCGCTTTAGCTTGTCAGGGAGATCGGACCATATGACTGATAATCTATTTGTGGCCGACCATGCCTTTGCTATCCGTGTATTAACATCGCTCTCTGTGGAGGAGATATTACCACCCAGGTAAGTGAATTGCTCTACTGGCTTAAGAGGCTTGCCGTTGAGTGTGGATATATATATATATATATATATATATATATGTGTGTGTGTGTGTGTGTGTGTGTGCGTGTGTTGAAATGAAAAATAAAGGAACGAAAATGTTGAATGGATAAAATAGGATTTATTTTATTTTATTTATACTGACACGTGTTTCGGTCAGAAGCTTATCCATGCATACATGTATTCTATCTATTATTATTTTAAATACAAAATAAAATAAAATAAGCTCCTGACCGAAACACTTGTCAGTATAAATAAAATAAAATGAATCCTATTTTATCCATTCAACACTTTCTTTCCTTTATTTTTTAATTTCAACATACCTTCGGATTCGCTTCCATTTTCAACTTATATATATATAAGTAAAGTCGACGGGGCGGCCTAAAGTCGGTATCAGCCAGTCAGCGAGGGAGTCTATCCCCTTTTTCAATAGTGCTAGACCAAGGAGATTGTTTTAGCATCTGAGGTGAGCGCCACACCTACTATCAGCTCCTTACTTTACCGCACAGATCCCTGTGCTACTCATACGCTGAATTGGCGAGGACCGATATCGAACTAGGAACCTTGTGGTTTCTAGCCGAACGCTCTACCGACTGAGCTAACCCGGCCATATATATATTATTATTATTATTATATTATTATTATTATTATTATTATATTATTATTGAAGGCAATTTGTGTTTATTTCAGGTATACGTATCCGTTTGTGGGAGGTACATATATCAAGTTTGGGCATAATAGAAATAAAAATATAAGAAACCCGGTTGTTTTACAGAAGAGTTTCGTTTATTTAGTAAATTTTCAGGATTTTAATACTCCCTTCCTCAGACTATAAGGAACAGCCAGAGACCAGCGTCATTTTTTTCTCTCCAGGCTGAGGAAAGGAGTATCACAATCCTGTAAATTTACGAAATAAACGAAACTCTTCTCTAAAACAACCGAGTTTCTTATATTTTTAATTTCTTTAATGCTTCACACTAATGTCCAAATTTGATATATGTACCTCCCACAAACGGATACATATACCTAAAATAAACAGAAATATATATATAATGGTACCTTGACATATGAGTGCACCAACTTACCAGTTTTACGAGTTAAAAGGTGTCACGCCGTGGATTTTTTTCTTTAGGTTGAGACCTAAAACATTTTTTACAAAACATAATTAATTGCATTCTACTTTCAGTTAAACTTGAACCACGTATCTTTGAGGCGTAACACAGATTCTCAAAGATACGTAGTTCAAAGTTAACTGACTTGAAAAATGTAAAAGTTTTTAAATAAAATAACTGGTGCATTATATCTTTTATTCATTAATACATCAGCACTGAAAATTTCATTAAATTCGGTTAATTCCCTGATTTTTTTGTTTTTTTCTTCTTTCGGTGGGGTGACATACAATTGTGGAATTTAGGTCCGTTAAGTTCGATTTAACCGAATCCTCTTTCATTATTTTGGAAAATCCTGTTTTGCTTGTATTGCTTAGTTCTTTCCCTTTATTTTTTTTCAGTCTCTCATCTTTCGCTCATCTTTTTTAATTTATCTATTTATTCTATTTTTTTATTGTCAGTCTTATTTGCTGTTATCTTTTCCCGTTTTTTTTTTCATTCCATTTTCTCCTTGTGTCTTTTACCTTTTCCATACAGCTTTTGCTTTTTGTAGTTTCTTTATTTGTCATTTGTCATTTCCCATCCAGCTTTTGTGTTTCTGTTCCGGTTCCGAAGGGAGATACCAATTTTATTGCTAAATTGTTTAGCTCCTGCATAAATTAGGTCGTTTATTTCGTTGATGTTGTCTTTTGGGATATTATGTAATACTTTATTTAGTTTTTCGGTTTCTACCTTGACTTTTTCCCCACTCCTGATTCCTTAGAGATGGTAACGTAAGCTTCTTTTTAGTGATGATTTGTTTTAACTCTGTAATGTTTTTTTACCTCATGTGTTCATATTGATGCTGTGAAGCTGGGCTCCATAATGTTTTGGCCTACAATTAGCATTACCTGTAATTTTATCATATTCCACTCATTGCCCGCCCTGTCGGTGGGGCGTTAGAATGCACCGACTCACCCCTGCAGAGGGGTAAGACTCCCCCAATGGGGCCACCTGTTGGCCGTGGGTGGCGACCCGTGATGCTTAAGGATAGAGCCCAGGTGGATGAGCAGTTCATGACTTGCAATACTCTACCTTGGCCCTATCTTGGGCTAGACGGGTGGTCGGAGAGGCCCCCTCCGATCAATCGGCTGGTCACGTCAAGTCCTAGCACCTATATGATTTTCCCAACCCTATTGCCCTTATGGCAATCCCCAATCCCTTTTTATCATATGGGTGCTAGAAGGCGGTGGCTGCGGGTCTACATGTCCTGGGAATGACGTTAAACTCTATCTGATGGTGAAGTTCCAGTTTTGGAGGTTGGGGAATGTGGAGCACCCCTTCATCACCATTGTTCCTGGTCCACTCTGACCCGGAGTGGTAGTACCTGTTAGGGTCCATCTATGGGTTAAATAGAAAAATGTATTTATAAAAAAATTGTATTATCCATTAAGAATTGATTTATTTCAAAACTTTATTGGCATTAAATGACCCACTGAGGTTGATATGCCGTAAAACAAAACAAACCAAATCCACTCATTGCGAGTTTTTGACACCAATATCAGCTGGTGGTCTTTCACTGGAGTCTTATTAACAACATCTCATCAGGTCTCCGGGACTCTTTTTAGTATTCTAGCCGATCTTAACAATGCTGTTGTCTGGGTGGTCTCAATTCTTCGTCTCATTTCCAATTTCCTCAGTCATTTTTTTTTTCAAAATCCTTGGTATAATTTTCAGCATCATCTACCACCGTTTTGTTCAGTTCTCTGGCAAGGTCCAGGTATTTGTATATCTTCTCGTATTCTTTTACCTTCACCTTGCGATCTGCTAGGACTGAAAAATCTACCAGTTAACAAGTTCTTTTCTTCTTGTTAATCAATACTAGGTCCGGTCTTCTGGCTGGAATAAGGGGATCCATCTGTATCTCAAAGTCCCTGAGAATTTCATGCGTTTCATTCTCCAGGACAGATTCCGGTTTGTGATTATACCATTTAGTAAGTAAGTAAGAAAGCAAAGTCGTCGGGGTGGCCTAAAGTCGGTATCAGCCAATCAGCGAGGGAGTATATCCCCTCTTCACTAGCGCTAGACCAAGAAGATTGTTTTTGCATCTGAGGCGGAGCGCCAAACCTACCATCAGCTCTTTACTTTACCGAACAGATCCCTGTGCTACTCATACGCTGAGTTGGCGAGGGCTGGTATCGAACTAGGAACCTTGTGGTTTCTAGCTGAACGCTCTACCGACTGAGCTAACCCCGGCCCTCTTGCATAGTTCTCAGTGGATCACCTATCTCTTTGTTTTCTTTTTAAGCTTTGCTATGTTCTGTGCTCATGCTGTTCATTCCAGGTTCCAATTTTCTATAGACTTTGTGAACAAATCTGTGGCTTTGTACATTTTTAAACATTCAATTATCCATGTTTGCCTTACAATATCATAGGCCTTATGGATGTGATGATTTATATAGAGTAGGCCAGTGCACCCTTTGGAGTCGCGCGTGGTATTGCTTAGCGTGGTAGGAAGTGAACACGGCGAGACAAGTTCAAATCCTGGACATAGCTGTTTGCATTTCACATAGCGCTAATACTCTTGGGAAAGGTATGAATCAAACTATTCTCCCTCTCTGTGTAAATAGTAGTGAAGACTGGGCTTTCTAACCTTGTTTAGGCAACCAGTCTAGGAGAAGGAAAATCTGAATTACAACCTGTTGAATTCCGCTTAAGAAATTGATCTTGTGTCACATTCTCCTCGTGGGGAGGGGTTGGCAAATATGTATATAGAGTTGGTAATTTGTTTATTATTATTATTATTTCGCTCCTTTTTAGTTTTTTCACATCTTGTATTTCACTGGAGTCTGAATGACAACAAGTCTCCTGAGGTCTCCAGGACTCTTCTGAGTATTCGAGCCGATTGCAGCAATGCAGTAGTCTGGATGGTTTCTATTGTTATTTTCACCCCTTTTGAGTTTTTCCCATCAGCGTTAGCTGAGGGTATTTCATTGGAGTCTGAATGACAACAAGTCTCCTCAGGTCTCTAGGACTCTTCTGAGTATTGTGCAGTAGTCTTGATTATTATTATTATTATTATTATTATTATTATTATTATTATTATTATTATTATTTACTCCTTTTGAGTTTTCACATCAGCATTAGCTGATGGTCTTTCACTGGAGTCTGAGTGACAGCAAGTCTCCTCAGGTCTCCAGGATTCTTCTGAGTATTCTGGCAGATTGCAGCAGTGCAGTGTTCTGAATGGTTTCTATCCTTCCTCTGATATCCAAACTTTCCAAACCCTTTTCTAATCCTTTTGGGGCTGTTCCAGGTGCACCAACTACAATTGGTATCACTTTCACTTTCATATTCCATAACTTTTTCAGTTCTCTGGCAAGGTCCAGATATTTGTCCATTTTTTCATTTTCCTTTAGCTTCACCCTGTGATCTGCTGGCACAGCAAAATCCACCAGTTGACAAGTTCTTTCTGTTTTGTTTATCAACACTAGGTCTGGTCTTCTTGCTGGGATAAGGTGATCCGTTTTTATTTCAAAGTCCCAGAGAATTTTATGCGTTTCGTTCTCAAGAACAGATTCTGGTTTATGCATATACCATTTTGTTGTGTGGTCAAAATTAATTTTTTTGCATAATTCCCAGTGGATCACCTTCCCAACACAGTCGTGTCTAGTTTTGTATTCTCGTTGTGCTAGTTCGCTACATTCGCAGAGTATATAGTTTATTATTACCGCAAAGTCTACATTTACTATTTTGTTGGGTCTTATCAATTTTCGCTTTTATATAGTTTGTCCTTATGTCATTATTTTGTGCAGCAATTATTAATGATTCAGTTTCTCTTTTGAGGTTTCCTTTTCTTAACCATGTCCAAGTCTTTTCATGTGCAACCTCTTCGATTTGTCGTTTGAAGTATTATTATTATTATTATTATTATTATTATTATTATTATTATTATTATTTCAGAATAATAGCTCAGATCCCTGAACCTTCCGAGTTTTTGATAACCACCATAACTTTCTTTGCTCTCTTCTCTCTCTCTCTCTCTCTCCTACCTCCTCTCTCTCTCATTGGTCTCCTTTCCAATTTACATTATTAATAACTTGTTTCTTATTTGCTTTCTCCCGTCGTACATTGTCAGAAATAAACAACACACCAAAAGGAACAAATAAATAAACTGTCACGTTATCCGCTTTCCATGGCAATGCATAAATAATTCACTGCTGTTGGCCATCTAATAAAATTCTCTTGTTCACTCGCTTCAAATCAGTAGTCACCTAGCTGCATTTATAAAATATGGCTTCACCGTATTTATTAATCACCTGCCGGATAGTATGGATAATATTATCGTTAATAAATAGGCCAGTCTTAGTGTAATGATATAATAATAATAATGAATAATTTATCATAGTTTTTTTTTCATTACTTTCTTTTGTTTTTTAAATCAATCGTCTTACATCATATCGTAAAGAATGGCTTAGTTTGGTTTCTTTATTTAATGGCATATCAAACTGCACGGGTTATTTAATATCAAATCCACCCTGTAGATTAACATTAAAAGTACTGTTTAACACCTAGCTAAGATAATAAGGCGTCACTCAGAAAACAAGACCCCTATGGTCTACAGGACTTTTCTGAGTATTCTAGCCCGATTTTAACAAGGCTGTTGTCGGGATGGTCTGGTGTATTAGGATTTGTATTTCAGATTAATACCCTTGGGAAAGGTATGAACCCTCTCATCCCTGCAGGTATGGATTAAATAACAGGACTAATTTTCTTCTAAAAATATGGCCCTGGTATTAAATAACCCACACACGTTAATATGCCATTAAACAAGAAACCATATCATCATTAGAATTTTAGTATTTCTAGATGAAAATTAACCAAGCAAATGGATATTATGTATTATTTATAACCAAGCTATATAGCAGCAAACGCTGTTATGCCTCGACCTCTGCACAGTGCGTTCTCGTATCTCATTGGCGGGGGAGGAGTAACACATAATTGGGGTGCATTGACTGGTTCATCGACGATGACATTTCTCGGTTTCAGAAAAAGGTTATGTAAGTGCAGTGAGTTTACCCATTGCAAGTACACCTGGAACTTTTGACAGCATTGATAAATATCATCAATTTAGTAGCTGCAGTGACCTTTAGGGTGAACTTGCAAACTCAGACAGAAGAATTAACCCTTATCTAATATGTTGGCTTTAATGTTTTTCATTTTAGCGAAATTACATTTTCTAACTTGCAAAAAGAAAACGACATCTTTTCTCGATAAAAAAATTGAACGTCAGAAGAAATTGTCATTGTGTTACATTGGTATGTATGTTTCCCCATTCCTCTGCTACCAGCAGGATATGACACAAGATCAAAGTTAGTATTAACTGCGTTATTCGGACTATTGTCCCCATCATCATTGTTATCTGTACAACGTTACGGCCGATATACCCTCCGGCCTTCTTCAGGTATTTCTTGTCGGACTCGGGAACCTTCTCGGACTCGGGAACCTTCTTTTCGGACTTGGGAACTTTCTTCTCGTAATCGGGAGCCATCACGGAACTTTGAACCTATCCCTTTATTCTGTCCACAGGGGTATTAACACAGCTTAACGCCCTTACCCCAGCTATGGTTAGCGGAATGAGAACAGGATACCCCCGTGGACTGAATAAAGGGTTAGATTCAAAGTTCCGTAATGGCTCCCGATTACGACAAGAAAGTTCCCGAGTCCAAAAGAAGGTTCCAGAGTCCGAGAAGGTTCCTGAGTCGACAAGAAATACCTGAAGAAGGCCGGAGGAATCTCGGCCGATACGTTGTACAGATAACAATGAAGATGAAGGACAATAGTCCGAATAACGCAGATAATACTAATCATCAAGCCTCATCTCAAACATTCAGAGAAAAAGATCAAAGTTTTCCTAAACCTAGATTGATTGCCTTTCCAAGAGTAAAGAACAGTCTGGTCAACTATTAATTCCTAGCGGCGGGTGTGTGTGTGGTGGGGGTAAATGTGTGAGTGTTGTGCGTGTGTGTGTGTGTGAGTGTGCGTATTTACCCAAACCCTCTGTTGGAAACAGGGTATAAAGATAGGTCAATCGTTCACTGAGGTACAGCTGGTTTGAACCTAGACCGATTGCCTTACTGAGGCTAAAGAACCCAGTCTGTGCTAATATTTACCCATAGCTGGAGGGAGAACGAAAGAATTCATGGTTTCCCAAGTAGATTGGCACGAAGGGTAACACGAACAGCCTCGTCCAGGATTAGAACACGGACCGCAGATTACATTTCCTACGAAGATAACAATTACATGGAGCGTGACTTTCTTGGTAACTGATCTTTAGTCCTACACAGTTTGTCAATTAATAATACCTAATACCTAATAATACCGTTTTGGTTGCATAATGTTTCACGAGAAATAATCAAATCCTGTAATGTATGTTCCAGCAGAAAATATGCTTTTTTTTAATAAAAAAAATTGCATGTATTATTCAGTTATAGACGATAATAAAGATGTGAATTGAATGTTAGTGTGTTTGGATGTGTGTATATGCATGTGTGTTAATCCATCTACAATATGTCAGATATCTTGCATTATGCCACAGGATTAAAATCATATCTTTAATGCACAACTGTTGCAATACGAAATAGAAAATGAAAAAAAAAATCATATTACCATGTAATATTCAATTGAATACCAAATTGAATGTAACATTTTAATATTTCATTTGATTTGTTAACTCCTTCTTAAAAATAGCAATAGAAAGATATGCATGTGTAGCAGTCTAAAAATAAGAACACTCCTCCTACATATCTGTTTTTTTTTGTTACAGGTTTTCATTGTTGCAAGTTTTGATAATAAATAATACCTAATGATATCCGTTTTGATTGTATAATATACGATTAGAAATAGTAAAATCTTGGTTTATAAAAAATCTATTTTTGTTATGAAAAATTGGTAAAGGTGGGCTAATTTATGATCGATTATTCAGTGACTCGGGTAATTTTTAATTTTAACGTCATATCAACCCGTAGAGGGATATTATGTGCATCGAGGTTAGGGAATCGCGTTTATTGTACATTTCATTTTCTTTTTTTGTGTAGCTGTTTCTGAATCTTTTTGGTTTTAGTTTTTTGTTTAATGGCATATCAGCCTTCGTGGGTTATTTAATACCAAAACGGTTCTTTTAGAAGGACAGTGGTCGTAGTATATAACTTATCGTGAGGGAATAAGTGGGTACATACCTAGTCCAAAAGTAAATCTATTGCCGCAACTGGAATTTGAACTCACACACTACGATATCGCAGCAGTTTTGTCACTACGCCACTAAGACTTCCTCACAGAGTTGTTTTTGCAAATTGTTCAATTGAGAGGGAGAGGGAGAGAGAGTCAATGAGTCAGAGAGAGAGAGAGAGAGAGAGAGAGAGAGAGAGAGAGAGAGAGAGAGAGAGAGAGAGAGATGAATTGGGCCCATATAGGTTTGATTCACCTGACAGAGACAGAAATGAAGACTGATATATTTGTGGTTCGATTCCAAATATTTTGCTGCTTAAGCATATGTTCCAACGAATTCATAAAAGATAATTAAACCGGTTATTTCCTATAAGTCTAACGTGATCAAAGGGGAACCACTCTTGACTGATAAATTATTTATTTATTTTCCCTTAAACTAACCCTACACCCTAACCCTAACCCTAACCCCAACTTCGTCTTCTTTTTTTCCTAGCAGATCAATAATTTTTAACATATCTTCTGACCCATTGATGGGACCTTGATAGCTGCTACCAGTCGGAATCAGAATGGACAGGCGATAATTAGTAATTGAGAGGTACTCAACACGTCTTTCATGTCCAGAACTGAAACCTCACCATCAGATATAGTTTAGTGTAATGCCCAGGACACCCCTTGTGGGGAGTGTTTTACCATTGAAATAGAGAATAGTGTATTCTATGCACCACCAAAAGAGTGACTGTGTTTTATACATAAGTAAGTAAAAAGCACTGCCCTGTCTATGACTCTGCTGATGAGGCCTATTAAGGCTGAAATGTACATACAGAGATTGACTTTTTCTCGATTTGTTTACGCCTTTAAACTGATATGCACGCCTAATCCATTTATTTAAAAACTAATTAATTTTCAAATTAGGTATGACTTCAATTAAGCACATAATCTCGCAAAAATTGTCGGCTATCGCCATCTCAAACAGATTGTTTGTCCACTTCATACTGTCGTGCTGTAAGTCAGCAAAAAAGTGCGATAATTATATACCAGTTTAAAATAAACGAGAAATCTGGGATAAGCCATCTAGTGTAATGGTTAGAGTCCCCGCCTGTCAGCTTGGCAGGTACGGTTCGAATCACGTACAAAGCACTGCCCTGTCTATAACTCTGCTGGTGAGGCCTAATAGGCTGAAATGTACATACAGAGATAGACTTTTTCTCGATTTGTTTACGCCTTACATTTAAACCGATATGCACGCCTAATTCATTTAATTATAACTAATTAATTTTCAAATTAGGTATGACTTCAATTAAGCACATAATCTCCCAAAATAAGTAAGTAAGTAAAGTCGTCGAGGCGGCCTAATGTCAGTATTAGCCAGAAGCGAGGGAGTTATCCCTTTTTCACTAGCGCTAGACCAAGGAGATTATTTTAGCGTCTGAGGTTGAGTGCCACACTTACTATCAGCTCCTCACTTTACCGCACAAATCCCTGTGCTACTCATACGCTGAATTGGCGAGGGCCGGTATCGAACCAGGAACCTTGTGATTCATAGCCGAACGCTATACCGACTGAGATGTCATATTTAGTATCGACCTTAAATTAGTACACATTTAATGATATTTCATAACAAAAATAATTTTATTTAAACCAGGACTTAACTATTTTTTTCTTTTTAACCAGGACTTAATCTATTTCTATTATACAATTAAAACGGATATTATTAGATATTATTTATTGTTTAAACCTACAGTATTGCTAATCTCTAACTAAAAAGGAAATAAAGTGGTACCCTGATTTACAAGTTTAATTCGTTCCGCTCGTAACTCAATTTTCTCTTATATCAAATGAATTTTCCTTATCGAAATAAACTAAAGAGTATTACTCCGAAAGTAAACGTAATAGCGAAACTGGAGTTTGAATTCGTCACAGTCCAACACTTTAGCTCCTACGCCACGGAGACACTCCCAGAGATCTTTTATATTGTCCTATTGAATAGGAATCATTTTACAACTCTATTTGGTCCATATATGGGATCTTAACAGATACTACCGCTCCGGGTCAGAGTGGACTTGGAATAATGTAAAATTGTTCGGCTGAAATGGATATTTTCACACGGGTTCAAGGTCAGCTGATTTTCAATCAAGGTTGCCATCCGGGAAAACAACTAAAAAAAAAAAAAAAATTTAAAAAAAAAATAAATAAAAAGGAAAACAAAACAACAAATAAGTCTCGTTAAATTACAGACCAATCTTGCAATTACGTTAATGGACTTTTAGAAGAAGGAAAAAAAAAGTCCAAAAAAACGTTCAGAACACAAAGAAATTGTAAAATACTTGTGCAATTTTCTAATGTTTAATTTTTTTCTTCTTCACAGTTGATTAAATAGCTGACTAATCTGAGAAAATACGTGAGTGTCAGTTTTCTTATGTCAAGTACGATGAAGAAAAAAAAATGATTATTAAATATGGAAGTTGATAATATTAAAAATAATTCCAACGCTTATCTATGTCGGATGTTTATGCATGCATAGATATGAAAGAAGAAAAAAACCCATAAAAAACATGTCTAAAGATTTCTCTTTAAAAGTTGTATTCAACGATCTACAGACGATAACAATGAGTAGCATAAATCACAATTTTCAGACATAAAATTTCATTTAACGTTTACGTTATGGCCAAACTGCGCCAGAGAGTCTGGGACAATGCCAGCCTTACCAAGTAAGTGGAATTACGCGGTTCGTAGGGAGCTCTTAATTCCTGGTAGTCGGCAATTATTCGGATGAAAGAAGACAAACAACACAAATGGAAAGTATACACATGTATTAAACAAAGGTACAAAAATTGCTGCAAATTTGTTGGCATTTGCTACAAACACTTATCTTGAGGGGTGAAATTAACAGTTCGTTGAGATGGCGCTAAAAAGGGATTTCTACTCGCCGTCGTTTGGAATGTTGTTGAAACGTCTCTACACGTGAAAGTTCTTAGGATAAGTAAAGTGTTGGGGAGTGCCTTTTTTGAGTAACTCGCCTGGTTAATTGCCCTTTGAAATGGGTGGTGGATGGAGCCCTTGTTAAAGTGACTCCTCAGGTCGACTGCCTTCAGATAAGTGTTGCAGTTTGGTTTTGACGCCAACAACGTATGTTGGCGAATCTCCCCCTAGCGGCAGGGGAAGATAATTCTACTATCAGTTTTCTGATATAAGAGAACCAAACTGTGCGTCTACAAAGCATGCATTCTCAGTACTCTCCTCAACAGTAGCGAAACCTGGATCACATATTCATGCCACGAGAGGAAACCGGACAATTTCCACGTCAGATGCCTACGCCGTATTCTACGCATACGCTGGTAGGACAGAGTGCTAGAACGAGCACGCATGAACATCATGTCCACCATCATCTGAGACGCCTGCGCTGTCTTGGTTACGTCAGGAGGATGGACAATGGCCACATCCCCAAAGACCTACTGTATGGCGAATTTGTAGAAGGCACCCGACCGGTAGGGAGACCATGCCTGCACATTAAAGATATCTGCAAGAGAGACATGAAGACATGCCACATCAACACCAACACATGGGAGGCTTGTGCAGAAGACCGTGTGAGCTTGCGCCTCCTCGTCAAGCAAGGAACGAAAAGGAGTGAAAAAGAGAGGAAAGTAGCCGTCACAGAAAAGAGAGTCAGAAGGAAGGAGAGACAACAGCAACTCCAGCAAGCATCACTGTTTGTTTGCAGTCCCTGCATCAGAGATTGCCATTTAAAAATTGGTCTGTTCAGCCACTCACGCAGTTGCAGATAAAATTTATTTTAAAAAGTGGACACTACGCCATCGTCTTTAATAGACGGAAGGAGGCCAACAACTACAAACAACAGACATGAGTAATAGGCAATTGTATTTTTGAAAATAATTCTATTCAAAATTCTAGAGACATAATAGACACTTGTATTTAAAATTGATAATTTTTATTCAGTTTTTATAGACAACAGGATTACAGTCAAGTCACAATGAAAACGTCGGTTTACGCTAGATGAGTGAAGCTAATCAGCGATGAACCTGTCCAATAACAACATCCACAATAAACTCTTCTAATCAAACCCACTTTGGGAGGCTGGAGACCAACTTTAAGGAAGTCTAGAAAGGAACAAGTCATTGTGTCTCGATTACGCATTGGTCATACAAAACTAACGCACTCCTATATACTCAAACAAGAACAACAACCACAATGTGGAACATGTCAAACACCTTTGACAGTTAAACACTTATTCATGGAATGCAGGTTTTTTGCTCACATCAGAAACCGTTATTTTAAAGCAAACAATATGAAATATCTGTTTGAAAATATCAACATGGAAGATATTCTCTCTTTTTTGAGGGAAATAAAATTATACCATAGAATATAGACATGAAACAAATCAATACCATACAACATAATCCCCAATAATGCTAACACATTGTTAAAACCAATTACTAAAAGTATAGATGTAAATACACGATATGTATTACTTCCTTACCGTTAGGCATGACATAACCCCAGACTGTTTGATATGCCGTTAAAATCAATAAACCAACCAATCAATCGTGTGACCACCTAAGTAACAGTCAATTTATTATTTTTTTTGCATAATTTTCAGTGGATCACCTTCCTAACCCAGTCGTGCCTCGCTTTATATTCTCGCTGTGCTCGTTTGCTACATTCGTTTAATACATGGTTTATGGTCTCATTTCTGTCACCACACACTCTACATTTACTGTTCTGTTGTGTCTTATTAATTTTTGCTTTGATATAATTTGATATACTTTGTTCTAATGGTACTGTTTTATGCAGCAATTATTAGTGATTCAGTTTCTCTCTTGGGGTTTCCTCTTCTTAACCATGTACAAGTCTTTTGATGTGCAACCTCTCGCATTTGACATTTGAAGTACCAATATAATTGTTTTTCTTCCCATTTCTGTTTTCTTGTTTTCGTTGTTTTTCTATTTGTCCATATGTTGCAGCTGCTGTTATTGACTGCCGTAAGTAATCTTTCTTTTCTCTTTTTTGTGTAATCCTCGACTCCTTGGGTCGTGGCATCTACGCAATCTTCGATGTTGGCAAGAACTCTTCCACCTTTCTTGATACATGTAGCCTATCTCTATCATCTCTAGAGTGTAAGATCTTGTGCACTCTCATTAATTTTCTAATCTTTTGGTGAATCTGTCTGAGATAATTATGGCCCAGACTATCTTATAATGAGTACGGCCCGGATATCTATTCATTTCATGAGATTTCTGCAGCTGAGCTTGGTTTCTAGGTGTTTCCTTGTTCTTCTGAGGTATCATTTTTTAAAACTTTTCCTTTAATCTCTGTTTGATAGATAGTGTCTGCATCTAAAATTCCTAAGTATTTGTAACTTTCGTTTTCATTAAGTGTTTTTATAGTGGCTTGATTTGGTAGTTCTATTCCGTCCATTAGTGTTCTTTCCTTTTTTTCAATAGACATGATTAATAAACAATTGTATTAATAGCGCTTTATTCAACATTCTACAAACAACAGAACGAATAGACATTGGTTTTTCAAATAAGATGTTTATTCAATCTTCTAGTGACAACGGGAACAACTCATAGACAATTGTATTTTTAAAAAAGTGTTTAATTCAACATTCTACAGACAAGAGACTTAAATAATCAACTATTGTATTTACAAAAAGTTTGTATTCAATGTTCTACGGACAATAGACATGAGTAATAGACAATTTTATTTAAAATAGAAAATAGCCCTCATTTTAGCAACCACTGCCGGACTATTTCGACTCTTCAATTGTATCCCTACGAGTATACATACCTGATTCTTTGTGTGTGTGTGTGTGTGTGTGTATTTGTGTGTGTGTGTATGTGCGTGCACGCGCGTGTGTGTGTGTGTGCGTGCGTGTGCGTGCGTGTTTGTGTGTGTGCGTGCGTGCGTGCGTGTGTGTGTGTGTATGTGCGTGCGTGTGCGTGTGTGTATAGGGGTTTGTCTCTGCATCCCGTCGCCCCCCAAAAAAAGAACTGGACCTATTGAGACGAACAGACACTACACTTCAATCTTAGCTAAACGAATGAGGAAGCTGGTTGTCTGTGCACCTGAGAGCACATATTGTCATACTATAAAATAATCGAAGTCTATCATCTGATTCGTTTATTATCCTTTATCTTGATGATTTATCATAATAAACATTGAAATTCATTTCCTGAATTTATGGTATGTGAAATTGTGACGTTCTGTTTTTTTTTAAAATCACTTTTACATTTATCAATCTGATGACATCATCAATTATCTCTGTCGGCTGGGGCTTTTAGAATACACCGACTGCACCTCTGTAGAGGGGCAAGCCCCCCTCAAATGGAACCTTGTTGGACGTGGGTGACAAGCTGTGATGCTTACCGATGGGACCCAGATGACTGAGCAATCCATGACATGCAACACATCCCTTTGGCACTTACTTGGGCTCGACGGGAGATCGAAGAGGCCCCCCTCCGATCAATCGGTTGTTCATATCAAGCCCTAGCACCGATATGATTGTCCCGACCCTTTTTATCATATGGGTGCTAGAAGGCAGTGGCTGAGGGTCTTCATGTCCTGGATATAACGTTAAACACTAACTAATGGTGAGGTTCCTGTTCTGGGGAATCTGGAGTACCCATTTATGACTATTGCTCCAAGTCCAGTCTGACCCGGAGTGGTAGTACCCGTTAGGGTCCCATCTATGGGTTAAATAGAAAATGTTTTTATAAAAAAATGAGTTAAAAAATTTCTTCCAAACTATCGCTACGAATGTTTCTAAACTTTGTCGGCATTAAATGACCCACTGTTATAAAACAAGTAGTATGCCGTAAAACAAAACAAACAAAAAATCATCAGTTATCTAATTTATTACCTGTGACTAGTACAAAATAAAAAAACGGCCTCCGGGCGATGTAAAAATAGATTTTTGAAACATATTGCCTGAGGGGTGGGAGTACAAAATTCAATGTCAGCGAGTTTGTACCCTAAGTAAGTAAAATCATCAAATTCATTAAAGATTAAAAAATAAAACAATTTCAAATGTAAACTTTAAATATGTATTAAAATAAAACAAACTATATATAGATATATAATACCAGTCATGTATTTATTAAAACTTGTTTTAAAAAACAATGAGGACTATCTAATGTTGCATGTTCAAATTTTGAGTGTATTTATTCTATGGTATAACGATTTTAGGTAATGTGACGTAAGCAGTGACGTAATTTTTATTACAGACAAAAACCGGAAGCGAATCTCCATTATTAATAGATAAAAACGTATAATACAGCAATCATCATCTTATAAAATAATACCAAGTTCATTAAAATTGGTTAATCTAAAGAAAATCTATTTGTTTGAGATCATTTCCTATCTTGAAATAAAGATTTTTAAGCCATTCATGTGAGATGTTAAAAACTGCAGCGTTTGAAGTGCAAATACAAAATATTTGATATTAACTTGATTTTATAGTTCAACAGACCCCGGCGCTATCAAGTATCCCTATTTAATACAAATAATATTCACTCAATTGTATGGTTTCTGGTAACACTATCTAATATCAATATTGTATACACAATTATATATGTTGATACTTGGTGTCTATCATTTTATCAAACGGGGTATAAACATATATATTGAACAAACAGACTTTATTGTCTAAACAAATAATAAGAGGAACAATCAAAAATTGGATAGGTGAATGTCCTGGGGAAAAGAATATTTGTACACACATCGATGTAAGTCTTTGCTGGTGTGTCCATTGTGTCGGTGTCCGCATGAGAATATCACTTCTGAGTTCGTCCAGCAGTGTCTTGTTCATCTTACTTAGATGGTTTGTGTGATAGGAGACAAGTGGCCGTACAGCTGCCGTTTTTTGGGGGTAGGGGGGATACAGCACGTTAGTTGCAACGCCATGGAGACCCCACCCCCGTTATTTTCTTTGTTTCTTACAAAATCTTTCGTAGTACAGAGAAAAATCATTTATTATTATTATTATTACTAGCAAAATAAAAAGACACCCTCCGGGCGATGTAAAAATAATTTTTTGAAAGATATTGCCTGAGGGGATGGGAGCTGAAAATTCAATGTCATAGAGTGTGTACCATAAGTATGTAAAATCGTCAAATTTATTAAAGGAGTAAAAAAAGTTAAAAAAAGAAAGAAAGAAAGACAATTTGAAATGGAAACAGTTCCGATAACTTTAAATATTATATTAGAATAAAACAATCTATATATAAATATATAACGCCGGGCATCTATTTATTGAAACAATAAGGATTGTCTAACGTTGCATGCTCACATTTTGAGTATATTTATTCTATGTTAGGACGTTGGATTATGTGTTGGGTAATGTGACGTAAGCAGTGATGTAATTTTTATTACAGACAAAAACCGGATGCGAATCTCCTTTATTATTATTATTATTATTATTATTATTATTTACTCTATATCGTTGTATAATTGCTCTGGTTCGAAAATTGTTATGTCTACTAACCTTTAGCAGAAGCGCGTGGTGTAATGGTTAAAGTCATGGGAAATGGACTCGTCGCCCCGAGTTCAAATCCTGGATGTGGTAACTGCATTTCACTTAGTGCTAATACCCTTGGGAAAGGTATGAATCCTACTCTCCCTCCAGCTATCGATAAATAGTAGGGCAGACTGGGCTCTTTAACCTTGATTAGGGAACCCGTCTAGGAGAAGGAAAACTCTGAATTCAAACCTGTTGAACTCTGCTTAAGAAATTGACCTTGTGTCACATCCTACTCGTGCGGAGGGGTTGGTAAATATATATATGATAAATAGAAATGTCTCTATATTCTTGTCATGACAGTATATCTTTAAAATCTCTTCCTATTTTAAACCGCTCACAGCGGCTCTCCCGCCACCGCGATCCTACCGTAAGCAAAGTACAAAAGCTGATTGTTAGTTCATTATAATTGAGCAAAAGGACTCAAATTACAATAATGATTGGGCTTTATTTGAATAGAGTGAGTTCTCAGGTGACTAGATAGTGGACCATCATACAAGTAAAAAAAAAAAATACCAAGAAATTTGGTACAACCGAAAGGGAAATTTGGTAGGTTGATAATGACTCGCATTTGAGCATATTTATGTCTTTTGATTGCTGTAATGAACCTAGAATCATGAATCAAGATATAGTGGTACTAAATAGACAATATAGAGAACCGGATGGTGGCTAAACTTGCAAATCGAGCGGAAAATTAATGCGGCCCAGAAAAAACAGAACCCACATTTTTGTAATAAAACTGTTAATTTTAACTAGGGGGTTTAGGGTTAGGGTTTAGGGTTAAGGTTTAGGGTTTAGGGTTAGTTTAATGGGAAAATAAATAAATAATTTAGGTTCTGTTTTTTTCTGGGCCACCCTAATTTTCCGACCGATTTGCATGTTTAACCCGGATGTTCACCCCGCGACCTTCGAGAATTATATTGTAAAATGATCTGTTCGCAGGGAAGCTTCATGCAGCCATTCGATAAAATAAATCGACACAAAATGGGATATTTTCAAACCAATCAAAGGTGTTCGCGCCCAAATACAAAGTCATTACGGCTGTTGAAAGGAATGATAGTTGGTGTCTATCATTTCCTCAAACATGGTATAATATAAATATTGAAAAATCCCGACAAAGAGTTATAACAAATAGACTTTATTGTCTAATTCTAACAGAAAAGAATATAAAACAGGATAGTTGAATAGGATCATATTACTTTTAGGCACCCCTTTTTGATATCAATCAAGAAAGGACATGTTTTTCATTTACACCGTCAATATCCGGTTGTTTATTAGGGGTTAGGGTTAGGGGTTAGTTTTTATAATTTAAAAAAAATCTAAAAATCGTCTGTTAAAACAACCGGATATTGACGGTGTAAATAAAAAACATGTCCTTTCTTAATCGAGATCAAAAAGGGGTGCCTAAAGGTCATATGGTCCGTTGAATGTCGTAAGGAAAAGTATTTGTTGATGGACTTGAGGCTACTAAATGGAGAATAAATGTTACCACTCCGGGTTAGCTCAGTCGGTAGAGCGTTCGGCTAGAAACCACAAGGTTCCTGGTTCGATATCGGCCCTCGCCAACTCAGCGTATGAGAGCACAGGGATCTGTGTGGTAAAGTAAGAAGCTGATGGTAGGTCCACCTCAGAGGCAAAAACAATCTCCTTGGTCTAGCGCTATGAAAAGGAGATAGACTCCCTCGCTGTCTGGCTGATATCAACTTTAGGCCACCCCGACGACTACCGTGTAGAAATTCATTGCGTAATAAGTATGTGGAAGTGACGCAGCTGCTGCGAGGAGTCTCTCTGAAACAATAGGGTGTAGATGTGTCCGTTTAACTAGTACCCAGAATGCCTGCGGCTGTGTGGCCAAACCCTTCAGACGTAAAGAAAAGCGACACAACTTGTGGGTTATCTATGACGGCTGGAGAGTCTACGAGAAAGAGTCTTTTGATTTTGAGAGCACTGCCTTTTTTATACTACCGATCGCAACGCCACCTAACGGAAAACTTAACAAGTAACAGCAGTTGTCTATAAAAGAGATATGTTTTCAATTCAAGGCAGAGGAGCTCAGATTACAGGACGTGTTAGGCTGGATCAACAGTTACTTATTTACGTATTATTACGTATTATTACGTATTTACGTATTACACCTATTTAATATCATCATCATGTCGTGCAGGCAGCACGGATATCCATGACAATCTCTCACCAACCTTCCCTATCATTCATCGCCCTTAGGAATTCTTCCGAGCAGCAGCCAGTATCTTTACATCTCTCGAACCGTGAACGTGCAGGAATTTTCTGAGATTTAAGAAACAGAAAAAGCGGTGAAATTTTATTAATTTAAAAAAATTAATTTTGTAAAATTTAATGTTCCTAACTGTTAAAAAAATTATACTTTAATTTTGTTTCTGTATAAGAATTTCAGGCCAAATTCAGCTTATATTTTTTTATACTTGTTCAAAAAATGTCGGGATAACCATTATTTAATATAACTAATCTTATAACACGCTATCACAATAATCAACTTTCAAACAATGTATAAAAAACAACAAAAACAACAAAAAACAACAAAAATAGAACAACTGGGGTTGTCACTTCTAGAATAACCCCAGTCTTAATTAGTGATCATCCTCCACACATTACTACAACCAGCATTACATTTTTTTTGTGTGCCATTGTTTATATTGTGTAATGTGTGAAAATAAAACAGTGTCTTCTTCTTCTTCTTCTTCTTCTTCTTCTTCTTCTTCTTCTTCTTCTTCTTCTTCGGTGGATGAGCAGTTCATGACTTGCAATACTCAACTTTGGCCCTATCTTGAGCTAGACGGGCGATCGGAGAGGCCCCCTCCGATCAATCGGCTGGTCACATCAAGCCCTAGCACCTATATGATTTTCCCAACCTTATTGTCCTTATGGCAACCCCCAACCCTTTTTATCATATGGGTGCTAGAAGGCGGTGGCTGCGGGTCTACATGTCCTGGGAATGACGTTAAACTCTATCTGATGGTGAGGTTCCAGTTTTGGAGGTTTGGGGAATGTGGAGCACCCCTTCATCACCGTTTCTCCCTGGTCCACTCTGACCCGGATGGTAGTACCTGTTAGGGTCACATCTATGGGTTGAATAGAAAAACATGAGTTTATAAACAAAATTGTATTATGCATTAAGAATTAATTTATTTCTCAACTTTGTCGGCATTAAATGACCCACCGAGGTTGATATGCTGTAAAACAAAACAAACCAAACCAAAATTCTTCTTCTTCTTCTTCTTCTTCTTCTTCAACAACGCTATAGACCTCGTCTAACTCTTCACCACGTTTCCGACTTCTCACCATCTACCACGCCAACACGCTACCGAACTCTCACCTCATACCACACCAACCCCATCGTTTTACCTATCAAACAGACTCTTAAATACCGCTGTATTTTACTATCCACTTCACTTTGAAACTCACGCACTCACGCACATACATATAAAAATAATATCTCCAAATGACATTTGATATCTAAAAGTCTTTATCCAAAAGTATTGTTTATCTTTCTCTTCAGAAACATTTCATAAATATTGTAGATTTATATAACTTTTGTTATTGTTAAAAGCAGCCTTTACTATCTAATTCTTCCGTGTATATGCGTACTAACATAGAAGTTATTTACCTCTACAAACCCATTAACCTCTTCAAAGACTTAGTCGAAAATAGAGGTATACCTTTATTTGTTTGATGTGTCTTTAGAAATTAAATAAAAACGCTTCTTTAATCATAGAGATGACTACGTTATTCGTGTTATCGGTTTTGTTTTACGGCAAATTCACCATTTTCGGGTCATTTAATGGCGAATCAAATCATTTTGATAAAGTCAGGTTGCTTACAGTACCTTCTATTTCTTAAGTGATCACCTAATTTATCTATTGAGTAGGCTCATCTATGTAATTATACTGGTGTTCACACAAAATACGACCGTTGCCATCTTGCAACACCCACTGGTTAAAATGAGACTATCGAAATGAGTGTCGTCACCCCAGTTAAATAATGGACCGTTTCATTTTTTATTATAAAGAAAGAAAGGGAAAAAAAAGGAAATGCTACACAGAAAAATATGATAAGAGAGAAAGAAAGGAAGAAACAAAGAGAGGGAGGGAAAGATAGAGAGAGAGGGTGAGCGTGCGGAATCTGTTTCAGTCGAACATAATGAAAACATGAAAAGAAGGAAAGAAATAAAAAAGAAAAGAGTGAGACAGGGATAGTTAAATGAAGATGATTATACTTTTTACATATTGAACTATTTTGCCATAGCTCTTAAGTTAATATATTAAACGTTGTAATAATCAAATGTCCATACTGTGGTATATGTTTTGGTCCCGCTAGTCACTGTTAACTTCGGAGATCTAGCGGGAATTTTAGCGTTACTTGACCGTAATCTTGTTATCTGTGTGTCGTTGAAATGGATCATTTCATTTTTTTATTAGAAAGAAAGAAAGGGAAGAAAAAGGAAATGCTACACAGGATAAATATAATAAGAAGAAAAAAGAAAGAAAGAAACGAAATTGAAATTAAGTATTGTATAATATGTATCTTTTTTTAAATAGCTCTTTAGACCGTTGCAATAATTTTTATAGTAGTCTGATGTCTGTAAAATATTGAATTAAGATTGTTTTTATTTTAAATAAAATTGTCTATTATTCATGTCTATTGTTCGTAGAACATTAAATACAAACTTTTATTTATAAATACAATTGTTGATTATATAAGTCTGATGTCTGTAAAAATGGAGACATCAAACTCTAAGCCAGTAGAATAATTCACATACCAAGGTAGTAATATCTCATCCACAGAAAGCGATGTTAATAAACGAATAGGAAAGGCATGGTCGGTCACAAACAAACTATCAGTCATATGGAAATCCGAACTCACTGACTAGTTAACGCGACAATTCTTCCAGGCTGTGGTTGTATCAGTGCTGCTGTATGGCTGCACCACTTGGACCCTAACGAGGCGCATTGAGAATAAGATAGATGGGAGCTGCACAAGAATGCTGCATGTGGTCATGAACAAATCGTGGAAACAGCATCCCACGAGGAAGCAGTTGTACGGCCACCTGCCCCCTATCTCACAAACCATCAGAGTGAGACGGACAAGGCATGCTGGAAATTGCTGGAGGAGCAAGGATGAACTCATAAGCGACGTTCTCCTGTGGAAGTCAACACATGGACATGCTAATGTGTGTCGCCCACCAAGGATCTACATTGACCAACTCTGCGAGGATACTGGATGCTGCACAGAGGACTTCCCTGGGACAATGAATGATGGGGAAGGTTGGCGAGAGATTGTCATAGATATCCATACTGATTGCGTGACTGATAAAGATGATGATGATGATGATGATGATGATATGCTGTTAAAAATCCAACCAACCAACCAACCAGCCAGTCAACCAACCAACCAATAGAATACAGAGTAATTACTCACGATTCCGTGTTTCACATCTCCGATCAAAAGGTGAGTTGGTAATCCACACACGTCCGATATATTCAATGTTGTGTACTTTTATACTTTCTCGTAGTCACGTGATAACAAAGTTGATGGTATGATAATAATCCACGTGACTTAATCCGGTACCAAATTAGAAAACAGATACTTCCTGTCATGTCAGCATCTCGACACGAACCCGATCTTTTGTTTCACAGTTTATTTGAGTGCGGAAAGGTTATAATCAAATATTTCACCTTCAGGCACAACCTACAATTACTTGAAAATTCATGATAGGTACGGCACTTTTAAGAGTCATTGATTCAGGGACAAACAGCACACACACACACACACACACACACACATATATATATATATATGAATGAATGAACAAATAAAAGGTTTAGCTTTTATTTATTTACATGGGAACAATATTTACAACCAAGGGTTTCCTGCTAACGCATTCGTCAGGTAAATGAAATATCTTTTTTTAAAGGACAAAAATGGTATGAATGGTTAAATGTGTGCGTTTTTTTCTAACTGTATTCTCGTGTTGCATTTTATATATATATATATATATATATATATATATATATATATATATATTTACCAACCCATCCACACGAGTAGGATGTGACACAAGGACAATTTATTTTCGGAGTTCAACGGGTTTGAATTCAGAGTTTTTCATTCTCCTAGACCAGTTGCCTAACCAAGGTTAAAGAGCCCAGTCTGTCTTACTATTTACCCATAGCTGGAGGGAGAGTAGGATTTCGCCAGGTAGCACTTCTAATTGTATATAATGATAATTTTAGTTCATATGTGTGTGTGTATGACTGTTCATATATACGTGTGTTAAAGGAAATACTCTATGATACATGCGATTTGATATAGCGTTTTACGACTGGATTAAAATTATATGTTTAATGTCCATATTTTCGAATTCTAAAAGAGAAAAGAAAAAAAAGAAACACTCATTACCATGTAATGTTCGAGTGAGTAGCATTTTAAATTTAAGAGAGTTTTATAATTTGCTTGAAGCATTGTGTATATATTGGTTAGGAGGTTGATTTAGAATGCAGGTGTAAATAAAAAATAATAATAAGGTAACAATGGTGTTGTCAGTTAACCTGTATTTTATTTGTAATTTAAGATAAAAAATGAAACTCTTCTTACCTTTGGCTGGGAAGAAAGTGGCGCCCAAAATTGAATTTCTTTTTATAATAGTGCAGACAGGAAGTGGGATTGGTGGGAGTGGAATAGAGCTATATATAAGCTGAATTTTTTGGCGGTCAGCAGTTCGTTATTGAGAAGGCAAGCGTTTGTGAGCTGATCTGATAACATTATTCTTGAATTTTCGAGATAAAATCTCTTTCTCAAAAGATCACTGGAAATGAAGTAGTCTAGTTATGGCATTTCTTGTAGTCTAGTTATGGCATTTCAATTATATAAAAAATACACCATTTTCAAAAAAAAAAAAATTTAAAAAGAAATGCCATAACTAGACTATTTCAGTTCCAGTGATCTTTTGAAAAAGAGATTTTATCTAGAAAATTCAAGAATAAAATACAGGTTAACACACAACACCATTGTTACCATATTATTATTATTTTTTATTTACACCTGCGTTGTAATAGCCTTCTAAATCACCCCCCTAACCAATTTAAATTTAGCTTTTTAATATTTTATTCGTTTTCTTAAATTCTTCTTAAAATAACAATAGATATTTTTTTTTAAATTCTCAATTAGTCCATATGTAAAAGTTCGTGAACCTTCACCTGGTACAATATATGCGAATATTTTTTTGAGAGTGAAAGAGAAACAAAACGCCACTGATTCGCCATCTTGGAGACCTCTCGTCTGTTCTAAACTGTGTATGTGTGTGTTGCTACGCTAAAAGTATTAGCAATAAACTGTAAGTCTAAAGAAAGTGTTAGAATTAGACAGTTAGAACAGTTTGAATTCAAGGCAAAAGCGGGCAAGTTCATATAAAAGATTTTTTTCTTTGACAATCGAGCCGAGGATTGAAACACAATAAATTTATTTTTCCCATGGTGCTTTGCAACTTGATGAAAAACGGTACAGCCATGATATGCTCAAGGATTTCTTTTTAATTTTCCATATATAATAAAATTCACTCTGGTTCTTTCACTTAAATCTTTCTTTTTTTCTTTAGTTATTTTTCTGTGTTGGTTCATCTTTGGAGTCATTCTTTCTTTCTTTTTTTTTCTTTTTTTCTTTTCTTAGTTGGAGGCCGGTGGTGTAATGGTTATAGTCGTAGGAAATGGGCTCGTCGACCCGAGTTCAAATCCTGAACGAAGCTACAGTTCTCATACCGCTTATATCCTAGGGAAATGTATGAATCCAACTACTCTCCCTCCAGCTATGGGTAAATAGTAGGACAGATTGGGCTCTTTAACCTTGGTTAGGCAACCAGTCTAGGAGAAGGAAAACTCTGAATTCAAACCTGTTGGGGTGGTCACTACTAGAATAGGCACAGTCCTAATTAGTAATTTATTTCACAAATGAAAATATTTTTTTTCTAATGGCATGGCAACATTTATGGGTTATTATGGTTTCCAAGATCTTTCCTTTGTGTCTAATTAAGCTAGTCTTAAATGGTGACTCACTTAAAAATATATTGGTTAATTTCTTTTTCACCAGCCTTTTTCCTCCTTCCACTTTTCCTTTCTCCTCCTATTTTTCCCCCTTTTCTTCTTTCTACCTTTCCTTTCTCTTCCCTTGTTTCTCTCTTTTCTGTTTCTTTCTGCTCTCCTCCTACTACTACTCTCACTGACACCGGTCACTTAATGACCAGTTCACTCTCTTCAGGTAAGTGGCTGATTTTATCTCCAACCATCTCACACACAGTGCATTAAATTCCCCTATGAGAAGACTAGTCTACCTTCCTTCTAGCTTCTTGTTATTTCTAGCACGTCGATAAGTACTTTTTGATCACAGTTATTTAAATCCATCACCGAGGGAGAACTGTGGTGATTACTATTTTAATTTTTTTGGGTATTGTCCTCATCTTTACCGTGATATATAAAAACACAACGATTCAACCGTTGTACCCTATGGCTTCCTTCAGTTGTACCTTGTCCGATCCAGCATAACATTGATTCAACCTGGGAACTCATTTTGAATTGATTAACTTACGAACATCTCATTCCAAAAATAACATGATTGCTGTTGTTATGGATCCAATGGAAGAAAATTAAATATTTTTATAAAAAAAAAATTTCCGCAAATGGGATTATGTTTTTAATTTTTTTCATATATTTTACATTAGTGGCACGTATTTCAGATCTTCTGATATCTTCTCCAGGCTTCGATTAACCATATTCTGTGTCCGTATATAAATATGTTTACACACACACACACACACACACACACACACACACACACACATATATATATATATATATATATATATTAGTGCTTTAAAAAGACTCACTAAAAGATTCGTTATATAAAAAAATGTATATATATTACCATAGAAACCACTAATAAAATTCTGTACACCCCCAAAAATTTACATATATATATATATATATATATATATATATATATATATATATATATCCTTAGTCTTATAGGTCACATGGTTTAAACAAGCTCGTAGTAAAGAGGAACAAATCATTTTATATGATACTAGAAGCGGCTACCCGACGTCGCCTGGGTAGAGGGGGATTTTTAAAGTTAGTCCCGCATATCCATTATTACTGAATCTTGACTTGATATCCTCGTCGGATGCCCCATTTAAATCCTTATTTAAAAAAAAATAGACCTTGCATTGATCCAGCTACTCTGAAAAGAAATGTTAATGTCAACTATCTAAAATATTAAATGAAAAAAGATCCATGCTGTTATCATTTAAATGTTATTCTTTAATTATCTTCACGAATATAAATCAAATCTCTATTATTTTGCTAAATAAACAAGCTCTGGCGATATTTAATGTGTATGTATATTTATTTGTCGTTAATTGTTTTATTTTCGAAGTTTCCTCCGGACATACACTTATACACACAACTGCCCTTTATATATGTATAGATTAATTACTGAATAAGAATGAAAAATAATTATATGGATAAAGGAGGTGGACGTACTGTCAATATTAGAAGAAGAAGAAGAAGAAGAAGAAGAAGAAGAAGAAGAAGAAGAAGAAGAAGAAGAAGAAGAAGAAGAAGAAGAAGAAAAAGAAGAAGAAGAAGAAATAAAGATCGAATAAAGGTTAAGTAAAAAAAAAAGATCAATTTTTAAGAGCGACGTCTCAAAAAATAAATCAATTCTGCTTACCTACTTCCTTTGCAACAAATGATCGGAATGTGGTGAAGCGGCCATTTTGTCTTTGGCTTTTAAAAAAAATTCATTTCCAAATTGAATGTATTCGCGGGAAAAGAAAAACACACACTCACAGACACAGACACATAGACACACACATACACACGTACATGGACATACTTACATATATATATATATATATATATATATATAATATATATATATATATATATATATATATATATAGAGAGAGAGAGAGAGAGAGAGAGAGAGAGAGAGAGGGGGGGGGCGAGTGAGAGATTTTGTTGAGTTTGCAAGCAACAATGTTTAATTTTGTAATTTGATGAAGTAGTGACTCGAATGAAAAAAACAAACAAATAAATCGAAGGAGGGAAAAAACTGTTTCTGTTTCGCCATCTTGCTCACATACGAAAAGACAAAGGAAACAGGCCACCCCCTCTCTCTTTTCTCTCTGAACAAGACACTGCTAGAGAAGTAAGGATGAATTCTGGATGCCGTGCGTAAGACCTGCCAGGAATGATATATATATATATATATATTTGGAGGATATGTGCATAATTGAAGTCATAGCTAATTTTTGAAAATTAATTAGTTAATAATTAATGAATTTAGGCGAGCATATATGGGAGACTGCTCCGTGTGTGAATCGAAACCTCGACTGCCAAGCTGACAGGTGGAGATTCTAACCACTACACCAGCTTACCAATCCCAAATTCTTCGTCCGTTTTGAAATTATTTATACTAGCAAATATATGCCCCCTCCGGGTGCAAGTATTTAAGTTTTAATGTAATAAAATATTGTATTAAATTAGAAAGGCTAATGAAACTAAATAAGAATACAGATAAAAAGATTTGAAACAGAGGGGGTATAATAAAAGATTTGAAACAGAGGGAGCATAATGAAAATCTGAAACTTACACTTCCATCACTCTCGTCTTTCATTGTTATTTTTCTAATTTAAGTATTTAGTTATAAGAGGAAGTAAAGAATAAAATGACAGTTATTTTATCTTGTTAATGGATTTCATTTAAGATTTATTGAGAGACTTTTTCTTATATTCATTAAAATAAAACCAAAACAGTTAGAAATCAATAATACTAAGCACATATTTATTAAATTCGATTTTTTAATATTAATATGCAAATTAGCCTTCCCGTTCACACTGTAAACCGCTATTTTTTTGTATATATAAATATAATTGCATGTTATCAGTACACATAGTTAACAGTATTAATAATGTAAGACAATTTTTATTAATAATTGATTTAGATAAAAATAAAATCATGGAGAATGTGATGTCAATAACTAAGAGAATTGTGACTTGAGTAGGAATATATACAGACAGAAAAACACACAATCTCCATTATAATAAGATTTAACTTTTTATTGACTTGCTATACGACAGTATGAAAGTACGTAAATAAACATTGTGTTTATTTGATATAACTTTTAGCCGACAATTTTTGGAGGATATGTGCTTAATTGAAGTCATACCTAATTTTTGAAAATTAATTAGTTAATAATTAATGAATTTAGGCGGGCATATATGTTCAAATGTAAGGTAAAATAGATCGAGAAAAAATGTCAATTCCTGAATGTACATTTCGACCTATTAGATCTCATCAGCAATGTTATGGACATGGGAGACTGCTCCGTGTGTAACTCGAAACCTCGACTGCCAAGCTGATAGGTGGAGATTCTAACCACTACACCAGCTTGCCAATCCCAAATTCTTCGTCCGTTTTGAACTTATTTATATTTCACTTTTTATTGACTTGCTACACGACAGTATGAAAGTACGTAAATAAACATTGTGTTTATTTGATATAACTTTTAGCCGACAATTTTTGGAGGATATGTGCTTAATTGAAGTCATACCTAATTTTTGAAAATTAATTAGTTAATAATTAATGAATTTAGGCGGGCATATAGGTTCAAATGTAAGGCTAAACAGATCGAGAAAAAATGTCAATCCCTGAATGTACATTTCGACCTATTAGGTCTCATCAGCAAGGTTCCGAGTCACATTCTTCTTGTATAAATTTGATAAAAATAGCATGATATATACATTAAACTAGCATTAATAGTTAAAAGAAAATATTAAAAAAATATGATGTACTTAAAATTAAAGGCCGTTGGAAATAAAGCATTAGAAAAATGCTTTATTTTTTTTCGGGAATTCCTATTCCATTTATCTGGCGACAGAAATAAAATTATCTATTTGCCAGGTTGTTAATACATCTGTGAGATATAAACATTTTATTTCCTTTTTTGTATTTCAAAATCTACAATATTGACCTGAAGATGTTTGGGGCAAAACATTTGTGTCTCTTTAAGGAAATAGTGTAAACACACACACACACACACACACACATATATATATATATATAAATATATATATATAATTAACGTAAGTAGGGTCCTGATGAAATCATTTCAATTTAATTGAAACCATGATAGACCCTGTATTTTTCCTCTAACAATATTATTAGTATTATTTGTGCTCTATATTTTTGATATATTGAGCACGGTTGGATTATTTACTGATGCCACTGCAACGGAAAGTTTATTATATATATATATAATATATATATATATATATATATATATAATTATGTAATGTTCTTGTGAATGTTTTTGTTTGTCTTTGAAGCATTGGAAAAAAGAACAAAAACAAGAAAAACAGAACAAAAAATCAGAATTTTTTATATATTCAACCGTGGCTTTGTTCCTGATTTAATCTATTCCGATATTTCGGGTGAACATTCACCCCTTTTCAAGGTAATAACAAGACAGTCTGGAGAAAACAAAATGAAATGTTGTATATGTAGGCAAAAAAGTAATTAAATGAAGTGAACGGATTTGGCGTTTTTTAACCGTTAATTTTCTTTCGATATATATATATATATATATATATATATATATATATATATATATATATATATATATAAACTCGTCATCCTGCACGTGGGAAATGCAATACACTTAGCGCTACTCTCCCTCCAGCTATGGGTAAATAGTAGGGCAGACTGGGCTCTTTACCCTTGGCTAGGCAACCGGTCTAGGAGAAGGAAAACTCTGAATCCCAACCTGTTGAACTCCGCTTAAGAAATTGACCTTGTGTCACATCCTGCTCGTGCGGAGGGGTTGGTAAATAAATATATATAAACTCGTCAGACAAGAAATGTCTGTTGAGTTCAACAAAACATGCACACAGACACACAGACATATATATATATATATATATATATATATATATATATATATATATATACGCATTTTTTCTCTACCTTAGATGTTTCTTTTCTTAAATTCGATACTTCAATAATTAAGTGTAAATGTTGCAATAATACTTAGTCATAGAATCATTACATAACTCTATATCCATGCGAAAATCCGTTAAAAGTTATGACAGAATAGAATATATCTGCACATTTGATGGCCACTATATATACAATCTCATATATATATATATATATAATTATATATATATATATATATATATAACCAATCAACATCCAGCATCCCCTCTAAAAAAGAACAACCTGCAGCCAGAAAATCACCACTGTCCCCAGAGAGTCATGAAGAAGGGAGAAATTACAATCCCGAAAATTCACTACTACTAAATAAAAGAAACTTAAAAAAACAACCGAGATTTCTGATATTTATTCTCAGATGAATATATTATGATAACTAAATTATTATAACTAGCAAAATAAAAAGACACCCTCTGGGCGATGTAAAAATAATTTTTTGAAAGATATTGCCTGAGGGGATGGGAGCTGAAAATTCAATGTCATATAGAGTGTGTACCATAAATATGTAAAATCGTCAAATTTATTAAAGGATTAAAAAAAAAAAAAAAGAAAGAAAGACAATTTGAAATGGAAACAGTTCCGATAACTTTAAATATTATATTAGAATAAAACAATCTATATATAAATATATAACGCCGGAAATCTATTTATTGAAACAATGAGGATTGTCTAACGTTGCATGCTCACATTTTGAGTATATTTATTCTATGTTATTACGTTGGATTATGTGTTGGGTAATGTGACGTAATCAGTGACGTAATTTTTGTTACAGACAAAAACCGGAAGCGAATCTCCATTATTAATAGAAGATATAGTACATTAATGCTTCACATTAATGCCCAAACCTGATATATGTACTTCCCCAAAAAACGGATACAGATACAAAAATATCTCAAATATATATAATATATATATATATATATATATATATATATATATATATATATATTAGAGAGAGAGAGAGAGAGAGAGAGGGGAAGGGTTGTATAAAATTCATAGCACCATGAGAATCTATTGGCGGGAAACTCAAATACACTGCGATTTTTTTGCCACCACACAAAGCCTATTGAAGTCTCATAACAATGGCTTACGAAACGTGGCTTTACACCAAGAAGTTCAATGAAATAACTCTTTCTGTCTGGCTTTTTTCCTTTATTTATATTTTTCATTCTATTTCTCTCTTCTTATTTGTTTATTTTTTTTTTCACACAGAATCTATATCTTGCTTTATTGTCACCAGAGTTTCATATACATTTCTTTGTTGGTGAACAATTTTATTCATGGCGACTGCGTATAAAAGTGTTTGTAGTAAGATTATTACTGTCCGTTTTCAAACCATTGCTATAAAAAAGTAAACAACAAACAAATGGACACAAATACAAACAAACAAACAAACAAAAAAAGGCAGTAAAAAAAAACAACAAAAAACAAAAAAAAACATTGAATTATTTGCTTGCTTTCAGAATGTACACTTCTTTTACGTACAGAATACTTTTATTCAACAAATCAAGTCACACTTTATAATCAAATAGAAATATGCATATCCAATTGAATTTATATAAAACAAATTCACTGTAGAAGTGTAAGGATGAAAATAAACCTAAACGCGAAAAACTTTCCAGCATTTTTTAAATATTCGTTTTCAAAAATAGTATAGTTCCATGTGTAAGAGTCCATGTCTAGTGAAATGTGTCTAAGTGTATAATATATATATATATATATATATTATATATATATATATATATATATATATATAATACATAACATCTCTTATTATAATGGAGATTGTGTGCTTTTATGTCTGTAACCGAAACTATATTACTATTCAAGTCATAATTTCCTTATGCATTTACGTCACATTCTCCATGATATTGTTTTTATTTAAACTTCAATTATTAATAAAATTGTTTTACATCACTAATACTGTTGACCATATCTACATGATATTTTCCACGTACCCCACTTGTACGGGTCAGGCACGAAGGCCCTATTTATGTGGGACCACCCACAAGCCGAAGCTCATGGGTGGCGGTGAAAAATTGCGTCGATCCGCGGCATTCCCCCTCAAGAGGGGCGCCTCAGGCACTGGGCAATAAACCCAGCCCTGCCCCTTTAAATCAAGGGGGCAGGTGTTGCCTGGGGGGATAGCCCCCTGGGATCGACGCCGTTAATTATATCAATGGTCCAGAGGCCGAAGCCACTGTTGACCATATCTACATCATAATAATATACAATTGTATTTATATTTACAACAAAATGGCGGTTTATTGTGTGAACGGGAAGGCTAATTTGCATATTGATATTAAAAATGTTATTTTAATAAATATGTGCTTAGTATTATTGATTTGTAATTGTTTGGTTTTATTTTAATGTATATGAGCAAAAATTTCAGGGATAGATCATAAAAGAAATCGATTAATAAGAACAAATAGCTGTAATTATATTCTTACGTCATATTTTAACTAAATGGTTAAATTAGGAAAATTTAGCAATGAAAGATGGGAGTGATGGAAGAGTAAGTTTCAGTTGTTCTATTGTTCAATAATACTCCCCTCTGTTTCAAATCTTTTTATCTTAATTCTTATTTAATTTCATTAGCCTTTCTAATTTAATATAATATATATTATATTAAAACAAACACTTGCACCCGGAGGTGCATATATTTGCTAGTATATATATATATATAATAATATATAATATATATATATATATAATATATATATATATATATAAATATATATATAATATATACATATAAGGTATATATATATTTATAATACATAATATATATATAATAGGCGTTCGGCTAGAAACCACAAGGTTCCTAGTTCGATACCGGTCCTCGCCAACTCAGCGTATGAGTAGCACAGGGATATGTACAGTAAAGTAAGGAGCTGATGGTAGGTGTGGCGCTCCACCTCAGATGCTAAAACAATCTCCTTGGTCTAGCGCTATTGAAAAGGGGATAGACTCCCTCGCTGACTGGCTGATACCGACTTTAGGCCAACCCGACGACTTATAGATTTTAATAGATATATAGACAGATAGATATGATCAGAATGAGATGTACATAGTCAACCTGTACGAGCCTGACAGGCAGCTCTATGAACCGGATTCCCAGCTTTCACAAACTATATATATATATATATATATATATATATATATATATATATATATATATATATATATAGATGTGTTAAGAGTAAGGAAATGAATCCGACGGTATATGTATAGATAAGAGGGTATGAAACACATATTGTTAAAATGAATATATTTTTATATCATTTTCATAGCTAATATTGAACAATATTTAGATTTATATAAAAAATCATCATCAGAGGATAATGAAAATTAGGTCCGTTTTTAGATGTAAATGTTTTTAATCCGGACTCATCGAGAGAGAAGCAGAAAATAATTTAAATTCAAACCAGAAGCATTGTTGTTCCAAAAAGCGTGTAACCCATGCGATCGCTTCGTCTTAGTACATCCGCTGCGTAAGAGTCCATGCGTAAGTAATGTGTTAATGTAGTATAGTGTAGTGTATCCACGCGTAGGAGTATTGGAGATTTTGTAATATAAGGTGTGCGGAGGCCCATCACTTAAACTTATAGACTCTGCCTGGGCGCGTGGTTAAAGCTAGCCAATCAACAGCTCAAATACGTGGTTAGTTAACTATTTAATCACCGATCTGGAAAGCCGTTCCTTTGCACGTTATTCGACATTGACGAACGGACCTGCAACCAAGGACTTTGCACAACGCAAAGATTTTATACAACACTACGCATTACGCAACTAATAAGCATTTTTCGCACACAGTTATATAGGATATTCAGTATTCCTACCTAATCTTATTATAATGGAGATTGTGTGCTTTTCCGCCTGTAACCGAAACTATATTACTACTCAAGTCACAATTCCCTTAGTTATTTATATAATATTCTCAATGATTTTATTTTTCATTTAAACCTCAATTATTAATAAAATTTATTTTACATTATTAATACTGTTAACCATATCTACATACAAATGACATGCAATTGTATTTATATATACAACAAAATAGCGGTTTAAGTGTGAACGGGAAGGCTAATTTGCATATTGATATTAAAAATGTGATTTTAATAAATATGCGCTTAATATTATTGATTTCTAACTGTTTGGTTTTATTTTAATGAATATAAGCAAACATTTCTTCAATAAATCTTAAATGAAATCCGTTAACAAGAAAAAATAACTGTCATTTTATTCCTCACTTCCTCTTTAAACTAAATACTTAAATTCGAAAAAATAACAATGAAAGACGAGAGTGATGGAAGAGTAAGTTTCAGTTGTTCTATTTTTCGATTATACCCCCCTCTGTTTCAAATCTTTTTATCTGCATTCTTATTTAGTTTCATTAGTCTTTCTAATTTAATATAATATATTATTACATTAAAACTTAAATACTTGCACCCGGAGGGTGCATATATTTGCTAGTATTACTAATTTATACACAATTATTCATTTCGTTTAGTTAACGGCATATAAACCTGTTGTAGAGGAGTTAACACCCCTACAAGATGGACTGACCCAGAGCCATATAAGAGTCGACACAGCAGTGACAGAAGGTCGGGAAAAATATTCGGACGAAATTACTGCGTCAACTATAGACATTTGACCCTCCTCATTTTGTACGTTTGTCTTGTGATTGTTACTACTTGTTGTTCTATGTTAAAAATGCTGAATAAAATATATATTCACGCACCATGTGTTCTCTGTGTATCTTTTTCCACCTCAAGGATACAACAAAACCCCTTATGGTTTATTTAATGACAAAGTATATTCTTGTAGGTGAAAGCATATATTCATAAAAGGATTTCTATAAATCCCTAAAGAAGAGCTCAATGTATAATAATCAATAAATTAGATTATATACAGAGCAATATCTAACTTTCAAAGATAGAAAAACTTAAACCGTCATACCGTAATAATTTATTTCGACCAGAAATTCAAAAGATTTTTAAAATTTTAAAATTTTAAGAATCTCTTAAGAATTATTAAAATTTGTAAAACATTTTAAAAAATCTTTTGAATTTCTGGTCAAAATAAATTATTACGTGATAACGGTTTGTTAAGTTTTCTTTCTTTGAAAGCTGTATATATATATATATATATATATATATATATATATATATATATATATATATATATATATATATATATATACACGAGTCCATTAAATAAATAGTAAAATGATGTTATTATTTATTCACATATCTGTTTCATATCAAATCCTCGGCTGTCTATTCTCTAAGAAACCTTATTTTTAGGATTAAAAACAACTTAAATCTCCGCTTTTAAATCGTCGAATTGACGTACTGAAATGTTGAAACTAGATATTTCGGAGAACAATGAATTTTTAATCACACAAATTTCTCATCCTGTCGCTCGGAAGCTCAAAAAAAAAAAAAAAAAAAAAAAAAAAAAAAAAAAAAAAAAAAAGAAAAAAAAGAAAAGAAAAAAAAAGAAACCAGTAGTCTGAGACGTTAACATATTTGTTTGGATTTTTTTTCAAAGTCTATCACTGAAAAAAAATTTCATTAAGCACTTATTCGATTCAAACAGGAAATTATTTGAAAAAAAAGAACAAAGAGAGGAAGAAAGAAAAAAGTAGAATACATGGAAGAAAAATAAGAAAGAAAGAAAGAAAGAAAGAAAGAAAGAAAGAATATATAGAACCAAGATTAAAAAAGAAATGAATAAAAAGAAGTGCGGTCAGAAAGAAAGAAAGAAAGGAAGGAAGAAGAGTAGTTAGAAAGAGAGAAAAAATATATAAATGAATAAATAAAAAGAAATGCGGCAAAAAAGAAAGAAATGAAGAAATGAAGAAAGAAAAGAAAAGTGGTTAGAAAGAAAGAGAGAAAGAAAGAAAGAAAGAAAGAATACATAGAACAAAGAAAAAATAAATTGATAAACAGAAGTGCGACTAGAAAGAAAAAAGAGAAAAGAGTGAATATAATGAGAAAATATAAGAAAGAAAGAAAGAAAGAAAGAAAGAAAGAATGCATAGAATATATAAATAAACAAATAAATTCAAAGAAGTGAGACTAGAAAGAGAGAGTAAGAGAAAGAAAGAAAGAGAGAAAGAAGAGTGGTTAGAAAGAAAGAAAAGAAGAAGAGATGCATAGAATTAAATAAAAAATACAAAGAGGTACAGCAATAAATAAATAAATAAATAAATAAAGAAAGAAAGAATGAGAGAAGAGGGGAAAGAAAGAAAGAGGGGTCAGAAAGAAAGAAAGAAAGAAAGAAAGAAAGAAAGAAAGAAGAGTGGAAAAAAAAAAAGAAAAAGTGGTCAGAAAGAAAGAAAGAACGAAGGAAAGAAGAAAGAAAGACAGAAAGAAGAGTGAAAAGAAAGAAAAAGTGGCAAGAAGAAAGAAGAAAGAAAGAAAGAAAGAAAGAAAGAAAGAAAGAAAGAGTGGTCAGAAAGAAAGAAAGAAAGAATGATTAGAAAGAAAGAAAAGACAATAGAATAAAGAAAAAAGATAAATAAATGAAAAAAACTTCAACTAGAACAAAAGAAAAAGAAAGAAAGAAAGGAGACTGAAGAATTCTATTTGATTTTCAGTTTGTTTCTAAATCTCCAAAATGTCGTGTTTTTGTCATCATCGTTTCACTTTATCAAACTTTTGGATTAGAACAGAATTTAATTAAAATGATTACTGCGAATCATTCAAATAATTACGTACCAATATTTAAATATTTTTTTAAACGAATCGTATAAATTGCATTCTATTTTAAGAAGAGGGTTTGTAATTCTCATGGCCGTCTGCCTATTCTGCTCAGTCTACATGCTGTTCAAATTACGATTCATCATCATCATCATCAAATCGTGCTCACAACATGGATATCCTTGACTCTAACTCTCTCGTCATCCGTCTCTATCCGCCACGGCTGTTTGGAAGGTCGTCTGTATGGCATCCAGTGGTTGATCAAATTGTTAACTTCATCATCGTCATCATCAAATCGTGCTCATAATATGGATACCTTTGACTCTCACTCTCTCGTCATCCGTCTCTATCCGCTATGGCTGTTGGCAGGTCGCCTGTATGGCATCCAGTTGTGGATCAACTTTTTAACTTCATCATCATCATCATCATCAAATCATGCTCACAATACGGATACCCTTAACCCTCACCCTCTCGTCATCCGTCTCTATCCGTCATGGCTGTTGGCAGGTCGTCAGTGGTGACCAAATTAGTTAAATTCATATAATTTGGTTCATTTCAGCGTAACGTATTCAGTTAGGGAGTTATTTGTTTGATGTCGGATGGTCCGTGTTTTTTTAGTTGTTACTGACCCCCACACTTTTAATTACAACACCTTTATTACCAGAGCAGGGTATCAAGTTTCTTGTTAAGACCGAATGGATGAAAACTTTTTATCTTTTTAATCCATTTGTATTCACGGTTTCCGATTGCAGATTTAATATTGGCGTCTTTTTCGATTGTTTCGATGATAGTGAATTTTGCATCTCAGTTAAAATCACTAGTACAAAATAAAAAACGACCTCCGGGCGATGTAAAAATAGATTTTCGAAACATATTGCCTGAAGGGTGGAAGTAAAAAATTCAATGTCAGCGAGTTTGTACCCTAAGTAAGTAAAATCATCAAATTCATTAAAGGATTAAAAAAAATAAAACAATTTGAAATGGAAACTTTAAATAGGTATTAAAATAAAACAAACTATATATAGATATATAATACCAGTCATGTATTTATTAAAACTTGTTTTAAAAAACAATGAGGACTGTCTAATGTTGCATGTTCAAATTTTGATTGTATTTATTCTATGTTATGACGATTTTGGGTAATGTGACGTAATTTTTGTTGCAGACAAAACCGGAAGCGAATCTCCATTATTAATAGATAGATATACACTGTTTATTACAATGTTTGGTTATTTTGTAAATAAAGGTGTTTCGCTTGATCAGAGAGGAAAACAATAAAATCATATTGAAAGCCCTGATTATTGGTGTTAATTAAAAATAGACAAAATACTTATTTCGTGTCAAAAACAGTAGATTAGAATAAATATTGTCCATTCTCCAATTATTTTCTGATTTAGATAAAAAGAAAAAATATTTGTAAATTACTGGTTAATTTTATATTATTCACGAATCACATTGCTGAAGTAAAAATGTAATTTATCTACTAGATTGCATAAAACGCAGCGAGCAATATGTCGGTAAATTGAATGGCCTTTCTATTTTCGCCTTTATAATTATAGACACCGAATAAAATCCATGGATCACAGCAAAATAATACCGGTGGAACAACATTTCCGGTCAGATAATTATCTATTAATAATGGAGATTCGCTTCCGGTTTTTGTCTGTAACAAAAATTACGTCACTGGGGGGGGGTATTTATTTTGTAATAGTACATTATTATATAATTTATATTTTTACGATAAATGGTTTGATTTGTTTCATTTAACTCTTTGTCTACCAAATGTTCCCCACGGCTGTACCAGATTATCTTGGCATTTTTTTACACGTATGGTGGTTTATGTCTATTCACACCCAGAACTCATTCTATTCATATAAGTAAAAAAAAGTAAAGTCGTTGGGGTGGCCTAAAGTCGGTATAAGCCAATCAGCGAGGGAGTCTATCCCCTTTTCAATAGCACCAGACCAAGGAGATTGTTTTTGCGTCTGGGGTGGAGCGCTACCACCAGCTCTTTACTTTACTGCACAGATCCCTGTGCTACTCATATGCTGAGTTGGCGAGGGCTGATATCGAACTAGGAACCTTGAGGTTTCTAGCCGAACGCTCTACCGACTGAGCTAACCTCACAATTCGTTATTGTCTGTCTTATTGTATCTCTCTGCAATAAAATGCTTTATCTTAAATCTACGAACGTCTTGACCGGTCCTTCCACTCAACTACCACCGTGTCTTGATTGTATCCCTTTTAAGGACACAACAGTTTGTAATGAAGTTATGGACAATTTTGAGCTGCACCTCAAGAAATGCACAGAGTTAAATGGAGGTAATCTCGAACATATGCTGTAAAATGAAGAATACGACTCTCAAGTTTTGATATGATATCTTATACACAATAAATTAATGATAACCAAATTGGCTAAACTTGCAAATCGGTCGGAAAATTAAAACATATTACAGGGTGACCCAGAAAAAACAGAACCCACATTATTTATTTATTTTCCCATAAAACTAACCCTTACCGCAGCCCTAACCTGAATCCTAAACCCTAACCCTAACCCTAACCCTAAACCCTAAACCTAAACCCTCCTAGTTAAAATTAACAGTTTTATTACAAAATATGTGGGCTCTGTTTTTTCTGGGACAACCTGTATACAAGGTGACCCAGAAAAACAGAACCCAAATTATTTATTTATTTTCCATTAAACTAACCCTAACCCTAACCCTAATCTTAAACCCTAACCCTAAACCCCCCTAGTTAAAATTAACAGTTTTATTTCAAAATTTGTGGGTTCTGTTTTTTCTGGGTCACCCTGTATACAGGTGACCCAGAAAAAACAGAACCAAAAATATTTATCTATTTTCCCATTAACTAACCCTAACCCTAACCATAACCCTAATCCTAAACCCTAACCCTAACCCTAAACCCTAAACCACAGCCCTAAACCCCCCTTAGTTAAAATTAACAGTTTTATTACAAAATTTGTGAGTTCTGTTTTTTCTGGGTCGCCCTAATTTTCCGACCGATTTGCAAGTCTCGACACTAAATTTGCATTCAATTCTTGCAGACAATTAAAAAATGAGACCTCTCGAAAATCGGGTCTCATTTTTTGGTTCATCTGGTACAATCGATGTCGTTAAAAGAGAAATTCAAATAGATATTTACCCAGTTCAGTATAAATATTGCTGTTGCTGGGAATAAAAGCAAACTTAACAATATGAAGTGTACATTTTATCTGTATTTTATACTCATCTGAGACATTGATAAAATACGTACGTGGACTTACGAGTTTAATTCGTTCCGATCGTAACTTAATTTCCTCTGATATCAAATCAATTTTCCCCATTGATTTATACTGAAATGTCATTAATCCGCACCCCCAACATCCTAATTTTTTGGTACCTTTTTTTTTTAAATAAGAAAAATAGCACTGAATTGTATAAAGACATAAGATAGAATATAATGAATTATGTACTGTGATATGTTTTAATGTTTATTTTTATAAATAGTATTTTCTTTCGCGTAATAATTCTGGAAACTGTTGTATACTGGATCATACAATAGCCAATATATTAGTTCATCCAAATACAGTTTGCGCCAGACATAGATTAACTCTCAATAGAGTGCTGAAACATCGGGTTAGACGGTTAGCGTAATAGTTCCGTAATCTTCGCAGTCTCAGGGTATTTCCCTCTTATCCTACTTATGAGGGCGTGACACAAGGACATTTTTATGTGGGCCCTCCTACAAACCGAAGCTCATGGGTGGTAGACACAAAAAATGCGTCGATTCCGTCGGCATTCTCAGCCACTGGACAATAAACCCAGCCCTGCCCCTTTAAATCAAGGAGGCAGGTATTGCTTGGGGGGGATAGCCCCCTGGGATCGACGCTATTAATTTCATTACCTAGCCACTCCAGAGGCCGAAGCGCACTAGAGCAGGGTCAGGCAAGGTATTTGCCTCTCATCCCACTTATGAGGGCGTGACACAAGGACATTTTTAATGGGCCCACGCACAAGTTCATGGGTGGTAGGCACTAAAAATGCGTCAATCCACGACGGCATTCCCCGTCGAGGGGGGTACCTCAGGCGCTGAGAAATAAACCCAGCCCTGTCCCTTTAAATCAAGGGGGCAGGTATTGCCTGGGGGGGATAACCCCATGGGATCGACGCTGTTAATTTTATTACCTAGCCACCCCAGAGGCCGAAGCGCTCTGGAGCAGGCTTCGGCAATCACCCAGATGCTCCAAAACAGCAGTGTACAAATAGCATTGGACCAGCTCATTTACTGTCCACGAAAAGTAAGCTAGGCTAGTCTGCAAAAAAACTTAAATGTTTTTGCTAACTTATAAACATAAGTGTATTTGGAACTCGCTCATACCTCACAGTTCATCTGGAAACACAAAGCAAAAACTATTTTCAGGTGTGGATAATGTGTTCTTCTAAAGTCTTTCTATTCTCCCTTTAGTTAAGGTGTCACTGTATTCTTTGTATCGGGTTGTATTGGATTGGGTTTCGTATCCTCTCCGTCTGGGAAGCGGTTTCGCTAATTGTCTAATCTCTAGTCCTTCTTCGCTGATTGTCCTTTTTCTGTTGTCATGGAAGAAACACTAAGGCATATTTTTGTGTACACTTTTATTATTCTTACTTCCAATACATTTTTTGTCGCGCGCGTGCGGAGAGAAGCAGCTGCTGACGGAAAAGCACGTCCACACAGAAGGGATGCCTGGGCTCAACTCCTACTGATTCTAATTCTACTTTCTAGAGCCGACTGGTCACGTGTCTCTCTAAGACAAACGAGACATGAAACATGGAGCTCCCGATTGTGGGTACCACCAAGTCTGAAGTTCCCGCAGTTCTTCAGTTTTGAACGCTAAATGCACCGATTGAAATTCGCCGCTAATTAACTGAAGTGTATGGCGAGTTGTGCATAGATGTCAAAAACGCCCGCTAGTGGTGAAGAGAAATTTGCAACGACGACGATCTTTAACGCTTCTTCAATCAAATGACAGTGAGCTAGTATGACATGGCCATACAAAAACTGCCACAGCAACTACAAAAGGGCATTGACCGAAATGTAGAAAAATAGATACATGTTTAAACTTTAAAATAGTCATTGACAATAAACTAAAAACGTTTTTGTGAATTCTAAATATTTCGGAGACCTTACCTCTGGGATTATCCCATAC
>CM042148.1:41288978-41291478 GCA_023376005.1 Doryteuthis pealeii | reverse complement strand
AGACAGGAGATTTAGAGGGGCCGAAAGGCTTGTCACTTCTAAATTTGTTTACTGTTAGATTGATTGTTTTGGTGATGATATCATCTGGATACCCATTGTTCAAAAACAAATTTCTGATTTGTTTGAGTTCACTGTCGATCTTATTACTGGAACAAATTTTAAGGGCCCTAAATATCAGACACTTGATTAAGTTGATCTTCCTCGATTTAGGGGCGAAGGCATCCCAACTTAAATAAAGCCCAGTGAATGTGGGTTTTCTGTAGATGCTAGTTATGAAAACTGACGAATTCTTATCTACTAATACATCCAAAAAAAAGGCAGTTTATTATTGTTTTCTGCCTCCATGGTAAACGATAAAGAAGGATGTAACTTATTGAGATCATTAAAGAACACTAAAGAATCATCACGTGAATTGAAACTGACGAAAGTGTCATATATATATATATATATTATATATAATGATGGTACACAGTGATAACCTACTCGAGTTTCACCATAAGGATCTTCAGGATTAAATCCACTGGATTAATCAAGATATTGATTAATTGCAGTCGATTGCACGTGTGTATTTTTTTGCGATGACGGTTGGTTATAGATCCGCAGTCAAGCCAGCGTTATTAGTGTACCATTATTATAATAAATTTGCTCTACTTACGTATTGATCACTTTATATTTGTTATATCGCTGTCTTATCATTGTGAAACTTGCATCAACTAACCATTGTGACCATTTTCACAGGTAAGTCACCTTTTCCACAAATACCATATATATATATATGTATATATATATATATATATATATATATATATATATATATATATGTATGTGTGTGTGTGTGTGTGTGTGTGTGTGTGTGAAGAAGAAAATCTGACAGTATGCAATATTGTAAAAATTGAAAAAACACAAGTTTTATAAACGAATAATTTTTATTTCACCTACGTTACAGTGTTTCGATCTGTTTCGATAGACCTTCATCAAGGCTTTCGTTGGTTTAAGGAAAAAATGAATTATTACTGAAAACAAAAAGAGTGCGAGCCTCTATTTTTGGTGTGTTGGGCTTCTTTTTTTATTTAAAATTGTTGACAAACACCAGCATCCTAAATTTAAACTACGTAACAGCGTATATCATTTTACTATGTGATGAGTGTGTGCGTGTGTGCAAATTTTATCTAGTATTTTATTTTGTGATCTTTTAAGAATAAGCTTATATATATATATATATATATATATATAATTGATAATTGAATCATATTACCACAACCAGACAACTCGGTAAACACCATTTGCGACATCCGGAGCACTGGACAGCTATTTCGTCCTCCCTTGGTCTCATCAGCAGTACATACCACAATCTCCGCCACTAGAGATTGAACCAGCGGACCACAGCGTGAAGAGCGGGGACTTAACACACTGGGCCACCAGCTCATTCCACAAACGGAGAATGCCAAATCATCTAGTCAATGGTAGCATTAATTCAAACTGCGCGGCCACATAACCTGTATTGCCGTGAATCCCATCGCAGGATTACAGAAGGCAAGGTCACCCCCAGGACAACGACTTGGTTCAATCTCTAGTGGCGGAGATTGGGGTATGCACTGCTGATGAGTCCAAAGGAGGTCGAAACAGCTGTCCAGTGCTCCGGATGTCGCAAATGGTGTTTGCCGAGTTGTCTGGTCGTGGTAATATGATTCAATTATCAATTATATATAATTCCTCTATCAAAATTATATATATATATATATATATATATATATATTGGGAATAAAAAGGCCTTAAATACCATGGGTATCGTGGTTATGGACCATTTTTCAAAAAAAAAAAAAAAAAAAAAATTTCCACCAATAAAAAAGACACTTGAAGAGAAAGAATGCAATATGACCACCCCTGAATGAGGGAGGTGAAATGTATGAATATAAAATGAGTTTGGCCATGTGCCTGTCTAAATAAAATATATCAGTGGTCTGAAGAAGTGAGCATACTCGCGAGTGGAAATGGTCCATAACCACGATACCCATGGTATTTAAGGCCTTTTTATTCCCAAATAACTTTGCTCTGTTTACAATAATTAAACATTGAGCTCTCATACGGAACCTGAACTCTACAACAAACTACGGGTAGAGAATTAGGACCCACCTAGAATCACCTTGTACCAAGAAACTTGGTACCGCACCAAAGTATATATATATATATATATATATATATATATATATATATGGTGTTAATAAAATGAAGAAGTTTAAAGATTTTTAATTTAATAACGAACAGTATACAAATGATAGAATTATTTAGTAAAAAAAAACATGAAAGTTAATTTCTTGAATTTTTTTTTTTGTGCTTTTTGATTATTTCACCTAAACACGACCGCCATCATTGTTGATACATTTTAAAACCGCAGCAAGTATATATATATATATAAAATATAAATATAATGAGAGAGAGAGAGAGAGAGAGAGAGAGAGAGAGAGAGAGAGAGAGAGAGAGAGAGAGAGAGAGAGAGAGT
>CM042148.1:41278978-41286478 GCA_023376005.1 Doryteuthis pealeii | reverse complement strand
CTTCTTCTTCTTCTTCTTCTTCTTCTTCTTCTTCTTCTTCTCGTGGTCTTAAAAGAACGCATTAAAAAAAATAAACAAAACAAAAACAAAGCCAAGCCCCCCCCCCTCTTCTAAAAAAACAAACTTATTTCAAATTACAATTTCCAATTTCTCTTCATTCAAATTTCGACTTGTATTCAACACTAGCAACTCTTATTTAAATGTCACAAAGAAACAGAATAAAAAAAAAATAAAATAAAAATAAAAATAAAAATAAATCAACTATCTTTTTACAATAGCGACCCGACACTGTTCAGAAGTAAAAACTATTCCAATTTTTATTCTTTATTTTTTTATCCAAGTTTTCTAATTTAAAATAATCCTATTGAATATAAATTTCTTCTTCTTTATTTATCATCTCTCACCCCTCTCTCTCTCTCTTCTCTCTTTCTCTCTGTCTCTTTCGCTCTATCTCTCTCTCTCTCTCTCTCTCTCTCTCTCACATGTATAGAAAGAAAGCAGTCGAATTAGATATTTATCTTTCTGTACTATTGGAGTACCGTGTATCGATCGTCGCACTAAAACATCACTCGTATAGGCATATGTTCATTAACAGCAAGGTGGTTTGACATTACCCGGACCGACGTAATATTGTTGATTTTTGTTGTTGTTTTATTAGGTGAAAAAGGAAGAGCACTCAAAGTATTTAGAGCAGTGGTTCTCAAACTTTATACAGTCTGGGCACACTTACAGTACTACAGATACTTGATAGCGCACTGTATACAAAATAGGACTAATATGTTATTAAGTTAACTGTTAAATATATAAAAAAAAATAACACATTTAACAAAAGCAAACTTAACATACCTCTATGAAGTTTTTTCATTTCTGTGTTAATAAAAACCCTGAGCTTGACGAGACCTTGCTTTTCATATCTGGATAAATCTTTCAGGAATATTACGGAGCGCACCTGAAAAAGCTTTCGGGCGCACTAGTGCGCCCGGGCACACTGTTTGAGAACCATTAATTTAGACTAACGAGAACAGGTCTCATTTGGGTTGAGTTCAGAGATTTTCCTTCTCTTTGACGGGTTGTCATTTAAAATTTAAAGAACGCAGGATGCTCTTCCAATATGTGATTTACAGAAGGTTTGTGATTTACTATTGATCTACAATTCATGGCATGTGATCTTCCAGAAAAAAGAAGACAGGGTTAGGGTTAGGATTTAGGGTTAGTTTAATAGGAAAATAATGGGTAGTTAATGGGTAGATCACATATTTGAATGTAAACAACTCGGTATATCACATATTAGATTAGAAACCATTCGGTAGATCCATATTGGAAGAGCACCGAACCCAGTCTGAACTACCATTTCCAATAGCTGGAGAAATGTTAGATTCGTATCTTCCCAAAGGTATTATCGCCATGTGAAATGCAGACAGTCGAGTCTAGGATTTGAACTCGTCTCTCCGTGTTCATTTTCTACGATGGTAACCATTACACAAGCCTCTCCTCCACACGTTACTCATTGTATCCTGCTAGCTTTTTATTTCGACGAGTAGGCTTGTTTTGGTTTCTAGGCTTTACGGCATGACCAAGTTTCCCCTGCAACGAAAAACGTTTGTTTCCGAGATTCTCACAGGGGGCGCATCATAGTCTGACTTTAGGATAAATTAAGCATTTTTTTCTTTAATAGACGAACATTTTGTCTTCATAAAATATTCCTTAAATATCGAACAGTTCGGACCTGAATCCAATTGAAATTTTAGGATGGAAGTTAGAAAAAAGGTTCATGAGAAGGATCCATTTCACAACGAATATCTTTTAGTTGCCATTAGGGTAAATTGGAACCAATTTGATAAAGACTATCGCTTTAAAGAAGTGAAATCCACTTCAGAAAGAATAAAGGATGTCATTAAAGCTCGAGTAGGGGCAACAAAGTATTAATAATAATTCCTTTTGATCAATAAATTCCATATTTTTTTACTCGGTATTGGGTATTCCCTATTTTCCTCTGTGTAAATGACAACTAGTATTGGTGAGAAGTACATATTTACTAACCCCTACGCACGAGCAGGATATGACACAAGGTCAATTTTTTAGGCAGATTTTTACAGGTTTGAATTCAGTTTTCCTTCTCCTAGACTAGTTGTTTAACCAAGGTTAAAGAGTCCAGTCTGCCCTGCTATTAACCCATAGCTGAGAGAGAGAGAGAGAGAGAGAGAGAGAGAGAGAGAGAGAGAGAGAGAGAGAGAGAGAGAGAGAGAGAGAGGTGGATGGATTAGTGTTATGTGAAATGTAGACAGCCTCGTCTAGGATTTGAACTCGGGTCGACGACTCCATTTTCTTACGACTCTAACTAATATACCACGCGTTTAGTAGTAATTCTTTTAGTTTAACTTATAGTGCCCTTCGGCTGGGTCTCTAGAATACACCGACTGCACCTCTGCAGGTAAAATGCCCCAATGGGGCCATATGTTGGCTGGGGGTGCCGATCCATGATGCTTAAGGCGGAATCCTGTTGACTGAGCAGTCCATGACATATATCACTCGACTTTGGCCTTACTTAGGCAAGATGGGCAGTCAGGGAGGCCCCTACGATCAATTGACTGGTCACGCCAAGCCCAATCACTTATATGAATGTCCCAACCCTATTGCCCTTATGGTAAAAATCACAATCCCTTTTATCATATATGTGCTAGAAGGCGGTGGCTGAGGGTATTAGTGTCCTGGTTAAACTGTATCTAATGGTGAAGAACCAATTTTGGAGTTCTGGATATTTGGGAGTAACACTTTATCGCTATTACTCCCAGGTATACCCTGATCCCCATTTCACTAACACTAGACTAAAGAGATTGTTTTGGGGTCTGAGGTGGAGAGCCACACCAATATCTGTTGGAATATTTTGAATATAAGGAGTGCTATAATACACCACTTACAAGTATAGACTAAGCGAGGTCACGTAGTTTAAACCTCGGTCAATCAACAGCCCGAATGCGTGGCTGGTTGACTACTTAATCACTGATACTGAGAGACGTCCATTTGCAATCATTGACGAAGGACTTGCAATACTGAGGTGCACCAAGGAACAACCAAAGGATTCTTTACCGAGGATTTCCGCTCAACAAGCACTCTTGATTGAAGCCTAAAGGATGGCTCATAAAATTGTAACATCCTCACTTTATTGCACAAATCCCTGTGCTACTCGTACGGTGAGTTGGTGAGAGCCGGTATCGAACCCGAAAACTTGTGGCTCCTAGTCGAACATTCTACTGACTGAACTAAAAAATCTACTTTGGATTCATTGACCTTATTGTTGGCACACTTTTTAACACGGAAAGATATGAGCACCCGTCGAGAAAATTTATGTCTAAAAAACATTGGCGCTTTGATTTCTTTTGTAACGTTTTCATTTCGCAGACCTTATCTCGATCGAATTTATGATTCGTTTTATCGTCGCCTTAAGACTATTATCTCTCGTTAATGCCTGGCGAGGTTAATATATTTTCTTTTTAATGCTTCTCTAATGAATGTTAGTAGCAAATATTTCAGTGTATTTTATATACAGTTCATTTCAGTGTATTTTATATACAGTTCATTTCAGTGTATTTTATATACAGTTCATTTCAGTGTATTTTATATACAGTTCATTCAAAGGAGGCAATCAGCCTATAACTGTTATCCTTATAGGAAATGAAAAGAACGACCCGTGTTCAAATTCTGGATGAGGCCGTTTGCATTTCCCGTCGTACTAATACTCTGGGGAAATGTATGAATCTTTAATCTCTCAAGCCACGATAGATAGGAGTGCAGACTTATCTCTTTAAGCTTGGCATGGCATCCGGTCTAGGAGAAGGAAAACATCGAATTCAACCCTTCGAAATCTTTCTCATTGTGTAAGTCTCGAGAACTTATACATTTCGTCCAATTTGTTTATCGATTTTATTTGTAATATTAAGTGTCTTTTATTTTGTTTTCGTTTTTGGTTGCTTGATTTCAATGGCACATCAACCTGTCTAGGGTTATTAATGTTACTTAGAGTATTGATTTCATTGTACGTATTACATTTTTCTGTAGTCATTTCATAAAAGATTTTTTTACAGTTACATGATAGTTTACTTAATACTAATAATATATATCTATATCTATTTATATTACATCCAACACGAAATATTTTACATCACCATGGCCATTAAACACAAATACGCTCTTTCATACGCACATAGGCACGTGGATACGTCATTCATACGCACACACGCGCGTGGATACGGTTATAACGTCACAGTCTACACGTATTTTCTTGCACACGTGCATGACAACATACGCACAGGTACAAACAAAAAAAAACGCATTCACATAAACATGCAACACGAGAATACAGTTATAAAAAAATACCACCAGTAACATTTTCAAAAAAAAAATTCATTTAACTAAAAATGGCATAACAAGACGACAACTACTTCAGTTCCAGTGTTCTTCTGAAGAAGTGACTTTATCTTGAAATATCAAGAATAGATTACAGGTTAACAAACAACACCATTGTTACCTTATTATTTTTTCTTTACACCTGCATTATGATAGCCTTCAAAATCAACCTCCAAACCAATATATATATATATATATATATATATAATAAGATAAATATATAGGTTTTACATATCTATTTATTGGGTGACAAAGGAACTTTTCACAACCATATTGGTTTCATGCGATGCATTCATCAGGTGAAGATATTTCAAATGTCTATATATATATATATATATATATATATATATATATGAGGAAAGAGGATTGCAGTAAATCCGACAGAATGAAGTAGAGATATGTGGAACACAGGAACAAAACTCTGACTAGCGAATGTAGGAGATATATTTCGCTAAGCATTAAACTCATCATCACCAGTCGTTTAATTTATCATTAAGGCATCATACAAGTGTTTTATAGAAGAGAAACTCGACACTTTTATGACACACCTTGTATGCTGAAAAATGAACGTTCCATTCATTGTTCTTTTCTATCTTGGTAAATACAGCTTCAAACTTGGGACTTTTATGACACACCTTTCATTAAAAAAAAATGAACGTTTAAAAAGAAGATTGCACTATTTGTTGAATGAAACTTCTATTTTACATTTTGCATCGTTTCTTGCACTGGTTCTTCAATGATGATGGATTCTAACTGTCTATGTTCGTTGAAATTTTCGAGCTTTTTAATAGAATCCTATTAACATGACATTCTTTTTTTTTCTTATGAGGTAAATTGAAACCTATGTGGGCATTTCTGAGTGATATTTTTCGGGATATATTTCTTTCTAACATGTCATCTGTAGTGCTTAATAGCATTTCGAGGAAAGACAATATTCGGTTTGTTTCTTTCTCAGAAGGGATCAATTTCATTTTGTTCTATTTTCAACAATAAGAGTCCGGCCTTTCTCGTATGTTTGTTTGTTTGTTTGTTTGTTCATGATTTCTGTCACGCAAAGGCAAAGAGACATATCGAATTAACAAGTTATTTCTACTCGAGCTCGAATGTCCTAGAGATAAGAAACATATACTCTGCTAACATAAAATGTGGGTTGGGGTATGAATATATAAAGGAACAGGAAAATATAATCAGGTAGAAAATATAAGGGTATTGGAAAGAATTAGGGGACAGGTGTAGCGTAATTATTATGGTCTATGGGGAATTTGGGATTGAAAAGAAAACGGTAATCGGATTTCTGGAGAAAGAGAAGAAAAATAGATAAGAACAAAGAGAGGTTAAAGTTTGAAACGGTAAACACTCAAATACTTAGCTTTCACCCGGCCTAGCTGGGTGTCCAGTGTGCTTCGGCCACTGGACCGGTAAAGTAAATTAATAGCGTCGATCCCAGGGGGCTATCCCTCCAGGCAATACCTGCCCCCTCGATTTAAAGGAGCAGGGCTGGGTTTATTGCCCAGCGCCTCAGGGGGAATGCCGACGGGATCGACGCAATTTTTATGAGCCCACATAAAAACGAGACCTTGTGTCCAGCGCTCATAAGTGGGATGAGAGGCAAATACCCTCAACGGGAGGGGGGCATCCACTGACCGACTAATGACCCCGGAACTAAAGTTAAAAATAAACCGGAAGTTCTAGTTTCTGCGGAGGAGCGGAAGTTGAGTGACTCTCCACCCCCGGGACGAGAAACGGAAAGAGCGAAAAATCGGTCTTTTTCTCGGCTGGGTCTTCATTAGAGGCAGACGGGGCCTCCCGGGTCCCCCGTGATGGGTTTCACATAGTAGTACCAAACATGTTTTACCATAGAATAATTTGTTGGTCCTATGCAACACAGGAAAATATTATCTGCACCCACGGCAGAGGGATAAGACCACCCTAAAGGTGTCCTGTGGATGACACTAAAACGGTGAGCCTCCTGTTCTAGAGATCCGCTGAATGTGTAGAATCACTTCATTGCAGTAACTCTCACATCCATTCAGACCCGGAGTGGTAGTCCATGTTAGGGTCCCATATAGAGGCTTAATAGATTGTTTAAAAATTATTCGTATTCGATATGGTTATGGGCAAAAAATATGCTGAAGAATATAGCGAGAGGAGAAACAATTTAATTCATTAGGCGAAGATGAGGAAATTATTCCAAGCTGTATTCGTGTCAGTGTGACTATATGGCTGCACCAGTTGTACTCTAAGAAAGGGAACTGGGGAGTTCTCATGAAGTAATGGCTAACGTGCTGAACTATGAGATCGAAATAAGCGAGTTCGATCTCCAGTCACTTATTACGTTTGCTTTCAGATTAATTCCTCTGGGAAAGGAATGAACCCATTCATAGAAATAGTATCATTGTTGTTGTTCAAGGATGTCGTTTGAATGAAATAACCCATGGACGTTGATATGCCATTAAACAAAAGAAACCAAACCAATCTAAGAGAAAAATCTAGAGGGGAACTACACAAGGAAGCTGCGTTCTTTATTGAACAAATCTTGGAAGAAGCTCCCCTCCAAAAAAAGGAACTGGACTGGCTAATTATCTCATATTTATAGGGAAAATGAAATGAGGAGACGAAGAGAAATAAAAAGACACAACTGTTTCGAAGTATAGAGGGAGACTTTATTGATCAGACCGTTAACTCTGGACGCCAGAGTCCAGATGCTCAGAATCTTTTATTTATTTGTTTAATTTTGATTTAATTTAATTTAATTTAATTTAATTTTAAATCCCCGCATATTACACAAACCATCGTAAGACGAACACGATTGCTGGACACAACTGTTGAAGCAAGGACGAACTCATAAGTGACGTTCTCTTGCGATCACCAACAACATATACACACCAGTATAGGGCGACCAAAAAAAACTTATATTGTTCAGCTCTCTTAGAATATTGGATGCCAGTCTGAAGACCTGTCAGGAGCAATGAACGATACAGACGAGAGAGGAGAGAGAGAGAGAGAGAGAGATGAGAGAGAGGAAAGAGAGAGAGAAGAGGAGGGGGGTGGACAGAAAAAAAGAGAGAGAGAAAAGAAAAATGGATAAGGAGGTTC
>CM042148.1:41233679-41278878 GCA_023376005.1 Doryteuthis pealeii | reverse complement strand
AGAGAGATTAAGCTGTGTTATTATTATTCTAATTCAATAATCATTATCAAGCCTCATCCCAAAATTCAGAGAAAATTCCAGCAAGTCCGTCATAATTAGGCAGATCTTTTTTTTTTCTTCAAAGCTGCCCATTTTTCCTTAATGAGAGGGGGGATATTTTCGAGTTTTAAAGCCGGTATTTAATTAAAATCTTATAACCCTTCGCTTAGAGAAAATAAAGACTTGATGTCAAATTTGAATAAAGCTGTCTTGCGTTCCCTTTGTGCTAATGCCTTGGGAAAAGCATGAATCCATCTTTTCTCGACAGCAATGGTTAAATAGTAAAGCATGGAGTGGTTATTTAGCTTTGGTAGGGCAACTAATGTAGGGAAAGAGTGTTTGAATTCAGAAGAGTTGGAATCGTTTTCGAAAATGAACTTGTGTACGAAACTTAATTACTCTCTCGGAAGAAAGAAAGAAAGATCTGAAGGGTGATGAAAACGAATGAGAAACAAAAGAAAAAAGAAAGAAAGAAAAAGAAAAGAAAGATAAAACCAAAAAGAAGGAAAAGGAAAGAAAGAAATACTTGTATTGGTTAACATCAGTCATTAGAGTGTTCGGCTAGAAACCACAAGGTTTCTAGTACGATACCAGTCCTCGTCCAAGCTTTACGTGTGAGTAAGCACAGGGATCTGTGCGGTAAGTAGGATCGCTGGTGGTAGATGTGGCGCTCCACGCAGACGCAAAAAAACAATCCTCCTTTGTCTAGCGCTATTGAAAAGAGCATAGACTCCCACTCTGATTGGCTGATAAGATTTTAGGCCACCCGTCGAATTTACTTACTTTACTTTGTATTGCATTTACAACGTGTGGAGGGGTTGGGTATAATTCAACACCAGAAACAAGTATCCTTTAAATTGTAGATAGATTCTTACTCTCAACTTGATAGCATAACGATATGATAGGTTACACAAATGAAATAAATAAATAATAAAAAGAAAGATATAAAAAAGGAAAAGTAAAGAAAGAAAAGAAGCCTTGTAATTGCATGCGTAGAGGGGTTGGGTAATATTTACACAACAAAGAAGCGTACTTCAAAATAGAAAGTTCATTGGCTAAACTGCAATCGGTCGGAAAATTAAAAACAATATTAAGCTGACCTACGAAAAAAACAGATCTCCAATGATTTTTTCCCATTAAACTAACCCTAAACCAACGCTACCCTAAATCCTACCTCTAACCCTAAACCCTAAAACCCTAACCCTAACCCTAACCTAAACCCCCTAGTTAAAATTAACAGTTTTATTAAAAAAGTTCGTGGTTCTGGGGGTTTTTCCTGGTCACCTAACCACCCTAACCCTCATACCTACCTTAACCCTAACCATAACTCTAACTCTAACTCTAACCCCCTAGTTAAAATTAACAGTTTTTATAAAAATTTGTCGGTTTCTGTTCTGGTCGCCCTAATTTTCCGACCGATTTGCAAGTTTTGCCAATTTCTTACTCCTCAATGAAGGAAAATAAGACCATGAAAACATGAAATGGTCAACAAATAAAATAAAGAAACAAAGAAAGAAAGAAAGAAAGAAAAAAGTAAGAAAAGAAAAAAAGATAAAAAATGAAAAAAAGACCTTGTGTTGCATCTAACCCGTGACGGAGGTCCTTGGGTATATCATACACCACAAAGTTATCTTTAACTGTAGAGCTTCTTACTCTCCAAAGAAGAAAAGTATGACCTTGAAATCGTAATAATATAATATTCAACAAATAAATAAAAAAATAAAAAAATAATGAAAGAAGGAAAGAAAGAAAGAAAAAAAATGAAAAAAAGGACATTATGTTTGCATGAGCCCGTGAGGGATGGGTGGGTAAATATGTAAACGACAGAGAAATATCCTTTAAATTAGCTTCATACTCTCAGAAAGGAAAGTGAGACCTTGAAAATGTAACGATATGATTGGTCCAAAAAATAAAATAGATAGATACATAAATAAATAAATAAATAAATAAATAAGCAACAAATAAGAAAAGAAAATAATGAAAGAAAAATGACTGGTGTTGTATCCCTCCCATGGCGGAGGGGTTAGGTAATTACGTTTGCGCGACAATGAGTATCCTTTAAAAAATAGATAGCTTCTTATTTCTCAAAGAGGAAAGTAAGACCTTGAAAACGTAACGACACGATCGTCCAAATAAATACATAATAAACGGACAAATAAATAAATAAAGCAATAAATAAATAGATAAAGAATGAAGAAAGAAAAAAAAAGAAAAAAAAGAAGAAAAAGAAGAAAAAAGGAAGAAAAAAAGGAAGAAAAAAAGAAAAAGGAAAGAAAAAAGAAAGAAACAGAAAGAAGAAAGGAAGAAAAAAAGAAAAAGGAAGAAAAGGGAGAAAAAGGGAGATTAAAAAAAGGAAAGAAAAAAAGAAAGAAAAAAGAAGAAAAAAAGGAAAGAAAGAAAGAAAAAAAGGAAGAAAAAAAGAAAGAAAAAGGAAGAAAAAGGGGAAGAAAAAAAGGGAGAAAAAAGGAAAGAAAAAAAAAGAAAGAAAAAAAAGGAAGAAAAAAAGAAGAAAAAAGAAAGAAAAAGGAGAAAAAGGAGAAAAAAAGAAAGAAAAAAGGGAAGAAAAAAGGAAGAAAGGAAGAACAAAGGAAGAAAAAAGAAAGAAAAAAGGGAAGAAAAAAGGAAGAAAAAAGGAAGAAACAAAGGAAGAAAAAAAGGAAGAAAAAAAAGAAAGAAAAAAGGGAAGAAAAAAGGAAGAAAACACAGGAAGAAAAAAGGGAAGAAAAGGAAGAAACAAAGAAGAAAAAAGGAAGAAAAAAAAGAAGAACAAGGAAAAAAGAAGGAAAAAAGGAAAAAGGAAGAAAAAAGGAAGAAAAAGGAAGAAAAAGGAAGAAAAAAAGAAGAAACAAAGGAAGAAAAAGGAAGAAAAGGGAAGAAACAAAGGAAGAAAAAAAAAGAAAAAGGAAGAAAAAGGAAGAAAAAAAGGAAAAAAAAAGAAAAAGAAAAAGAAAAAAGGAAGAAAAAGGAAGAAAAAAGGAGAAAAAAAGAAAGAAAAAAGGGAAGAAAAAGGAAGAAAAAAAAGGAAGGAAAACAAAGGAAGAAAAAGGAAAGAAAAAAGGAAGACAAAAAAGAAAGACAAAAAGGAAGAAAAAGAAGAAAAAGAAAGAAAAAGGAAGAAAAGAAGAAAAGGGAAGAAAAAAAGGAAGAAAAAAAGAAGAAAAAAAGAAAGACAAAAAAAGACTGAAAGAAAAAATGACCGAAGAAAAAAAAAAAGAATTGGCGACGAATTATAAAGTTAAAAGCAGAGTTAATTCTGTGTGGAGTCATTTGTTGGCTTTTGGCATCAACAGAGCCTCCCTCTCGCCGCCATTTCTTATCAGTCCGGGACCTCCTGCAGGCAGCAGCATATTGGCTGAGACCCTATCTTGATTGTTAATCTCCCGACCGATTTGGCGTATCTCAAGCCACCGGACACGACCCTCCACTTGTGGACGCCGAATCTGCCGACCTCTTCTCCCCGCACTCGAACCCACTTGCTCTTTTCCACTCAGCATGGATGAGTTCCAAGGTGGGAAATCCCAGAAGCTGGTTTTTCAGAATAGATACATTCTCAATCTATTGGCCTGTTCGACGATTCGGTTTTTTCTTGTTCACTCTCTCTACCCCTCTCTCCTCACAAGAAAACCATCTCTATCATTTAACAGGAAAATGCTATGAAGTGAAAAATATATTTATCAAGAGAACAACAAAAACCAAAGACATTGCTATTAAATTTGTTTTTTAAGAATTCAAATATAAAAAAAATAGGCACATGATTGTTCTTTTATCTATAAGTATATAAAATAAAGAGTTTCTATGTATGTTTGTACAATGACCGATTGTAGGGTAATTATTATGGTCTACGGGGAATTTGGGGATTGAAAAGAAAACGGTTATCGGATTTCTGGAGAAAGAGAAGAAAAAGAAATAAGAACAAAGGTTAAAGTTTGGAAAGGTAAACACTCAACGAGGTACCAACAATTGACCGACGAATGACCTCAGAACTAGATTTAAAAATATAAACGGAAGTTCCGAGTTTCGACTGGAAGCGGAAGTGGCTGTCCCTCATACACCGGGACGAGAAACGCAAGAAGAGAAAAATCGCTCTTTTTCAGCTGGGCTTTCGTGAGGGGCAGACGGGGCTTCCCACGTTCCCCCATGATGTGTTTCGCCAAATTTTGTAATAAAACTGTTAATTTTAATTAGGGTGTTTAGGGTTAGGTTTAGGTTTAGGGTTTAGGGTTAGGTTTAGGTTTAGAGTTGGGGTTGGGGTTTAGGGTTAGTTTATTGGGAAAATAAATAAATAATTTGGGTTCTGTTTTTTCTGGGTCACCCAGTAATATGTTTTAATTTTCCGACCGATTTGCAAGTTTAGCCCTTCTGCCACTATATCCCTAACTTAAGAATGTGTAGAATTTGAAAGTGGGTGGGTAAAGTGAAGCTCTGAAAAATCTGAATCAGTTTTTGTCGGCTATTGGATGGGATTCCTGGCTGAGCTCTTTACTCTTTCCCAGCTTCACTCTCGATACTTTTTAAACACATCTTGGCTTTTGAAGTAATGTTGCATAGCGCCTTCTTCACTGACACTAAATAATTATAATGTTATATATCTCTTTCTTTCTTCTATATCTGGTCGTATTTTCTTCTGGCCGGCTTTGCTATTCTGATCGTCTTTGGTATTTCTATCATCTTGACTTGACTTGGTCTGGTCTAGCGTCTCGGATCTCCTAAGGTCTGGTTTTCTATTGCTATGTTCTTGCTGGCTGGTTGTCCTGGATTCACTTCTTAGTCTTATTACCAAGACATTCATCAACCACAAGAACATATTAATTATACAAACTTTTATTTCCTTAACTATACATTTCATGTAACTAAATATCTGACTAACATAGCGCGCGTGAGTTCCAGTTTTAGGCAGAGCATAAAATGGCCGTCTGCTCTGCCTGACGTCTAACTGAAAACTGGCGACCGAACAGGTCCACGTGACTTCACGTATTTTGGCGGGCTTCTGTAATATTCCATGGAAGGACCCGGCCATGATATGAAAAGGGTCATCCCCTCAGAATTACAGGGGATTGACAATAATCTTATGCAACCGCATAGATTATGTAACAGTAAATCAACATTTCATTCATTGTTAATTTCTGCCTTGGTAAATACAGCTTCAGTCTCAATAAAGTTTGAAAATACCACACAATTTTAAGACACGTAAGTTTTCATCCATTGTTCATTTACCAATACAACATTGGTAAATGTTGATTAACTCTCGATACATTGTGAGGACAATCTGAAGGAAATTAACATTTTATTTCTTGTTCATTACTGTCTTGGTAAATACAGCTTCACTCTCAATACTGTTTCAACATAGCTCGTAGGTTGAAGTATATTTACGTTTTATTCATCGTTCATTTCTGTCTTGGTAAATACAGCTTCACTCTCATTAGTTTTTGAACTCACCCTGCATTCGTCTGCTCGAATTCGTACCCGTCTATTGCACCATTTGGTAATTGATCATTGAATATAAATCAATTATGTCTCGACAAAAAAATAGGATAGGAATTTCTTTCCAAGCCTACACACACACACACACACACACACACACAGACACAGACACACACAGACACAACACACACACACCACACACAACACACACACACACACACACACATCATAGGCAAATAAAAAAGAAAACACGTTAATTCTATAGCGAAATAAGGAATTGGTCTGAGCGAAATTTGATTTTAAATTACTAAGAATTAGGTCCATTAAGTTCAAGACCTTGTAGATTCCGTGTCAGACGAAAAAGAAGACCCCCCCCAAAAAAAAAAAACAACAACAAAACCAAAACAAACCCCAAAAAGACAAAGCAGAACCAAACAAAAAATGCAAATTTTGTTGACATAATTGACTTTTAGGCCTTCCGTAATGTTTATACATAAGTTCATGTAGACACATATATAAGCGTGTAAAACCAGTGTGATTTAATCTGTCTCGGAATATATGAATTAAAAAAAACAAAGAAAATGTTAAGCCTTTAATCAGTGCTTAATATATTTCAAAAATGCTTTTAAACATAAAAATACAAATAATATACATATTTTCATGAAAACATTATATATAATGTTTTTTATAATGCAAAAAATGTGAATATATAATCAAACCTCTATAATGGCTCATGTACAAAGACAACCTACCTATACACACTAAAAAACACTTGTAATATAACTTTTACAAACGATTAACATATATATATATATATATATATATATATATCTCTTATTATAATGGAGATTGTGGTGTTTTCTGTCTGTAACCGAAACTATATTCCTACTCAAGTCACAATTCTCTTAGTTATTGACATCACATTCTCCATGATTTTATTTTTATCTAAACCTCAATTATTAATAAAATTGTATTACATTATAATACTGTTAACTATGTCTACATACTAACAACATGCAATTGTATTTATATATCAACAAAAATAGCGGTTTACAGTTTGAACGGGAAGGCTAATTTGCATATTAATATAAAAAATCGAATTTAATAAATATGTGCTTAGTATTATTGATTTTCTAAATGTTTGATTTTATTTTAATGAATATAAGCAAAAGTCTCTTCAATGAATCTTAAATGAAATCCATTAACAAGAAAAATAACTGTCATTTTATTCTTTACTTCCTCTTATAACTAAATACTTAAATTAGAAAAAATAACAATGAAAGACGAGAGTGATGGAAGAGTAAGTTTCAGTTTGTTCCATTTTTTATATACTCCCTCTGTTTCAAATCTTTTATATTTACTCCCTCTGTTTCAAATCTTTTTATCTGTATTCTTATTTAGTTTCATTAGCCTTTCTAATTTAATACAATATTTTATTACATTAAATTTTAAATACTTGCACCCGGAGGGTGCATATATTTGCTAGTATATATATATATATAAACGATTAACACAAGAATCAGACAATCGTTTTTCAAGTCGTGAAACTAACAGTTACGCATCAGAGCTTGTAACGCCTGCACGATTCTCAAAAGTTTAGTTTACATACCTTAAAAGTTTACTTTAAACGTTATTCGGACCATATGACCTTTAGGCACCTCTTCCGCGATCTCGACTCACAAGGACACTTTTCTCATTTATACCGTCAAAATCCGGTTGTGTGTTAGGGGTTAGGGTTAGGGTTAGGGCTAGGGGTTAGTTTTATAGTTAAAAACAAACTCTAAAAGCCGTCTGTTAACAATTAACCGAATTTTGACGGTGTAAATGGAAAAATGTCCCAAGAATCGAGATCGCAAAAGGGGAGCGTAAAGGTCATATGGTCCCGTTATTCAATAATTATTTTTATCGTAGTATGCATTTGAATATATAGTGGCTCGAACCCAATATGAAGCACTGTAGAAGGACGATGTAAGTTACCAAGACACACACACATACACACGCACACACACACACAACACATGTTAAGTGTATACATATATATATACATATATACATATATATGTACATATATGTAATATACACACAACTTCAAAAACCTACTTCATATGTATAAGAACATTTCAAACGAATTCAATTAAAATATTTTTTTTTCACTGAACAGGTGGACTCACCACTTCTAATACACTTCTCTGCCCGGATTATAGCGGCTTGTCATATACTTAAAACATTCTTTGAATTTTTAAAACTTTCCAAAAACAATTTCCTTAACAAAAATGTTTCCACTGACGATGACCTAAGGTTGAAACTAGTTGAGAAAAATAAACAACATAAAAGAAACATTCTTGTTTGTCTTATCATTTTTTCATCTTATATATAATATATATATATATATATATATATATATATATATATATATAATAAATGAGAGAGAGAGAGAGAGAGAGAGAGATCTCTTTGGTGATCGTAAAAATATATAAAAAAACCTATGTATTTAATAGGGTAAACACCACCCCGTTACGGGCTGGCGAAAAGTCAGTTGGATTTAGCTCCTGGTTAGAGGTAGTTGTTGTTGTCTAGTCACACGGAATAGGCGTGAAACGCCGAAACACATATCTGTGAATGACTTATTTATATGCTGACAAAACTCGGTAGACCTCTGTAGGGGTGATTTAAATTAACTTTAACTGCCAGAATATATAAAGTAATGATCGTCTGTTCACAGACTGGATCTCTCTGGTGATCGTAATGGCCGAGAGGTTAAGAAGTCGGAGTGGCGAAAAGTCAGTCGGATTTCGCTCGTGGTAGTTGTTGCGTCTAGCCACCCTGAAGAGGCGTGAAACGCCGAAACACGTGTCTGTGGATGATACACACACACACACACACCACACCACACACACACACACATAATATATATATATATATATATATATATATAATATATACATATATATGCAACAAAGCACTGGAACATCAACATCTTCAGGGACAGCCTTCAAATGCGACATCTGTGGTCGAGAATGCTTTTCAAACATCGGATTTCACAGTCACGCTGTAACTTCAGGGGCACATAAAAACTTTATTATAGTCTTCCGAGACTGAAATGCCAATACAATACAATATATATATACTCTCTGATTAATGCACTACTACATGAAACCCAGGATCACAAAAAAATTATATTTAATATATATACATCTTATCTTATTATTATAATGGAGATTGTGTGTTTTTCTGTCTGTAACCGAAACTATATTCCTACTCAAGTCACAATTCTCTTAGTTATTGACATCACATTCTCCATGATTTTATTTTTATCTAAACCTCAATTATTTAATAAAATGTCTTAATTACTGTTAACTATGTCTACATAGTGACAACATGCAATTATATTATATATACAACAAAATAGCGGTTTACAGTGTGAAACGAGAAAGGCTAATTTGCATATTAATATAAAAAAATCGAATTTAAAATAAATATGTGCTTAGTATTATTGATTTCTAATTGTTTGGTTTTATTTTAATGAATATAAGCAAAAATCTCTTCAATGAATCTTAAATGAAATCCATTAACAAGATAAAATAACTGACATTTTATTCTTTACTTCCTCTTTTAACTAAATATTTAAATTAGAAAAAATAACAATGAAAGACGAGAGTGATGGAAGTATAAGTTTCAGTTGTTCTATTTTTCGATTATACCCCCCTGTTTCAAATCTTTTTATCTGCATTCTTATTTAGTTTCATTAGCCTTTCTAATTTCATATAATATTTTATTACATTAAAACTTAAATACTTGCACCCGGAGGGTGCATATATTTGCTAGTATATATAATTAAAATTAATCGCTAAAATCTGTAAATTACAGTTTTTTAGCCACAAAATATACGTCTATATATGCTCACCTGAGACTCAGCTACATGAAACTCAGAGTTGTGAGTTTTTACCCTGTTTAATTTCATAGTTGATTTGAAATAGGTAAAAACAACCGACTCACCTTGAACTATGTAACACATCATCTCGATTTTCCACTTGAATTTTACGGCAACGATGTTGGCAGTGATCTGTATATGGCACTGGATAGCAGTTTAAATTCATACAGAAGTATTTTGAAAAATCTAAATGAATGTAAATATATGTAAATATGTTATTTAGATTCCTTTTTAAATATCTCCTCAGAGACATTCAAATACATCGTTGATCTTTTTTTTTTGTTTCATAAGGAATAACTTGTGATATCGTATAAAGACATTATATTATTTTATATATAATATATAATATATGTATAATATTATATATTATAAATATATATATATATATATTATATATATATATATATATATATATATATTATATATTTCATTATATATAATATATATATTATTATAATATATATATTATAATATATATTATATATATATATATATATAAATATATATATATATATTATATATATATAAATATAGTATAATATATATATATATATGTATAATAGTATAATATATATAGTATAATATATATATATATTATAATATATATATATATATATATATATATATATATATATTATATATATATATATATATATATATATATTATAAATAATAATAATATGTATGTAATTTATAATACACATAACTTGTGATATCGTATAAGAGACATTATATTTACTAGCAAATAAAAAAACGCACTCCGGGCGATGTAAAAATAGATTTTGAAATATATTTCTTGAGGAGGTGGAAGTTAAAAATAGTTGGTTAATGTAGGTCCTTGGTGGGCGGCCCACATTAGCATGTCTATGTATTGGTTTTCAAAGGAGAATGTCGCTTATGAGCTCGTCCTTACTCCGCCAGTAGTGTCCAGTATGCCTTGTCCGTCTCACTCGGTTGGTTTGTGAGATGGGGGCAGGTAGCCATACAGCTGCTTCCTTTTGGGGTGCTGTTTCCACGACTTGTTCAAGACCACACGCAGCATTCTTGTACAGCTCCCATCTAGCTTATTCTCAAGGCGCCTCGTTAGCCATACAGCAGCACTGATATAACCACAGTATACTGAATACTGATACAAAAATAGATCATTTACTTGTACGATTATTTGAGGAAATAGCATCAAAGATCGTCTGTTACAGCTGAATTAATGAGGTAAAAAGCAGCATATCAGAGGTATCAGGGGTGATGGGGAAGGACACATTTTCAATTTGAATTCTATTTATAATATTTAATTTGTTTTATTTGAATAAAATAAAATAACATTTCTGATTTAAATATTGAAAACGGTAAATTTTCTAATCAATTTCCAGGCTAAATCTTGCGAAAACGAGGATTTTTTAGTGCATTTTAGTAGACGATCTTTGATGCTATTTCCTCAAACAATGGTGCAAGTAAGAGATCTAATTTTTGGTATCATTATTCAGTACACTAACACACAACTTTCGCATTAATGGATTTGTGCAAAACTGAATGAAATCAAGCTGAGTAAGTTGGCGGGATATATGTGTTGTGTATTACTAACGAACCAATACATAGTGTATAACAGTGTATTTCTGGCATCGGAACGGCTCCACAACATAGCGAAATCTATAACAAATTACTAACCCCACTTTTAGGCACCATTAGCAATTCACATATAAGAAACTCAAATCATCTATTAAACAAAATCAACAACATAAACATGCATAACAAACTTTTAAGTAGTCTTGACATCAAATCATTATACACTAATATTCCTGTTAATAAATGCATCACACGCCTTGAAAATCATCTAAAAAATCTAACATCAGCTTAACCCCACCAACCCAAACCATTATAAAAATATGTAGATTATGTACCCAAAATTGTTTTTTCCAATACAACAGCTCCTTTTATATATATATATATATATATATATATATATATATATATATATATATATGTTTGTGTGTGTGTGTGTGTATCTGTGTAACATTTTATCAATTAACCATTTTCTCATTTCTACACATTAATATTCATATGAAATACGTCATAAACCCTTTTTTAAAACATTTACTCGTGGACAATTCACGTTCGACATTCGACGGTTTTCTGATCATTAATTGTCGCTTTCACATGCAATGATCGCGTCATCGGCTTTCATCTATAAACGCCACGTAAATAACGGTAAATAACCTTTTATCACACATTCAACATACACTGAACATCTTTCATCTTTTACTCATACAAATTTTCAATGTCCTGAAGAAGGTTTTATTTTAAAAAACCCCGAAATACTTATGTATCGTCATAAAGAGTTTCCATCGTTCATAAAATCCTGTGTTTATTTTCTACACACACACACACACACACACACACACACACGCATATATATATATATATATATATATATATATATTATGGGAGAAATGTGAGGAGGTTAATCCGACAATATATGGGGAGAAAAGTAGACAAACACGGGATGTATGGAAACTGGATGTTTATTGTCGACGATGCAACGTTTCGGCCATTTAGACCATCATCAGGACCACTGCCCAGGACCACAATACACAGAAAAATAGATACTACTACATGTAATAGACAAATAGATGGACAGAAAGATTTCTAAAAAACAAAACTCACACATACACAACTAATGACAAATTCAGTTCCCAAACACACACACACACATACTCATCCATTTTTTATCAATCCCTTATCATCCAACATTCAGACCAAACACCTGCATCTCCACATAAACACTCCCCATTTAGAGGGAACAAAATCCACTACCCATCCCCCCAGCCCCTACTGACAACCTACTGTTTTTCACCATTCTGAAAATGTCCTTCATTGAAGCTAGAACTGGTCTTTTGGTCCTGATGATGGTCTAAATGGCCGAAACGTTGCATCGACGACAATAAACATCCAGTTTCCATAACATCCCGTGTTTGTCTACTTTTCTCCATATATATATATATATATATATATATATAGAGAGAGAGAGAGAGAGAGAGAGAGAGAGAGATTATTAAGATAATAATATATATATTATGTATAAATAATATATAGACAGACTAGATGTATCAATAAAATACGACGCATGCGTGGACATTTCGTTGATCCAGTTCACTATGGCGAATCAATCTTTAGAAAGATCGAACTCTTCGATTTTGTCCGGACTTATGGCAATGGACAATTTGCTTAAACGGACTGATTGACTTATTACCGACTGAAAAGTTAATTTTTTTCCCGAACTAATTACCGTTGATTTCTTTTGATAATTCTTTTGATTAATCATTTTAATTCTTTTTTTTTTCTTTTTTTTTTACTTGTGAAAACGAACTTCGATCCTTCATCTGATCAGTATGGCTTCACTCTTGATCACCGACACATTTAGTTAATTGACATCATCGACAATTCGATTTATAAAGAGATATAGAAGAAAAGTCGGGTAGGAAAGACACAAAAGCGAAAAGAAAAAAGCTAAACACACACACACACACGCACACACACACATACACACCGCGCGCACACGCACTGGTCGTGTGGAGTGGTTGGTATATATATATATTATATATATATATATATATATATATATATATATATATATATATATATATATATATATATATATATATATATATATATATATATATATATATATATATATATATATATATATATATATATATATATATATATATATATATATATATATATATATATATATATATATATATATATATATATATATATATATATATATATATATATATATATATATATATATATATATATATATATATATATATATATATATATATATATATATATATATGCTTTTCTAGGAAGCGCGTGGTGTAATGGTTAAAGTCATAGGAAATGGACTCGTCGCCCCGAGTTCAAATCCTGGACGTGATAATTGCATTTCACTTAGCGCCAATACCATTGGGAAAGGTATGAATTCTACTCTCTCTCTCCAGATATGGATAAATAGTAAGACAGACTGGGCTCTTTAACCTTGGTTAAAGAGCCTGTCTAGAAGAAGGAAAACTCTGAATTCAAACCTGTTAAACTCCGCTTAAGAAATTGACCTTGTGTCACATCCTGCTCGTGCGGAGGGGTTGGTAAATATACATATATATGCTTTTCTGTAGTGCAAAATTGTTGAGGTGGGCCGGGTTAGCTCAGTTGGTAGAGCATTCGCTAGAAACCACAAGGTTCCTAGTTCGATACCGGTCCTCGCCAATCAGCATATGAGTAGCACAGGTATCTGTGGCGTAAAGTAAGGAGCTGATGGTAGGTGTGGCGCCCACCTCAGACGCCAAAAACAATCTTCTTGGTCAAGCGCTAGTGAAAAGGGGATAGACTTCCTCGCTGACTGGCTGATACCGACTTTAGGCCACCCCGACGACTTTACTTTTTTACTTTACTTTCGATGTAAAATTAACTTGCATTTTTTCAATAGTGCTATTCGCCTGATGATGAACAAAGCAAGGTCACATGGTTTAAACCTCAGCCAATCAACATCCCGAATGCGTGGCTGGTTGACTACTTAATCGCTGATACTGAAAGACATCCCTTTGCAATCATTGACGAAGTCGTGACTAAGACTGTGGAACACCAAGGAACAAACAAAGGATTATTTACCAAGGATCTTGAAAAATATAGCCCATATCCATTCTAAATTAATGTAGCGAGTCACCTTGGTGAAGTAGCTAACATACTGGACTTTGAAATCTTATTAAGAAACTATTTCAGACTAATATCCTTAGGAAAGGTATTCCCACATTCTAGTTATCGGTTAAATCGTACCACCATAGTACTTCTACAGGGGTGGCTTTGGCATTAATAATATGGGCCCTTCGGGGCCTGTGTCTATTTATGAAATCAACGGCGTGATTCCAGGGGCCTTCCCCCAGGCAACACCTGTCCCCTTGATTTTAAGTCTATAAATTTACTTGGTGTATTGCAGCACACCTTATATACAAAAATATGTTATTTCCTAGTTGAGTAATATGATATTACAGGGTGACCCAGAAAAACAGAACCCAAATTATTTATTTATTTTCCCATTAAACTAACCCTAAACCCCAACCCTAACCCCTAACCCTAACCGTAACATAAACCCTAACTCTAACCCTAAACCCTAACCCTAACCCCCCAAGTTGAGTAACAGGATATTACAGGGTGGCCAGACATCACAGGAACGGCCAAACAAAGAAACAGAAGAAGTAAGTAATGCAAATATGCATATCATCTCTCTGTCTACCAGTATATCACTTCCCCCTCTCTCTATTAAAGAACTCATAGTTTATATACTCGCAACATGAGGGGTATATAACAGTCATGTCCACTACCCACGACGGTAAGCATTACACTACACATCTCTACTTGCATATGCATATATGTTTGTTTACACGCTTTCAATGTTTTCATCAAACGCGTTGACGTAATCGTAAACCTTGATTACACTGAGTTCTCAAAGCGTTGAATTTATTTTCTTGTTAAAATCTTAAAAACAATGGCACACATTTTGAAAGGTAGGAATCTGGAGAGACGATTCTCTTTAAAAAGATGCCATGATTTTAGATATTGACAAGAAAGACTGAAGTACACCGATTGCGCAGTAAAATGAAAAGGTGAAGGAGAAAGGAGAATTTCCACACACACACAAACACACACACACACACACACAAAAAAAAAAAAAAAGAAAAAAGAAAAGAAATCTCAATAAACGAATAAATAAAATAAAATTGGTTGATAACAATACTTCTTAGAGTTTCTGATAAAAGTTTTAAAGACAAAAATAGTCAGGAAGCCTAATGGAAGTAGTGAGTTTGACATTTGAGCATAACTAGCTTATCTGTGTGTGTGTGTGTGTGTGTGTGTGTGTTGTGTATATATATATATATATATATATATATATATATATATATATATATATATAATTATCGGAATAACGTATGAAGCATTTTAAAAGCTATACCTAAATATCATTATAAAAAAAGTGTTTTTATTTTACTGAAAAAGATTAGGTTCTCATAAAAATAAATACATACATACAGTATTAAGCAAAAAAAAAGCAAAAAAAACCTCACCAAAAACAAAAAAAAAAAGCGAACAAAACAAACAAACAAAATATATGACATAAAATGAAAAAATGAATTTTCTTTAGTATTGTAACACATTCTAATGGTGGGAGCAGTTTCCGTGACATATTAGCGAACATCCTGGACTGTGATATCGTCGTAAACAAGTTCGATATATATATATATATATATATATATATATATATATGCATGCATGTTGAATTAAACAAAAGACACATCTGTTTAACAATTAAATTTGTGATTTTTTTCAAGTTTTCTGGCCAACTTTTTAATATTTGGGTGTAATTCATGGATTAGTTCACCAAAGTTCATGTCCCGAGTACGTTCGGCACTTCGAACTTTGGTGGACTAATCCACGAATTACACCCAATAATTAAAAAGATGGCCAGAAAACTTGAAAAATCACAAATTCAATTGTTAAACAGGAGATGTGTTGTTTGTTTAATTCAACATGCATAAATGAAAAAATGCTGCCCAAATTCACACACACACACACACACACACACACACACACATATTATATATATATATAATATTATATATATTTTGTTTGTTTGGTTTTACGGCATATAAACCCTCAGTGGGTCATTTAATGCCGACAAAGTTGTGAAATAAATAAATTGCATAATACAATTTTGTTTATCAACTCATATTTTTCTATTTAACCCATAGATGGGATATATATATATATCTATATCTATATCTATTTATCTATCTATCTATCCATCTCTCTCTCTCTCTCTCTCTCTCTCTCTCTCTCTATATATATATATATATATATATATATATATATTAATGGATGTGGAGTCTGGAAGTAGGAGAATTGATGAGAAAAGTGCTAGAGGCATTTTAAAATGAGAGTACTGCATTGAAAATTAATTTTATTTAAGGATGGTTTGTATTGTTTGATGCATAAAGCTTCTAGTATTTTTGACTTCTGTTTATTTTCTTTGTGCAATATATATATATATATATAATATATATATTATTATATATATAATATATACCAATCGTGTTGGTAGATCCTTGCGGAGAGAAAAAACCCGGCAGGGAGTTTGATTGTAAAAATATACTACCAAACATCAACCAGGAAGAAAAAAATTTTTGAAAAAAAGAAAAGACCAAGATATTCGTACCAACAAAAAATAATCTATTGGTATGGTATTTGGCCAAAAGAAAAAACAATTTATATGTATATATATATGTATATAAGATATATATATATTCATATAACCGCTAGGAGAAGCTAATTTGTAAAAAGTGCGCGATACCTAAATAGAGCCAAGTAATAAAGATACTCTACTGAGTCAGACGAACCTACTATTAGTTTCGCATAAAGCTCTTCAGCGCTAAAATCTGTCAGATAGCCCTGAAGAGCTTTATGCGAAACTAATAGTAGGTTCATCTGACTCAGTAGATTATCTTTATATATATATATATATACATATATATATATATACATGTGTGTGTGGGTGTGTGCGTGTGCGTGTGTGTGTGTGTGTGTGTGTGGTGTGTGTGTGTTGTATATTTTGGCAGCAAGTTATTTGATGACAACTGAAGAAAAATCGAAAGAACTCGGGCTGATAATATGGGAAGAATCCTATTTCAACTGGATCCTAACATTAAAAAGATCGCCAGAAAACTGGAAAAGATACTAATCAAGATCATGAAAAAGAAATGTTCTGTGTTGTTTAATAACACCTGCCTACAATATATATATATATATATATATATATTATATATATATATTATTTTTTTTCTTTTTTCTTCTATACAAGTTTTGTAGAACTGTACAGACAATTCTTGTCGGACAAGTTTTTGGTTGATCCTTTCTAATTTTCGGGCCATCTTTTTAGTGTCGGGGTGTAACTGGTGTAACAGTTCACCAAAGGTTTCAAAACGAGCGCTTTCGGCAATACAGTTTGCCATCATCAGGTAGGAAACGATAGTATGGTTTCGTGTCTCGTTTTTAACGAGAACGAGTAGTAGCAAGGAATTAGAAGTGAGAGCTAATAACCATTGGTAGTGGGAGGTTGTAGGAATGGTAGTGGTTCAAAACTTGTCCGACAAGAATTGTCTGTATAGTTCACACAAAATATATATATATATATATATATATATATATATATATATATATATATATATATATATATCAGAATAACGTATGAAGCAGCTTAAAACTAGACGGCTAGGTTTATATCTAAATATCATTATAAAAATGTGGTTTTATTTTACTGAAAAATATTAAATTCTTGTAAAAATACATACATACATACATACATACATATAGTATTGAACTCCCTCCACCTAAAAAAGTCATAAAAACAAAAGAAAAAACAAACAAACAAAAAATAAAACAAACAGTGAAAAAAGAATTATTTTTTTTATTGTCCCAAATTCTATTATTACTTATACCCAAGTCATAAACATAAATGGAAGCGCGTGGTGTAATGGTTAAAGTCAAGGGAAGTGGACTCGTCGCCCCGAGTTCAAATCCTGGACTTGGTAATTGCATTTCACTTCGCGCTAATACCCTTGGGAAAGGTATGAATCCTACTCTCCCTCCAGCTATGGGTAAATAGTAGGGCAGACTGGGCTCTTTAACCTTGGTTAGGCAACCGGTCTAGGAGAAGGAAAACTCTGAATTCAAAACCTATTAAACTCCGCTTAAGAAATTGACCTTGTGTCACATCCTGCTCGCGCGGAGGGGTTGGTAAATATACATACCCAAGTCATAAACGTATTATAGATTATTACCATTCCGGCTAACGTGTTGGACTTCAACAACGTAGTGAGTGAGTCCTAACTCCTGTCAATTCACTTTCGAACTAATACCCTTGGGAAAGGTATGAAACGCCATACATGTTGGCATTAAATAACCAACGAAGGTTGATAATGCTCTAAACAAAGAAACCAAACCAACCATAAAACATCACACTATGCTAAATTCCAAGTCACATTGTCATCACAGGTAGTGATACAGCTGATCCAGCAACCAAGCATCCCTAAAATTGACCATAGATAAAAATCATATATTCCCCCATATGTACTTTGGGAGACTGGAAACCAACTTTAAGAAAATCTAGAAAGGAACAAGTCATTGTGTCCCGATTACGCATTGGTCATACAAGACTAAATCTAGGGTCGGGTTAGCTCAGTCGGTAGAGCGTTCAGCTAGAAAACACAAGGTTCCTAGTTCGATACCAGCCCTCGCCAACTCAGCGTATGAGTAGCACAGGGATATGTGCGGTAAAGTAAGGAGCTGATGGTAGGTGTGGCGCTCCACCTCAGACGCAAAAAACAATCTCCTTGGTCTAGCGCTAGTGGAAAGGGGATAGACTCCCTCGCTGTATGGCTCATACCGAAATTAGGTCGCCTCGACGACTTTTTTTATATACTCAATCAAGAACAACAACCACAATGTGAAACATGTCAAACACTTTTGACTGTGAAACACTTATTCATGGAATGGAGGGTTTTTGCTCATATCAGAAACTGTTATTTTAAAGCAAACAATATAAAATATCTATTTGAAAATGTCAACATGGAGGACATTCTGTCCTTTTTTAGGGAAATAAAATTATACCATAGAATATAGACATGAACTTAATCACTACCATACAATATGATCCCCAATGGTGCTAACACATTTTAAGACCAATTACCAAAAAGTATAAATATAAATACACAACATATATTACTTCCTAACCGTTAGTCATGACATAACCCCAGACGTGTTGATATGCCGTTAAAACCAACCAACCAACCAACCAACCAACCAACAAATAAGTAACATATATATTCAAATAAGAGCGCGTGGTGTAATGGTTAAAGTCCTGGGAAATGGACTCGTCGCCCAGAGTTCAAATCCTGGATGTGGTAATTGCATTTCACTTAGCACTAATACCCTTGGGAAAGGTATGAATGCTACTCTCCCTGCAGCTATGGGTGAATAGTAGGACAGACTGGGCTCATTAACCTTGGTTAGGCAACTGGTCTAGGAGAAAGAAAACTCTGAATTCAAACCTATTGAACTTTGCTTAAAAAATTGATCTTGTGTCACATCCTGCTCGTGCGGAGGGGTTGGTAAATATATATATATTCAAATAAGCAAAATACGTGGCTTAGAAACCTCAACAGTAAGTAACTACACTTATATTTCTGTACATAAGTAGATACATTCTTTTATTGCCCCATCCTGATTACCATGTATCATTTAGATGGCATTGTCACTCTTAAGAAAAATGGCTGACAATTCAACTCTAGGTAGTCACGATTCAGATATCGTGGAGCCATGTTCCCACTGTAAAATTCTCCTTTGGGTGGTAATAAAATGAGCATGGATCGACAATATTTCTTTATCATCTATTCCCAACCAACCAACCAACCAACCAACCAGCTTCCGTTATTTGCAACGTGTCATCATTCCATCTATAGAAATAGGCTCTTCGGTTAATGCAGCACGTATACCGTGCGTCGTAACACGATTAAAGTCAATTTTTAGAGCGCGGGAAACACGTGCGATGAAAGCGAACGAAAACCTTATGATTTAGATGGAATCGTGGGGGACTGTCTCACTGCTGCCCTGAATCCTGCATCACGTGACCTCTCTTTTCAGATGCATATCGAACGGACTCCTTTATTTCACAAAATATGACACCGCTATTCGACCCGCTTCTGTTACCTCTTTAGCATTTGGTGGATTAACCTGGGAATGTTAATCTTAAAGCGAGCTGAAATCTCGCCCGACTCAACGTGGGTCGAACCAAATAACACATAACTTGCCCCTTAATTAAAAAAAAAGCAAAGTCGTTGGGGGTAGCCTAAAGTTGGTATCAGCCAGACAGCGAGAGAGTCTATCCTCTTTCACTAGTACTAGACCGAGGAGATCGTTTAGGTGTTTGAGACGGAGCGCCACACCTACCATCAGCTCATCAATTTACCACACACATCCCTGTGCTAATCATACGCTTATTTGGCGAGGGTCGGTATCGAACCCGGAACCTTGTTGTTCCAAGTACGACGGGTAATTTTCACTTTTAGTTGTTAAAATTCCTAGCATAAAATTGTACGTGCGCATTATCTGAAATGAACTTAATTGTTATTAAGAACACATTTTATGATATTTTTGTGTTAAAGCATGCAGTTGTATTATTTTCGAAACGATTCTAAGATTTGTATATTTCGCACGTACATATTCAAAATGGCTACTGTCTTGTTTCAAAGTGAAAGTCAGTTGGCTAAATTCCTAGCATAAAATTATCTGAAATGAACTTAATTGTTATTAGGAACACATTTTATGATATTTTTGTGTTAAAGCATGCAGTTGTATTGTTTTCGAAAAAGTTTCTAAGATTTGTTTATTTCGTAAGGAGTCTTTCAAAATGGCTACCGACTTAGTTCAAAGGGAAAGTCAAGGGAGGTTACTCTAATTGCCTTATTTGCTAGGAATTTTAACAACTAAAGGTGAAAATTACCGTGCGATGGTCTACCGATTGAGCTAAACCGACCCTTAAAAGGTAAATTTGTAATCTTTTGGTCGACATTCTTTTGTAGCACCTCAAAAGCCACGTGAAGCGTCTGCCATCTAACGGTAATCTTCGGAGAAAATGGACATGGTGACATGAGTTCAAATCCTAAGCACGGCTGTTTGGATTTCACATAGCGTATAATACCACTGGGAAAGGTATGAATCGAGCTATTCTCCCTCCAGCTACGGAAAAATAGTTGGACAGAATGGGTTATTTAATCTTGGTATAGCAACCGTTCAAGGGGGAGAAGGAGGAGGAATACCCTCTTAAAGTTAAAAATTACTTAAAATTGACCTCGTGTCATATCTTGCTCGTACGGAGGTGTTGTAGATACATAGAACTGCAGCCACAACATATCTCCCCATATCAACTCTCCCCATATATATATATATATATATATATATTATATATATATATAGTTGTAGAAAATTCTTTTCTCTCTACTACTACAGTTTCGGTGTTCAAGATGCACCTTCCTCAAGAGAACTAAAGTTTCCCATATCTATCTATCTATATATCTATCTCAGTACATATATATATATGATTATATATATATATATATATATATATATATATATATATATATAGTCATCCACAGACACGTGTTTCGACTTATCAAGTCTCTTCAGTGTGGCTAGACATTTGTAAGCTACATACAGCCGGGATTGAAAATCCGAGCGATTCTGTGTCAGTCAGATACCTTAACCGTCAGGCTATATAGTCACCCACAGAATGCGAAGGGGATTTTAACTGTTTTAATACACACATCGCTTTGTATGTAAAGGCCGTCATAGAGTGCTCCATCCCTTATATAGGAGAGCGTTGCGTTTACGCTTGAATTAGCGGCCCTCAGCGGAATCCTCCCCAGAGTGCTCAACCCTAGGGGGTATATATATATATATATATATATATATATATATAATATAACAAATAAATAAACACACACATACACGCACGTGCGCTCACTTACACACACGGTCACACAGACACCCAAATGAAAACGATTAATCTACTCACATTTCCATCCACGCTCTCTCTCTCTCTCTCTCTCTCTCTTCTCTCTCTCTCTCTCTCTCTCTCTCTCTCTCACACAGACACATACACACAACGTAAAGGAATGTTCGATGTCATCCTTCAAAACCGTTTATCCCAGCGATCATAAATTTCGAACAATTCTAAGAGCGCTAATTTTCCATTCAAAACATTTTTAAATATGCAGATCAACAAAAAACAACCACAGCCTCCTTATTATTCTGTGATAGATTTTACTTTTCTTTATATCAACAAAAGCCCGGAAGAAGATCTACTAAACAGATTGAAACACTGCAGCGTTGGCTGGATGAATATCACTCATTTTATTTGAACCGGTGTTTTTTCAAATTTTTCACTATATTACACACACACACACACACACACACACCACACACACACACATATATATATATATATATATATATATATATATATATATCACGATTCATATCTATCTATTTATCTATCTCAGGTTATTCATATCTATCTCTATCTCCTATTTACACTTTCTTGTTCTTTCTCCATTTCTCTGATTGTGTCATTTAATTAGAATCAAAGACATTTTTAGAGCTAAGGAGACACGTGATATGAAAGCGAACGAAAACCTGATGATTTAATGTCGGTGCTTGTCACTTTTCTTGTAGCTTTGAATCCAGCATCCGGTAGTCCCCTTCCGGCGGAACACAAAAAGGATTGCTTCATTAAAAACATGATGAGTTGTGCTTTTATTAGTCACCTTTTCGATTCTCATTGATTAAAATCGCTACGTCATTTTTGATACTTGACAAAAACCCGTTCGATCGGCGTAGGAAATCCTGTACGAGGTTATTTGCATTTCTCATGGCGCTGAAACCCTTGAGAAACGTATGCATCAAACTATTCTCCCTCCAGCTATGTATAAATTGGACTGGGATCATTAAACTCGGTACGGCAACCAATATAGGAGAAAGAAAACTGCGGATTCAAACGCGTTTGAAATTGACCATGTGTAGCATTCTACTCATGAGGAGGGATTCGTAAATATATACAAATTCCAAAGTACGCAGAGTGGGCGCTGTATAACCCCCCCCCCGGCAGCGTACTTCCTAAATTTAAGCAACGTTTTTATTTTATTTTATAATGACTAGCAAATATATGCACCCTCCGGGTGCAAGTATTAAAGTTTTAATATAATAAAATATCATACTAAATTAGAAAAGCTAATGAAACTGAATAAGAATGCAGATAAAATGATTTGAAACAGAGGGGGTATGATTGAAAAATAGAACAACTTTGAAACTAACTCTTCCATCATTTTCCATTATTCCCCTCATTCATTGGTAAATTTTCCTAATTTAACTATTTACAGTTATTTCTTCTTGTTAATGGATTTCTTTTAAGATTTATCCCCGAGAATTTTGCTTATATTCATTAAGATAAAACCAAACAATTATAAATCAACAATACTAAGCATATATTTATTAAAATCAAATTTTTAAGATCAATATGCAAATTAGCCTTCCCATTCACACTGTAATCCGCTATTTTGTTGTATATATAAATACAATTGCATGTTATGGGTATGTAGATATGGTCAACATTCTGAATGATGTAAAACAATTTTATTAATAATTGAGGTTTAAATAAAAAATAAAATCATGGCGAAAGTGATGTCAATAACAAAGGGAATTGTGATTTGTATAGTAATATAGTTTCGGTTACAGACAAACAAACCCACAATCTCCAATATAATAAGATTAGCAAGTTAGATTACTGGTAAATTCGATCCTCATTTTCAATCTATAACCCATCTAAGTAACTATTTGGGCGCACTTCATGGTGTAATAGACAGAGAGCTAGTTTTGGCGGAACAGTATTACTCTGGCCCAAAGTGGTAGTACCTGTTAGGGTCCCACTATAGGAAAAAATAGATCTGTGTGAAAATTGATCGTATTCTATAGGCAAGTATGCAAAAATAAATAAATTGATAAAAACCTCAGACCATATGACCTTTAGGCACCCCTTCCACGATCTCGACTCACAAGGACACTTTTCTCATTTACACCGTCAAAATCCAGTTGTTTGTTAGGGGTTAGGGTTAGGGGCTATGGTTAGGGTTAGGGTTAGTGTTATGATTTTAAAAAAAACCTCTTAAAATCGTCTGTTAACAATTAACCGGATTTTTACAGTGTAAATGGAAAAAATGTCCCCACGAATGAGATCGCAATGTTTTATTTATAGTGGTGAAGGTTTGTATTGGACCATCCGCACTTTTAATCGATAGGAAAGAATTGGTGCACAAGTAATGCCACAAACCCATTCAATGACTGACCTCAGGCTTTTCAAATTCAGGGTTTTCCTTCTCCTAGACTGGTTACATTTTCCTTCTCCTAGACTGGTTACGTTTTCCTTCTCTTAGACTGGTTACTTATCCAAGGTTAAAGAGCCCAGTCTGCCTTACTATTTACCCATAGCGGGAGGGAGAATATATAGATTCATTCCTTTCCCAGGGGTATTAGCGCTATGTGAAATGTAAACAGCCCTGTCGAAGATTTGAACTCTAACCATTATGCCAAGGCTATCATAAGGTACTCCGCCCTGTCGGCTGGGGCGTTAGAATGCACCGACTGCACCTCTGCAGAGGGGTAAGACTCCCCCAATGCGGCCACCTGTTGGCCGTGGGTGGCGACCCGTGATGCTTAAGGATAGAGCCCAGGTGGATGAGCAATTCATGACATGCAATACTCTACTTTGGCTCTATCATGGGCTAGACGGGCGATCGGAGAGCCCCCCTTCGATCGATCGGCTGGTCACGTCAAACCCTAGCACCTATATGATTTTCCCAACCCTATTGCCCTTATGGCAAGCCCCAACCCCTTTTTATCATATGGGTGCTAGAAGGCGGTGACTGAGGGTCTACATGTCCTGGGAATGACGTTAAACTCTATCTGATGGTGAGGTTCCAGTTTTGGAGGTTTGGGGAATGTGGAGCACCCCTTCATCACCATTGCTCCATGGTCCACTGTGACCCGGAGTGGAAGTACCTGTTAGGGTCCCATCTATGGGTTAAATAGAAAAATGTATTTATAAAAAAATTGTATTATCCATTAAGAATTGATTTATTTCAAAACTTTATCGGCATTAAATGACCCACTGAGGTTGATATGCCGTAAAACAAAACAAACCAAACCAATCATAAGGTACTAAATCAAACAAACAAATAAAAATAAGACTATTGTTAGTGAGTTCGATTCTCACTGGGATTCTTATATTTCTGACTAAACTAAGCAGTATTCAATAAATGATAGCTATTACGAAGTCTTCTTCTTTGTAGCACTTGTGCCGCTTCTGTCACTGTTGATGTGGGTAATTTTAGTCATATCAAAATTAAATACTATTAATCTTTATCAAAACGTCTCTGGGATAAACTCTATTGCAGAGATCAACTGTCCATTTAAATAGATATGTGTCAACGTTAAACGATTAAATAATTATCCAGCATGGAACGCAGTTTTAAAGACAATATTTTGTTTTCTTTTTTTCGGACTTGCCTTTACGGTAATTGTACTCCGTATTAATTTTTGAAAAAACTTTGATCACTGTAAATTCATTTTAATGCAATACAAAACTAGTCGAATATAAAGAGAAAAATGATTGTCTTTTGAAAGGGGTCCAAAAATTCAAGGTAATATCAATCCTTTGAAAGTCTTTCCAGCAAACGAAATGCAATTCCTTTCCCAACTGAACACGCCACTCTCACATCAAATAGCAGTCGTCAGATTTCACTTGCCGTCCAAACACTTTCTTCCTCACTCGCCCTGTCAGCGACAGTCCGTCTATATTTCTGCTCGTTTGAAAGCGCTTATGCAAATTCGGATATACTTTATTTGGGTCTCTACTAACAATACCTCAGCTACGAGGAGGTAGCGAGTTCGAGTATCCGTAGCCGCTCGCCACAGGCCAAACATATCCTGACGCGCTTTGTTTGTGAAAGCTGGGAATCTGTTTGTTCATAGAGCTGCCTGTCAGGCTCGTCACAGATTGACTATGTACATCTCAGTCTGATCATATCTATCTATCTATCTCATTCTGATCATATCTATCTGTCTATATATCTATTAAAATCTATAAGTCGTCGGGGCGGCCTAATGTCGGTATCAGCCAATCAGCGAGGGAGTCTATCCCATTTTCACTAGCGCTAGACCAAGGAGATTGTTTTCGCATCTGAGGTAGAGCGCCACACCTACCATCAGCTCCTTACTTTACTGCACAGGTCCCTGTGCTATTCATAACGCTGAGTTGTCGAGGGCCGGTATCGAACTAGGAACCTTGTGATTTCTAGCCGAACGCTACCGACTGAGCTACCGACTGAGCTAACCCGGCCCATTTCTATATTATTCTTCATATATATATATATATATATATATATATATATATATATATATTATATATATATAATATATATATATATATATATATATATATATATATATATATCACTATCTATCGGTCTATCTATCTATCTCAGTTTGTTCATAACTATTTATCTATATTTATCTACTGCCCGACTGACCAAGTGTCAACAGCCAAGTGCCCGACGGACATCGGCCCGGTGAACAGCTGCCCAACAGACGAGTGCCCGATGGAGAACTGCTTGATGAGGACAATTGCCCGGCGAATAATGTCCAATGTTAATATGTATGTACAATCGAATATTTAGGTATTTTTTGCTATCATATGAAAAGGAAAGTATCATAGTATAATTTCAGTGCCATAGTCTAACCTTAACTATTAATTAACCTTGACTAATCTTCCTAACTTGAAGTACATGAATGATAGAAATGGTTGGGGCAATCATATAGGTACTAGGGATTGATGTGATCAGCTGATTGATCGGAGGGGGCCTCTCCGGTCACCCGTCTTCAAAGTTCTGGACCAAAGTGGAGTGTTGCATGTCATGGACTGCCCAACCCCCAGGATTCCGTCCTTAAGCATTACGATTCGCCTCTACAGAGGTGCAGTTGTTGCATTCTGAAGCCCCAGCTGACAGGGCTTATAAATAGATAAAGAGGAAGAAAAAGGTCATAGCAGAATGAGAACAGTCTACATCGGTGGATTGATTAAAGGGTTCAGTTCGAAGTTACGTGAAGTCTTCAAATTACAACATGAAGGTTCCTGAGTTCGACGGAAGGCACATCGGCCGAAACGTTGTGTTTATGATAATAAAGACGAGGACAATAGTCCGAAAAATCCAAATAATACAAAAAGGAAAAAAAAAAGAAAGAAAGAAAATAATATAAAAAGAAAGAAAAAGAAAAGGAGGAAGATAGTTGGTTGGCTGGTTGGATTTTACGGCATGTCAACCCTTGTTGGGTTATTTTATGCCGAAACCCCCTTGTTTGATTCCTTCTTGATCGGTATTCAAAATTATTTTAAAACTCAATATTTCTTTTTTAAATTCAATTTTTTAAACATATTTTTTAAAACTCATTTTTTTTTCTTTTTAACCCATAGATGGGTACTGTCACTTCGGGTCAGTGTGGACCTAGGAGTAATGGCGATAAACGGGTACTACACACTTCCAGAGCTAAAAAAGAGTAAGGAAAAAGAAGAAGGAAGAGACGATAATATAAAAAAAGGTAGAAGGAAGAGACAAAGAGGAGCAAACCGACTGAAGAAGAAGAAGAAAGAAGAATATAGAAAGCATCAAGAAAGAGAGGGTGAAGAGAACCAAATGAGGAGGAGGAGGAACTAAAGAAGAGGAGGAAGGGAAAAAACAAAACTGGATGAGAGGGGAAGGAGGAGAAAGAACATAAAGGGAGGGGGAGGTGTAAGGAAAAGAAACTAATAATCTTTCTTTAATATTCATTAAAACTAAAATGCAAGAACTAATATTAACTGATATTATTTATTTAGAAGAAGAAGAAGAAGAAGAAGAAGAAGAAGAAGAAAAAGAAGAAGAAGAAGAAGAACAACAACAACAACAACAGCAACAACAACAACAAGATCAAGAACAAGTGCGTGTATGTATGTGTATATGAGAGTGAAAGAAAAAAAAAAGAGAGAGAGAGAGAGAGAGAGAGAGAGAATAAATATAGAGAAAAAGAAAGAGGAGAGAGAGAGAAAGAATATAGAGAAAAAGCAAGAAGAAGAAGAACAACAACAACAAGAAGATCAAGAACAAGTTCGTGTATGTGTGTGTATATGAAAGAGAGAGAGAGAGAGAGAGAGAGAGAGAGAGAGAGAGAGAGAGAGAGAGAGAGAGGGAGAGAGAGAGAGAGAAAAGAAATATAGAGAAAACGAAAGAGGGGGAGAGAGAGAAGGAATATAGAGAAAAAGCAAAAAGAAGAAAAGAAGAAGAACAAGAACAAGAACAAGAAGAACAAGAAGATCAAGAACAGGTGCGTGTGTGTGTATGAGAGAGAGAGAGAGAGAGAGAGAGAGAGAGAGAGAGAGAGAGAGAAAGAGAGAGTGAGAGAAGAATATAGAGAAAAAGCAAGAAGAAGAAGAAGAAGAAGAAGAAGAAGAAGAAGAAAGAAGAAGAAGAAGAAGAAGAAGAAGGGAAAACATTATAAAAAAGAGTTGGAGGAAGAGACGAGTAAAGGAGGAGAAAAGAGAGGATAGGAAGTGGTAGGAGAGAGAAAAGAAGGAAGAAAAGTACAAAATGAGGAGAAGGAAGAGAAATGGCAATACTGGAGGGTGGGGGGAGATGAAAGAGGAGAAGGAAACTAATGAGGGTGGGGGTAGGTGTGTTGTAGAAAAATCGAATAATCTTTCTTTAATTTCCATTAAAACGAAAACTCAAAACTAATATTAACTGAAATGACTTATTTAGAGAAAGAAAACTTACAAAAGATTAAATTTAATTAACACGTTGACGTTTTTCACTGCGAGGTTTCTGTGACTTTTATTCAGAATTATTTTGATTTAATGCGATGCTTCTCAAAATAGTCGAGTGCGCATTTTTTACTTTTAAATTATCGACGTCACACATCTTTAAAAATAAATAAAAAGTCGCGCCTTCTAACTCCTGAATGCGCGCATTCATAAAAGTTTTGTGATAAAATACAATATGGAAAGTTGAAAGGGATATCAAAGTCACTGGAAAGAGCCATTAACGTTTGATATTGTTTGTTTGTTTGTTTATTGATTTTAACGGCATATCAACCCGTCTGGAGTTATCTCATGCTTAACGGTTAGGAAGTGATACATATCGTGTATTTATATTTATACCTTTGGACCATATTACCTTTAGGCACCCCTTTTCGATTTCGTTTCATTAGGTCATTTTTTTCATTTACACCGTCAATATCCGTTTTTATTTAACAGACGATTTTTAAACACATTTTTACAACTTTACAACTAACCCCTAACCCTAACCCCTAAACTAGCCCCTAACCCCTAACCATAACCCCTAACCCTAGCAAAATCTTTTTTTAAATATATACTTTTTAATATTAACTATCCGTAGAGGCACATGGAAAATAAATAAACATGTCTTTTGTTTTAAGTTTTATTTTTTTTTTAAAGAATAACAATATTAGTTTATTTTTAGTTCAAAATTAATTTTTTCAAAAAAATTTTGAGTGTATTTATTTTATGCTAGGACGATTTTTGATAATGTGACAAAAGCATTGACGTAGTTTCGGTTACAGACAAATGGGGACTGGCCAAGGATGGCATTTAAAAACTTTACACTTTATTTCTAATTTTCTCTCCTCCCATTCATCACTGCTTTGCCACCCTCTTTATCTTTCTGTTCTGTATCATTTTTGGACCATATTACTTTTAGGCACCCCTTTTTGATTTCGTTTCATTAGGTCATTTTTTTTTCATTTACACCGGTAACATCCGGTTTTCTTAACAGACGCAGAGGCACATGGAAAATGAATAAACATATCTTTCGTTTAAAGTTTTTTTTTTTTTAAAAGAATAACAATATTAGTTTATCTTTAGTGCAAAATTATTTTTTTCCCATAGGCTAACAACAACAACTATTCCCGTGTAAACTTGTTTTTTGTTTAAAGTTTTTGTAAATAAAAAAACTATTTTTATGTGAAAAAAAAATCTATTGAAATAAACATATCTGCATGCATTTCTTTTCTGATTGAATAAAAAAAACTATTTTAATATAAAACGTGTCTTTCGTTTATAGTTTTATTAAAAAGTATTTATTTAAAAAAATATTTTGTTAGGGTTAGGGATTAGGGTTAGGGTTAGGGGTTAGAGTTTTTATTTTCCTAGTACCCCACTCGTACCAGGTCAGGCACAAGGCCCTATTAACGTGGGAACCACCCACAAACCGAAGTTCATGGGATGGCGGGTGAAAAATTGCGTCTATCCCGTCGGCATTCCCCCTCAAGGGGGGCGCCTCAGGCACTGTGCAATAAACCCAGCCCTGCCCCTTTAAATCGAGGGGGCAGGTGTTGCCTGGGGGATGGCCCCCTGGGATCGACGCTATTATTACAAAACAATCGGTCCAGCGGCCGAATCTCACTGGACCCCCGACCCGAAGGCCGGGTGTGAGGTTCGGGGTTAGGGGTTAGAGTTAGGGGATAGGTTTATAACTTAAAAAAAGATCTATAAATCATCTGTTAACAAAACCAGGACAACATTAAATAAGTAAAAAGAAAAAGTGTATTTAATATAAAAACGTGTTATTTCGTTTAATTAACAACAATAAAAATGTAAATAAGTAAAAAGAAAAACTGTATTTGCTACTAAAAAAAATGTACCATAAAACTGTTAATTATTCCCGTGTAAAGTTGTAAAAATGCGTCTAAAAATCGTCTGTTAAAAAAAACGGATCTTGATGGTGTAAATGAAAAAAAAAAACGAAATCGAAAAGGGGTGCCTAAAGGTAATATGATCCATACTTTTTTAGTAATTGGTTTTAACAATGTGTTAGCATTATTGGGGATTATTTTGTATGGTATTGATTTGTTTCATGCCTATATTCTATGGTATAATTTTATTTCCCTCAAAAAGGAGAGAATATCCTCCATGTTGACATTTTCAAACAGATCTTTCATATTGTTTGCTTTAAAATAACGGTTTCTGATATGAGCAAAAAGCCTGTATTCCATGAATAAGTGTTTAACTGTCAAAGGTGTTTGACATGTTCCACATGGTGGTTGTTGTTCTTGTTTGAGTATATAGGAGTGCGTTAGTCTTGTATGACCAATGCGTAATCGGGACATAATGACTTGTTCCTTTCTAGACTTCCTTAAAGTTGGTCTCCAGCCTCCCAAAGTGGGTTTGATTAGGATGAGTTTATTGTGGATGTTGTTATTCCAGTGTTGTCTATTTCTGCTGGCTATCTATCTATCCATCTATCCATCTCTCTCTCTATATATATATATATATATATATATATATATTAATAAAATTCTCTCTCTCTCTCTCTTTCTCTCTCTCTCTCTCTCTCTATATATATATATATATATATATATATATTTGAATTAAGGTAGCATAGGCATGGAGTCAGTTTGAAGACCGCATAGACGAAAAACTGTCAGTAGCCAAGTCTTAACTCCATTTAGGCGCTACCTTAACTCAAATATAAACGCTCTATAAATGATATTGAGCACAATCTACTTAGAAATATAGCACCCATAGTTTCCACAATATATATATATATATATATATACACGAAGTATGTCAGAAAAAATACATGACTGCTGTCACAAAAATTTATTTCAAATCGAAACTAAAAACTACAAGTTATCCCCTTCAAATGAATCCCCCTGGCGTCTCATGCAGTTTCCCAACCCTCTTTGCCACACCTGCATGCACTCCTGGAATGATTCATCCGGGATTCTCCGTAGCTCTGTCGTCACGGCTTTTCGATGTCGTGAACATCTTCAAAACGGGTTCCCTTGATGACCCACTTGAGCTTGGAGAAGAGGAAAAATCACATAAAGCCAGATCAGGTGAGTAGGGAGGTTGCTCCAGCACAGTGGTGTTCTTTTGGGCCAGGAACTCTCGGATACTCAGTGCAGTGTGTGCAGGCGCGTTATCATGGTGTAGTACCCATGAGTTGTCCTGCCACATCTCTCGCCTCCTCTCGCGCACTGAACGAAGCAAACGCCACAGTATCCCTTAGTAGACATGCTGGTAGATCGTCTGGCCCTGTGGCAAGAACTCGCAGTAGACGATGCTCCTCACATCGAAGAAAGCGATCAACCTGGAACTGACATACCTCGTATATATTTCAAGTATAAAATAAAGTCGTCGGAGTGGCCTAAAGTCGATATCAGCCAATCAGTTAGGGAGTCTACCCCCTTTTCACTAGCGCTAGACGAAGGAGATTGTTTTTGCGTCAGAGGTGGAGCGCCATACTTACCATCAACTCCTCACTTTACCGCACAGATCCCTGTGCTACTCATACGCTGAGTTGGCGAGAGCCGGTATCGAACTAGGAACCTTGTGGTTTCTAGCCAAACACTCTACAGACTGAGCTAACCCGGCTGTTGAGAAATTTCGTATATAAGGTGCGTTATATTTATAGACTCGCCGAGAACTATGTGATCAAACTCTTGGCCAATCGCTGGCAGTACTCTGCTACTGATACCATACTTATACCGGCAGTACTGGCCATAACTACTCATAACTACTGCGACTTACTTTAAGCCCTTTTCAACTGGCCAAGGATGGCATTTAAAAACTTAACACCGGCCCTTTCAAGTATAAAATAAGGTAATAGTGAATCACGATAAAACCACATAACTCAATGTTTCACGGTCTCAATTTTCAGTTGAGCTAGTTTTCAACACGTCTGATTTTATTAAATCAAGCTGTGAATTTACTGTCAAGACAATTTTCAAAAACTCCGTCTATTAACTAATTTGAATTTTTTTGCCTATAAAGTAATATAACTTTGGAAGAAATTGCCTTATTAGATCAAAGACAGCAATCGTGTATACAATTCTAAGATTAATTTGAATGATTTAAGAAAAAAATGGTATGAAGAATAATTTAAGGAGGCATTTCTGGAAACTATCAAATGAATTTCATAGATATTGTATTGATATTATATATACTAGCAAAATAAAAAAAACACCCTCCGGTCGATGTAAAAATACATTTTTGAAAGATATTGCTTGAGGAGTTGGAAGTTAAAAATTAAATGTCGGAGAGTTTGAACCATAAATCATGAAATTATCAAATTTATGAAAGGAGTAAAAAAAAAACAAAACAAAAAAAAAAACAATTTGAAATCGAAACTAAGTTCCATTAACTTTGAATATCTATTAAAATAAAACAAACTATATATAAATATATGATACTGGGGATGTATCTATTAAAACTTGTTTTAAAAACCAATGAGGACTGTCTAATGTTGCATGCTCAAATTTTGAGTGTATTTATTCTATGTTATGACGATTTCGGGTATAGTGACGTAAGCAGTAACGTAGTTTTTGTTACAGACAACAACTGGAAGAGAATCTCCATTATTAATACATATTTACCAACCCCTCCGCACGAGCAGGATGCAACACAAGGTCAATTTCTTAAGCGGAGTTCAGCATGTTTTAATTCATAGTTTTCCTTCTCCTAGACCGGTGGCCTAACCAAGGTTAAAGAGCCCAGTCTGCCCTACTATTTATACATAGCTGGAAGGAGAGTAGGATTCATACCTTTCCCAAGGGTATTAGCGATAAGTGAAATGCAGTTACCACATCCAGGATTTGAACTCGGGGTGACGAGTCCATTTCCCATGACTTTAACCATTACACCACGCACTTCCACTGATATTGATATTATAAATGTCTCTGAAAATATCCTCTTTTCGTTCTTTCTTTTTTGAAGATTGATGTTATCATCATCATCATCATCATGTCGCGCTGTTAGCGCGGATATCCATGACAATCTTTCTCCATCCGTCCCAATCACTCATCATTCTCGGGAGGTCATCTATGCAGAATCCTGCAGCTGGTCAATGTACGTCTTTGCTGGTCAGCCCACACTGGCGTACCCATGTGCTGGCTTCCTTAGAAGGACGTCCTCGCTTCTCCAGCATTGTCCTGCGTGTCTTGTCCGTCTTACACGGATGGTTTGGGTGATATGTGGCAGGTGGCCGTACAGCTTCTTTTCTCGTGGGGTGTTGTTTCCTCATCTTGCCCAGGATCACACGCAGCATTCTTGTGCAGCTCCCATATAGTTTATTCTCTAGTCGCTTCATTAGGGTCCAGGTGGTGCAGCAGTACAGCAGTACTGACACAACAACGGCCTGGAAGAAATGTCTCTTTAATTTGCCTGTGAGTTTGGATTTCCATATGACTGATAATTTATTTATAGCGGACCATGTCTTTCCTTAGCGTGCATTAACATCGTTTTCTGTGGATGAGATATTACTGCCTAAGTACCTAAATTGTTCTACCGAGTTTAGGAGTTTGCCATCGATAGTTGAGATGTCTCTTTTGTTTTTAAAAGGCATGAACTCAGTTTTATCAGAAAAGTTAAAGGTAAATCTCTTATCTATATCTATTTAAAGATTAATAATATTTTTCTATATATTTGTCTCATCTTTTACTCTTTATTTATCCTTGGTTTAAAGTTGGCAGGCTACTTTTTAGCATTTTTTTTGCATAACAATCCCTGTGGGTTATTTAATGCCAAATATTTTTTGTATATATGATTTGTAAACGAAGTGTGTTACGTGCATATTTCTGTTTGGTTTGGTTTTATAAACTAGTAGAAATAATTTTCATTAACTTCATGTGTATAAAACACATTAATACCACGGGCCTTTCGGGGCCTGTGTCTATTAATGAAATTAACAACGTCGATCCCAGGGGGCTATCCCCTCAGGCAACACCTGCCCCCTTGATTTAAAGGGACAGTGCTGGGCTTATTGCCCAGCGCCTGAGGCGCCCCTCTCGAGGGGGAATGCCGACGTGATCGACGCATTTTTTGTGTTTACCACCACCCATGAGCAGTTTGTGGGTGGGCCCACATAAAAATGTCCTTGTGTCACGCCCTCATAAGTGGGATGAGAGGCAAATACCTTAACTTCATGTGTACTACTAAACTGGTAGTTGACCGTCAATCACTGCCTTCTAGCACCTTAAAATAAAATGGGTTGGGTGTTCGTTTGACATAAGAGCAATTTGTAGAGTACGAACAGAACTTAATCCTATTGGTGCTTGGGCTTGAAAGAACCAGTGGGTTGATCGGTTCTGGTCTCTCCAACTTCCCATCTAACCCAAGTAAGTGTCGAAGGGGAGTGTTGCAGGTCACTGGACCAATTAGTACCCGTTGTAAATGCCAGTCCCACAGTAATGCTAACAACCAGTTAACGATAAAGGAAGTGACTAAGATGACGAGGAAATAGAATCCTCTTTCTATGTTGAAAGAAACAGAATGGAATGTGGACGTTCATTTATTTATTTATTTATTTATTTTGTTGATGTTTTTGGTGTTATTCCTAGAATGCCGTCCCGGCCTTCTGCGCTAAAAAAAAACGCTAGGTGGTGATTGCTGAAAAAAATACCAACCCTCCCTAAAATAAAATAAAAAATACCGAAAATAATTTTTTTTATTTTTTATTTGTAATTGATTGTCGTAAAAATAAATAAATAAAATGAAAATACCAACAACAAAAAAAAATATCTTTTTAGCGGATTGAAGGCGTTTTTATCGACAAATTATTTTTTAGTTTTAGTGGTGTGAAGGCATATCATTATGTAACTTTTAATTTTTAAATTTTTGTTTTCAGTTTCTTACTATAAATTAAAAAAAAAAAAATTATAAATGATTTCCTATCTTGACCAACTGCTGTCAACAAGAACATTGAGGTTGAAAATAAAAGTTCAACCTTAAATGCACCTTACTTACAAGGGGTAAATTCAGAGATGGTGATGGATATACTTTCTATTGGAATGGTCTACCAGCTATTGGACCACATCTTTAGGGGGGGTAGGTTTTGCAATAAAGAACCATCTCATCAACTATTTGAGCGATTACCCAGTGGGCATTAGTGAACAACTTTTACAGCTCCGACTAAAAATGGCCAACAATCAGCATGTGAGAGTACTCTGTGCATACAATCCTACATAAGATACCCTGGATGATGAAATTAACTTTCAAAGAGGTTGTTGTAGCACCGTGCACTCAAAGGGCGTACAGACCACACCGTAATTCAAATATATTCTTTATTTTTCATACGGTGCATGCCGTGAAAACTTTGTTGGCACGTAGGGACTTGGACATAAACGAGACCAAAGTCTTAGTAACTTTTTATACTAAGAATGCGGTTCCAAAATATCCGCCAACATTTGCTCTATGAGAGAGCCTCAAGGTTGTGACCTGCTCAAGTGGTTACATAAACGGGAAAAAAGAAAAGATTTTTTGCCAGGAATCCCTTAACCTGACTGTTTACAAAAATTACTACTCACAGTCCAAGACCCTAGAAACTTTCATTTTTTTTACTAAAACCTTTTTCTTTCACTGCACAACAGCAGTGATTCTCTTATTTACAGCCACACAAAGGAAAACAAACGAATCACAAAAATGCATTTACACATATTTTTAAGGTTTTTTTTAAAACCCAAGAAGTATTTCTTTTAAGGGAACAATTTTTTACCAGTAGGAATGACCAGGTCACAGGGTACCTTATTCAGGGTAAGGGGGAAAGTGGAAGGGGAAGCATAAACCAGGCATGATGACTATGACAAGACGAATATATACAATTACTAATAATCAACTGACTAAAATAGCGACAGCCACACCCGTATCATCGACCACTCAGCCATCAGGATCCCGTCCTCAGGCATTAGAGGCCGCAATCCACGGCCAACAGAGATGTGTTGGGAGTCCACGTGATGAAGTAGTTAACGTGCTGGACAGTGAGATCGAAGTAAGCGAGTTCAAATTCCAGTCACGCTATTCCGTTCACTTTCGGACGAATACTCTGGGGTCAGGTCAGGTAAAAAGCCCCACTGTTATATACCCATGTTGCGGGTATATAAATAACGAGTTCTTTTGTTTAAGAGAGAGAGAGAGAGAGAGAGAGAGAGAGAGAGGAGAGAAGAGAGAGAGAGAGAGAGAGAGAGAGAGAGAGAGTCTGGCTGGTTCCATCTTTCTTCTTGCTTGGCCGGTCTTTTATCTTTCCCCTACTCTTCTTTCTTATATTTCTTGTGTAGCATGACCCTTTTCTTCCCTTTCTTTCTTCATACTAAAAGCGGAATGGTCTTTAGCCTCGCAAAGCATCTTTCACCTATGAGGTCAAACGATAAATACCATAAAACTGAATGAATTTAATAAATTAAGAGGTGAATTTTCAGTATAGCAGACATTTATATACGATTAAAAAGGCATATATACTCATCTAGTTATCATACGAACTAGCAGGACCTGTGGATATACAACAGTATGCTAATTTAATTATTACACCATTTGTCATGTAGGAAATGTAATCGGCAAACGAGTTCAAATACGAGACGACACTGTTTCCATATCACATCTTAATTAATTAACAACCCTTGTTGTTTTTCAAAGCTTTATTTGCCTTTTATCTAAAAAAACATAACACGCGGAGCTGACAACCGAAGTAAGATACGTCTATCTCACTTCACGTCTAGGCTGCAACTGAATAACTAACTAGATCACGTGACATGCAGGATTTCAGCCGCCCAGTAGTTTTCCGTCCCGTGATAGGAAAAAACTGGACCCGCCCAATTACAGGGTGTGCCAATAATCTATGCGGTAGCATAGATTAGGCAACACCACATTCCACACAGATATGGGTTACATAGTGCAAATGCTGTTCTTCTACAAGGGTGGCTTTGTCATTAAAGAACGCATGAAGGTTGATATGCCATTAAACAAGCTTTGGAGTTGGGGATTTTACCCCTCTGCAAAGGTGCTATCGGCGTGCCCTACAGCATTGGCAACAGGGTGGAAAATTTGAAGTCGACAGTTTGTAGATATAGTAAAAGTTAAACTAAGTTTAATAAGTAATTGAGAGTTACCTCCCCTACTTTATGCTTACCTCCCCTTGAAGAACTCTCAAGGGAATACCAGACAATATAAACTCTTAGTAAGTGTACTAATTATTCTAAGTAGAATAAAGCTTTCCAAAAGTCTATCGGTGTTATCGTTTGTTATTTCACTAAGCTAAAATTAAATATTGTATATATAGTAAAAGTTAAACTAAGTATAATAAGTAATTGAGAATTACCTCCCCTAATTTATGCTTACCTCCCCTTGAAGAACCCTCAAGGGAATATTAGACAATATAAACTCTTAGTAAGTGTGCCAATCATTCTAAGTAGAATAAAGGTTTCTAAAGTCTATTGGTGTTATTGTTTGTCATTTCACTAAGCTAAAATTAAATATTGTAAATATAGTAAAAGTTAAACTAAGTGTAATAAGTAATTGAGAGTTACCTCCCCTATTTTATGCTTACTTCCCTTGAAGAACTCTCAAGGGAATACCAGACAATATAAACTCTTAGTAAGTGTACCAATTATTCTAAGTAGAATAAAGGTTTCCAAAGTCTATCGGTGTTATTGTTTGTCATTACACTAAGCTAAAATTAAATATTGTAAATATAGTAAAAGTTAAACTAAGTATAATAAGTAATTGAGAATTACTTACCTCCTACTAAACTAAACTCTTAGTAAGTGTACTAATTATTCTAAGTAGAATAAAGCTTTCCAAAAGTCTATCGGTGTTATCGTTAGTAATTACACTAAGCTAAAATTAAATATTGTAAATATAGTAAAAGTTAAACTAAGTGTAATAAGTAATTGAGAGTTACCTCCCCTATTTTATGCTTACTTCCCTTGAAGAACCCTCAAGGGAATACCAGACAATATAAACTCTTAGTAAGTGTACCAATTATTCTAAGTAGAATAAAGGTTTCTAAAGTCTATTGGTGTTATCGTTTGTTATTTCACTAAGCTAAAATTAAATATTGTATATATAGTAAAAGTTAAATTAAGTATAATAAGTAATTGAGAATTACCTCCCCTAATTTATCCTTACCTCCCCTTGAAGAACCCTTAAGGGAATACCAGACAATATAAACTCTTAGTAAGTGTACCAATTATTCTAAGTAGAATAAAGCTTTCCAAAAGTCTATCGGTGTTATCGTTTGCCATTACACGTATATAAAATAAGTAATTGAGAGTTACCTCCCCTACTTTATGCTTACCTCCCCTTGAAGAACCCTCAAGGGAATACCAGACAATATAAACTGTTAGTAAGTGTAACAATTATTCTAAGTAGAATAAAGGTTTCTAAAGTCTATTGGTGTTATTGTTTGTCATTTCACTAAGCTAAAATTAAAAATTGTAAATATAGTAAAAGATAAACTACGTGTAATAAGTAATTTAGAGTTACCTCCCCTTGAAAAACCCTCAAGGGAATACTAGACAATGTAAAATCTTAGTAAGTGTACCAATTATTCTAAGTAGAATAAAGCTTTCCAAAAGTCTATCGGTGTTATTGTTTGTCATTACACAAAGGTAAACTTAAATAAAGTAAATATTGTAAAAGTTAAACTAAGTGTAATCAGTAATTGAGAGTTACCTCCCCTTGAAGAGCTCTCAAGGGAATACTAGACAATATAAACTCTTAGTAAGTGTACCAATTATTCTAAGTAGAATAAAGGTTTCTAAAGTCTATCGGTGTTATTGTTTGTCATTTCACTAAGGTAAACTTAAATAAAGTAAATATTGTAAAAGTTAAACTAAGTGTAATCAGTAATTGAGAGTTACCTCTCCATTGAAGAGCTCTCAAGGGAATACTAGAAAATATAAACTCTTAGTAAGTGTACCAATTATTCTAAGTAGAATAAAGGTTTCTAAAGTCTATCGGTGTTATTGTTTGTCATTACACTAAGCTAAACTTAAATAAAGTAAAATGCATTGTAAAAGTTACGAATTAAGACAGGAAACAAAGAAAAAAAAAAACGTTTGACAGAATCGCAATTCTTTAGTTTTATGTGCAAAAAAAAAAGAAGACATTTTCTTTTGAATTTAAGAGTGAAAAGTACGAAATGACATTCATTTTCCCTCCTCCCCTCAACTTTTAAAAGTTATTAAAATAAAAACACCAAAGACTTCAAAGGCAAAAGAATTAAACAACAAAGTCGAGTTTATAGTTGAGACGATATTAGAAGCAAAGGAGATAGAAACAAATAAGTGAACTTTCTTTTTTCTTTTTTCTTTTCTCTCAATTCAATGCACCGATATGCATATTGACACACAGAGAAACACATTCGTATTTATGACATTTATTCAATTGTGAGAATAATTGTAAAGGGCGGGGGACGAGGCGAACTCTCTGCTTCCATATAATTTATATGTATGTGCGTCACAGAAGCCGGATATATAATTGCGCCTATTTTTATGTTGTTTCAGCACTCGTTTTAAAAACATTAATTAGTTGTAGAAATAAATGGTTTTATTTTATCTTATTTTATTCGATTTTCAAGTGCCTTATCTGAGGTTTGTTGCTTAACTGTTAAAACTTGTCATTATGTAAAGAAAGAAAGAAACAAACAAACAAATGTTATTTCCTAGTTGAGTAACATGAGTGACCCAGAAAAAACAGAACCCAAATTATTTATTTATTTTCCCATTAAACTAACCCTAACCCTAACACTAAACTTTATTGGACTTAAACTTAAACTTAAAAAATTAACAGTTTTATTACAGAATTTGTGGGTTTTGTTTTTTCTGGGTCACCCTGTAATATCATGTTACTCAACTAGGGGGGTTAGGGTTAGAGTTAGGGTTAGGGTTAGAGTTAGGGTTTAGGGTTAGGGTTAGTTTAATGGGAAAATAAATAAATATTTTGGGTTCTGTTTTTTCTGGGTCACCCTGTAATATCCTGTTACTCAACTAGGGGAGGCTAGGGTTATGGTTTAGGGTTAGGGTTAGGGTTAGGGCTTAGGGTTAGTCTAATGGAAAAATAAATAATTTGGGTTCTGTTTTTCTGGGTCACCCTGTAATATCATGTTACTTAACTAGGAAATAACCCAAACAAACATACAAACAAGAAAAGATAAAATAAACACCGACTGTCACTTTCCCATAAGAAAATAGAAACAACGAAGTATTCTTCTGTTTGTATTATTTAGAATTGTTTTACTGTTGTCCTCATCCTTATTGTTATATACTCAACATTTCGGCCTATGTATCCTCCCGCCTTCCCAAGGTGTTTCTTGTCAAACTCTTTAACCTTATAGGAATATCGTAATCGGGAACCTTCACGGATATTCCTCCGTACGAGCAGGATGTGACACAAGGTCAATTTCTTAAGCGGAGTTCAACAGGTTTGAGTTCAGTGTTTTACTTCTCCTAGACCAGTTGCCTAACCAAGGTCAAAGATCCCAGTCTGCCTTACTATTTATCCATAGCTGGAGTGAGAGTAGGATTCATACCTTTCCCAATGGTATTAACGCTATGTGAAATGTAATTACCACATTCAGGATTTGAACTCGGGGCGACGAGTCCATTTCCCATGACTTTAACCATTATATCACGCGCTTCCAAGGGCGGTACATGTTGTCGCCAGTTTGTTGTAGAAGTTACTAAAACGAGACTGAAGACAAAGTCGAACTACAGAAAGAAATTTAAGCTCCGGTTTTCAATTCAGAGTTATCTTTTTCCTAGACGGGTGGCCTACCGAGGCTTAAGAGCTTATCTCACTGACAATTTAACGAGACAATTCTTCCATGCTGTGGTTATATCAGTGCTGATGTATGGCTGCACCACCTGGACCCTAACGAGGCACCTTGAGAATAAGCTGGATGGAAGCTGCACAAGAATGCTACGTGCAGTCTTGAATAAATCGTGGAAACAGCACCCAAGGAGAAAACAGCTACATGGCCACCTGCCCTCCATCTCACAAACCATTTGAGTGAGACGGATAAGACATGCTGGACACTGCTGGAGAAGCAAGGGACGAGCTCATAAGCGACCTTCTCCTGTGCTTGCCAACACACGGACATGCTAGTGTGGGCCGCCCACGAAGGACCTACATTGACCAACTATGCAAACATGCTGGATGCTGCGCAGAGGACCTCCCTGGGCCAATGAATGATAGGGAAAGTTGGCGAGAAATTGTCATGGATATCCGTGCTAATTGCGCAACATGATGATGATGATGATTTACCAATAAGAGGCGATGGTGGTGTAATGGTAATTGTCGTAGGAAATGGACACGCTGAACTAAGTTAACATCTTGGATAAGACCGTCTGCACTTTTTAAAAAGTAAAATCGTCAGGGTGGCTTAATGTCGGTATCAGCCAGGCAGCGAGAGAGTCTATCCCCTTTTCACTAGCGCTAGACCAAGGAGATAATTTTTGCGTCTTAGGTGGAGCGCCACGCCTATCATCAGCTCCTCACTTTACCGCACAGATCCCTGTACTGTTCATACGCTGAGTTGGCGAGGGCCAGTATCGAACTAGGAACCTTGTGTTTTCTAGCCGAACGCTCTACCGACTGAGCTAACCCATGTTATGTTCAAAGTATGAATCTAACTATTCTCTCTTCAGCTATTGGTAAATAGTAGACTCTTTAACCTTGGGTAAATACATAATATTTGCTAATGGCTTTAGGGAGGTGACAGCCGGATTTATGCCTTTCTCAAAGTCATTCGGGTGTAGTGAAACGTAAAGTGTCGCCCAGAATTTGAACTCGTTTCATTGTGTCCGTAAGTTACCATACGCGCCAAGAATTCCGTCTACCCTATTAGATGTCCCAGCTATGGGTTAGCTCAGTCGGTAGAGTGTTTGGCTACAAACCGTAAGGTTCCTAGTTCGATACCGGCCCTCGCCAACTCAGCGTATGAGTAGCACAGTGCGGTAAAGTAAGGAGCTGATGGTAGGTGTGGCACTCCACCTCAGATGCTAAAAAATAATCTCCTTGGTTTAGCGCTAGTAAAAAGTCTAGAATTGACTCCCTCGCTGTCTGGCTGATACCAATATTAGGCCGTCCCGACGACTTACCGTTCTTCTACGAGGATTTTTTGGCATTAAATAGCTCACGACTAGGGTAGACTAGGCCCTTTAACTATGGTATAGTAATCGGTTTAGAAGAAAATACTGAAGTCAAACCTGTTAAACTCCACCTAACACACTGACCTTGTGTCACATCCTGATTATATGGAGGGGTTAGTTAAGTACATATGATATTAAAACAAAGAAGCTTATCAAATGCATTCTTTTCTGACTGGAAATCGTATTTGTTGTCTTCAGAAATGTGTATCAACGTCGATGGAATTCGGACATTTTTAGTTTGCGAAACGCTGCCTGAATCATTGGACTTTGCCAGCAAGTATTAACAAGTTAAGACTGTGATGAAATCTGAGTTCTGCCGTCGAGTTTCGATGCTAGTCTGGGATTTACACCGGTTGACAGTTGATCTTGCACTTGTCCAGACTCTCCCTTGGGGGTTATCGTCGAAGCTGGCTCTGTTAAAGGGACATCATTAGTTTTATCATTTGAAAATCAATGTTGGATGACAGCCCAAATCCCTACGTTTAACAAAGGCGAAAGAATCGACAGAGAGAAAAGAAGGACGTGGATAAAGTGAAAGATGGAGAAGTGAAAAGACGAAAAAAAAAAAAGGAAATGATTAAGAGAAATGCAAAAGAAGGTTAAATTGAAGAAAGAAATGAAAGGAAATGCAAAGAAAGAAAGGAAAGATTGTAAAAGGGAATGACGTGTTTATGGAACGGAAAGAAATTCGGGACAGGAGAGACTGGGAAACCTTTTAGATCAAGGGAAGAATTTTCTCTTTGAACTTTTATGGCTAAATAAATGGTCAAACGTAGTAAGTACCGAGTGGATGAAATACCAGGTCACATGATGTAGAACAGTGGTTTTCAAAAATTATGGAACCAAGACGCCTTTCTATTTCAAGGTCTATCTCATGGACCTCTCTATATATTTACCAACCCGTCCACACGAGCAGGATGCGACACAAGGTCAATCGCTTAAGCGGAGTTTAACAGGTTTGAATTCAGAGTTTTCCTTCTGCTAGACTGATTACCTAGCCATGGTTAAATAACCCAGTCTACCCTGCCATTTACTCATAGCTGGATGGAGAATCCTTGTAGAAAAACGGCAAGGATTACTTTGGGATTAAATCCCACGAAGGTTGATATGCAATTAAAAAAGTTAGACGAAACGAAAACATAGACAACCGACAAACCAGCTCTTACAAATTCTTGATATACATATATTTATATATATATTTACCAACCTCTCCGCACGAGCAGGATGTGACACAAGGTCAATTTCTTAAGCGGAGTTCAACAGGTTTGAATTCAGTTTTTTCCATCTCCAAGACCGGTCGTCCAACCAAGGTTAAAGAACCCAATCTGCCCTACTATTTATTCATAGCTGGAGGGAGTGTAGGATTCATACCTTTCCCAAGGGTATTAACGCTAAGTGAAATGAAATTACCACATCAAGGATTTGAACTCGGGGCGACGAGTGCATTTCCCATGACTTTAACCATTAAACAACGCGCTTCCATATTCCATATACCAATTCTTGATATAGATGGTTCAATAATAGGATGAAAAAAAAAAGCGGACAAAAAGAAATGAATGAATGAAAGGAGACGAACAAAGAATAAAACTCGTTTACGCGGCTAAAGTGGTTGGCTAAGGCTTCATAGTAAGTGAGTTTTAATTCCAGTCTCGCTATTCCGACCATTTTCCGATTAATACTCTTGGGAAAGGTATGAACCTCCTCATATCCTGAGCTATAGGTTAAATACCACCGCAACGGGTCTTCTACATAGATTGCTTTGGTATTAAATCCCGCTAAGATTGATATGCAATTAAGCAAATAGACCAAACAAAAAACATAGAAGATAGACAAACAAGCTCTGCAAAACTTGCAAATCGGTCGGAAAATTAGGATGACCCAGAAAAAACAGAACCCACAGATTTTGTAATAAAACTTTTAATTTTAACTAGGGGCGTTTAGAGTTAGAGTTTAGGATTAGGGTTAGGGTTGGGATTTAGGGTTAATTTAATGGGAAAATAAATAAATAATTTGGGTTCTGTTTTGTCTGGGTCTCCCTGTATACAGGCTGACTCAGAAAAAGCAGAACCCACAAATTTTGTAATAAAACTGTTAATTTTAACTAGGGGGTTTAGGGTT
>CM042148.1:41228679-41231179 GCA_023376005.1 Doryteuthis pealeii | reverse complement strand
TATCTATCTATTTCAGTCTGTTCATATCTATCTATCTATCTATCTGTCACGCCAAGCCCTGTCACCTATAGGATGATCTCAACCCTATTGCCCTTATAGCAAACGCCCATTCCACTTCATCACATATGTGCTAGAATGCGTCGGCTGATTGACCGGATGCTGTCTCTTCGACCGTCTCTCTACCCTAATTAAGGTCCAAAGTGGAGTGTTGCATGTCATGGACTACTCGGACACCAAGATTCCATTCTTAAGCATCACGAGTCGCCATCCATGACCAACAGGTAGTCCCGCTTGTGTGTCTTACACCCTGTAGAGGTACGGTCAGCCTATGCTACAGCCCTAACCAACAGGGCGGGTGTAAGAGACGGGATTGGTGTATTTACGCGTGTATATATATATTTACCAACCCCTCCGCACGAGCAAGATGTGACACAAGGTCAATTTCTTAAGCGGAGTTCAACAGGTTTGAATTCAGAGTTTTCCTTCTCCTAGACCGGTTGCCTAACCAAGGTTAGAGAGCTCAGTCTGCCCTACTATTTATCCATAGCTGGAGGGAGGATAGGATTCATACCATTCCCAAGGGTATTAGCGCTAAGTGAAATGCAATTACCACATCCAGGATTTGAACTCGGGGCGACGAGTCCATTTCCCAGGACTTTAACCATTACACCACACGCTTCCTACTACGTGTGTATGTATGAGCATGATTCAGGAAGTGCGTGGTGTAATGGTTAAAGTCATGGGAAATGGACTCGTTGCCCCGAGTTCAAATCCTGGACGTGGTAATTGCATTTCACTTAGCCCTAATACCCTTGGGAAAGGTATGAATCCTACTCTTCCTCCAACTATCGATAAATAGTAGGGCAGACTGGGCTCTTTAACCTTGGTTAGGCAACCGGTCTAGGAGAAAGAAAACCTGTTAAACTCCGCTTAAGAAATTGACCTTTTGTCGCATCCTGCTCGTGCGGAGGGGTTGGTAAATATATATATATGTGCATGAGGACCGGGTTAGCTCTGTCGGTAAAGCGTTCGGGTAGAAACCACAAGGTTCCTAGTTCGATACCGGCCCTCGCCAACTTAATGTATGAGTAGCTCAGGGATCTGTGTGGTAAAGTAGGAGCTGATCGTAGGTGTGGCGCTCCACCTCAGACGCAAAAACAATCTCTCTGGTCTAGCGCTAGTGAAAACGGGGTAGACTCCCTCGTTGATTGGCTGATACCGATATTAGACCACCCCGAAGACTTTACTTTTTACTACATGTGCATGTGTGACCGTAGGTATGCAGAAAGCGCCCAAATTATACGCATTGGTATTACAGTTTGCATATTATGTCCTTGTTTTCTCATTTCGATTAGTTCGGTCTAGCCTGGTTTTGTTTTTTTTTTTCGTTTAGTTTGGCCTGCTTTATGTTTTCATTTGATTTTAAAAGCTCCGTATGTTACTCACCCTCTTCGTAATGGGCTAAGCGACAGACCTGCCTCTGCCCTGCCCTGTCCTGTCCTGCCCTGCCCTGCCCTGGTCTGTCATGTTTATTTTCTGTTTCATTAGCTCCGGGCTAATTGCAGCCAGAGAGGCGGGTCTGCAAATTAACTGCACAAGCGTGATATAAATATCAGAGCAGACCAAGATGCTCACTCATTAACTTCTATTTTCAGTTGGCTATACTTAATTTCATTAAAAAAAGATCCTTTTCTTTGTCAGCTGTGGTGAAAATGTTAGAATATAATTGTTTTGGTAATAGAAATAAAGAAAAAGAAAAAGAAAAAGAAGCAAGAAAAAAGAAGCAGAAGACGAAATAGCTCTATAAAACTACTTACGTTTTATTTAGTTAAAATAACTAAAGAAGCAGAATTAAATTTATTTTCATTATTATCTATGAATTTGTTTACATATTCTATTATTTCATATAAATTGTTATATATATATATATATATATATTATATATATATATATATATATATATATATAATTTTTTTACTTGAAGGCACTTACAACGCATGTATCGCATAAAATTCGATACTTTTTCTTATAGAAAATGAACTTGACAAGTGTAATCCCGGCAAAGAATGGCTCGGTGTGTAGAATCGAATTTTATGCGATACATGCGTTGTAAGTGCCTTCAAGTAAAAATTTAATATATACTTTATTCAGGAACGTTTCTAAATAAACAAACATCCAAATATATATATATATATATATATATGAAATAAATATTTTTAGAAAAAAAAACAAACAAATGCTGTTATAATTCGCTGATAGAAATCTGTTTCGACCTTTTATTAAAACGGTCTTCATCGAGAGCGAAATGTTTGTGATAGAAAGATGGTGTGAGTAAACCGTTACAAACAAAAGTGGTACAAACGAACGTTCATGTTCGGAGCCGGAATTATTTTTAAATTTTGAAAATGCATATTCTGTTTTAAAATAACATAATTTTTTTTTAAAATCAGAAACATTATAATCCACAAAGAAACCAAAAAGTATTGTTGTAATATATATA
>CM042148.1:41210568-41228579 GCA_023376005.1 Doryteuthis pealeii | reverse complement strand
AAATGAGAGGGAGAGGGATATAAGGAGAGAGCTAGGCACTAGCAGAAGAAGAGTAAAACATGAGAGGAGAGAGACGAGAGAGAGAGAGAGAGAGAGAAGAGAGAGAAGAGAGAGAGAGAGTCATCAGTCATAGGAATCCGTGCTGTTAGCATGACATGATAATGACGATATCATATTTTTTTTTGTAAAATAACCCCGTAATTTTAATGGGTACTATGCGAATTTTTTCTCTCTACATTTCAAGTTTCTTTTCAGCGCCCACGCAAGTACAATACAAGTTTATTTGATCGATTTTATATGAGAGTTAAAATTCTTTTTTAAGGTTTAAAGAAAGGCTTTCCTTCTCAAACGATTGGCGCCACTTTTTATTTATTTATTTATTTATCTATTTATTCATTGATAAAATATAATATAAGCCAATAGGATTTATTCTTACTTCGCTCTTTGCGAGAACAGATTTCCAATAACGATTTAGTCTAGGTAAAAGCGGACCCAAGTGGTGAGCAGTAGGGGGGGTGCACACATGAACGGTTTCTTTTTGGCGCGTAAGACAGCGGGGGTGAGAATAGAGACTTTTTTTTTTTTACATTGGAAATACAAGACAATGTGAATGAAAGTGTCTACGGTGGGAATTCATGAGGCTTATACGTTTTACCTTCTTCTCCCCAACCGCTCCCGCCCCCCCTCCGCCCCGCCACGACGTGTCAATATGTTGCTCATAAAAGCTTCCGTGAATGGAAGTATTTAATAACATTGGTGAAAAGTTATGGCTGCTAATGTATCTGCTTGAAAAGTCGGCTACACTTTTGGTTTTTCACAGGAATCGCCCGAAGAGCAATAGAGAATAATGAAAAATATAAGTTTACACAATTTGTGAAATCTCACGTAAAATCATCAACCATCGAGCATCACCGTCACCAATCATCATCATCATCATCATCATTATCATCGTCAAGTCATGCCAACAGCAACGATTCTCTTGACATTCTTTTTTCTCTCTCTCTCTCTCTCGTAAGAACGTCGCCCCTACCGGTCATCGCTTCCTGGCAGGTTATTAACTCGGCATCCAGATCCCTGTGCTATTCATACGCTAAATTGGTGAGGGCCGGTATCGAACCGGGAACCTTGTAGTTCCTAGTTCGACGCTCTGGTGACTGAGCTAAACCTGTCCTACACACACACACACACACACAACACACACACCACACACAACCACACATACATATATATATAATATATTTATTTATTTACCAACCCCTCCGCGCGAGCAAGATGTGACACAAAAAGCGGAGTTAAAGGGTGTTTGAATTCAGCGTTTTCCCTCCCCTAGTCAGGTTACCTAGCCATGGTAAAGAGCCAGGTCCTGCCCTGCCTATTTACCCATATCACTGGAGTGAGAATTGGATTCATACCTTTCCACACAGCGTATTAGCGCTATGTGAAATGCCAACAGCTTCGTCCAGGAATTGAACTCGGGTCGACAAGTCCATTTCTCATTAGACCACGCGCCTCACCACACACACATATATATATATATATATAGTATATAATATATGTGTGTTGTGTGTGTGTGTGTGTGTGTGTGTCTGTGTGTTGTGTGTGTGTAGGGCCGGTTTAGCTCTGTCAGTAGAGCGTCGAACTAGGAACTACAAGATTCCCGGTTCGATACCGGCCCTCACCAATTTAGCGTATGAATAGCACAGGGATCTGTGCGGTAAAGTGAGGAGATGATCATAGGTGTGCCAAAAACAATCTCCTTGGTCTAGCGCTAGTAAAAAGGGGATAGACTCACTCACTTTTTGGGCTGATAGCGACCATTAGGCCACCCACGGCTTTACTTACTAATACATATATGTTATAGTATATATATATATATATATATATATATATGAGTAATGAAAAGGGGAATGAAAACATCACACAATGCTGTATAAAGAAGAAAAACAATTTATAATAATAAACAGATAGCTGATATTGATCAATAGTATTTCGATTTACAAAAATCAATCATCAGAGCTCAATTCACTCCCGTAGTTGTTTGGGTCGGGAGAGGAAAGTCAAAAATGAGTTAGCAAAAACAAAACCTTAATACTGCAAAAAACGAAAGACGTTACAATATTTCACCAACGTGGGACATTTTCGCGCCCATATATATGTCGGTATATGTTCCCATGTATAGATCTTTTATCAATAAATGTAGCGAATTTTTGAGATGTTGGCAACAAGGACGAAAACAATTTAAACGGAAGGGGATGGGGTGTTAAAATGTGACGGTTGGAATTCCAAAAGACTTTTATTAAAGGAATTTTTTACGATTAAATTGTTTTTATTAGTTTTAAATTTTATTTTTAAGTTCTGTGATTCATAAACGATTAGCTATTTACTGTAATTAGTTTTAATATATATAAGTGAAAAAGTTTATGAGCGGATATATGTTAAATATTTGAAAGGAGTTTTTAATATTTTTTTATTTTACGATTAAATTAATTTTTTAAAATTTCTAATTATTATTATTATTAAGTTCTGTTTTAATAAATGATTAAATATTTATTGTGTTTTGTTTTTATATATAAAGTAAAAAAGGTTATGGGCGAATTGGTTATTATTTTAAGAAAAATGTTTAAGCCGATTTGGATCTAATGTAAGGTATTATTTTAATATATAATATATATATATATATTGGTGAAGTGGGGGTGCAATGATTATCGTAATGGGAAATAGACTCGGTTATCCGAGTATAAATCCTGAACGAAGGCACCGCTAGCATTTCAGATAGAACTAATACTCTTGCGAAAGGTATGCATCCAACTATTCTCCCTCCAGCTATGGGTGAATAGTAGGACGAACAGGGTTCTTTAATTATGGCTAGGCAATTGGTCTAAAGATGTAAAATTCAAACCTGATAAACTACGGCATAAGAAATAGACCATGTGTCACATTCTACTCGTACATAGGTGTTGGTCTGTGGATTACTTATTAATATAATGCTCCCATAAATTTGATATGAGCTCTCTAAATTGGCAATTTAAATTAACTTTCACTACTAGCATCTTATTATATATGGAGATTGTGTGTTTTTCTGTCTGTAACCGAAACTATATTCCTACTCAAGTCACAATTCTTTAGTTATTGACATCACATTCTCCATGGATTTTATTTTTATCTAAACCTCAATTATTAATAAAATTGTCTACATTATTAATACTGTTACTATGTCCTACATACTGACAAACATGCAATGTAGTTTATATATACAACAAATAGCGTTTATACAGTGTAAACGGGAAGGCTAATTGCATATTAATATTAAAAAATCGAATTTAATAAATATGTGCTCAGTATTTTGATTTCTAACTGCTTGGTTTTATTCTAATGAATATAAGCAAAAATTTCTTCAATGAATCTTAAATGAAGATCCATTTAACAAGATAAAATTAACTGTCATTTATTCTTTTACTTCCTCTTTTAACTATATATCCTTAAAATTAGAAAAAATAACAATAGTTGTTCCATTTTTTATTAACTCCCCTGTTCAAATCTTATTCATACTCCTCTCTGTTCAAATCTTTATTATACTCTTCTGTTCAAATCTTTTTTATCTGTATTCTTATTTAGTTTCATTAGCCTTTCTAATTTAATACATATTTTATTACATTAAAACTTAAATACTTGCACCGCGGAGGTGCATATATTTGCTAGTATAAACAATGATATCTCAGTGACCGTAAAAATACATAACAAAACTAAGTATTTAATAGTTTTAAAAACACCCGTTCCGCTGCAGCTGTCAATGGACGAGGGGATAAGATATCAGGCAGGCAAACAGCCAGTCTGAGTTCGATCCTAACCAAGTATAGGTGTTGTGTCTAGATACACCGAAGAGTCATGAAACGCCGAAACACGTGTCTGTGGATGACTTATTAATATATGTATATGTATATATATATATATATATTTAAAGATGATTTTCGGTGAAACCTGGTTAGTTAAATTTTGTTATTGATTTGGTTTAGTTTCTTTGTTTAATAACATATCAACCTTCATGGGTTATTTAATGCCAAAGTCATTCTTTTATAAGAAGAGTAGTGGTACTATTAAACCAATAGCGCAATTATGGTTCGAATTCATTATGAGGTCTTTCGCACGGCATCCAGTTTCCGCAAAGTGTTTAGGTTTTTGTTGGTCGGCGTGTACTGGTGTGTCTACAGAAAAACATCACATGTTCGTCCTTGGCTCTCCAGCATATATATAACAGGTTATAAATAGCCTTATATTATTATAAATATATATTATTATATAACAGGTTAACAAACAACACCATTGTTACCTTATTTTTTCTTTACACCTGCATTGTGATAGCCTTCAAAACCAACCTCCAAACCAATATATATATATATATATATATATATATATATATATATATATATAATATATATATATTGTATGTGTTCATGTGTATGTACAAGTTTACAGAGCTTGAAAAATTAAAACCGACGGTTTTTCTACTGTGTATCTAGTCTTTAGCTTTGAAAAGGAGGACTTTTGAGAGCTTTTGCACCTACCTGATATATATGAGCACGCACACCCATATCCACGATTGTAGCTAATTAATGATGGTCGTTATGTTTGTTCTTCATTGACTGAAATAAAAATGAGCCTAGTCGGTAAATAGATAAATACGTAATTAGTGCAACGTTTCCCCAGATTTGCATATTATTAGCCATTATTTGCCGCTTTTCTGGTGTGTCTTTTTGGAGTGGTGCCAATATTGGTTTGCTAATCAGATACACATCTGTAGCAGGTATGATATGATATGAAAAGGTGATAACAGCAGCAGAGGGAGGAGAGATGAGAAGAGAAGGAATTGAGGGAGGGGGAAATAAGGAAAAGTAGGAAGTAAATGAGGAGGGTAAGGAGCGTAAAGAAACGAAGAAGAAGAAGAAGAAGAAGGAGAAGAAGAAGAAGAAGAAGAAGCGAAAAAAGAGATTGTTAAAGTGCTAAATAGAAAAGAAACGAAGAAGAAGAAGGAGAAAAAAAAGAAGAAGGAGAAAGAAGAAGGAGGAGGGGGAGAGGGGGAGAAGAAGGAGGAGGAGGAGAAGGAGGAGAAGAAGAAGGTAACAAATAGAGAATGTGAGTCGTAAAAAAAGGAGGAAACATAAGGGAACGTGAGAAAGAAGCAGGAAGATTCGAAGAAGAAGAAAGAAGAAGAAGAAGAAGAAGAAGAAGAAGGGAGAGAAGAAGAAGAAGAAAGAGGAGGAGAAGAAGAAGAAGAAAGAGGAGGAGAAGAAGGAAGAGGAGAAGGAGAGGAGGAGAAGAAGAAGAAGAAGAAGAAGAAAAGAAGAAGAAGAAGAAGAAGAAGAAGAAGAAGAAGAAGAAGAAGAAGAAGAAGAAAGAGAAGAAGTGGATAAAAGAAGAAGAAGTGATAAAACAGATTGTTAAATACAGTGCTAAACAGAAAAGAAACAAGAACGTGAAGAAGAAGAAGAAGAAGAAGAAGAAGAAGAAGAAGAAGAAGAAGAAGAAGAAGAAGAAGAAGAAGGTATTAAATTAATAAACAAAAATAAATGAATAATAATAATAATAATAATAATAATGATATTAATAATATGTAAAGGATGAAGAAAGTGTAGAAGAAAATGAAAATCAGGGAAGAAGATAAATGAAACAGCAAAAGTGACACAATAATAATAATGATAATAATGTGTGAAGGTGTTAGAAATTAAATTTGTAATTTCCCAAGTGAAAGAATCACCTTAAAATCATTTAAAATTATTGCTTTCAGTCTGTCCGTAATCGTTTTGTCGTATGAATTAAATGAGTAACTCTACTTTATGGAATTTGACAATTTAGGTGACAGATATAATTTTAATGTGTGAACAAATTTGATTACTTCACGATATTATATATATATATATATATATATATATATATATATATATATATATATATATATTAGAGATATGAGGAACACAAGGACAGAACTCAGACAAACGTATGAAGCATATATTTCGCTAGAGCTTTGAGCTCGGCATCATCAGCCTTTTAATTGATTATCAAAGGTATCATACAAGTGCTATTATAGAGGGGAAAGTAAAACACTTGTATGATACCTTTGATAATCAATAAAAAGACTGATGATGCCGAGCTCAAAGCTCTAGCGAAATATATCCTTCATACGTTTGTCTGAGTTCTGTCCTTGATTTCCTCATATCTCTACTACATTCTGTCGAATTTATTCCAATACATTTTCCTCATATATATATATATATATATATATATATATATATATATAATAATACACCGGTGGTAAGGCTCCAGTTCTGGAGCTCTGGACGGTATGCAGTACCCTCGTATCAACACCGTCTTCATGTTCCACACCTTCTTCACCCCTCAGGCAAGATCTACGTATTTGTCCTCCATTTTGCTTATGTTTATTTTTGCTCTGTGGTTCGTTGGGGCGCGATAGAATCCACTCAATTACAATTTATTTTCTTTCAGTTAATTACAGATTGTTGTGTCCATAAATGGGATACAATCAGACAAGGTTGCAGTCAAGTGAAAGGACCAGTCAACACGTTTGTAGATTTAAGATAGAGAGTTTTATTGCAGAGAGATACAATAAGACAGACAAGGAATAGTGAGGTATGCTACTAATCCTCAAAGCCAGCCCAGTATAATGCTGTGCTCATAATATATATAGTCAGACGACATGGGTGAGAGAAAGTGTGGAATATTCCATTACAACAATACCATGTTTCCCTGAAAATAACACAGGGCTTATATTTGTTTTATTCATTCATAATGGGTATTCAACATTATTTTCAAATTCAATTTTTTTCTATTTAACCCATAGATGAGACCCTAACAGATACTACCACTCTGGGTCAGAGTGGACCTGGGGGTAATAGTGAGGAAGGGGTAATCCACATTCCGCAGAGCTCCAAAATTAGAACTTCATCATCAGATAGAGTTTAACGTCATATCTAGGATATTAAGACCCTCAGCCACCGCCTTCTAGCACATATGTGATAAAATGGATTTGGAGTTTGCCATAAGGGCAATAGGGTTGGTACAATTATATAGGTGCTTTACGTGACATATATAAAAATTAATTTACTTTTCAAATCAATTAAACAGAGACTCTTAAAAAGTGATTAATTTCATGTTGTGTCCATAAAAGGGATACAATCAGACAAGGTTGCAGTTAAGTGAAAGGACCAGTCAACACGTTTGTAGATTTAAGATAGAGAGTTTTATTGCAGAGAGATACAATAAGATAGACAATAAGACAGGCATAATGCTGTGCTCACTATATATATATAGTCAGACCAGGCAACAGATGGCCCCATTGAGGAAGTCTTACCCCTCTGCAGGGGTGCAGTCGGGGTATTCTAACAACAGGGCGGTAGATCAACTGGAATTCATCATGTTACATAGCTTTATACTTATCTTCTTATAGGAATACTCCATTCCCTGCAAGAGGCGCCTTCGCTGGCTTGGAGTCCCTAAGGTGATGTGATGCTGAAATCCAGTGCTACCTATTAACTCCTGCGACACTACCGTTGCCAAACTGCATTGGTTCCTTACCTTTCCTTTGGATCACATCGGCAGTGTGGAGAGGGTGGATTTGCTGCATGGGCAACAGCTTATCTTCCACATGAACCCACCCAGGCTATGTAGTTAAAAAAACAACACTTTGTCACTACTCCATCGTCTGTCGTAGACGGAAGGCTGCCAACAGATATATATATATATATATATATATATATATATATATAATATATATATATATATATTGGTTTGGAGGTTGATTTTGAAGGCTATCACAATGCAGGTGTAAAGAAAAAATAATAAGCTAACAATGTTTTTTTTGTTAACCTGTGATTTATTCTTGATTTTTTGAGATAAAATCTCTTTTTCAGAAGAACACTGGAACTGAAGTAGTTGTCGTCTTGTTATGGCATTTTTAAAAACAACACCATTGTGACCTTATTATTTTTTCTTTACACCTGCATTGTGATAGCCTTCAAAATCAACCTCCAAACCAATATATACACAATGCTTCAAGCAAATTATAAAACCCTTATATATATATATATATATATATATATATATGTTATGATATACTACATAATTAAATGCTGTTTCTCGCCATTGCTTTCAAAGCAACGTATTAGCCACTTATCCTCCCGACCGAACGCGTTAGAAGGTCCTTTCGAAGGTGGTTTGTTATGATGATAAGCGGCAAATACGCTGCTTTGAAACCAATGGTAACAAACGCCATTAGATTGTATAGTATATCATAACAAGTAAATACACCTCTTACACATTTAATCGAGCACTTTATTTTTCTTTGTCCAATAAAACACCTATATATATATATATATATATATATATATATATATTATATATATATATGGGAGAATATGTGCTTAATTGAAGTCGAACCTAATTTTATGAAAGTTAATTAATTAATAATTAATTAATTAGGCGGGATTACCTATTAAATTTAAGGCTAAACAAATCGAGAAAAATCAATCTCTGTATGTACATTTCGGCCTATTAGGCCTCATCAGCAGAGCTATAGATACAAAGGCCGCCCCGTGTGCGATTCGGAACCTGATTGTCAAGCTGACTGTCAAGCGTCTTACCACCACACCAAACGGACTTAGTAGATTTCTTCGTTTTGTTAAGGAGTAGGTATTTACATTCCTCTTAAGTGACCTCTACACGAACTTACGAGAAGTAGCTCTGCTGATGAGGCCTAATAGGCCGAAATGTACATACAGAGATTGATTTTTCTCGATTTGTTTAGCCTTAAATTTAATAGGTAATCCCGCCTAATTAATTAATTATTAATTAATTAACTTTCATAAAATTAGGTTCGACTTCAATTAGCACATATTCTCCCAAATATTGTCGGCTGAAAATAGCCATATCACAAACATCGTCTGTTTGTTTACTTCTCATATATATATATATATATATATATATGTGTGTTGTGTGTGTGTGTGTAAGGTATCCAAAACTGGTAGTAAGGGATGATTCTATATGGGATTTTTAAAATCTCACTGTATAATTGTTGCATGTTTTAGTAGGTACAAATACAAGGACTTTTATATAAATCCCTAGAGAGAGAGAGAGAGAGAGAGAGAGAGAGAGAGAGAGAGAGAGAGAGAGAGAGAGAGAGAAATCTCAATGTATAATAATCTATAATTTAGATTAATTTTGAGCAAAATAAATTTCTTACAGAATGACAGTTTATTGAGTTTTTTCTTCTTTGAAAGGTGTGTGTATATATATATATATATATATATATATATATATATAGCAACGTTTCCAAATAAACAAACATCCAAAAATCTTATTCACTTGGGCCGAAGGGCATACGGTCTGTTTGTTGTTATTATTCTCTCAATAACGCCCCCTTACCTATTATGGTAGAGGCGTGTAGTAGTATCACTTGACAGGCTTAATTTCGCTAGGATGGTCAGCTGTGTACTGTGGCTGAGGCGATAAAAGTGTTTCACTAGTGTTTCACTGTGTCTGCTGAAGTCCCGGTTTCGATTTCTGTCGGAGGGAAATCGTTAGTATATACCGCTGATGAGACTTAATAAAGTCGAAACAGTCTGTACGGTATTCTACACATCGAGCCATCCTTTGCTGGGATTACACTTGTCAAGTTCATTTTCTATAAGAAAAAGTATCGAATTTTATGCGATACATACGTTGTAAGTGCCTTCAATTAAAAAAATTTAATATATAATATATATATGAGGAAAAGGGGGTTGGAATGAATCCGACAGAATGAGGTAAAATATAAGGAATGAAAGAACAAAACTCAGACAAAAATGTGTAGTATATTTGCTGGAGTTTTGAACTCAGTTTCTTCTGCTTTTGATCCGAATAATTCAATAAAAGCTGGAGTATTGAACTCAATAAAAGAAGAAGGTGAGTTCAACACTCCAGCGAAATATACTACACATTTTTGTCTGAGTTTTGTTCTTACATTCCTTATTTTACCATATATATATATATATATATATATATATATATATATATATATGACTGGGCATAACAGTTTGATCAGACAGACACTTAACATTTTGTTTTGAGAGATAAAAGAGGAATGTTATGTAATTTTTTTATAATTGCGATCCGAATAACAAGATATTTAGTTACGTTTTGTAATTGTTAATGCTATTTTTTTTTAAAAACTGCTTTTAAACAGAATCGAATTTAAAGATTCAATCTTGACACTCTTATCACACCTCGTACACACACGTCCTAGACTAACGTACTATTTTTTAGCGATTTCCATTTAATAATGGCTTATCAAAAATGTCAAATAAACCTTTGGATTATTTCCTAGTTGAGTAACATGATATTACAGGGTGACCAAGAAAAAACAGAACCCAAATTATTCATTTATTTTCCCGTTAAACTAACCCTAAACCCTAACCCTAACCCTAAACCCTTACCCTAACCCTACTCCCCTAGTTGAGTAACATATTATTACAGGGTGACCCAGAAAAAACAGAACCCATAAATTTTGTAATAAAGCTGTTAATTTTTATTTTTTTAAAGTTCAACAAGGGTTAGGGTTAGGGTTCAGGGTTAGGGTTAGGATTTAGGATAAGTTTAATGGTAAAATAAATAAATAATTTGGGTTCTGTTTTTTCTGGGTCACTCTGTAATATCATGTTACTCAATTAGGAAATAATCAACCTTTGTGTGTTATTTGATACCAAAGTCAACCTTGTAGAAAATAAATAGTGCTATTATTTAATCCATAGCTGGAAGGATGAGTGGGTCCATACCTTTTCCAAGGGTATTAGTCCTAAACTGAACGTAATAGCTACATTTTGAGAGTGGTTGTGTTTGAGTGGATTTAAATTGAATTTTAACTTATTACGATTTTTGTCGCCATTTTAGGCTCCAAGTGAGAGCACTTTACAGTGGAGATCCCTTGTGTTAAACAGAGGCTGATCTTTAGGGAACAATCCTTTAGTTGTTCCTAGGTGTCCCTTAGTGTTGGGTAGAATCCTTTGGTTGAGCAGAATCCTTGGTTGCTGATCCGTTCGTAAATGCCGAATACGTGCAAATGAACGGCTTTCAAGATCGGCGATTAAATAGTTAACTAACCTCATATTAGCGCTGTTGATTTACTGGCTTTAATCCACGCGCCCACGCAGAGTCTATAAGTTTAAGTGGTGGACTTCATCACACCTTATATCCCAAATTACTCCAACTAGGAATACGAATTTGCAGTTCTATCGGTGTAAATGAAAAACATGTCCTTTCTTAATCGAGATCAAAAAGGGGTGCTTAAAGGTAATATGGTCCCTTTATCTGCTATGTTATGCCTCGTCTATTCGGAGCCCTGTCGGTTTTAGAATAAACCAATTGCACCTCTGCAGAGGTGTAAGAATACCCCTCAACGGGGACACCTGTTGGCTGCGGGTGGCGACCCGTGATACTTACGGACGGAATCACTTAGGTCCTTACTTAGGCTAGACAGACGGTCGGAGAGGTCCTCTCCGATCTATCTTAGGCATGTGAATATTTAGCACGTATATGATTGTCTTAACTTCATTGCCTTTATGGCAATCCCCTGCCCTTTTTATCATATGGGTGCTAGAAGGTGGTGTCTGAGGGTTTTCATGTCCTGGGAATGACGTTAAAATCTATCTGATGGTGAGTTTCCAGTTCGGGAGCCTACTCGAACTCGGGAACCTTCTTTTCGAATTCGGAACCTTCTTGTCGTAATGGGGAACCTTGTTGTCATAATCGGGAGCCATGACGGAACTTTGAACCCAACCCTTTATTCAATCCACGGGGGTATCTTGTTCTCAATCCGCTAACCATAGCTGGGGTACAGGTGTTAATCTGTGTTAATTATTATTCTAATTCAAATAATACTAATTATCAAGCCTCATCCCAAAAATTCAGAGAAATTCCAGCAAGTCCGTCATAATTAGGAGATCTTTTTTTTTTCTTCAAAAGCTGCCATTTTCTTATATGAGAGGGGGATATTTTCGAGTTTTAAAGCCGGTAATTTAATTAAAATCTTATAATTCCCTTCGCTTAGAAAATAAAGACTTGAGTTCAAATCTTGAATAAAGCTGTTTGCGTTTCCCTTTGTGCTAATGCCCTTTGGAAAAGCATGAATCCATCTGTTTATCGACCAGCAATGGTTAAATAGTAAAGCATGGAGGGTTATTTAGCTTTGGTAAGGCAACTAATGTAGGAGAAAGAGTGTTTTGAATTAAGAAGAGTTGGAATCAGTTTTCGAAAATGAACCTTGTGTAGATAACTTCTTACTCTCTCGGAAAGAAAGAAAGAAAGATCTTGAAAGGGTAATGAAACGATAGAGAAAACAAAAGAAAGAAAGAAAGAAAGAAAAAGAAAAAGAAAGATAAAACCAAAAAAGAAAGGAAAAGAAAGAAAGAAATACTTTGTATTGGTTAACTCGGTCATTAGAGTGTTCAGCTAGAAACCACAAGGTTTCTAGGTTGATACCAGGCCCTCGCCAACTTTAGCGTATGAGTAGCACAGGGATCTGTGCGGTAAGGTAAGGAGCTGGTGGTAGGTGTGGCGCTCCACGTCAGACGCAAAAAAAAAAACAATCTCCTTGGTCTAGCGCTAGTGAAAAGGGCATAGACTCCCACTCTGATTGGCTGATAACGATTTTAAGGCCACCCCGGCGACTTTACTTACTTTACTTTGTATTGCATTCTACACGTGATGGAGGGGTTGGGTATATTCATACACCAGAAACAAGTATCCTTTAATTGTAGATAGATTCTTACTCTCAAAGAAAGTCTTGATAGCATAACGATATGATAGGGTACACAAATGAAATAAATAAATAAAGAAAGAAAGAAAGATATAAAAAAAGAAAGAAAAAGAAAGAAAACAATGGCCTTGTATTGCATCGTAGAGGGGTTGGGTAAATATTTACACAACAAAGAAGCGTACTTCAAAATAGAAAGTTCATTGGCTAAACTTGCAAATCGGTCGGAAAATTAAAACATATTAAAGGCTGACCTAGAAAAAACAGATCCCAAATTATTTATTCTTCCATTAAACTAACTCTAAACCCCAACCCTAACCCTAATCCTAACTCTAACCCTAACCCTAAACCCTAACCTTAACCCTAACCTTAAACCCCTTAGTTAAAATTAACAGTTTTATTAAAAAATTCGTGGGTTCTGGTTTTCCTGGGTCACCCTAAACCCCAACCCTAACCCTAATCCTAACCCTAAACCCTAAACCCTAACCTAACTCTAACTCTAACCCCCCTAGTTAAAATTAACAGTTTTATTACAAAATTTGTCGGTTCTGTTTTTTCTGGGTCGCCCTAATTTTCCGACCGATTTGCAAGTTTTGCCAATTTCTTACCCTCAATGAAGGAAATAAGACCATGAAAACATGAAATGGTCAACAAATAAAATAAAAAAACAGAGAAAGAAAGAAAGAAAGAAAAAGTAAGAAAGAAAAAGAAAGATAAAAAATGAAAAAAAAAGACCTTGTGTTGCATTCTACCCGTGACGGAGGTCTTGTTGGTATATACATACACCACAAAGTATCTTCTAATTGTAGATAGCTTCTTACTCTCAAAGAAGGAAAGTATGACCTTGAAAACGTAATAATATAATATTCAACAAATAAAATAAAAGAATAAAAAAATAATGAAAGAAGGAAAGAAAAAGAAAGAAAAAAAAATGAAAAAAAAGGACATTATGTTGCATTGAGCCCGTGAGGGATGGGTTGGGTAAATATGTAAACGACAGAGAAATATCCTTTAAAATTAGCTTCATACTCTCAGAAAGGAAAGTGAGACCTTGAAAATGTAACGATATGATTGGTCCAAAAAATAAAATAGATAGATACATAAATAAATAATAAACAAATAAAGAAAAAGAAATAAAGAAAAAAGAACAACTGACCTGGTGTTGTATCCCTCCCATGGCGGAGGGGTTAGGTAATTACGTTCGCGACAATGAAGTGTCCTTTAAAAATAGATAGCTTCTTATTTCTCAAAGAAGGAAAGTAAGACCTTGAAAACGCAACGACACGATCGTCCAAATAAATACATAAATAAACGGACAAATAAATAAATAAAGAATAAATAAATAAATAAATAAAATAAAAAGAAAAAAGAAAGAAAAAAGAAAGAAAAAAGAAAGAAAAAAGGAAGAAAAAAAGAAAAAAGAAGAAAAAAAAGAAAAAAAAAAGAAAGAAAAAAAGAAAAAAGAAAGAAAAAAGGGAAGAAAAAAAGAAAAGAAAAAAAAGGAAAGAAAAAAAAGGAAGAAAAAAAAAAAAAAAGAAAGAAAAAGGAAGAAAAAAAAGAAAGAAAAAAGAAAAAAAAGAAAGAAAAAAAGGAAGAAAAAAAGGGAAAAAAAGAAAAAAAAGGAAAGAAAAAAGGAAAAAAAAGGAAAAAAGGAAGAAAAAAGGAAAAAAAAAAGAAAGAAAAAAGGGAAGAAAAAAAAGAAAAAAAGAAAAGAAAAAAAAAAGGAAGAAAAAAGAAAGAAAAAAAGGAAGAAAAAAAAAGGAAGAAAAAAAAAAGAAGAAAAAAAAGAAAGAAGAAAAAAAAGAAAGAAAAAAGGAAGAAAAAAAGGAAGAAGAAAAAAAAAGAAAAAAAGGAAGAAAAAAGAAGAAAAAAGGAAGAAAAAAGGAAAAGGAAGAAAAAGGAAGAAAAGGAAGAAAAAAAAGGAAGAAGAAAAAAAAGAAGAAAAAAGGAAGAAAGAAAAAAAAAGGAAGAAAAAAAGAAAAAAGAAAAAAAAAAAAAAAGAAAAAAGGAAGAAACAAAAGAATGACCGAAAGAAAAAAAAGAAAAAATTGGCGACGAATTATAAAGTTAAAAGCAGAGTTAATTCTGTGTGGAGTCATTTGTTGGCTTTTGGCATCAACAGAGCCTCCCTCTCGCCGCCATTTCTTATCAGTCCGGGACCTCCCTGCAGGCAGCAGCATATTGGCTGAGACCCTATCTTGATTGTTAATCTCCCGACCGATTTGGCGTATCTCAAACCACCGGACACGACCTCCACTTGTGGACGCCGAATCTGCCGACCTCTTCTCCCCGCACTCGAACCACTTGCTCTTTTCCACTCAGCATGGATGAGTTCCAAGGTGGGGAAATCCAGAAGCTGGTTTTTCAGAATAGATACATTCTCAATCTATTGGCCTGTTCGTTGATTCGGTTTTTTCTTGTTCACTCTCTCTACCCCTCTCTCCTCACAAGAAAACCATCTCTATCATTTAACAGGAAAATGCTATGAAGTGAAAAATATATTTATCAAGAGAACAACAAAAACCAAAGACATTGCTATTAAATTTGTTTTTTAAGAATTCAAATATAAAAAAAATAGGCACATGATTGTTCTTTTATCTATAAGTATATAAAATAAAGAGTTTCTATGTATGTTTGTTTGTACAACGACCGATTGTAGGGTAATTATTATGGTCTACGGGGAATGTGGGGATTGAAAAGAAAACGGTTATCGGATTTCTGGAGAAAGAGAAGAAAAAGAAATAAGAACAAAGGTTAAAGTTTGGAAAGGTAAACACTCAACGGGGGACCAGTATACAGGGAGACCCAGAAAAAACAGAACCTACAAATTTTGTAATAAAACTGTTAATTTTAACTAGGGGGGTCAGGTTAAGGGTTAGGGTTTAGGGTTAGGGTTGGGTTTAGGGTTAGTTTATTGGGAAAATAAATAAATAATTTGGGTTGTGTTTTTTCTGGGTCACCCAGTAATATGTTTTAATTTTCCGACCGATTTGCAAGTTTAGCCCTTCTGCCACTATATCCCTAACTTAAGAATGTGTAGAATTTGAAAGTGGGTGGGTAAAGTGAAGCTCTGAAAAATCTGAATCAGTTTTTGTCGGCTATTGGATGGGATTTCTGGCTGAGCTCTTTGCTCTTTCCCAGCTTCACTCTCGATACTTTTTAAACACATCTTGACTTTTGAAGTAATGTTGCATAGCGCCTTCTTCACTGACACTAAATAATTATAATGTTATATATCTCTTTCTTTCTTCTATATCTGGTCGTATTTTCTTCTGGCCGGCTTTGCTATTCTGATCGTCTTTGGTATTTCTATCATCTTGACTTGACTTGGTCTGGTCTAGCGTCTCGGATCTCCTAAGGTCTGGTTTTCTATTGCTATGTTCCTGCTGGCTGGTCGTCCTGGATTCACTTCTTAGTCTTTTTACCAAGACATTCATCAACCATAAGAACATATTACTTATACAAACTTTTATTTCCTTAACTATACATTTCATGTAACTAAATATCTGACTAACATAGCGCGCGTGAGTTCCAGTTTTAGGCAGAGCATAAAATGGCCGTCTGCTCTGCCTGACGTCTAACTGAAAACTGGCGACCGAACAGGTCCCACGTGACTTCACGTATTTTGGCGGGCTTCTGTAATATTCCATGGAAGGACCCGGCCATGATATGAAAAAGGTCATCCCCTCAGAATTACAGGGGATTGACAATAATCTTATGCAACCGCATAGATTATGTAACAGTAAATCAACATTTCATTCATTGTTAATTTCTGCCTTGGTAAATACAGCTTCAGTCTCAATAAAGTTTGAAAATACCACACAATTTTAAGACACGTAACTTTTCATCCATTGTTCATTTACCAATACAACATTGGTAAATGTTGATTAACACTCGATACATTGTGAGGACAATCTGAAGGAAATTAACATTTTATTTCTTGTTCATTACTGCCTTGGTAAATACAGCTTCACTCCCAATACTGTTTCAACATAGCTCGTAAATATATTTACGTTTTATTCATCGTTCATTTCTGTCTTGGTAAATACAGCTTCACTCTCATTAGTTTTTGAACTCACCCTGCATTCGTCTGCTCGAATTCGTACCCGTCTATTGCACCATTTGGTAATTGATCATTGAATATAAATCAATTATGTCTCGACAAAAAAATAGGATAGGAATTTCTTTCCAAGCTTACACACACACACACACACACACACACACACACACAGACACAGACACAGACACACACAGACACACACACACACACACACACACACACACACACACACACATCATAGGCAAATAAAAAAGAAAACACGTTAATTCTTATAGCGAAATAAGGAATTGGTCTGAGCGAAATTTGATTTTAAATTACAGAGAATTAGGTCCATTAAGTTCAAAGACCTTGTAGAATTCCGTGTCAGACGAAAAAGAAGACCCACCCCCCAAAAAAAACAACAACAAAAACCAAAACAAACCCAAAAAGACAAAGCAGAACCAAAAACAAAAAAATGCAAATTTTGTTGACATAATTGACTTTTAGGCCTTCCGTAATGTTTATACATAAGTTCATGTAGACACATATATATAAGCGTGTAAAACCAGTGTGATTAAAATCTGTCTCGGAATATATGAATTAAAAAAACACAAAGAAAATGTTAAGCCTTTAATCAGTGCTTAATATATTTCAAAAATGCTTTTAAAACATAAAAATACAAAATAATATACATATTTTCATGAAAACGTTATATATAATGTATTTTTATAATGCAAAAATGTGAATATATAATCAAACTTCTATAATGGCTCATGTACAAAGACAACCTACCTATACACACTTAAAAAACACTTGTAATATAACTTTTACAAACGATTAACATATATATATATATATATATATATATATTATAATGGAGATTGTGTGTTTTTCTGTCTGTAACCGAAACTATATTCCTACTCAAGTCACAATTCTCTTAGTCATTGACATCACATTCTCCATGATTTTATTTTTACCTAAACCTCAATTATTAATAAAATTGTCTTACATTATTAATACTGTTAACTATGTCTACATACTGACAATATGCAATTGTATTTCTATATACAACAAAATAGCGGTTTACAGTGTGAACGGGAAGGCTAATTTGCATATTAATATTTAAAAATCGAATTTAATAAATATGTGCTTAGTATTATTGATTTCTAAATGTTT
>CM042148.1:41200568-41203068 GCA_023376005.1 Doryteuthis pealeii | reverse complement strand
AATATATATATATATATATATATATATATATATATATATATATATAGAGAGAGAGAGAGAGAGAGATTATTAAGATAATAATATATATATTATGTATAAATAATATATAGACAGACAAGATGTATCAATAAAATACGACGCATGCGTGGACATTTCGTTGATCCAGTTCACTTTGGCGAATCAATCTTTAGCAAAATCGAACTCTTCGATTTTGTCCGGACTTATGGCAGTGGACAATTTGCTTAAACGGACTGATTGACTTATTACCGACTGAAAAGTTAATTTTTTTCCCGAACTAATTACCGTTGATTTCTTTTGATAATTCTTTTGATTAATCATTTTAATTCTTTTTTTTTTTTTTTTTTTACTTGTGAAAACGAACTTCGATCCTTCATCTGATCAGTATGGCTTCACTCTTGATCACCGACACATTTAGTTAATTGACATCATCGACAATTCGATTTATAAAGAGATATAGAAGAAAAGTCGGGTAGGAAAGACACAAAAAGCGAAAAGAAAAAAAGCTAAACACACACACACACACACACACACACACACACACACACACACGCGCGCGCGCGCGCGCGCACGCACGCACACACACACACATACACACCTGCGCGCACACGCACTGGTCATGTGGAGTGGTTGGTAAATGTATATATATATATATATATATATATATATATATATGCTTTTCTAGGAAGCGCGTGGTGTAATGGTTAAAGTCATAGGAAATGGACTCGTCACCCCGAGTTCAAATCCTGGACGTGATAATTGCATTTCACTTAGCGCCAATACCATTGGGAAAGGTATGAATTCTACTCTCCCTCCAGCTATGCGTAAATAGTAGAACAGACTGGGCTCTTTAACCTTGGTTAAAGAGCCTGTCTAGAAGAAGGAAAACTCTGAATTCAAACCTGTTAAACTCCGCTTAAGAAATTGACCTTGTGTCACATCCTGCTCGTGCGGAGGGGTTGGTAAATATACATATATATGCTTTTCTGTAGTGCAAAATTGTTGAGGTGGGCCGTGTTAGCTCAGTTGGTAGAGCATTCGGCTAGAAACCACAAGGTTCCTAGTTCGATACCGGTCCTCGCCAACTCAGCATATGAGTAGCACAGGGATCTGTGCGGTAAAGTAAGGAGCTGATGGTAGGTGTGGCGCCCCACCTCAGACGCTAAAAACAATCTCCTTGGTCTAGCGCTATTGAAAAGGGGATAGACTTCCTCGCTGACTGGCTGATACCGACTTTAGACCACCCCGACGACTTTACTTTTTTACTTTACTTTCGATGTAAAATTAACTTGCATTTTTTCAATAGTGCTATTCGCCTGATGATGAACAAAGCAAGGTCACATGGTTTAAACCTCAGCCAATCAACATCCCGAATGCGTGGCTGGTTGACTACTTAATCGCTGATACTGAGAGACGTCCCTTTGCAATCATTGACGAAGTCGTGACTAAGACTGTGGAACACCAAGGAACAAACAGAGGATTCTTTACCAAGGATCTTTGAAAAGATAGCCCATATCCATTCTAAACTAATGTAGCAAGTCACCTTGGTGAAGTAGCTAACGTACTGGACTTTGAAATCTTAGTAAGTAAGTTCGTACTTACATTCACTTTCAGACTAATATCCTTGGGAAAGGTATTTCCCACCCTCTAGCTATCGGTTATATAGTACCACCATAGTACTTCTACAGGGGTGGCTTTGGCATTAATAATATGGGCCCTTCGGGCCTGTGTCTATTTATGAAATTAACGGCGTGATCCCAGGGGCCTTCCTCCAGGCAACACCTCCCCCTCCTTGATTTTAAGGGGCGGGGCTGGGTTCAATACCCAGTGCCTGAGACGCACTCTCGATGGGAGATGCCGACGGGATTTACGCATTTTTTGCACCAACCACCAATGAGCTTCGGTTCATGGGTGGCCCCACATTAATACCTTCTTGGCTCATACCCCCATTAGTAGTATGCGATGTAAATACCTTAACTAACCCCCGAAGGTTTGATATGTCCTTAAATAAGTTGGCAGTGGAAGCGTACTGGGCCCATAACCTGTTACGATTTTAGTAGCCATCCTTTAGGCTTCTAGCAAGAGCGCTTGTCCAGCGGAGATCCTTTTTGTTAAGCAGAGCGCGATCCTTGGTAAAGAATCCTTTGGTTGTTCCTTGGTGCTCCTCAGTCTTGGTCAGTCCTTCGTCAATGATTGCAGTATCAGCGATTCAGTAGTCAACCGGCCACACATTCGGGCTGTTGATTGGCTGAGGTTTAAACCCCGTGACCTTGCTTAGTCTATAAATTTACTTTTTTTATTGCAGCACACCTTATATACAAAAATATGTTATTTCCTAGTTGAGTAATATGATATTACAGGGTGACCCAGAAAAACAGAACCCAAATTATTTATTTATTTTCCCATTAAACTAACCCTAAACCCCAACCCTAACCCTAACCGTAACATAAACCCTAACTCTAACCCTAAACCCTAACCCTAA
>CM042148.1:41170568-41198068 GCA_023376005.1 Doryteuthis pealeii | reverse complement strand
GTGGTTTTATTTTACTGTAAAATATCAAATTCTTGTAAAAATACATACATACATACATACACATAGTATTGACTCCCTCCGCCTAAAAAAGTCATAAAAACAAAGAAAAAAACAAAAGAAAAAACAAACAAACAAACAAAAAATAAAACAAACAGTGAAAAAAGATTTTTTTTTTATTGTCCCAAATTCTATTATTACTTATACCCAAGTCATAAACATAAATGGAAGCGCGTGGTGTAATGGTTAAAGTCATGGGAAGTGGACTGGTCGCTCCGAGTTCAAATCCTGGACTTGGTAATTGCATTTCACTTCGCGCTAATACCCTTGGGAAAGGTATGAATCCTACTCTCCCTCCAGCTATGGGTAAATAGTAGGTCATACTGGGCTCTTTAACCTTGGTTAGGCAACCGGTCTAGGAGAAAGAAGACTCTGAATTCAAACCTGTTGGACTTCGCTTAAAAAATTGACCTTGTGTCACGTCCTGCTCGTGCGGAGGGGTTGGTATATATATATATATATATATATATATTCAAATAAGCAAAATACGTGGCTTAGAAACCTCAACAGTAAGTAACTACACTTATCTTTCTGTACATAAGTAGATACATTCTTTTATTGCCACATCCTGATTACCATGTATCATTTAGATGGCATTGTCACTCTTCAGAAAAATGGCTGACAATTCAACTCTAGGTAGTCACGATTCAGATATCGTGGAGCCGTGTTCCAACTGTAAAATTCTCCTTTGGGTCGTAATAAAATGAGCATGGATCGACAATATTTCTTTATCATCTATTCCCATCCAACCAACCAACCAGCTTCCGTTATTTGCAACGTGTCATCATTCCATCTATAGAAATAGGCTCTTCGGTTAATGCAGCACGTATACCGTGCGTCGTAACACGATTAAAGTCAATTTTTAGAGCGCGGGAAACACGTGCGATGAAAGCGAACGAAAACCTTATGATTTAGATGGAATCGTGGGGGACTGTCTCACTGCTGCCCTGAATCCTGCATCACGTGACCTCTCTTTTCAGATGCATATCGAACGGACTCCTTTATTTCACAAAATATGAACACGCTATTCGACCCGCTTCTGTTACCTCTTTAGCATTTGGTGGATTAACCTGGGAATGTTAATCTTAAAGCGAGCTGAAATCTCGCCCGACTCAACGTGGGTCGAACCAAATAACACATAACTTGCCCCTTAATTAAAAAAAAAGCAAAGTCGTTGGGGGTGGCCTAAAGTTGGTATCAGCCAGACAGCGAGAGAGTCTATCCTCTTTCACTAGTACTAGACCGAGGAGATTGTTTTGGTGTCTGAGGCGGAGCGCCACACCTACCATCAGCTCATCAATTTACCACACAGATCCCTGTGCTAATCATACGCTTATTTGGCGAGGGCCGGTATCGAACCTGGAACCTTGTCGTTCCAAGTGCGACGGGTGATTTTCACCTTTAGTTGTTAAAATTCCTAGCATAAAATTGTGCGTGCGCATTATCTGAAATGAACTTAATTGTTATTAGAACACATTTCGCACGTACATATTCAAAATGGCTATTGTCTTGTTTCAAAGTGAAAGTCAGTTGGCTAAATTCCTAGCATAAAATTACTGTGCGACTGTCTACAGATTGAGCTAAACCGACCCTTAAAAGGTAAATTTGTAATCTTTTGGTGGACATTCTCTTGTAGCACATCTAAAGTCACGGGAAGCGTCTGTCATCTGAGGGTAATCTTCGGAGGAAATGGACATGGTGACATAAGTTCAAATCCTAAGCGCGGCTGTTTGGATTTCACATAGCGTATAATACCACTGGGAAAGGTGTGAATCGAACTATTCTCCCTCCAGCCACGGAAAAATAGTTGGACCGAATGGATTCTTTAATCTTGGTATTTAAGCGGGAGAAGGAGGAGGAATACCCTGTTAAAGTTTAAAATTACTTAAAATTGACCTCGTGTCACATCTTGCTCATGCGGAGGTGTTGTAAATACATAGAACTGCAGCCACAACATATCTCTCCATATTAACTCTCCCCATATATATATATATATATATATATATATATAGTTGTAGAAAATTCTTTTCTCTCTACTACGGTTTCGGTGTTCAAGATGCACCTTCCTCAAGAGAACTAATGTTTCCCATATCTATCTATCTATATATCTATCTCAGTACATATATATATGATTATATATATATATATATATATATAGTCATCCACAGACACGTATTTCGACTTATCAAGTCTCTTAAGTGTGGCTAGACATTTGTAAGCTACATACAGCCGGGATTGAAAATCCGAGCGGTTCCGTGTCAGTCAGACACCTTAACCGCCAGGCTATATAGTCACCCACAGAATGCGAAGGGGATTTTAACTGTTTTAATACACACATCGCTTTGTATGTAAAGGCCGTCATAGAGTGCTCCATCCCTTATATAGGAGAGCGTTGCGTTTACGCTTGAATTGGCGGCCCTCAGCGGAATCCTCCCATAGTGCTCAACCCTAGGGGGTATATTATATATAGATATATATAATATATATAATATATATATATATATATATAATACAAATAAATAAAACACACACACACGCACGTGCGCTCACTTACACACACGGTCACACAGACACCCAAATGAAAACGATTAATCTACTCACATTTCCATCCACGCTCTCTCTCCCCCTCTCTCTTTCTCTCTCTCTCTCTCTCTCACACACACACAACGTAAGGGAATGTTCGATGTCATCCTTCAAAACCGTTTATCCCAGCGTTCATAAATTTCGAACAATTCTAAGAGCGCTAATTTTCCATTCAAAACATTTTTAAATATGCAGATCAACAAAAAACAACCACAGCCTCCTTATTATTCTGTGATAGATTTTACTTTTCCTTATATCAACAAAAGCCCGGAAGAAGATCTACCAAACAGATTGAAACACTGCAGCGTTGGCTGAATGAATATCACTCTTTTATATTTGAACCGGTGTTTTTTCAAATTTTTCACTATATCACAACACACACAACACACACACACCACACACACATATATATATATATATATATATATATAATATATATATATATATATATATATCACGATTCATATCTATCTATCTCAGGTTATTCATATCTATCTCTATCTTCTATTTACATTTTCTTGTTCTTTCTCCATTTCTCTGATTGAGTCATTTAATTATAATCAAAGACATTTTTAGAGCTAAGGAGACACGTGATATGAAAGCGAACGAAAACCTGATGATTTAATGTTAGTGCTTGTCACTTTTCTTGTAGCTTTGAATCCAGCATCCGGTAGTCCCCTTCCGGCGGAACACAAAAAGGATTGCTTCATTAAAAACATGATGAGTTGTGCTTTTATTAGTCACCTTTTCGATTCTCATTGATTAAAATCGCTACGTCATTTTTGATACTTGACAAAAACCCGTTCGATCGGCGTAGGAAATCCTGTACGAGGTTATTTGCATTTCTCATGGCGCTGAAACCCTTGAGAAACGTATGCATCAAACTATTCTCTCTCCAGCTGTGTATAAATTGTAGGGCGGACTGGGATCATTAAACTCGGTACGGCAACCAATCTATGAGAAAGAAAACTGCGGATTCAAACGCGTTTGAAATTGACCATGTGCAGCATCCTACTCATGAGGAGGGATTCGTAAATATATACATATTCCAAAGTACGCAGAGTGGGCGCTGTATAAGCCCCCCCGCCCGGCAGCGTACTTCCTAAATTTAAGCAACGTTTTTATCTTATTTTATAATGACTAGCAAATATGTGCACCCTCCGGGTGCAAGTATTAAAGTTTTAATATAATAAAAATATCATACTAAATTTAGAAAGGCTAATGAAACTGAATAAGAATGCAGATAAATGATTTGAAACAGAGGGGGTATGATTGAAAAATAGAACAACTTTGAAACTAACTCTTCCATCATTTTCCATTACTCCCGTCTTTCATTGGTAAATTTCCCTAATTTAACTATTTTAGTTAAAATAGGAAGTAAAGAATAAATTACAGTTATTTCTTCTTGTTAATGGATTTCTTTTAAGATTTATCCCGAGAATTTTGCTTATATTCATTAAGATAAACCAAAATTAGAAATATCAACAATACTAAGCATATATTTTATAAAATCAATTTTTTTAAGATCAATATGCAAATTAGCCTTCCCATTCACACTGTAAATCGCTATTTTTGTTGTATATTATAAATACAATTGCATGTTATTTGTATGTAGATATGGTCAACATTCTTAATGATGTAAAACAATTTTATTAATAATTGAGGTTTAACTAAAAAATAAAATCCTGTAGAATGTGATGTCAATAACAAAGGGAATTGTGACTTGTATAGTAATATAGTTCCGGTTACAGACAGACAAACCCATAATCTCCATTATAATAAGATTAGCAAGTTAGATTACTGGTAAATTCGATCCTCATTTTCAATCTATAACCCATCTAAGTAACTATTTGGGCGCACTTCATAGTGTAATAGGCAGAGAGCTAGTTTTGGCGGAACAGTATTAATCTGGCCCGAAGTGGTAGTACCTGTTAGGGTCCCATCTATAGGAAAAATAGATCTGTGTGAAAATTGAGCGTATTCTATAGGCAAGTATGCAAAAATAAATGAATAGATAAAAACCTCAGACCATATGACCTTTAGGCACCCCTTCCGCGATCTCGACTCACAAGGACACTTTTCTCATTTACACTGTCAAAATCCAGTTGTTTATTAGGGGTTAGGGTTAGGGATTAGGGTTAGGGTTAGGGTTAAGAAATTGAACTTGTCGTATCCTGCTCGTGCAGAGGGGTTGGTAAATATATATATATAGATATATGTTTGGTAATATGAGACACTATTCTGCATATCCGGGTGCTTTGTTGTGAGGGGGTGGGCTCGCCCGATACTCTCCGAGTGTCACTCGCTGGATTTACTTACCTCTTTAGCTTGAAGCCAAACCTCCATGGCTTGGCCACTACCTAAAGTTGCCAGATCATCAAGATTCTTTCAGTCCGGGACAAAATTTTCGGACCATATGACCTTTAGGCACCCCTTTTGCGATCTCGATTTGCGGAGACATTTTTTTCCATTTACACCGTCAAAATCCGGTTGTTTGTTAGGGGTTAGGGTTAGGGGTTAGTTTTAAAATTAAAAAAGAACTCTTAAAATCGTCTGTTAACAATTAACCGGGTTTTTACAGTGTAAATGGAAAAAATGCCCCCACGAATCGAAATCGCAAAAGGGGTGCCTAAAGGTTATATGGTCCAAAACCTCTTAAGAACCAACAACAAAAATTCTAAATATAAACGAAAAATAAACGCGATTCATAAAAATAAAAAAAATGGACTCTCTCGTCGATTTCGACCCATGAGGGTTCATCTAATGAACTACCTACACAATGTTTTATTTATAGTGGTGAAGGCTTGTATTGGACCATCCGCACTTTTAATCGATAGGAAAGAATTGGTGCACAAGTAATTCCACAAACCCATTCAACGACTGACCTCAGGCTTTTCAAATTCAGAGTTTTCCTTCTCCTAGACTGGTTACATTTTCATTCTCCTAGACTGGTTACGTTTTTCTTCTCCTAGATTGGTTACTTATCCAAGGTTAAAGAGCCCAGTCTGCCTTACTATATACCCATAGCTCGAGGGAGAATATATAGATTCATTCCTTTCCCAGGGGTATTAGCGCTAAGTGAAATGCAAACAGCCCAGTCGAAGATTTGAACTCGGATCAACGAGTACATTTCCTACGGCTCTAATCATTATGCTACGCGCCTCCATAAGGTATTAAATCAATCAAACAAACAAAAATAAGACTATTGTTAGTGAGTTCGATTCTCACTGGGAGTCTTATATTTCTGACTAAACTAAGCAGTATTCAATAAATGATAGTCTTCTTCTTTGTAGCACTTGTGCCGCTTCTGCCACTGTTGTTGTGGGTAATTTTAGTCATATCAAAATTAAATACTATTAATCTTTATCAAAACGTCTCTGGGATAAACTCTATTGCAGAGATCAACTGTCCGTTCAAATAGATATGTGTCAACGTTAAACGATTAAATAATTATCCAGCGTTGAACGCAGTTTTAAAGACAATATTTTGTTTTCTTTTTTTCGGACTTGCCTTTACGGTAATTGTACTCCGTATTAATTTTTGAAAAAACTTTGATCACTGTAAAACCATTTTAATGCAATACAAAACTAGTCGAATATAAAGAGAAAAATGATAGACTATGTACATCTCATTCTGATCATATCAACCTGTCTATATTGTGAACATTTATTAAAGGAATGGTGATCTTCTTTCACCGGACGCCGGTGGCAGCCTGTGGAGATTCAAATAAAATTGAATTAAATTAAAATAAATAAAACGTTCAGAGCGTCTCTACTCTGGCGTCCGGAGCTAACGGCCTGTTCTCGATCTACACTTCGAAAGGGTTGCTCTCCGTATCGTTAAAAACCCCAGACGGCGACGAATCGGAACCCTCACCTCTCCGTATCGCCAAAAGCCCCAGACGGCGACGACCAGGAACCCCCAGCACGTTGGAAGCAAGAGCGGCAAACGCACTCCTAATAACCAATTCTTCAGGGCCCAACCAGTTACGTGGAACAGTAATATCAAGGATAAACAGCTAAGTTTCCGCAGGCAATTTTATCTGCAAACCATCACTTAAACCCCTTTGATACATTCAATTCTCCTAGAAGTACTTTTACCAACCAAACTCATTGAACTCTTGAACATTCCATAAAATTCGTTTGGTTGTTTCTTTCTAGGCTTTTTGTATACCCCTGTTTGATATTAGTTGTGTTTTTACGTATAGTAAACGTTTTGTTCTATAAAGTCTCCTTTCTTCAAAGCTGCACCCATCTCCTCACTGCATCGAAGTACGGTCTATTCACTTACAAAACGTAGGGTTTAGACAGTGATAAAAAATCCCCATAATATATCTGTTAAAATCTATAAGTCATCGGGGCGGCCTAATGTCGGTATCAGCCAATCAGCGAGGGAGTCTATCCCCTTTTCACTAGCGCTAGACAAAGGAGATTGTTTTTGCATCTGAGGTGGAGCGCCACACCTACCATCATCTTTTTACTTTACCGCACAGACCCCTGTGCTACTCATAACGCTGAGTTGGCGAGGACCGGTATCGAACTAGGAACCTTGTGATTTCTAGCCAAACGCTATATATATATATATATATATATATATATACATATATACATATATATATATATATATATATATATATATATATATCGCTATCTATCTGTCTATTATCTATCTATCTCAGTTTATTCATAACTATTTATCTATATGGTTCTAGAACAACTGCCCGACTGACCAAGCGTCACCGGCCAAGTTCCCGACGGACATCGGCCCGGTAAACAGCTGCCCAACTAACAAGTGCCCGATGGAGAACTGTCTGATGAGGACAATTGCCCGGCGAATAATGTCCAATGTTAATATGTATGTACAATCGAATATTTAGGTATTTTTTGCTATCATAGGAAAAGGAAAGTATCATAGTATAATTTCAGTGCCATAGTCTAACCTTAACTATTACTTAACCTGAACTAATCTTCCTAACTTGAAGTACATGAATGATAGAAATGGTTGGGGCAATCATATATGTACTAGGGATTGATGTGATCAGCTGATTGATCGGAGGGGGCCTCTCCGGTCACCCGTCTTCAAAGTTCTGGACCAAAGTGGAGTGTTGCATGTCATCGACTGCCCAACCTCCAGGATTCCGTCCTTAAGCATTACGATTCGCCTCTACAGAGGTGCAGTTGTTGCATTCTGAAGCCCCAGCTGACAGGGCTTATAAATAGATAAAGAGGAAGAAAAAGGTCATAGCAGAATGAGAATAGTCTATATCGGTGGATTGAATAAAGGGTTCAGTTCGAAGTTCCGTGAAGTCTCCAAATTACAACATGAAGGCTCCACAGTTTGAAAAGAAGGTTTCTGTGTTCGACGGAAGGCACATCGGCCGAAATGTTGTGTTTATGATAATAAAGATGAGGACAATAGTCCGAAAAATCCAAATAATACAAAAAGGAAAAAAAAGAAAGAAAGAAAATAATATAAAAAGAAAGAAAAAGAAAAGGAGAAAGATAGTTGGTTGGCTGGTTGGATTTTACGGCACGTCAACCCTTGTTGGGTTATTTTATGCCGAAACCCCCTTGTTTGATTCCTTCTTGATCGGTATTCAAAATTATTTTAAAACTCAATATTTCTTTTTTAAATTCAATTTTTTAAACATATTTTTTAAAACTCATTTTTTTTTAACCCATAGATGGGTACTGTCACTTCGGGTCAGTGTGGACCTGGAAGTAATGGCGATAAACGGGTACTACACACTCTCAAAGCTCAAAAAAAAAGAGGACGAAGGGGAAAAACAAAAGTGGAGGAGAGGGAAAGGAGGAGAAAGAACATGAGGGGAGGGGGAGGTGTAAGAAAAAGAAACTAATAATCTTTCTTTAATATTCATTAAAACTAAAATGCAAGAACTAATATTAACTGATATTATTTATTTAGAAGAAGAAGAAGAAGAAGAAGAACAAGAACAAGAACAAGAACAAGAACAAGAAGATCAAGAACAAGTTCGTGTATGTGTGTATATGAGAGAGAGAGAGAAGAGAGAGAGAGAGAGAGAGAGAGAGAGAGAGAGAGAGAGAGAGGAAATATAGAGAAAAAGAAAGAGGAGAGAGAGAGAAAGAATATAGAGAAAAAGCAAAAAGAAGAAAAAGAAGAAGAACAACAACAAGAACAAGAACAAGAAGAACAAGAAGATCAAGAACAAGTTCGTGTATGTGTGTGTATATGAGAAAGAGAGAGAGAAGAGAGAGAGAGAGAGAGAGAGAGAAAGAGAGAGAAAACGAAAGAGGGAGAGAGAGAGAAAGAATATAGAGAAAAAGCAAAAAAGAAAAAGAAGAAGAACAAGAGGAACAAGAACAAGAACAAGAAGAACAAGAAGATCAAGAACAGGTGCGTGTGTGTGTATGAGAAAGAGAGAGAGAAAGAGAGAGTGAGAGAAGAAATATAGAGAAAAAGCAAGAAGAAGAAGAAGAAGAAGAAGAAGAAGAAGAAGAAGAAGAAGAAGGGAAAACATTATAAAAAGAGTTGGAGGAAGAGACGAGTCAAAGAGGAGAAAAGAGATGATAGGAAGTGGTAGGAGAGAGAAAAGAAGGAAGAAAAGAACAAAATGAGGAGAAGGAGAGCCCAAGGAAAAGAAAGAAGAGAAATGGCAATACTGGAGGGTGGGGGGAGATGAAAGAGGAGAAGGAAACTAATGAGGGTGGGGGGTAGGTGTGTTGTAGAAAAATCGAATAATCTTTCTTTAATTTCCATTAAAACGAAAACTCAAAACTAATATTAACTGAAATGACTTATTTAGAGAAAGAAAACTTACAAAAGATTAAATTTAATTAACACGTTGACGTTTTTCACTGCGAGGTTTCTGTGACTTTTATTCAGAATTATTTTGATTTAATGCGATGCTTCTCAAAATAGTCGAGTGCGCATTTTTTTACTTTTAAATTATCGACGTCACACATCTTTAAAAATAAATAAAAAGTCGCGCCTTCTAACTCCTGAATGCGCGCGTTCATAAAAGTTTTGTGATAAAATACAATATGGAAAGTTGAAAGGGATATCAAAGTCACTGGAAAGAGCCATTAACATTTGATATTGTTGTTTGTTTGTTTATTGATTTTAACAGGCATATCAACCCGTCTGGAGCTATCTCATGCTTAACGGTTAGGAAGTGATACATATCGTGTATTTATATTTATACCCTTGGACCATATTACCTTTAGGCACCCCTTTTCGATATCGTTTCATTAGGTAATTTTTTTTATTTACACAGTCAACATCCGTTTTTTTAACAGACGATTTTAGACGCATTTTTACAACTTTACAACTAACCCCTAACCCCTAAACTAACCCTAACCATAACCCCTAACCATAACCCCTAACCTTAACCCCTAACCCTAACCCCAACCCTAGCAAAATCATTTTTTGAATAAATACTTTTTAATATTAACTATCCGTAGAGGCACATGAAAAATAAATAAACATGTCTTTCGTTTTAAGTTTTTTGTTTTTAAAGAATAACAATATTAATTTATCTTTAGTGCAAAATTAATTTTTTCACATATGCTAACGACAACAAATATTCCCGTGTAAACTTTTTTGTTTAAAGTTTTTGTAAATAAAACAAATATTTTTATTTAAAAAAAACAAACTATTGAAATAAACATATCTGCATGCATTTCTCTTCTGATTAAATAAAAAAACTATTTTAATATAAAACGTGTCTTTCGTTTATAGTTTTATTAAAAAGTATTTATTTAAAAAAATATTTTGTTAGGGTTAGGGGTTAGGGTTAGGGTTTTTAATGGGGTTAGAGTTAGGGGATAGTTTTATAACTTAAAAAAAAGATCTATAAATCGTCTGTTAACAAAACCAGGACAACATTAAATAAGTAAAAAGAAAAAGTGTATTTAATATAAAAACGTGTTATTTCGTTTAATTAACAACAATAAAAATGTAAATAAGAAAAAAGAAAAAGTGTATTTGCTACTAAAAAAAATTACCATAAAACTGTTAATTATTCCCGTGTAAAGTTGTAAAAATGCGTCTAAAAATCGTCTGTTAAAAAAACCCCGGATGTTGACGGTGTAAATGAAAAAAAACGAAATCGAAAAGGGGTGCCTAAAGGTAATATGGTCCATACTTTTTAGTAATTGGTTTTAACAATGTGCTAGTATTATTGGGGATTATGTTGTATGGTATTGATTTGTTTCATGTATATATTCTATGCTATAATTGTATTTCCCTCAAAAGAGAGAGAATATCCTCCATGTTGACATTTTCAAACAGATCTTTCATGTTATTTGCTTTAATATAACGGTTTCTGATGTAAGCAAAAAACCTGCATTCCATGAATAAGTGTTTAACTGTCAAAGGTGTTTGACATGTTTCACATTGTGGTTGTTGTTCTTGTTTGAGTATATAGGAGTGCGTTAGTCTTGTATGACCAATGCGTAATCGGGACACAATGACTTGTTCCTTTCTAGACTTCCTTAAAGTTGGTCTCCAGCCTCCCAAAGTCGGTTTGATTAGGAAGAGTTTATTGTGGATGTTGTTATTCCAGTGTTATCTATTTCTGCTGGCTATCTATCTATCTATCTATCTATATATATATATATATATACATATTAATAAAATTCTCTCTCTCTCTCTCTTTCTCTCTCTCTCTCTAATATATATATATATATATATATATACATATATATATATATATATATTATATATATATATATATATATTTGAATTAAGGTAGCATAGGCATAGAGTCAGTTTGAAGACCGCATAGGTGAAAAACTGTCAGTAGCCAAGTTTTAACTCCATTTACGCGCTACCTTAACTCAAATATAAACGCTCTATAAATGATATTGAGCACAATCTGCTTAGAAATATAGCACCCATATTTTCCACAATATATATATATATATATATATATATATATATATACACGAAGTATGTCAGAAAAAATACATGACTGGTGTCCCAAAAAATTATTTCAAATCCAAACTAAAAACTAAAAGTTGTCCCATTCAAATTAATCCCCCTGGAGTCTCATGCACTTTCCCATCCTTCTTTGCCACATTGCATGCACTCCTGGAAGGATTCTTATGGGATTCTCCGTAGTTCTGTCGTCACGGCTTTTCGATGTCGTGAACATCTTCAAAACGGGTTCCCTTGATGACCCACTTGAGCTTGGAGAAGAGGAAAAATCACATAAAGCCAGATCAGGTGAGTAGGGAGGTTGCTTCAGCACAGTGGTGTTCTTTTGGGCCAGGAACTCTCGGATACTCAGGGCAGTGTGTGCAGGCGCGTTATCATGGTGTAGTACCCATGAGTTGTCCTGCCACATCTCTCGCCTCCTCTCGCGCACTGAACGAAGCAAACGCCACAGTATCCCTTTGTAGACATGCTGGTAGATCGTCTGGCCCTGTGGCAAGAACTCGCAGTAGACGATGCTCCTCACATCAAAGAATGCGATCAACCTGGAACTGACATACCTCGTATATATTTCAAGTATTAAAAAAAGTCGTCGGAGTGGCCTAAAATCGGTATCAGCCAATCAGCGAGGGAGTCTACCCCCTTTTCACTAGCGCTAGACGAAGGAGATTGTTTTTGCGTCGGATGTGGATCGCCACATCTACCATCAACTCCTCTCACGGCTGTTGAGAAATTTCGTATATAAGGTGCGTGCTAGAAACCCACTTCTATTTATAGACTCGCCGAGAACTATGTGATCAAACTCTTGGCCAATCGCTGGCAGTACTCTGCTGCTGATACCATACTTATACCGGCAGTACTGGCCATAACTACTCATAACTACTGCGACTTACTATAAGCCCTTTTCAACTGGCCAAGGATGGCATTTAAAAACTTAACACCAGCCCTTTCAAGTATAAAATAAGGTTATAGTGAATCATGATAAAACCACATAACTCAATGTTTCACGGTCTCAATTTTCAGTTGAGCTAGTTTTCAACGCATCTGATTTTATTAAATCAAGCTGAGAATTTACTGTCAAGACAATTTTCAAAAACTCCGTCTATTAACTAATTTGAATTTTTTTGCCTATAAAGTAATATAACTTTGGAAGAAATTGCCTTATTAGATCAAAGACAGCAATCGTGTATACAATTCTAAGATTAATTTGAATGATTTAAGAAAAAATGGTATGAAGAATAATTTAAGGAGGCATTTCTGGAAACTATCAAATGAATTTCATAGATATTGTATTGATATTATATATACTAGCAAAATAAAAATAACAGCCTCCGGTCGATGTAAAAATACATTTTTGAAAGATATTGCTTGAGGAGTTGGAAGTTAAAAAGTTCCATTAACTTTGAATATCTATTAAAATAAAACAAACTATATATAAATATATGATACTGGGGATGTATCTATTAAAACTTGTTTTAAAAACCAATGAGGACTGTCTAATGTTGCATGCTCAAATTTTGAGTGTATTTATTCTATGTTATGACGATTTCGGGTATAGTGACGTAAGCAGTAACGTAGTTTTTGTTACAGACAACAACTGGAAGCGAATCTCCATTATTAATACATATTTACCAACCCCTCCGCACGAGCAGGATGTAACACAAGGTCAATTTCTTAAGCGGAGTTCAGCATGTTTTAATTCATAGTTTTCCTTCTCCTAGACCGGTGGCCTAACCAAGGTTAAAGAGCCCAGTCTGCCCTACTATTTATCCATAGCTGGAGGGAGAGTAGGATTCATACCTTTCCCAAGGGTATTAGCGATAAGTGAAATGCAGTTACCACATCCAGGATTTGAACTCGGGGTGACGAGTCCATTTCCCATGACTTTAACCATTACACTACGCACTTCCACTGATATTGATATTATAAATGTCTCTGAAAATATCCTCTTTTCGTTCTTTCTTTTTTGAAGATTGATGTTATCATCATCATCATCATCACCATGTCGCGCTGTTAGCGCGGATATCCATGACAATCTTTCTCCATCCGTCCCAATCACTCATCATTCTCGGGAGGTCATCTATGCAGCATCCTGCAGCTGGTCAATGTACGTCTTTGCTGGTCAGCCCACACTGGCGTACCCATGTGCTGGCTTCCTTAGAAGGACGTCCTCGCTTCTCCAGCATTGTCCTGCGTGTCTTGTCCGTCTTACACGGATGGTTTGGGTGATATGTGGCAGGTGGCCGTACAGCTTCTTTTCTCGTGGGGTGTTGTTTCCACATCTTGCCCAGGATCACACGCAGCATTCTTGTGCAGCTCCCATATAGGTTATTCTCTAGTCGCTTCATTAGGGTCCAGGTGGTGCAGCCGTACAGCAGTACTGACACAACAACGGCCTGGAAGAATTGTCTCTTTAATTTGCCTGTGAGTTTGGATTTCCATATGACTGATAATTTATTTATAGCGGACCATGTATTTCCTTAGCGTGCATTAACATCGTTTTTTCTGTGGATGAGATATTACTGCCTAAGTACCTAAATTGTTCTACCGAGTTTAGGAGTTTGCCATCGATAGTTGAGATGTCTCTTTTGTTTTTAAAAGGCATGAACTCAGTTTTATCAGAAAAAGTTAAAGGTAAATCTCTTATCTACATCTATTTAAAGATTAATAATATTTTTCTATATATTTGTCTCATCTTTTACTCTTTATTTATCCTTGGTTTAAAGTTAGCAGGCTACTTTTAGCATTTTTTTTTGCATAACAACCCCTGTGGGTTATTTAATGCCAAATATTTTTTGTATATATGATTTGTAAACGAAGTGTGTTACGTGCATATTTCTGTTTGGTTTGGTTTTATAAACTAGTAGAAATAATTTTCATTAACTTCATGTGTATAAACACATTAATACCACGGGCCTTTCGGGGCCTGTGTCTATTAATGAAATTAACAACGTCGATCCCAGGGGGCTATCCCCCCAGGCAATACCTGTCCCCTTGATTTAAAGGGACAGTGCTGGGCTTATTGCCCAGCGCCTGAGGCGCCCCTCTCGAGGGGGAATGCCGACGGGATCGACGCATTTTTTGTGTTTACCACCACCCATGAGCTTCAGTTTGTGGGTGGGCCCACATAAAAATGTCCTTGTGTCACGCCCTCATAAGTGGGATGAGAGGCAAATACCTTAACTTCATGTGTACTACTAAACTGGTAGTTGACCGTCAATCACTGCCTTCTAGCACCTTAAAATAAAATGGGTTGGGTGTTCGTTTGACATAAGAGCAATTTGTAGACTACGAACAGAACTTAATCATATTGGTGCTTGGGCTTGAAAGAACCAGTGGGTTGATCGGTTCTGGTCTCTCCAACTTCCCATCTAGTCCAAGTAAGTGTCGAAGGGGGGTGTTGCAGGTCACTGGACCAATTAGTACCCGTTGTAAATGCCAGTCCCACAGTAATGCTAACAACCAGTTTGGCCTTCCCGAATTAATTTTCAAAGAGGTTGTGCAGCACCGTGCACTCAAAGAGCGTACAGACCACACCGTAATTCAAATATATTCTTTATTTTTCATACGGCGCATGCCGTGAAAACTTTGTTGGCACGTAGGGACTTGGACATAAACGAGACCAAAGTCTTAGTAACTTTTTATACTAAGAATGCGGTTCCAAAATATACCGCCAACATTTGCTCTATGAGAGAGCCTCAAGGTTGTGACCTGCTCAAGTGGTTACATAAACGGGAAAAAGAAAAGATTTTTGCCAGGAATCCCTTAACCTGACTGTTTACAAAAATTACTACTCACAGTCCAAGACCCTAGAAACTTTCATTTTTTTACTAAAACCTTTTTCTTTCACTGCACAACAGCAGTGATTCTCTTATTTACAGCCACACAAAGGAAAACAAACGAATCACAAAAATGCATTTACACATATTTTTAAGGTTTTTTTTAAAATCCAAAAACTATTTCTTTTAAGGGAACCATTTTTTACCAGTAGGAATGTCCAGGTCACAGGGTACCTTATTCAGGGTAAGGGGGGGAAAGTGGAAGGGGAAGCATAAACCAGGCATGATGACTATGACAAGACGAATATATACAATTACTACTAATCAACTGACTAAAACAGCCACAGCCACACCCGTATCATCGACCACTTAGCCATTAGGATCCCGTCCTCAGGCATTAGAGGCCGCAATCCACGGCCAACAGATATGTGTTGGGAGTTCACGTGAAGTGGTTAACATGCTGGACAGTGAGATCGAAGAAAGCGAGTTCGAATTCCAGTCATGTTATTCCGTTCACTATCGGACGAATACGCTGGGGTCAGGTATAAAGCCCCACTGTTATATACCCATGTTGCGGGTATATAAATAATGAGTTCTTTTGTTTAAGAGAGAGAGAGAGAGAGAGAGAGAGAGAGAGAGAGAGAGAGAGAGAGAGAGAGAGAGAGAGAGAGAGTCTGGCTGTTTCCATCTTTCTTCTTGCTTGGCCGGTCTTTTATCTTTCCCCTACTCTTTCTTTCTTATATTTCTTGTGTAGCATGACCTTTTTCTTCCCTTTCTTTCTTCATACTAAAAGCGGAATGGTCTTTAGCCTCGCAAAGCATCTTTCACCTATGAGGTCAAACGATAAATACCATAAAACTGAAGGAATTTCATAAATTAAGAGGTGAATTTTTAGTATAGCAGACATTTATATACGATTAAAAAGGCATATATACTCATCTAGTTATCATACGAACTAGCAGGACCTGTGGATATACAACAGTATGCTAATTTAATTATTACACCATTTGTCATGTAGGAAATGTAATCGGCAAACGAGTTCAAATACGAGACGACACTGTTTCCATATCACATCTTAATTAATTAACAACCCTTGTTGTTTTTCAAAGCTTTATTTGCCTTTTATCTAAAAAAACATAACACGCGGAGCTGACAACCGAAGTAAGATACGTCTATCTCACTTCACGTCTAGGCTGCAACTGAATAACTAACTAGATCACGTGACATGCGGGATTTCAACCGCCCAGTAGTTTTCCGTCCTGTGATAGGAAAAAAACTGGACCCGCCGAATTACAGGGTGTGTCAATAATCTATGCTACCGCATAGATTAGGCAACACCACATTCCACACAGATATGGGTTACATAGTGCAAATGCTGTTCTTCTACAAGGGTGTCGTTGTCATTAAAGAACGCATGAAGGTTGATATGCCATTATACAAGCTTTGGAGCTGGGGATTTTACCCCTCTGCAGAGGTACTCTTGGCGTGCCCTACAGCATTGGCAACAGGGTGGAAAATTTGAAGTCGGCATATTGTAGTTATAGTAAAAGTTAAACTAAGTGTAATAAGTAATTGAGAGTTACCTCCCCTATTTTATGCTTACCTCCCGTTAGGAAAACACTCAAGGGAATACCAGACAATATAAACTCTTAGTAAGTGTACCAATTATTCTAAGTAGAATAAAGCTTTCCAAAAGTCTATCGGTGTTATCGTTTGCCATTACACGTATATAAAATAAGTAATTGAGAATTACCTCCCCTACTTTATGCTTACCTCCCCTTGAAGAACCCTCAAGGGAATACCAGACAATATAAACTGTTAGTAAGTGTACCAATTATTCTAAGTAGAATAAAGGTTTCTAAAGTCTATTGGTGTTATTGTTTGTCATTTCACTAAGCTAAAATTAATATTTGTAAATATAGTAAAAGTTAAACTAAGTATAATAAGTAATTGAGAATTACCTCTCCTACTTTATGCTTACCCCCCCCCCTTGAAGAACCCTCAAGGGTATACCAGACAATATAAACTCTTAGTAAGTGTACCAATTATTCTAAGTAGAATAAAGGTTTCTAAAGTCTATTGGTGTTATTGTTTGTCATTTCACTAAGCTAAAATTAAATATTGTAAATATAGTAAAAGTTAAACTAAGTATAAGTAATTGAGAATTACCTCCCCTACTTTATGCTTACCTCCCCTTGAAGAACCCTCAAGGGAATACCAGACAATATAAACTCTTAGTAAGTGTACCAATTATTCTAAGTAGAATAAAGGTTTCTAAAGTCTATTGGTGTTATTGTTTGTCATTACACTAAGCTAAACTTAAATAAAGTAAAATGCATTGTAAAAGTTACGAATTAACACAGGAAACAAAGAAAAGAAAAAAAAAAACGTTTGACAGAATCGCAATTCTTTAGTTTTATGTGCAAAAAAAAAAAGAAGACATTTTCTTTTGAATTTAAGAGTGAAAAGTACGAAATGACATTAAATTTCCCTCCTCCACTCAACTTTTAAAAGTTATTAAAATAAAAACAGCAAAGACTTCAAAGGCAAAAGAATTAAACAACAAAGTCGAGTTTATAGTTGAGACGATATTAGAAGCAAAGGAGATAGAAACAAATAAGTGAACTTTCTTTTTTCTTTTTTCTTTTCTCTCAATTCAATGCACCGATATGCATATTGACACACAGAGAAACACATTCGTATTTATGACATTTATTCAATTGTGAGAATAATTGTAAAGGGCGGGGGGGGGTGCGGGAAGAAGCGAACTCTCTGCTTCCATATAATTTATATGTATGTGCGTCACAGAAGCCGGATATATAATTGCGCCTATTTTTATGTTGTTTCAGCACTCGTTTTAAAAACATTAATTAGTTGCAGAAATAAATGGTTTTATTTTATCTTATTTTATTCGATTTTCAAGTGCCTTATCTGAGGTTTGTTGCTTAACTGTTAAAACTTGTCATTATGTAAAGAAAGAAAGAAAGAAAGAAAGAAAGAAAGAAAAAAACACGGGTTATTTCCTAGTTGAGTAACATGAGTGACCCTGAAAAAAACAGAACCAAAATTATTTATTTATTTTCCCATTAAACTAACCCTAACCCTAACCCTAACCCTAAACCCTAACCTTTGTTGGACTTAAACTTTAAAAAAAATAAAATTAACAGTTTTATTACAGAATTTGTGGGTTCTGTTTTTTCTGGGTGACCCTGTAATATCATGTTACTCTACTAGGGGGTTAGGGTTAGGGTTGGGATTTAGGGTTAGAGTTAGGGTTTATGGTTAGGGTTAGGTTTAGGATTAGGGTTAGGGTTTAGGGTTAGTTTAATGGGAAAATAAATAGATAATTTGGGTTCTGTTTTTTCTGGGTCACCCTATAATATCATGTTACTCAACTAGGAAATAGCCCAAACAAACAAACAAACAAGAAAAGATAAAATAAACACCGACTGTCACTTTCCGATTAGAAAATAGAAACAACGAAGTATTCCTCTGTTTATATTATTTAGATTTTTTTTACTGTTGTCCTCATCCTTATTGTTATATACTCAACAATTCCACCTATATATCCTCCGGCCTTCTTAAGGCGTTTCTTGTCAAACTCTTTAACCTTATAGTACAACTCAATATCGTAATCGGGAACCTTCACGGATATTTGAATCGAACCTTTTATCTAATTATTTATTGATTATTTATTCTTATTTATTATTCTTATTATTATCATTATTTATATTTATTATTATTATTATTATTATTATTATTATTATTATTATTATTTATTTATTTAATTCATTGTAGGTAGATTGGTCACATTCAGCTAACCATTATCGGGTACAAGTGTTAAGCTATGTTAAGTACTCTATGTTATTTTCGCCCGTAGTCAGGATTGAACCTGCGACCCCCAGATGAGTGTCACTTAAAAGTGTATTAACTCAACCCTTATATCCATTGCAACATGTGTTTAAATGTACACAAAGATTACCGAGTTCGTCAAAAAACACCTAAAGTAGCTTGGAGGACATATCGCACGAAACGTTGTGTATATAACCATAAAGATGCGGACAACAGCCCCAAAATATAAATAATACAAATGATCGAGGCTCATCTGAAAAAAAAATCAGACAAGTGATCTTTCTATTCTGTTCGTGCAAAATATGTGTAACTATTTATCATCTAGCTGATACCGACTTTAGGACACCCCGATGACTTTACTTATTAGTATTATATAGGAATATTCAATAGCATATAAAAGGCACGTGAATTTTACAGGAGAATAAAAAGGGGCGGTATATATATATATATATATATATATATATATATATATATATATATATATATATATTTACCAACCCCTCCGCATGAGCAGGATGTGACACAAGGTCAATTTCTTAAGCGGAGTTCAAAAGGCTTGATTTTAGAGTTTTCCTTCTCCTAGACCAGTTGCCTAATCAAGGTTAAAGAGCCCAGTCTGCCCTACTATTTATCCATAGCTGGAGGGAGAGTATGATACATACCTTTCCCAGGGGTATTAGCGCTATGTGAAAATGTAATTACCACATCCAGGATTTGAACTCGGGGCGACGAGTCCATTTCCCATGACTTTAACCATTTCACCACGCGCTTCCAAGGGCGGTATAGGTTGTCGTCAGTTTGTTGCAGAAGTTACTAAAACGAGAACTGCTGAAAGAAATTTAAGCTCCGGTTTTCAATTCATAGTTATCTTTTTCCTAGACGGGTGGCCTACCATGGCTTAAGAGCTTATCTCACTGACAAGTTAAAGCGACAATTCTTGCTGTATGGCTGCACCACCTGGACCCTAACGAGACGCCTTGAGAATAAGCTGGATGGGAGTTGCACAAGAATTCTGCGTGCAGTCTTGAAGAAATCGTGGAAACAGCACCCCAGGAGAAAACAGCTGTATGGCCACCTGCCACCCCCATCTCACAAACTATTCGAGTGAGACGGACAAGGCATGCTGGACACTGCTGGAGAAGCAAGGACGAGCTCATAAGCGACGTTCTCCCGTGGAAGCCAACACACGGACAAGCTAATGTGGGCCGCCCACCAAGGACCTACATTGATCAACTATGCAAAGATGTGGATGCTGCGCAGAGGACCTCCTTGGGTCAATAAATGATAGGGAAGGTTGGTGAGAGATTGTCATGGATATCCGTGCGAGTTGCCCGACATGATGATGATGATGATTTACCAATAAGAGGCGATGGTGATGTAATGGTAATCGTCGTAGGAAATGGACACGCTGAACTAAGTTAAAATCTTGAATGAGACTGTCTGCACTTTTTAAAAAGTAAAGTCGTCAGTGTGGCCTAATGTCGGTATCAGCCAGGCAGCGAGAGAGTCTATCCCCTTTTCACTAGCGCTAGACCAAGGGGATAATTTTAGCGTCTGAGGTGAAGCGCCACTCCTACCATCAGCTCCTCACTTTACCGCACAGATACCTGTGCTACTCATACGCTAAGTTGAAAAGTATGAATCTAACTATTCTCTCTTCAGCTATTGGTAAATAGTAGGGCAGACTAGACTCTTTAACCTTGGGTAAATACACGATATTTACTAATGGCCTTAGGGAGGTGAGAGCCGGATTTATGCCTTTCTCAAAGTCATTAGCGTGTAACGAAACGTGAAGTGTCACCCAGAATTTGAACTCGTTTCGCTGTGTCCATTTTTTAAGTTGCCATATGCGCCAAGAGTTCCGTCTACCCTATTAGATGTCCCAGCTATGGGTTAGCTCGGTCGGTAGAGTGTTCGGTTAGAAACCGCAAGGTTCCTAGTTCGATACCGGTCTCTCGCCAACTCAGCGTATGAGTAGCACAGGGATCTGTGCGGTAAAGTAAGGAGCTGGTGGTAGGTTTGGCGCTCCACCTCAGATGCTAAAAATAATCTCCTTGGTCAAGCGCTAGTGAAAAGAGGATAGACTCCCTCGCTGATAGTCTGGCTGATACCGACATTAGGCCACCCGACGACTTACTGTTCTTCTACGAGGATGGTTTTTGTATTAAATAACTCACGACTAGGGTAGACTAGGCCCATTAATTATGGTATAGTAATATGTTTAGAAGAAAAACTGAAGTCAAACCTGTTAAACTCCACCTAAAACCTGACCTTGTGTCACATCCTGTTTGTGTGGAGGGGTTAGGTAAGTACATATACTATTAAAACAAAGCTTATCAAATGCTTATCAAATGCATTCTTTTCTGACTGGATATCCGTATTTGTTGTCTTCAGAAATGTGTATCAACGTCGATGGAATTCGGACATTTTTAGTCTGCGAAACTCTGTCTGAATCATTGGACTTTGCCAGCAAGTATTAACAAGTTAAGACTGTGATGAAATCTGAGTCCCGCCGTCGAGTTTCGATGCTAGTCTGGGATTTACACCGGTTGACAGTTGATCTTGCACTTGTCCAGACTCTCCCTTGGGGGTTATCGTCGAAGCTGGCTCTGTTAAAGGGACATCATTAGTTTTATCATTTGAAAATCAATGTTGGATGACAGCCCAAATCCCTACGTTTAACAAAGGCGAAAGATTCGGCAGAGAGAAAAGAAGGACGCGGATAAAGTGAAAGATGGAGAAGTGGAAAGACGAAAAAAAAAAAAAAGGAAATGATTAAGAGAAATGCAAAAGAAGGTTAAATTGAAGAAAGAAATGAAAGGAAATGCAAAGAAAGAAAGGAAAGATTGTAAAAGGGAATGACGTGTTTGTGGAGCGGAAAGAAATTCGGGAGAGGAGAGACTGGGAAACCTTTTAGATCAAGGGAAGAATTTTCTCTTTGAACTTTTATGGCTAAATAAATGGTCAAACGTAGTAAGTACCGAGTGGATGAAATACCAGGTCACATGATGTAGAACAGTGGTTTTCAAAAATTATGGAACCAAGACGCCTTTCTATTTCAAGGTCTATCTCATGGACCTCTCTATATATTTACCAACCCGTCCGCACGAGCAGGATGCGACACAAGGTCAATCGCTTAAGCGGAGTTTAACAGGTTTGAATTCAGAGTTTTCCTTCTGCTAGACTGATTACCTAGCCATGGTTAAATAACCCAGTCTACCCTGCCATTTACTCATAGCTGGATGGAGAATCCTTGTAGAAAAACGGCAAGGATTACTTTGGGATTAAATCCCACGAAGGTTGATATGCAATTAAAAAAGATAGACCAAACGAAAACATAGACGACAGACAAACCAGCTCTTACAAATTCTTGATATATATATATATTTATATATATATTTACCAACCTCTCCGTACTAGCAGGATGTGACACAAGGTCAATTTCTTAAGCGGAGTTCAACAGGTTTGAATTCAGTTTTTTCCTTCTCCAAGACTGGTCGTCCAACCAAGGTTAAAGAACCCAATCTGCCCTACTATTTACCCATAGCTGGAGGGAGAGTAGGATTCATACCTTCCCCAAGGGTATTAACGCTAAGTGAAATGAAATTACCACATCCAGGATTTGAACTCGAGGCGACGAGTCCATTTCCCATGACTTTAACCATTACACCACGCACTTCCAAATTCCATATACCAATTCTTGATATAGATGGTTCAATAATAGGATGAAAAAAAAAAGCGGACAAAAAGAACTGAATGAATGAAAGGAGACGAACAAAGAAAATGAAACTCGTTTACGCGGCTAAAGTGGTTGGCTACGGCTTCATAGTAAGTGGGTTTTAATTCCAGTCTCGCTATTCCGACCATTTTCCGACTAATACTCTTGGGAAAGGTATGAACCTCCTCATATCCTGAGCTATAGATTAAATACCACCGCAACCGGTCTTCTACATAGATTGCTTTGGCATTAAATCCCGCTAAGATTGATATGCAATTATGCAAATAGACCAAACAAAAACATAGAAGATAGACAAACGAGCTCGGCTAAACTTGCAAATCGGTCGGAAAATTAGGATGACCCAGAAAAAACAGAACCCACACATTTTGTAATAAAACTTTTAATTTTAACTAGGGGCGTTTAGGGTTAGAGTTTAGGATTAGGATTTAGGGTTAGGGTTAAGGTTGGGGATAGGGTTGGGATTTAGGGTTAATTTAATGGGAAAATAAATAAATAATTTGAGTTCTGTTTTGTCTGGGTCACCCTGTATACAGGCTGACCCAGAAAAAGCAGAACCCACAAATTTTGTAATAAAACTGTTAATTTTAACTAGGGGGTTTAGGGTTAGGGTTAGGGTTTAGGGTTAGGGTTGGGATTAGGGTTGGGTTTTAGGGTTAGTTTAATTGGAAAATAAATAAATAATTTGGGTTCTGTTATTTCTGGGTCCTCCTGTATACAGGAGGACCCAGAAATAACAGAACCCACAAATTGTGTAATAAAACTGTTAATTTTAACTAGGGAGTTTAAGGTTAGGGTTGGGGTTTAGGGTTAGTTTAATAGGAAAATAAATAAATAATTTGGGTTCTGTTTTTTCTTGGTCACCCTGTAATATGTTTTAATTTTCCGACCGATTTGCAAGTTTAGTCACAAGCTTTTCGCAGTTATTGATATAGATGGCTCAATGACAGGATGAGAAAATGCGGGAAAAGGACTGACTGAATGAATGATAGGAAAAAACAAAGACTGAAACTTGGCTTAAAAGAACGTTGGAGATTTTGGAGAGAAACGAAAGACGAAAGCAAACAAGTAGACACACGAAAAGAATAAGTGACTGAGAAGAGGTCATCAAGTACGGTTATCTTTTAATTAATAACAATTGTGTTTTTTTCCTCCTCCTCCTCCTTCTTCTTCTTCTTCTTCTTCTTCACTGCACCCGTTTTGTTGCTGGTTTCATCAAATTGTCTGGCGTCTTCTCTACATCTGTTATTGTCTCTTCTCTTGCTTTTCTGCCAATATACATGTCTGCATATCATGACCTTGTACTCGATGGGTTACTCACACTGGTAACGTCTACGTGGGTGTGTTATTGGAGATAAAGAGACAACAATTATTTTCCTGACCCCCAGGCCGGGTTGACTCAAGTACTATTTCTAACTCATGCAATAGCTAGTGATCATTTCGGCAGTCCCATTTTGGGGCGCCTCAGGCACCGTGTAATAATCCGCCCGCGGCCCTTTTTGAGAAGGGGTAGGTGCTGTCTGGAGATCACACGATTAATTCTATATCTAATTCTATATCTTATAAATAAATACACATTTAAGATTAAATGATCATCATTTACTCGTGCCGACGGCACGGATTTCCATAATTCTTTCTCGCCACCCGTCCCTATCGGCCATCGCTCCCGGAAGGTCCATGCACAGCATCCAGTATGTTTGCTAGCCGACCAACACTGGTGTACTATGGTCATGTCACACTGAAAGTTCCTTCTAGATTATCGGAACCATATGACCTTTAGGCACCCCTTTTTGATCTCGATTAAGAAAGAATATGCTTTTCATTTACACCGTCAATATCTGGTTGTTTTAACAGACGATTTTTAGATTTAAAAAAAGTATAAAACTAACCCCTAACCCCTAACCCTAACCCCTAACCTTAACCCCTAACAAACAACCGGATATTGACGGTGTAAATAAAAAACATGCCCTTTATCAATCGAGATCATAAAGGGGTGCCTAAAGGTCATATGGTCCAATTATTTTATTATAATTTATTTATAGGATATCAGCTGGCATTGAAGTCAATGTCCGCTATGAGTTTTAATAGAAACATTAACAACAATACGTTGAATTCAACAACGGAATTCTTACGAAGAAACACGAAAAAAAGAAACCCAAAAAATGTTAGAAGTATTTTAAAGATCGGGGAATATTAGATTTTTCTCGTTTGCATGGATTGCTGATTCATCTTTATTTACACTTACCCTAAATTCTTTTGTTTTTTTTCCTCCATTTCTTTTTCAATTTATTTTAGCAATCTTTGAAGTAGACTTGGGGGTGGTAGGGGGATTTAAATGTAAACGGCAAAGGCATCTAATTAAATAACGCAACTATATTTGTTGAAGTATGAAAATTAAATTAAATAAAAAAGAAATGGGAATTTAAATAAAAAATAAAATTAAATAAAAGAAAAATCTAAATAAAAAAAGACAAACTTTTTCATGTGTGAAAATTTAAAATCAAATCCACGGTAACGTCGCCAAAATGAATCTTACTTGTTAGTTTCAATATTTGAACGTTATCTCTCTCTCTCTCTCTCTCTCTCTCTCTTCTCTCTCTCTCTCTCTCTCTCTCTCTCTATATATATATATATATATATATATATATACTTTGGTGCGGTACCAAGTTTCTTGGTACAAGGTGATTCTAGGTGGGTCCTAATTCTCTACCCGTAGTTTGTTGTAGAGTTCAGGTTCCGTATGAGAGCTCAATGTTTAATTATTGTAAACAGAGCAAATTTATTTGGGAATAAAAAGGCCTTAAATATCATGGGTATCGTGGTTATGGACCATTTCCACTCGCGAGTGGAAATGGTCCATAACCACGATACCCATGGTATTTAAGGCCTTTTTATTCCCATATATATATATATATATATATATTATATATATTATATATATATATATATATTATTTCTGAATAAAAAGGCGTTAAATACCAGGGGTTTCGTGATTATGGACCATTTTCACTGATATATATATATAACAGCCTGTTCATATCTATCTATCTCAGTCTGTTCATCTCTCTCTCTCTCTCTCTCTCTCTATATATATATATATATATATATATATAGAGAGAGAGAGAGAGAGAGAGAAAAGAGAGAGAGAGAAAGTGAAAGAGAAAGAGATAGATAGATAGATAAATAGATAGATAGATATGAACAGACACACACACACACACACACACACACACACACACACATATATATACACACCACACACACACACACACACACATATATATATATATATATCAGTTTGTTAATATCTATCTTAGTCTGGTCATATCTATCTATCTATCTATCTATCTATTTCAGTCTGTTCATATCTATCTATCTATCTATCTAACTGTCACGCCAAGCCCTAGCACCTATAGGATGATCTCAACCCTATTGCCCTTATAGCAAACGCCTATTCCACTTCATCATATATGTGCTAGAAGGCGTCGGCTGATTGATCGGATGCTGTCTCTTCGACCGTCTCTCTACCCTAATTAAGGTCCAAAGTGAAGTGTTGCATGTCATGGACTACTCAGACACCAAGATTCCATTACCGAGCATCACGAGTCGCCATCCATGACCAACAGGCAGTCCCGCTTGTGTGTCTTACACCCTGTAGAGGTACGGTCAGCCTATGCTACAGCCCTAACCAACATGGCGGGTGTAAGTGAAAGGATTGGTGTATTTACGCGTGTATATATGTGCATGATTCAGGAAGTGCGTGGTGTAATGGTTAAAGTCATGGGAAATGGACTCGTCGCCCCGAGTTCAAATCCTGGACGTGGTAATTGCATTTCACTTAGCCCTAATACCCTTGGGAAAGGTATGAATCCTACTCTCCCTCCAACTATCGATGAATAGTAGGGCAGACTGGGCTCTTTAACCTTGGTTAGGCAACCGGTCTAGGAGAAGGAAAATTCAGAATTCAAAACTGTTAAACTCCGCTTAAGAAATTGACCTTGTGTCACATCCTGCTCGTGCGGAGGGGTTGGTAAATATATATATATATGTGGATGATGACCGGGTTTGCTCTGTCGGTAAAGCGTTCGGGTAGAAACCACAAGGTTCCTAGTTCGATACCGGCCCTCGCCAACTTAATGTATGAGTAGCTCAGGGATCTGTGCGGTAAAGTAAGGCGCTGATCGTAGGTGCGACGCTCCACCTCAGACGCAAAAACAATCTCTCTGGTCTAGCGCTAGTGAAAAGGGGGTAGACTCCCTCGTTGATTGGCTGATACCGATATTAGGCCACCCCGAAGACTTTACTTTTTACTACATGTGCATGTGTGACCGTAGGTATGCAGAAAGTGCCCAAATTATACGCATTGGTATTACAGTTTGCATATTATGTCCTTGTTTTCTCATTTCGATTAGTTCGGTCTAGCCTGGTTTTGTTTTTTTTTTCGTTTAGTTTGGCCTGCTTTATGTTTTCATTTGATTTTAAAATTTGCTCCGTCCGTATGTTACTCACCCTCTTCGTAATGGGCTAAGCGACAGACCTGCCTCTGCCCTGCCCTGTCCTGTCCTGCCCTGCCCTGC
>CM042148.1:41158068-41163068 GCA_023376005.1 Doryteuthis pealeii | reverse complement strand
TCCCTCCCTCTCTCCCTCTCTCTCTATCTATCAATCTATCTTTTTTCTTTCTTTCTTTCTTTCAAACTATTTATCTATCTATCTAACTTAGTTCATATATACCTTTCTATATTCATATGTGTCAGTTAGATAATATCTATCTATCTATCTATCTACCCCCTCTCTCCCTCTCACTATATATATATATATATATATATATCTTATTATAATGGAGATTGTGTGTTTTTCTGTCTGTAACCGAAACTATATTCCTACTCAAGTCACAATTCTCTTAGTTATTGACATCACATTCTCCATGATTTTATTTTTTATCTAAACCTCAATTATTAATAAAATTGTCTTACATTATTAATACTGTTAACTATGTCTACATACTGACAACATGCAATTATATTTATATATACATCAAAATAGCGGTTTACAGTGTGAACGGGAAGGCTAATTTGCATATTAATATTAAAAAATCGATTTTAATAAATATGTGCTTAGTATTATTGATTTCTAACTATTTGGTTTTATTTTAATGAATATAAGCAAAAATCTCTTCAATGAATCTTAAATGAAATCCATTAACAAGATAAAATAACTGTCATTTTATTCTTTACCTCCTCTTATAACTAAATACTTAAATTAGAAAAATAACAATGAAAGACGAGAGTGATGGAAGAGTAAGTTTCAGTTGTTCCATTTTTTATTATACTCCCTCTGTTTCAAATCTTTTTATCTGTATTCTTATTTAGTTTCATTAGCCTTTCTAATTTAATACAATATTTTATTACATTAAATCTTAAATACTTGCACCCGGAGGGTGCATATATATGCTAGTATATATAACAAAAATAGAGAAAGGCTAAAATGGTAATTGGTTTATATATATATATATATATATATATATATATATATATAAAATTTTGTTCATATCTATTGATCTTTTGATCGATCGATAGATCTCAGCTTGTTAGTTATATATGAATATAATATGTGTATGAATAGCACAAGGATATGTACGGAAAATTAAGGAACTGATGGTAGGTGTGATGCTCCCCGTTAGACGCAAAAATATCTCCTTAGTCTAGCGAAAATAGTCTAGTAAAAATAGTCGAGTGAAAATGGAATATACTCCGTCGTTGATAACGACTTTAGGCCATCCTGACGACTTTACTTTTACTTATATATATATATGTCATCCTCTCTCTCTCTCTCTCTCTCTCTCTCTCTCTCTCTCCCTCTCTCTCTCTCTCTCTCTCTCTATCTATCTGCTGATGAGGCCGAATAGGCCGAAATGTACTTACAGTGATTGATTTTTCTTGATTTTTCTCGATTTGTTTAGCCTTACATTTGAATAGGTATGCCCGCCTAATTCATTAATTATTAATTAATTAATTTAAAAAAATTAGGTACGACTTCAATTAAGCACATATTCTCCCAAAAATTGTCGGCTAAAAATAAGCCATATCAAAACACATTGTTTGTTTGTTTACTTCTCATATATATATATATATATATATATATATGCATACATATATATTGTAAAGAAAAAGGTTTAAAAATCGGGCATTTTATATATATATATATATATATATATATATATATATATATATGTAATGTATATAATTTTTTCTCATATCTATCTTTCTATCTCTCTTTTTATCTCTCTCTCTTTCTCTCTCTGTCTCTGTCTCTGTCTCTCTGTCTCTGTTTCTGTCTGTCTGTCTGTCTGTCTGTCTGTCTCTTTCTCTCTCTCTCTCTCTCTCTCTCTCTCTCTCTCTATATATATATATATATATATATATATATATATATATATAATTAATTGTTCATATCTATCAACCCTTTTTATCATATATGTGCTAGAAGGTGGTGGCTGAGGGTCCTCATGTCCTGGAATGACGTTAAACTCCAACTGATGTGGAGGTTCCAGTTCTGGGGGTCTGGGGAGTATGGAGTACCCCTTCATCACCATCGCTCTCAGGTACACTCTGATCCGGAAGGGTAGTAACTGTTAGGCTTCCATCTATGGGTAAATAGAAAAATAAAAATTTTAAAAATGTGTTTTAGAAATTGAGTTTGTTTATTGTTTTTAACGGCATATCAACCCGTCTGGGGTTATGTCATACCTAACGGTTAGGAAGTAATACATATCGTGTATTTATATCTATAATTTTTAGTAATTGGTTTTAACAATGTGTTAGCATTATTGGGGATTATGTTGTATGGTATTGATTTGTTTCATATCTATATTCTATGGTATAATTTTATTTCCCTAAAAAAATAGAGAATATCCTCCATGTTGACATTTTCAAACAAATCTTTCATATTGTTTGCTTTAAAATAACGCTTTCTGATGTGAGCAAAAAACCTGCATTCCATGAATAAGTGTTTCACAGTCAAAGGTGTTTGACATGTTTCACACTGTGGTTGTTGTTCTTGTTTGAGTATATAGGAGTTCGTTAGTATTGTATGACCAATGCATAATCGGGACACAATGACTTGTTCCTTTCTAGACTTCCTTAAAGTTAATCTCCAGTCTTCTAAAGTGGGTTTGATTAGGAAGAGTTTATTTGTGGATGTTGTTATTCCAGTGTTGTTGCCATTTTGTATGAAGGAATCTATTTGTTTAGGTTTATATAAAAAATTAAGTACAGATGAAGAATAAATAGCACAAAAGTCTTCGGCATAAAATGACCAAAGGGGTTAACATGCCGTAAAACCCAAACAATCTATCAGCATAATATTCCTCGCTATTCATAATTCACCCAGAAATGTTCCACCCGTAGAAAGGTATTTTGGTTATCAGTGTCCGTAATTTTCCACTACGCGTCCCAGCTTTAGAAATTCAGTTGTCACCAAATAAAGAATTAGGTTGGCTTTTATGTGTGCCGCAGTTAGTCATATAGATTTTTGCACACCCACGTACGGCATTTGATTAGTTCTGAGACTCTAGGTAATTTGCATACCTGGGTATAGCGTAGGCGATTTTGCGCCTCTTACGCCCGGAGAGACGTCATGATTACATTTGGTAAATGCAATTACCGTTTTTTCTATCTATCTATCTATCTATCTATCTATCTGAGTCTTAATATGTATGTATGTATGTATCTATCAATCTCATTCTATTCATATATACATATATATATATATATATATATATATATATATATATATATATATATATATATATTTCTGTTTATATGTATGCATCTATCTATCTATCTATCTCAGTCTTAATATGTATATATGTATGTATCTATCTCATTCTATTCATATATATATATATATATATATATATATATATACACACACACACACACACACACATATATATATATATAAATAATTCTATTTATATGTATGTATCTATCTATCTTATTCTGTCCATATCTATCTATCTCAATATGTTAATATATCTATCTATCTATCTATCTATCTATCTAATGTTTCTAATCTATCTATCAATCTATCTATCTCATTCAGCTCGTTTGTATGTATGTATGTATGTATGTATGTATCTCAGTCTGTACATATCTATCTATCTATCTATCTATCTCTTGGTGTCCATATGTACGTATCTATACATATATATATATATATATATATATATATATATATATATATATATATATATATATATGTATGCACCTCTCTATCTACCTATCCCTCCATCTATCTATCTATCAATGTTATTTTCCTATCTATCTTTCTATCTATCTTTTTTTTAATACCTTTTGAACACACCTCGTATATTCGTTTGTCGGCACATGAAAGTAGATATTCATTGTGATAATACATGAGATTCTTACCAATATTTGTGAATCAAAAACGTTGAAAAAAAACCCCCCACGATATTCTTCATATAATTGCGTTTACTTTAAGAATAAATATATTCATACTTTTATCGGCGTTTATGTATTGCGCTATGCTTTTAGCTGGCTATTGACTAGCAAAGTAAGTAGTATCATTACAAAAGACTTCACTGGAAGACTAGATTAAAAAAAAACTATCAGTGCATATATGTGATATCTCTCAAAATACTGTGCAACAAATTGATTTCAATTGGTAACAGCACTCATGCGGTAGTTAAGGGTTTCTCTTCACGCTCTAATAGACCAACGGACATTGTTAAAAAACGACAGGATGTCTGTTACTGCCAAAAATGAAAAGTCAGTCGCAAAAAAGGAACTATTTTTAAATGCTAGAATTGGGCTAGGTAGGACATATGCACTGTTTTCTTAAAATTGGCAAAGAAGTTCATATCTATCTATCTATCTATCTATATCTTAAAATAAGTGTATTTAGGCAGCATTTCTTCTTTTATACAGGTTTCGTTGAATTGAACAGACAATTCCTGCCTGACAAGTCTTTCGTTGATCCGTTCTAATCTTCGGGCCATCTTTTTGGTGTCAGGGTGGAACTGGTATACCAGTCCACCGAATGTTTCGTCACTAGCGCTTTCGGCAATACACTTTGCTATCCTCAGGTGGGAAGCGATGGAATAGTTTTCATGTCTCGTTTTTAACGAGAACGAGTAGAAGCAAGGAATTAGTGGGAGGTAATATCAATTGGTAGTTGGAGGTTTTTGGAATGGTAGTAGTTTGAACAAAGCAGTGGTGATTTTTTTGGAGGGGGGGCACATCTATCTATCTATCTCAGTTTTCAATAATCTTCACACAATGACTGCTATTTACACAGTAGCATTGCAACCAGCAAAGCCTTCATCAGATGATGACTATGGGTTCACGCATGGTTTCGGGGCCAAAGCATCATTACCACTAACCCAGAGCGCCCCAGCAGTATCTCACGATACCACCAGACTTTGTCGGTTTGATATCACAATGTAGGATTGTCACGCAGCATTTGGAAAATTCGCGCTTTACCTAATTTGGATTGCTCAACAAGTGACACCATCGGAAGTTTTAGCTTCGTTGATAAACTGTATTGTGCCACATTTGTTAATGAATTAGGTACCCCCAACCATTGTTTTTTACATAATTACTGATTAA
>CM042148.1:41135568-41150568 GCA_023376005.1 Doryteuthis pealeii | reverse complement strand
CAGCTTGACAGTCGGGTTTCGAATCACGCACGAGGCGGTCTTCCTATCTATAGCTCTGCAGATGAGGCCTAATAGGCCGAAATGTACATACAGAGATTGATTTTTCTCGATTTGTTTAGCCTTGCATTTAAATAGGTATGCCCGCCTAATTAATTAATTATTAATTAATTAACTTTCAAAATTAGGTATGACTTCAATTAAGCACATATTCTCCCAAAAAAAAATATATATATATATGTACATGTATATATATATATATATATATATATATATATGAATGAATGTATAAGTATAGATATTCGAGCACATGTACATAGATTCCTTTGTAAAGAGAACATTAAGCTGAGATCTTCTCCCATTGGATCACGCGAGGAAATGCCATAAACATATTTCATCATTTTTTTTTTATCTCGTACAAAAAAAAAAAAGGAAAAAAAAAAGAAAAAACAAATCAAAGAAAACACAGACAGATGATGAAGATATATTTCTATTATTCAAGGAGACACGATATTTTTATATTCTCAATTTCTGTCTCAGGGAACTTAACATTTGATAATTAACCTCGTTTCGAATCAATCGAATTGCGACTAGGCAGAGTCCATTGTAAAATTACTACGCCAGGAAAGTAGGTTGATTGATGTAAGAACGGATTTATCAAAGTGTGGGTAGACTGTCCGTTTCGTAGATAGTTGGATAGAACATTGCAAATTTGGCCAAAAAAATGACAAGAATACAATACCATTTATGATTTTTATTTTTCGGACTGTTGTCCTCATCTCTATTATAGTCTGATGAAAAGAAATAGAAAAACAAATATTAAATAATATGCTGACAGATATCTGTTTCAACCAGCGGGCTTTATAAAGTATAATTCAATTGAAATCGTGGACCATATGACCTTAAGGCACCCCATTTGCGATTTAGATTCGTGGGGACATTTTTTCCATTTACACCGTCAAAATCCGGTTAATTGTTTACTGACGATTTTTAGAGTTTTTTTAAATTATAAAACTAACCCCTAACCCTAACTCTAACCCCTAACCAACAACCGGATTTTTACAGTATAAATGAGAAAAGTGTCCCCACGAGTCGAGATCGCGGAAGTGGTGCCTTAAGGTGATATGGTCCGAAATCATTTTAAAATTAAATGAAGACAATTGTAAAAGACACTTTATAAAACCGGTTGTTGAATGAAAAGAAGGAGGAAAATTTAACCGTTTGTCACGAGAGTTCAAATAACGCCACGTTCTTGGCCGGATGTCTTTTAAAATTTGTATAAAAAGCGTATTTTGGAATAAAAATAATGTAAATTTTATTTTTAAACCTAAAAGTTTACAAACTGTAGTATGTAAAAATACAACGTTTCGACCTCTGTATCTTCAGGCCTTCTTCAGGTCTTCCTCGTCTATCCGTACATAGCAATGACCCAAGGTGGGAATCATTTTGAATAGGTTGACTGTTGATCAAACAAGGTGTTGAAGACCTTTTGAAGATTTCATTCAAATAATGACGTCATTGTTTTAGCTCACCTATCAATCCCATTTGTCTCGTGATCATTTAAGAAAAATTGTTTATTGGAGTTTCACATCAGTTATTTTCCGAAATTTTTATTTTTAAAGTAATTCACTTTAAAAACAATTTGATTTAGCTTTTTTAATGACTGGTTTAAAAAAATATTGTATTCATATAATAACAGTAATAATATTTGTCTGAATTTTTTTAATTTTTAGATGAGATTGATAATGTGTATTATTTGGATTTTTCGGACTATTTTCATTATATTTATTGTTATGTACACAACGTTTCGGCCAATCTGCCCTCAGGCCTTCTTCAGGTATTTTTGCCGAATTCGGGGGCCTTCTTGTGAAAGCCGAGTTTAGGGGGTTTAAATTTAGAATTTTTCTTCTCCTTGAACGGTTGCCATAGCAAGCTTATAGTGCACATTCTATCCTGTTATTTTACCAATAGTTAGAGGGATAATAGCTAAATTCATACCTTTCCACTTTCATTAGTACTATGTGAAATGCAAACAGCCCTGGCTAGGATTTGAATTCGGGTTGCAGTGTTAACTTCCTCCGACGCATAGAAGAGAAGATGACAATTGCAGATTAAATATGGAAGAAAAATTAAGCACTCCAGAATACACTGGACATAAATTCTTGAGTTTGAGTTTGAGTTTTGTTTAACGGCATATCAACCTCTGTGGGTCATTTAATACCAAAAAGGTTATTTTGGATTTCAGTCTTTAAAGTAGTGGTTCTATGGAGAGATTCGGTTATGTTTTGTTTTATCTTGTTGAAAAGGTTGCTTTTTTTTTTTAGAAAATCTAAAATGTTTTTAGGGTTTGTATTCTTAAAGATGTCCCTCAGGTTTCTTGCTTGATAGTAGTTAGTGCGGATATGTTTAAGGTTGTTACAATTTATAAGGATATGTTTGGTTGTAAGTTGTACTTTGCATGTTGGGCACACTGGGGCATCCTCCCCTTTTAAAGGGTGAGAATGAGGGATGTGGGTGTGCCCAATACGCAATCTGGCGAGTATTACTTCTTCTCTTCTAATACTTCTGTGGCCTGTCGGCTTCTTGAATAAAAACAAAAAATGAATCGATTCCCAAGTGTACACATATTTACATACCTTTCCGGTGGCATTTACCTCAATATATATTTTCTTAATATAACTATGTATTTTGGACTGTTCAAATCCAAAAAATCAATAGATGATATATTTTCTTCTTTGCGTAATTTCATGTCAAATCATCCAGGAAAAAGTAAAATTGTCACCCACGCACTTCAATTTTTCTTAATTTTTTTACCAGGTAAGGACTATGTTAATATTAGACAATCCCAAAAATTTGAGCTTCCAATTCCTAAAATTGGCGGGGTTATGTCAATTTTTAGCTCTCCAAATATATATGAATATCTAATTTCTGTGGTAAAATAAAACGAGAATTCTGCCCTGCTGTAGCCGTGTCAGTGATACTAAATGGCTGCACCACTTGGACTTTAACGAAAACGCTTGAAAAAAAAACCCCAGGTAGATTGCAACTACACAAGGGAGATGTAGGTCTTACCCCTCTGCAGAGGCGCAGTCGGCAGGGCTGAAATCTATTCATGTGCAAAAGACAATTTAAAATTAGATAGATGTGCTGCTTCCAGATTTTTTTCAAGACAGCACATCTATCTAATTTTACATTGTCTTTTGCACATGAGTAGATTTCAGCCCTGCCGACTGCGTCTCTGCAAAGGGGTAAGACTTAAATGGGGCCACCTCTTGTCCGTGGATAGCGATCCGTGATGCTTAAGGACGGAATCCTGGTGGATGAGCAGTCCATAACATGCATCATTCCACTTGGACCCTTACTTAGGCTAGACGGTCGGTTGGAGAGGCCCCCGACGGGAGACGTCAAGCACTAGCACCTATATGATTGCCCCGACCCTATTGCCATTATGGCAAGCCGAAACCATTTTTATCATATGGGTGCTATAATGCGGTGGCTGCGGGTCTTCGTGTACTGGGTATGACATTAAACTCTATCTGATGGTGAGGTTTCAGTTCTGGAGGCCTGGGGAATGTAGAGCACCCCTTCATCACCATTGCTCCCAGGTCCACTCTGACCCTGAGTGGAGTACCTGTTAGGATCCCATCTATGGGTTAAATAGAGAACATGTTCATAAAAAAATGAGTATCCAGATAATTAAGAATGAATTTATTTCAAAACTGTGTCGGCATTAAATGACCCACTGAGGTTGATATACCGTAAAATAAACGAAAACAAACCATGAGTAGATCTCTCTCCAAGCCCCCTCACTCTTTTCTCTTTGTATGTGTGTTAGAAAAGCTCACGTGCTACTTCAAAAACCTATTAGAATGTGGTAAGATTTTTGACAAGAATAACATTTGGTGAAACGTACAGACGACGGATTTCAGTTATATTATTGGCGGACTGTATGATGAACCTATCGTAAATTCTTATACGGTGTCTTCCCCGCTACACCCAGCACTGTGCAATAGGGAAGGTTGATCTTTTACTTTTTTTGAAATATCAAATTTTCCATCTATGCGAAACAACAGCCACTTGAAATCAAACAAATTTATTCTTCATTTGAATTTTAAAGACTAAAATAAACATAAATTGGTTATCTTTTCGGTGTTATCCGAAAATATAAGTCAAATTAAAACTTGGCCTTGAAGAAAACGAAAGTAGAAAATATGTTTAAAAATGATTATTTTATTACAATTCCCAACGTCGGTGGTGATTGGAAGGACACATTTTCAATTTGAATTCTATTTATAATATTTAATTCGTTTCATTTTAATAAAATAAAATAAAATTTTCTGATTTGAATATTGAAAACGGTAAATTTTCAAACCAATTCCTCGGCCAAATGTTGTGAAAAAAAAGATTTTTTGTGGATTTTATTCATATGCTGTTCCTCAAACAATAGTACACGTAAAAGATCTAATTTTTTGGTATCAGTATTCAGTATACTAATACAGAACTTTCGCAATGATGGACAATTTGATATTTTAAAAAAGTGAAAAATTGACCTACCCCATTGTACAACTGCGACTGTCTTCAAACTCCTCATACCTAGCACTTTGTGATCGTTTCTTGTATTCTTATGCGGAAATCAATCTTAGATGTAAGTTTAGATGACGTAAAGAACATCTAATTAGCTAACGAAATTTACTTCTGCTTCTACCAAAGACACTGTAACACTTGTGTAGATCTTAAACAAAATAAGTCCGTCATCTTTTGCCCCCTCGCTACTGTTCTTTTATACTCGGTCTGGCCGAGACGTTACACACTCTGGTCTCGCCAGCTACGAGACTTGCCACTATAAATCGCCGCCTCAAGGACACTCACGATTTTTACCTCCACAACTAGTCGGACTCGTCACATGTTTTTCTTCCGCCCACACGTGCAACATGCCACCTGCTGTTGGCTCATCACAGGTTCGTTTAGATGACGTAAAGTTTAGATGACGTAAAGGACACCAAAAGAAATATAATGTCACAGCTTCACACCAGATCAAAAGTTGATTTTCCGAGGTACTTAAACCAAAGAACTCGCTAGAATACGTATGTTGTGTGTGTAACAATACGAGAGGCGTCAGTAACAAAGAAGTAGATTGGTTGGATTTTACGGCAACTCAACCCTTGTTGGTTTATTTTATGCCGAAGACGTTTAGTTTTATTCATTCTTGATGACATTCAAATTTTCATATATTCAAATATATATATATATATATATATAATATATATATATTATCGTAAAGGTACACGGTAATAACCTACTCGAGTTTCACCATGAGGATCTTCAGGGTTAAATCTACTGGATTAATCAAGATATTGATTAATTGCAGTCGATTAATCAGTCAATTAATCAATATCTTGATTAATCCAGTGGATTTAACCCTGAAGATACTCACGGTGAAACTCGAGTAGGTCATTACCGTGTACCTTTACGATAATAAATTTGCTCTACTAACGTATTGAGCACTTTATATTTGTTATATCGCTGTCTTATCATTGTGAAAATTGTATCAACTAACCACTGTGACCCTTTTCACCGGTAAGTCACTTTTTCCACAAATACCATATATATATATATATATATATATATATGTGTGTGTGTGTGTGTGTGTGTGTGTGTGTATTATGACCTTGACATATGTGGTGTAGTGGTTTAATCCAGCATCTGTTTGCTTTGCAGGTATTGCTTAATAAAAAGCAAATAAAAGAAAAAAATGCAGAGAGGAAGAATAATAAAAATAGATAACTTAAAAACAAGAATATATAAAGTATGGAAGATTATTAAACAAATATATAGAAAAATAATTGGTTATTTTCTAGTTGAGTAACATGGTATTACAGAGCGACCCAGAAAAAACAGAACCCAAATTATTTATTTTCCCATTAAACTAACCCTAAACCCCAACCCTAACCCTAACCCTAAACCCTAACCCTAAAACTTATTGGACTTAAACTTTAAAAAAAATTAACAGTTTTATTACAAAATTTGTGGGTTCTGTTTTTTCTGGGTCAACCTGTAATATTATGTTAATCAACTAGGGGGGGGGTAGTGTTAGGGTTAGGGTTAGGGTTGGTGTATAGGGTTAGGGTTAGGGTTAGGGTTAGTTTAATGGGAAAATAAATAAATAATTTGGGTTCTGTTTTTTCTGGGTCACCCTGTAATATCATGTTACTCAACTAGGAAATAACCAAATTCTTGTTAATCTGTACATAAATATAGATAAGAAATTCATTTATAACTGCTATTTTGGTAAATACAATGTTAGTCTCAACATTTTTGAGCACAATTTGATTTTTTTAAAACTAATGTTTCATTCATTGTTAATTCCTGTTTGGTAAATACAGCTTCTCTCTACCCGTATTCCAAATAAAATTAACGTTTTTTTATTACTAATTTCTGTCTTGTTATATTCAACTTCAGCTTCAATAATCTTTTTAACAGCATTTGTACGCACAAACTCTCAACTAAAAAAGACGCTAAAAACGATATACAATAGATAAAAAAAATATAAGTTAGTATTTGTATTTTGATTAATAAACACGGCATTAATATTCATATACACATGCATGTTAGAAAATAACTTCTTTTACTTTGATAATGTTAACATTCAAAGTTAATATTTATCTTTTTATTTTTTTTTCATAGAAAAGCAAAAGTCAAAAAGATTAGACTCCTTATTTGAACAACGAGCGCGAAAAAACAAACAAAGAAAAAACAGAAACAAAAACAACCCTAAAAAAACAAAAAAAACAAAACAAACGCTGTTAGCTTTTCTTCTATGTCGATTTTATATACTTCTTTATTCCCGAAAAAAATTATTATCCTATTTTCTTTTTTCAAAAATCCAATTCGTTTCTTATAACGAATAAAGAAAGCCAATGGGCAAAATAATAGTCGGGCAATAAAATAAAATAAATAAGGGTAAAAAAAAAAAAAAATTAAACAAAGATATGCGAAAGCGAAAAACGATAATCAATGACGTAGATAAAATGAAAAGTAAAAGCTGTCTGCTCCCTGCGCATGCGTGTGTAAGTAATGGTTGTTGCCATCGGTCTTTACGGGTAAAAAGCGTTTTAAATTAAAGGTCGTTAAATCTAAAAGTACAAAAATAAAATTTTTAATCTATACCAATATATTTCTTTACTTTTCTGAGCCCCTTCGGTTCTTATATGACTTCTATCTATCTATCTATCTATCTATCTATCTATATTAGGATGTATATTATCCATTTTTCAGTCCATTTATTTATCTATCTTCGACTGTATATTATCTATCTATCTATCTATCTATCTATCTATCTATCTATCTATCTACCAATTTGTATACTATCTTTGTAAATTTGTGTATTATCTATCTATCTATCTATCTATCTATCTATGTTAGTATGTATATTATTTATTTATCAATCAATCCATCTATTTATCCATCTATCTTCGTCTGTATATTATCTATCTTTCTATCTAACTATCAGTTTGTATACTATCTTTGTTAATTTGTGTATTATCTATCTATCTATCTATCTATCTATCTATCTATGTTAGTATGTATATATTTTATTTATCAATCAATCCATCTATTTATCCATCTATCTTCGTCTGTATATTATCTATCTTTCTATCTAACTATCAGTTTGTATACTATCTTTGTTAATTTGTGTATTATCTATCTATCTATCTATCTATCTATCTATGTTAGTATGTATATTATTTATTAATCAATCAATCCATCTATTAATCCATCTATCTTCGTCTGTATATTATCTATCTTTCTATCTAACTATCAGTTTGTATACTATCTTGTTAATTTGTGTATTATCTATCTATCTATCTATCTATCTATCTATCTATGTTAGTATGTATATTATTTATTAATCAATCAATCCATCTATTTATCCATCTATCTTCGTCTGTATATTATCTATCTTTCTCTCTCTCTCTCTCTCTCGCTCGCTCTCGCTCTCTCTCTCTCTCTCTCTCTCTCTCTATATATATATATATATATAAATATATATATAAATATATATATTTATATATATAATATATATATATATAATATATATATATAAATATATATATTATATATATATATATATATATATATATATATAATATATATATATATATATACCATCTTTGTGTGTTATCTATCTATCCATCTAATCTATATATCTATCTAGTTCTCTTTCCGTTAACCATGATCGGGTGCAAGTGTTATGCTATTTTAATTATTCTATATAATTTTCTCCTGTAGTCAGGATTGAACCTGAAACCCATATGATTAACGGAGTGAGAACGATCTACCCCAATAGATGGTTCACTTTGATGTTTCATGAAGACTCCCATTTACGACCTAAGATCTCACAAATTCCACTACAGGGTTTCCGAGTTCGACAAGATACGCCCGAAGAAAGCCAGAGGAAATATCAGCCGAAACGTTATGTACAAAACAATGAAGATGAGGACAATAGTCATCACACAATATTAGAGAGATATATTATTATATTATATATTGGCATTTCAGTCTCGGAAAACTATAATAAAGTTTTTGTGCCCCTGAAGTTATATATATATATATATATATATATATATATATATATATATATATATGTGTGTGTGTATATTTAAAGATAAATCTAATGAGTCAGACGAACCTACTAAAAGTTTCGCTTAATGCTCTTCAGGGCTAAGATCTTAGCCCTGAAGAGCATTAAGCGAAACTTTTAGTAGGTTCGTCTGACTCATTAAATTTATCTCTATTATTTGCTCTACTTAGGTATTGAGCACTTTTAACTTATTAGCTTTAGTCTCCTGGTGGTGTTGTATGAATATATATATCTTATATATATATATATATATACATATAAATTGTTTTTTCTTTTGGCCAAAATATTGTACCAATAGATTATTTTTTGTTGGTACGATTATCTTGGTCTTTTCTTTTTTCCAAAAATTTTTTTCTTCCCGGTTGATGTTTGGTAGTATATTTTTACAATCAAACTATTTGTATATACAAACCCGCCAGGAGACTAAAGCTAATAAGTAAAAAGTGCTCAATACCTAAGTAGAGCAAATAATAAAGATAAATCTAATGAGTCAGACGAACCTAAAAAAAAGTTTCGCTTAATGCTCTTCAGATCTTAGCCCTTAAGAGCATTAAGCGAAACTTTTAGTAGGTTAGTCTGACTCTTTATATATATATATATAATATATATATATATATATATAAGAGAGAGAGAGAGAGAGAGAGAGAGAGAGAGAGAGAATGAGAGAGAGAGAGAGAGAGAGAGAGAGAGAGAGAGAGAGAGAGAGATAAATAGATATATTGATAAATTGATCTGGAAAAAGAAGGGAAGAGAGATTTAGAGATTAGAGGAGATTTAGAGAGAGATAAAGAGAGAAATTCAAAGAAATTTAGAGAGAGATTTAGAGAGAGAGATAAGAGAGAGAGAGAGAGAGAGAGAGAGAGAGAGAGAGAGAGAGGGAGGTGAGGAGAGAGACAGACAGGAGAGAGACATAAATAGATATATTGATAAATTGATCTGGAAAGAGAAGGAAAGAGAGATTTAGAGATTTAGAGAGATTTAGAGAGAGATAAAAAGAGAGGAATTCAAAGAGATTTAGAGAGAGAGAAATTTAGAGAGAGAGAGAGAGAGAGAGAGAGAGAGAGAGAGAGAGAGAGAGAGAGAGAGAGAGATTTAAAGAGATTCAAAGATTTAGAGATTTAGAGAGATTTAGAGAGATAGATAGATAGATAGATAGATAGATAGATAGATAGAGAGAGAGAGAGAGAGAGAGAGAGATTTTAAAGAGATTTAAAGATTTAGAGATTTAGAGAGATTTAGAGAGATAGATAGAGAGAGAGGGAGAGAGAGAGAGAGAGAGAGAGAGAGAGAGAGAGAGAGAGAGGGGGGGGATTCTAAAAATCCTTTCTCGGCTGATAAGATTAGTCCCGGTTAAAGTTTTTTGAAACCTTGTATGTTCCCTTTTTATTTGTTTCAAATCATAGCCTCGTTTTGGAAATCGGAAACTGACACAAATTAATTAAATAAGCCAGAAAAACCAAAAACAAATCAAGACAAAACATAAAAAGCGACAAATGTTTAAAAAAAAAAAAAGAGGGAAAGAAAATTCTTTGAATCGTCACAAATAGAACACAACAAACTGTGTCAAGCAAAAACTAAAAACACATTGAAATGAAGGCATTTTTTTTTCGCTTTTTAATTGACAGTAACTGATAAAACAGGCGGGGAAAAGAAGTGTGCTGTTTCAAAATAAACTGAACAAGTGAATCTGCGAATTTGATAAGTCTCATCTTACTAAAAGACATGGGAAAAAAGATAAATCCCCAAATTTGATTATATATATAGTCATCCACAGGCACGTGTTTCAACTTATCAAGTCTCCTCAGTGTGGCTAGACATTTGTAAGCTACCTACAGCCGGGATTGAAATCCGATCGGTTCAGCGTCAGTCAGCATCACCTTAACTTATATATATATATATATATATATATATATATATATATATATTATAAAAAAAGAAGGTCCGCAAAATGTATTTCGTTCTCAGAAAAATTTTTTAAATTCTTTTTGTTTTACATATGCAACACGTGTTTCAGATCTTCTTTGAATTTTGTCCCGTTGGAACAAGAACAACATTTTATATATATATAGATATATATATATATTATATATATATATATATATATATATATAAAGTTAAACCTAATGAGTCAGATATACCTACTAACAGTTTCGCTTAGTAGCTCATCAGGGCAAAAATCTGAGTCAAATTTTTGCCCTGATGAACTACTAAGCGTAACTGTTAGTAGGTATATCTGATTCAGTAGGTTTAACTTTATTATTTGCTCTGCTTAGGTATTGAGCACTCTTTACTTTTTAGCTTTAGAAAATCCAGACGGTTTTTACATATATTTTTCTTTTGGCCAAGTATTATAGTATCAACGATTATTTTCGGTTGATACGACTATATTGGTCTTTTCTTTTTCTTTTTTTTTTTTTTTTTTTTTCATTTTTTTCCCCCCAGGTGAAGTTTGGTAGTATGTTTTTACAATCAAACTATTCGCCGGGTTTTTTCTTACCGCAAGAGTTTACCAACAAGTTTGGTATATTAAATATATATATATATATATATATATATATATATATGTGTGTGTGTGGTGGGGTGGGGGTGGGGGGTATATTTATATATTTGTGTGTCTGTATATATATATATGTGTGTGTGTATGTGTGTGTAGAAAATGGAGAGACAAAGCATTCCAAAAAAAGATGAATTTTTCGTTTTTTTTAATACTTTGTCTTTCTTTTTCCTACATTTTGTCGGATTTATTTCCTTATTTTACTCCATAATATATATATATATATATATATATATATATATATATATATATTATATACGACTGTATGAGAGTACGCAAACATTTTGTTTGATATGACGATAGCCGACAATTATGGGGAGAATATGTGCTTAATTGAAGTCATACCTAATTTGAAAATTAATTAGTTGATAATTAATAAATTAGGCGAATTCGAGCAGCAAGTCTCAAAAAAATGCAGGATATATCAGATTAAAAACAAGACAGAATCACACACACAGCACAATTTATGAACACCCTAAAAACAATGGCTACCCAACTTCATTCATACGCCATTTAAATAATAAAAAAACACGGGCACTACACACACACTCTAACACCTGTTTCCTGAAACTACCACATTTCAGCAAAACAATCACAAATGAAATACGCAAGGCTATTCATAAAGAGGGACTAGATATTCAACTAGCACACTCTGGACCCTCACTACGCCAGCATCTAACAAAAAAACATAAGAATGATATTACAACATGCACACTAGCCAACTGCCCAATAAAAGACCCTAACATATGTCACAAAACCTATACAGTTTACCGTTTAACTTGCTCCAAATGCCTTAACTTCTATATAGGAAGTACAATTAGACCCCTCCACATTAGAATCAAAGAACATATCCACACACGTGCATCCTCATTCCACAAACATTTAATCAAATGCAAAAATAAAGACAATAGTTTTTTCCGTTAAGATAGAGACAGTAATACGAACCATTGGTAATCTCAGAATTAGAGAAAGTTTATTAATAGCCAAATTAGGTCCTAGTATAAACAATAGATTAGAGCTAAACACTGAATACATAATTAATTAAAATACACGTTCCTCACAGTATATAGTACATAGTATGTACATTTCATTATACATATATCAAATGAATATTACATAAATATATAAATAGATGAAAATAATGAAAAAAATAAAATAAAATTGAAATTGAATGAACGGCTATGTCCATCACGGCTTTGCGCGTGACGTTTAAAAAAAAAAAGAACACTACGAGACGCGTGTTTATAACATAAAAAATAAATAACGAGCAAAAAAAAAAACAAACAAAAACCGCGTCCATTTCCAAAAATTGTCTCTGAAGATAAAGTTTTACTTTGAAATCGATAAGACAGAAAATAACATCTTTTTGTTTATTTTTTACTTGCATTGTAATTGCTTTCAAATGAATACATTATAATATATATATATTATATATATATATATATATATATATATATATATATATATATTAAATTACGTTTGCCTAGTTCAATAGAAATATTTGAAAAATAAACTGCCAGTGTTACCTATCGTCACCTTGGTGACAGAAGTAAAACAATAGTTTAGTTAAACATTAAACAGTTTTAATAATGCTAGACAGATCGGTACTCCACCTTGATAATCCTTCGGAAATGAAAGGAAAATACTTGGTCTGACAATAATGGCTCTTTCGGACCAATCGTTAATACCTTTCAAGATTCTAACATCAAAAGAATTGTTAGGAAGTTTGAAAGAAAAATAAAACACTTGAAAATGATAAGGATTCGGTTTTGTTTAATCAAATTTGTTTGAATATATATGTAGTATATTAAGATATATTATATATATATATATATATATATATATATATATATATATATATGAACAAATAAAAGGTTTAGCTTTTATTTATTTTCATAGGAACAATCTTTACGACCGATCGGTTTCTTGCTATGGCATTCGTCAGGTAAAACGAAATAGTTCATTTATTCATCTATCAACGCTCTATCACAGATATTGAGCACTCCCCTAATAACACTGTACGTTGGATTACTACCGCCTTTTCAAGTATAATAGTGCACATTAATATACACATTAATAATATATATATATATATATATATATATATATATGTGTGTGTGTGTGTGTGGGTGTGTGTGTATGTAGTTATGTATGTATATACATATATATATATACATATAGATAATTACACACACACACACACACACACACACACACATATATATATATATATTCATATACATACAATTCAGAATTATATACATTTATGTATATTACTCATACTTAACTAGAAGATCCTGTAGGTGAAACATAGGTAGGAAGTATCTGATTACATTTTTTTCAGGTTTTCTACTTTTTGCTCTACTTTGTGTATAGAGCACTTATTTATTTATTTTTTACTTATTAGCTTACTCAACTCTTTCGGTGTTTTTTCTTCGTTTTGGTACAGATTGATTTTTTTCCAACTGTACGTATAAGTCGACATTTTCTTTTTTTTCTTCTTTTTTCCGCGTAACTTTTTATTTATTTATCTTCAAATTGGATTATCCGTCCGTCAATCCATGTGTATGTGTATGTGTATGTATGTGTTTGTGTGTGTGTGTTTGTTTGTTTATGTATGTGTGTGTTTGTGTGTGTGTGCATTGTGTGTGTGTGTGTGTGTGTGTGTATGTGTGTGTAGAAAAATAAAATAAATGAAAGTGAAAGATAAGAAAGGTTTGGATGATGTATTAATATTAGTCCGCGTGTATGTGTATGTGTGTATGTGTGTGTATGCGTTTGTGCGTATGTGTTTGTGTGTGTGTGTGTGTATATGTTAGTATGTCTGTGTTAGTGTCTGTATTTGTATGTGTGTGTGTGTTTGTGTGTAGAAAATAATAAATGAAAGTGAAAAATGATGATGATTTACTAATATTAGTCCGTGTGTGTGTGCACGTGTGTGTATGTATTTGTGTATGTGTGTGCTTGTTTGTGTGTGCTTGTGTGTGCATGCGTGTGTTTGTGTGTGTGTATGTGTGTGTGTGTGTGTGTGTGTGTGTAGAAAAATAATAAATGAAGTGAAAAATAAGAAACGTTTGGATGATGTATTAATATTTGAAAAACAAAATGTCAGTGTTAAAACGTTTACATTGTTATATACATATCAAATATTTATGTATAATTAAATACTTGTAAAATATTTATATCTAATATTCTTCAGGACAATTCAGATATCGACTATCGATATTGTTTTTTTGTTTATTATGTGATATGAGAATGAATACTGATACGTTTGGTTATCCTTTTTTTCTCACTTAAACCTTTACAAACAAGCGAAAGAAAGAGAATCCTCGCACATAACATATATCTATTAATAATGGAGATTCGCTTCCGGTTTTTGTCTGTAACACAAATTACGTCACTGCTTACGTCACATTACCCAAAATCGTCATAACATAGAATAAATACATTCAAAATTTGAACATGCAACATTAGACAGTCCTCTTTGTTTTTAAAACAAATTTTAATAAATACATGACTGGTATTATATATCTATATATAGTTTGTTTTAATACATATTTAAAGTTTACATTTCAAATTGTTTTATTTTTTAATCCTTTAATGAATTTGATTATTTTACTTACTTAGGGTACAAACTCGCTGACATTGAATTATTTACTCCAACCCCAGGCAATATGTTTCAAAAATCTATGTTTACATCGCCCAGAGAGTGTTTTTTTATTTTGTACTAGTATATATATACAATAGAGATTCGATCACTTTTTGTCTGTAATCGAAATTACGTCACTGCTTACGTCACAGTTATTTC
>CM042148.1:41110568-41130568 GCA_023376005.1 Doryteuthis pealeii | reverse complement strand
GGGTTTAGGGTTAGTTTAATCGGAAAATAAATAATTTGGGTTCTGTTTTCTGGGTCAGTCTGTAATATCATGTTACTCAACTATGGGGTTAGGGTTAGGGTTAGGGTTTAGGGTTTAGGGTTAGTTTAATCTGAAAATAAATAATTTGGGTTCTGTTTTTTCTGGGTCAGTCTGTAATATCATGTTACTCAACTAGGGGTGTTAGGGTTAGGGTTAGGGTTTAGGGTTAGAGTTAAAGTTGGGGTTAGGGTTAGAGTTAGTATTGGGGTTTAGGGTTCGTTTAATGGGAAAATAAATAATTTGGTCTGTTTTTTTTGTCTCAGCCTGTAATATCATTTTACTCAAATATGGGGTTAGGGTTAGGGTTTTTAGGGTTTAGGTTTAGTTTATCGGAAAATAAATAATTTGGGTTCTGTTTTTTTGTGTCAGCCTGTAATATCATGTTACTCAAATATGGGGTTTTAGGGTTAGGGTTAGGGTTTAGGGTTTAGGGTTAGTTTAATCGGAAAATAAATAATTTGGTTCTGTTTTTTTGTCTCAGCCTGTAATATCATGTTACTCAAATATGGGGGTTAGGGTTAGGGTTAGGGTTTAGGGTTTAGGGTTAGTTTAATCGGAAAATAAATAATTTGGGTTCTGTTTTTTTGGGTCACCCTGTAATATCATATCACTCAACTAGGAAATAACCCCCAAAATCTTCCAGAATCTGTTTAAAACATCACACAGCATTCTTATGTAATTCCCATTTAACCCTTTCACCAATCGTTTAATGCAACGATACAGTAGTATTTACACGGCTACAGCTTTCAAGAATTCCCGGGCGGTTAAAAAAGAAATCAGTCACAGAATCCATATCACGTTATCTCTCGTCAGCCCCTTCAGAACAATTTACTACCCCCCCCCTCCCGCGAGATACCTCGTGGGCTCCTTCAGTTCCAACAAATATGTTGCGAGATATATTGTGAACCACTAAAGATCCATTAGATATATCGCGAGATATCCCGCGAGCCACTTGAGAATCCAATGAATATATCGCGAGATATCTCGTGAGCCGCTTTAAAAAAAAAAAAAAAAGAACGAATAAATCGCGAGATATCTCGCTACCCAATTCAGAACCAAGAAATATGCCGCGAGATATCTCGCCAGTCGTTAGGAACAAAGAAGTATACATATTTACCCAATCCCTTCGCACGTGTAGGATGTGATACAAGGTAAAAATTCTAAAGTCGAGTTTAACAGGTTTGAATTCAGAGTTTTCCTTCTCCTACACCGGTTGCCATACCAAGGGTAAAAACCCAGTCTGCCCTGCTATTGACCCATAGCTGGAGGGAGAGTACATGGATACATAACTTTCCCAAGGGTATTAGCGCTATGTGATATGCAAACAGCCTTATCCAGGATTTGAACTCGCATATAAAATATTTACTAACCCCTCCTCATGAGCAGGATGTGACACAAAGTCAATTTGTTAAGCGGAGTTCAACGGGTTTGAATTCAGATTTTTCCTTATCCTAGACCGTCGCCTGACCAAGGTTAAAGAGCCAAGTCTGCCTACTATTTATCCATGGCTGGAGGGAGAGTAGGGTTCATACCTTTCCCAATGGTATTAGCGCTAAGTGAAATGCAATTAGCACACCAAGGATTTGAACTCGGGGCGACGAGTCCATTTCCCAGGACTTTAACCATTACACCACGCGCTCTTATTTGAATATATATGTTACTTATTTGTTGGTTGGTTGGTTGGTTGGTTTATGATTTTAACGGCATATCAACCCGTCTGGGGTTATGTCATGACTAACGGTTAGGAAGTAATACATGTTGTGTATTTATATTTATACTTTTTAGTAATTGATCTTAAAATGTGTTAGCACCATTGGGGATCATATTGTATGGTAGTGATTAAGTTCATGACTATATTCTATGGTATAATTTTATTTGAACTCGGGACGACGAGTCCATTTCCCATGACTTTAACCATTACACCACGCGTTTTGAACTCGCGTATATGAATCCATTCCCTCCGACTCCACCCATTACTTCACGAGCCCACTCAAAGAGGTAGAACTCGCAAGCTTGTTTCCAAGTGATTATACACAGAAAAACTAGGGAAATTTTCATTTCATCGAAAATAAAAATGAAAATAAAAGAAATGTCAACAAACATCGTCAAGACGTTTTCTCTGGAAATAATCTGAAAATTGTTTACTGCGTTTTCATAATTTCAAATAACATTCGAGATTATTAATAATATTTTAACGCTGGATTTAATTTTGTATTCGCCACATTTAACATCTCCCCTCCTCAGTGGAAATAGATTTTGAAAGCGAATAAGCAAACGCATTGAGACGGTGATCTTTCTGTTTAAATTCTTCCATTTAACAAAACACTGGGCGGATCTAACAAACAGAGTTTTCCCTTTCAATCTTGTTTTGAAAATTTGATACATGTTCTGATTGGTTGGTTGGTTGGTTGGTGGTGGTTGATTTTTACGGCATGTCAACCGTTGAGTTGTTTTATGCCGAAGATGATTTTCCTGTTAATAAATTGATTAGAAATGCCAGCAAAAAAAGTGGTCAATTCAAAGAATGGACCGATGACCTTTAGGCACCCCTTCCGCGATCTCGACTCACAAGGACACTTTTCTCATTTACACCGTCAAAATTCGGTTGTTTGTTAGGGTTAGGGTTAGGGGTTAGGGTTAGGGTTAGGTTTCCCTTTCAATCTTGTTTTGAAAATTTGATACATGTTCTGGTGGGTTGGTTGGTTGGTTGGTTGGTCGTTACGGCATGTCAACCCTTGAGTTTTTATTATGCCGAAGAAGATTTTCCTGTTAATAAATAGATTAAAAATGCCAGCGAAGAATGTGGTCAATTCAAAGAATTAACGGGGATATGAGGCCGTAAAATCCAACCAACCAGCCAACCAACCAACCAACCGAGAAATATCATAGGAATCCGGTCAAAATAGAAGAAATAGAAGTTTTAAGAAGATACAAGATGAGTGTGAGCAGAATATGAAGAATAAGGGCTGTTAGGGTCAAAAGGTAATAAAGTTAATTATTGTTAGTTGATTTTTATGGCATGTCAACCCTTGAGTTGTTTTATGCCAAAGATGATTTTCCTGTTAATAAATTGATTAAAATGCCAGCAAAAAAGTGGTCAATTCAAAGAATGGATCATATGACCTTTAGGCACCCCTTCCGCGATCTCGACTCACAAGGACACTTTTCTCATTTATACCGTCAAAATCCGGTTGTTTGTTAGGGGTTAGGGTAGGTTAGGGGTTAGGGTTAGAAGTTAGTTTAACTTAAAAAATTTCTAAAAATCGTCTGTAAACAATTAATCGGATTTTGACGGTGTAAATGGAAAAAATGCCCCATGAATCGAAATCGCAAAAGGGGGTGCCTTAAGGTCACATGGTCCATGATTTCAATTGAATTATACTTTATAAAGCCCACTGGTTGAAACAGATATCTGTCAGCATATTATTTAATATTTGTTTTTCTATTTCTTTTCATCAGACTATAATAGAGATGAGGACAACAGTCCGAAAAATAAAATCATAAATGGTATGTATTGTGTATTGTATATTGGGTTAATTTTATAATTAAAAAAAAAACTCTAAAAATCGTCTGTTAACAATTAACCGGATTTTGACGGTGTAAATAGAAAAAATGTCCCCACGAATCGAGATCGCAAAAGGGGTGGCTAAAGGTCATATGGTCCCAAAAGAATTAACGGGAATATGAGGCCGTAAAATCCAACCAACCAACCAACCAACCAACCAACCAACCAAGAAATATGATAGGAATCTGGCCAAAATAGAAGAAATAGAAGTTATAAGAAGACAGAAGATGGGTGTGAGCAGAATAAGAAGAATAAGAAGAATAAGAAGAATAAGGACTGTTAGGTTCAAAATTTAATAAAGTTAATTATAGTTACTAGCAAATATATGCACCCTCCGGGTGCAAGTATTTAAGTTTTAATATAATCAAATATCATATTTAAATTAAAAGGCTAATGAAACTGACTAAGAATGCAGATAAGAAAATTTAGAACAGAGGGGGTATAATCGAAAAACAGAACAACTTTGAAACTAACTCTTCCATCATTTTCCATTACTCCTGTCTTTCATTGGTAAATTTTCCTAATTTAACTATTTAGTTAAAATAGGAAGTAAATAATACAATTATAGTTATTTCTTCTTGTTAATGGATTTCTTTTAAGATTTATTCCCGAAATTTTTGCTCATATTCATTAGGATAAAACCAAACAAATAGAAATCAATAATACTAAGCATATATTTATTAAAATCAAATTTTAAAGATCAATATGCTAATTAGCCTTCCTTTCACACTGTAAACCGCTATTTTGTTGTATATATAAATACAATTGCATGTTATTAGTATGTAGATATGGTCAACAGTCTTAATGATGTAAAACAATTTCATTAATAATTGAGGTTTAAATAAAAAAAAAATCATGGAGAATGTGATGTAACTAATTAAAGGGAATTGTGACTTGTATAGTAATAATATAGTTTCGGTTACAGACAGACAGACCCACAATCTCCATTATAATAAGATTTGTTAGGCTTAGAGGCCTCCCAACGTGGGTACACATATGAACAAACAACATTCTGACAGGGGTGTTAAAGATAACAATGGACTTTAATATATGAGCACGTGGAGAAACATTTATACAAAAAATAGATATACAAATACGGGGTAGATATATAAGAAACACATATAGGAGACAAGATATAATAAAGCAGTTATGCTGAAATCACCGGTCCCCACTAGATCAATGAAATTAAGCAGCGATGAGCGTGCTCAATACTTAATTGGGTATCCACTTAATCAATAGAAGGTACTGCAAGCAAACTAAGTCCTTTGTTTATCAAAATGACTTGATTTGGCATTAAATGAATTGAAAGAGGGTTGGAATGCCGTAAAACAGAACCATAATTTGGGCTGAGCATATTTCATTATACACTGTAAGCCTAATATTGGCTGAGTTGTGTAAATATATACGTTTATAAGTTTTGTCGAGGTAGATATTCTCAAGCAATTTACGCGACATCTTGAAGAAAAGAAAATGAAAATAGAAAAAAAAGAGGAGGAATTTTTATCTGTTTGAGACGCATAGCGATATCCCAACTGATCTAGGAGAAGGAAAACTCTGAATTCAAAACTGCGCTTAAAATTGATCTTGTGTCACATCCTGCTCGTGCGTTTGGAGTTGGGTGAATATATACGTTTATAGGTTTTGTCGAGGTAGCTATTATCAAGAAATCTTGAAAAGACAATGAAAATGGAAAAAAGAATAATTTTATCTGTTTAAAACGCAAAGTGATATCCCAACTAATCTAGGAGAAGGAAAACTCTGAATTCAAAACTAAAATTGATCTTGATGGAAAACTCGCAAAGTGATACCCCAACTGATCTAGGAGAAGGAAAACTCTGAATTCAAAGATCCGCTAAAAATTGATATTGTGTCGCATGCTTATCATTATATGCAGTAAGCTTTAATATCTTGGATTGAGGTCAAATGATGCTGAAATCACCGGTTCCCACTAGATCAATGAAGTTAAGCAGCGATGAGGGTGCTCAATACTTAATTGGGTATCCGCTTAAGCAATAGCAGGTACTGTAAGCAAAATGAGTCCTGTGTTTATCAGAATTACTTGATTTGGCATTAAATGAATTGAAAGAGGGTTGGAATACCGTAAAACAGAACCACATTTTGGACTGAGCACTATTTCATTATATATACTTACCAACCCCTCCGCATGAGCAGGATGGGACACAAGGTCAATTTCTTAAGCGGAGTTCAGCAGGTTTTAATTCAGAGTTTTCCTTCTCCCAGACCGGTTACCTAACCAAGGTTAAAGAGCCCAGTCTGCCCTACTATTTATCCATATCTGAAGGGAGAGTAGGATTCGTACCTTTCCCAAGGGTATTAGCGCTAAGTGCAATTACCACATCCAGGATTTGAACTCGGGGCGACGAGTCCATTTCCCATGACTTTAACCATTACACCACGCACCTCCCACTATTTCATTATAAGCAGTAAGCCTAATTTTTGGGGCTGAGTGCTATTTTATCATACACTGTAAGCCTAATAATTGACTGAGTTGTGTGAATATATACGTTTATAAGTTTTGTCGAGGTAGATATTCTCTTGAATTTACGCGGCATCTTGAAGAAAAGATAATGAAAATAGAAAAAAAAGAAAGAGAGAATTTTTATCTGTTTGAGACGCAAAGTGATATCCCACTTTCTTCTTCGTATCGCCCGTCTGAGCTCTTTCTATCCACGCGAGCATTGACTTCGTTGAAATTAAGGCGCAAACCTCGTTTGTACGCAAGACAAAATTCACGGATAAGCCAATCATTGCGATTGTCTATTTATTTATTTATTTATTTATTTATTTTAGAGAGAAAGAGTTGCATTAGCTTCATATTCAGGAAGCTCTCAAGTCAATCAGGCAAGATGATCTTTTTCGGCGACGTTCTCATTTTTTTTATTTTCATTTTTTATTTTCTTCTTTTCGTTTGTTGTCAAAAACAGTAAATGCGGTATTACGAAGGCGTCGCTGTAAGACGCTAAAAAGGCAGTGTCGCCATGGCAACTGAAAGGCGGGAAAAATCATAAAGCACTTATATTGCGTATCTTCATCGAAGGTTACAACATGAAATCAACTTTTCCCGCTTTCAAATCATCAGATATTTGCGAGCTGATTTCTATGTACTTACATCTTTTGCAAATACTCAATATATATATATATATATATATATATATATATATATATATATATATACTGTGTGTGTGTGTGTGTGTTGAAATGAAAAATAATGGAATGAAAATGTTGAATGGATAAAATAGGATTTATTTTATTTTATTTTACTGACACGTTTTCGGCCAGGAGTTTATTTATGTATACATGTATTCTATCTATTATTATTTCAAATACAAAATAAAATCTTATTATAATGGAGATTGTGGGTTTGTCTGTCTGTAACCGAAACTATATTATACTATCCTTTGTTATTTACATCACATTCTCCATGATTTTATTTTTATTTAAACCTCAATTATTAATAAAATTGTTTTACATCATTAAGACTGTTGACCATATCTACATCCTAATAACATGCAATTGTATTTATATATACAACAAAATAGCGTATTACAGTGTGAATGGGAAGTCTAATTTGCATATTGATCTCAAAAAATTTGATTTTAATAAATATATGCTTAGTATTATTGATTTCTAATTGTTTGGTTTTATCTTAATGAATATGAGCAAAAATCTCTTCAATAAATCTTAAAAGAAATCCATTAACAAGAAGAAATAACTATATTATTCTTTACTTCCTATTTTAACTAAACAGTTAAATTAAGAAAATTTACCAATGAAAAACGGGAGTAACAGAAAATGATGGAAGAGTTAGTTTCAAAGTTGTTCTATTTTTCAATCATACCCCCTCTGTTCAAAATCTTTTTATCTACATTCTTATTCAGTTTCATTAGCCTTTCTAATTTAATATGATATTTTATTATATTAAAACTTAAATAATTGCACCCGGAGGGTGCATACATTTGCTAGTAACAATAACAATAATAGAAAAAACTACAGACATTTTTAGTATACAAAGAAATAACGGCCTTCGTCAGAGTAAATCCTTATTGTTTTAAATGAAATCGGTTGAAATACGGAGAATTTCCGAGATGTTCGAAAAAATAACTTTCTTGAAATCGCTGGAGGAAAGCGTTCTAACGTGATTGAAAAAACAGTTAGGATGACGTCATCAGTGCGTCTTATAGATCGTAACCCTCGCAGGCAGTCGAACTGTCTGTCGTAATCCAGTCGAAAACTTCGATAACGTTCTTCTACGGAAATCTTACATAGTACAGCGCTGTATCGTGGATACCGAGTCACAATGCAAGTGCTGTTGCAAAATATTATTTACTAGAAGCAGGTACCCGGCATCGCCTGGACAGAGGGAGTGCAAAGAAGTTATTCTCACAGATCCATCCTTATTGAATCAGGAGTTGGATCCTTACAGGGTGCCCCATTAAAATCTCTATGTGAAAAAGACCTTGTGTCAGGAAAAAAATAAGTGAGCAGACACTCTGAAAAGGAAGATTAATGTCTCCTATTTAAAATATTAAATGCCAAAAAATCAAATCAATGCTGTTAGTAGTTAAATTTTATTTTTTAATTATCTTCACGAATATAAATCAAACCTTCGTAAGTTTTGCTAAGAAACCAAGCCCTTTATTTACCCATAGCTGGAGAGAGAGTAGAATTCATATCTTTGCCAAGGGTATATGCGCTAAGTGAAATGCAATTACCACGATCCAGGAATTGAACTCGGGGCGACGAGTCCATTTCCTATGACTTTAACCATTACACCACGCGCTTCCTACTGTTCAAACGTCCTTTATATATGTATAGGTTACTTTATTATTTGGGTTGTTGAAATGAATTTTTCCTTCGCTTGTACACCATAATTATTATATGTATTAGGTGATCAGTATTCAGATGTATCGCAAGTTGAATCTGCACAGAGCCTCAGACTGTTGACAGGTGGTTTATATGTAGGTTTGGGCTGTTCCACTTGGCACTTTGGCCAAGCTCATTCCCTGGACTCTGATTGGCTGCTGGTTTTCAATGTAGACAATATTCCATAAATACCCAACACTTGGCTTAAAAAAATAAATGGACTCTCTTGTCGATTGTTACGAATGAGGGTTCATGCCATGAACAACCTACACAGTGCTTTGATTATAGTGGTGAAGGCTTGCGTCGGACTATCCACACTTTTTGGCACAGTCGATAGGAAAGAATTGGTGCACAAGGAATGCCACAGACCTCTCAATCAACTTATAAATAGCAGTCCCTCTAATACGCCCCTGGTTATCACACCCTCTCAGCGGAGCGGTGAAACCTCTATATTTAAAATAAAATTAAAAAAATCATTTTGAAACAAAAAATAAATCTGACTACGAGGGGAGAAATTATTAAAACTTATTCTGGGTGGAGGAGAGGGCCCTTACTCTGAAAGCCTTTCTTACCAGTGACCACCTCCTCATCGGTGACAAGGCCCTCCCCTTGATTTGGACAGCAACTACCAAATGTATTGCTACCTTGGACCTCAGGCTGTGAGTACTGATCTCCCTCGTGCTCAGTGATGAAAAAAGTAAAGCAGTGGCATAGTGGTTGGCACTCACTCCTTTAAACCGCTCCACCAAAACAAAACTAAAATGCTTAGGAGCTACATTAAGAACTTCAACTGAAAAACTAAATCCGAAAATTCAACTGAAAAATTAAACAGCAATTCCATGTCAAATCACCCAGAAATAAATAAAATTGTCATCCACCCATTTTTGGTAGAAATAATGTTCAATATCTTATTATAATGGAGATTGTGTGTTTTTCTGTCTGTAACCGAAACTATATTACTACTCAAGTCACAATTCCCTTAATTATTTACGTCAAATTCTCCATGATTTCATTCTTTTAGACCTTCAGTTATTAATAAAAATTGTTTTACATTATTAATACTGTTGACCATATCTACGTACTAATAACATGCAATTGTATTTATATATTCAACAAAATAGCGGTTTACAGTGTGAACGGAGGGCTAATTTGCATATTGATATTTAAAATTTTATTTTAATAAATATGTGCTTGGTATTATTGATTTCTAATTGTTTGGTTTTATCTTAAGAAATATAAACAAAAATCTCGTGGATAAATCTTAAAAGAAATTTATTTACAAGAAGAAATAACTGTAATATTATCCTTTACTTCCTATTTTAACTAAATAGTTAAATTAGGAAAATTTACCAATGAAAGAGGGGAGTAATGGAAAATGATGGAATAGTTAGTTTCAAAGTTGTTCTATTTTTCGATTATACCCCCTCTGTTGCAGATCTTTTTATCTGCATTCTTAGTCAGTTTCATTAGCCTTTCTAATTTGATATATTTTATTATATCAAAACTTAAATACTTGCACCCGGAGGGTGCATATATTTGCTAGTATGTAGAATAATAATTTAAATGAAAAAAAACAAAAAACAATTATATGTAGTGCTACATTGTGATTTTTTCACTTATTGATCTTGCATTGAAAAAATCAGCAATCATTAATTACGTAAGAAGGCTTAATTTTATGCCTATTTTGATAACAGTTCTGGATTCCTCAGGCCTAAAAGCTTCGATAAACCAATTCTTAGGAGTAGGGCAACTCTAAAACACGTTTTATAGACAGAAATTCATTACAAAACGTCGCCATTTTTCTGCCCTTACCTAAAAACTTTTGAGTTTAAATTCGCCATAACTCAATGAATATTTCGAATTGCAAGTTCAAATTTGGGGGATTGTCTAACTTTAACCTAGTCTACACCTGTACAAAATTGAAGGGGTTGGGTGACATGGCCTTGATGAGTTGACATGGAATTACCTTAAACCTAAATCTTGAACTGAAAAAACAAAAATAGACACAAGTGCAAACTCGATAAACCAAAAACATTCAACATAACAAACTGGAACTTGTTGACCGACGAAAACATATAGATAAGTCCCGCAAGTGTCAACTAATTTGCAAACCTTATCTCTGTCTGTCTGTCTGTCTGTCTGTCTCTCTCTCTCTCTCCTTCTCACTCTCCCCTATCTTGTCTTCTCTTTTATTTATTTCTTAATATAAAATTCGTTATCTAAAAATTATTGTCGTTCTGCCTTATCTTTTCCAATAAGTATCCGAACTTGAAACCTGCGGAACGTACCGCCAAAAATGACTCCAGTAAAGTCCACTAAAATTATTTTCCCCATAAAATTTTACATTGGAAAAAAAAATCCTAGCTTCAGCCGTTATAATTTTTTTTTATCACGCCTCATATTCTAGCTGTGTCATTAATTGAATAAGAACGCCTCTCGCGTAACCTCGTCGAACTAAAGTAGCGTCGAAGGATTGTATTTATGACAGTCATAAAAAAACTAACCCTTTCATTCCCATTTTTGTTTTGTTTTGTTTAACGGCATATTAACCCTTTAGGTTATTTAATGCCAAATCGTTTGTGCATATATGTTTATAATTTTATAATTTATACATTGTAGGTAAATATTCTTTTTTTTTTATTGATTTGGTTTGGTTTGTTTTGTTTTACGGCATATCAACCTCAGTGGATCATTTAATGCCGACAAAGTTGTGAAATAAATTCATACTTAATGCATAATATAATTTTGTTTATCAACTCATGTTTTTCTATTTAACCAATAGATGGGACCCTAACAGGTACTACCACTCCGGGTCAGAGTGGACCAGGGAGCAATGGCGATGAAGGGGTGCTCCACATTCCCCAAACCTTCAGAACTCGAACCTCACCATCAGATAGAGTTTAACGTCATTCCCAGGACATGTAGACCCGCAGCTACCGCCTTCTAGCACCCATATGATAAAAAGGGTTGGGGCTTGCGATAAGAGCAATAGGGTTGGGGCAATCTTATAGGTGCTAGGGCTTGACGTGACCAGCCAATTGATCACCCGTCTAGCCTAAGTAAGGATCTAAGTGGAGTGTTGCAGGTCATGGACTGCTCATCCACCAAGACTCTGTCCTTAAGCATCTAAAAATTGTCTGTTAACAATTAACCGGATTTTGATGGTGTAAATGGAAAAAATGTCCCCATGAATCGAGATCGCTAAAGGGGTGCCTAAAGGTCATATGGTCCGATAGTTTCGTAGATGTGACATTTTGCTTTATTTATTCTTGTTGAGTATTTAATTCATTCTTCCGAGCTAGATCTTTTTATAACACATTTTTAAAACTAGTTTTCTTTATCTATTTAACCTATAGATGGCACCTCAACATATACTATCAGAGTGGGTCAGAGTGGAACATGGAATAATGGCAATGAAGAGGTTATCCACACTCTCCAGAGATCCAGAATTCGAACATCAACACTTGATGCAACTTAACATCATACCCAGGACACTTCATCCCCATGGAAACATTCTTTTTCTATTTCATTATCTAATAAAACCCACCGACCACCCTAATTTGTTTTAGCCCTATTTTTGATACCACTACACACACATCCATGTAAATACCTACACATGTACCAACTATGCCCACACACCTGTACTTATATACTCACCACATGTGCATATGCACATATATATGCTACACCTATATATATTTACCAACCCCTCCGCACGAGCAGGATGCGACACAAGGTCAATTTTTTAAGCGAAGTTTAACAGTTTTGAATTCAGAGTTTTCCTTCTCCTAGACTTGTTAGCAAGCCATGATTAAAGAGCAGAGTCTACCCTGCTACTTACCCATAGCTGGAAGGAGAACTGGATTCATACATTTCCCAAGGGTATTAGTGCCATGCGAAAAGCCAACAGCTTCGTCCAGGAATTGAACTGGTGTTGACGAGTCCATTTCCTACGACTCTAACCATTAGACCACGCGCCTCCATCTATATGCACACTTATATGCATACCTTATCGGATAAACATGATCGCACCAATATGCATATACATTATTGTATCTAAATATGTGCATCCCGGGGCAGAATAACTTATAGTGTCACATCGATGTGCAGTGCATTCAGGTCAACCTTACGCCTAACGATGGAAATTCGTGAATCACTTGATGTCTCTACTGATTCAAACACCTGAGCCTTTTGAATAACGAATCAGCGGTAACAATGAACTTTCACTTGTGAAGCTGTTTGGCGTTGCCCGAAAAATAAATAAATAAATAAACAAAAAAAAAAAGGCCAGAAAACTCCAGTCAGAATATGTAAATTGATTTTGAAACTTCATTGCATCTGAAGTGGTGCAATGGTTTGCAGACCATTGTTAGTGGTTTGCTTTCGGTTATTTCCTAGTTGAGTAACATGATATTACAGAGTGACCAAGAAAAAACAGAACCCAAATCATCTATTTATTTTCCCATTCAACTAACCATTAACCCTAACCCTAAACCTTAATCCTAACCCTTGTTGGACTTAAACTTTAAAAAAATTAAAATTAACAGTTTTATTACACATTTTGTAGGTTTCTGTTTTTTGGGGGTCACCCTGTAATATTATGTTACTCAACTAGGGGAGTGAAGGTTAGGGTTAGGATTAGGGTTAGGGGTTAGGGTTAGGGTTAGTTTAATGGAAAATAATAAATAATTTGGGTTCTGTTTTTTCTGGGTCACCCTGTAATATTATGTTACTCAACTAGGGGAGTGAGGATTAGGGTTTAGGATTAGGGTTAGGGGTGAGGGTTAGGGTTAGTTTAATGGGAAAATAAATAAATAATTTGGGTCTGTTTTTTTCTGGGTCACCCTGTAATATTATGTTACTCAACTAGGGGAGTGAGGGTTAGGGTTTAGGATAGGGTTAGGGGTTAGGTTAGGGTTAGTTTAATGGGAAAATAAATAAATAATTTGGGTTCTGTTTTTTCTGGGTACCCTGTAATATTATATATTACACAACTAGAGTAACATGAGTAGTAATATAGTTTCGGTTCCATTATAATAAGATGATGTCTTTAGTATAATCACACAGAAAGTAGTCAAAGGAAGTGATATCTGGTGATCGAGGTAAAGGGACTTTATGGACATTCTGTACTTTGAAAGCTCCTTCTCTCCCGCCTTCTAAAGTTTGGGACTTTGACATTAGAAAAAAAATTATGTAAGTGACAATTTTAAGCCACATATGAGAGAAGAAAGAAAAACAAAAGAAATAATGGCGATGAACAGCTGTATTTTGTAATCAATCACGGACGAAAAGAGATTTAAAGTATTTGTGTTGTACGAATAGAAACTGCCGACATTGCAGTTTTTCTGGCCTTCTAAAATCCTAACGTACAAGATGGCTGCAGCAAATATTTTATCATCGTTAATGAAACAATAAAAAATATTTTGGACTAATTTTCTTCACATTTTGTTTTTCTAAAATAAAGGGTTCGGTTCGAGGCTGGTAATATTCACCTTTAGTTGTCAAAATTCCTAGTATAAAATTGTGCGTGCGCATTATCTGAAATGAACTTAATTGTTATTAAGAACACATTTTATGATATTTTTGTATTAAAACATGCAGTTTGAAAAAAATTGAATATACATCAGGAATTAATAAAAATGTTTTCGGGATGAAATAACCCAACAAGGGTTTAAATGCCGTAAAATCTAACCAACCAACCAACCAAACAACCAAGAAGAAAAGAAAAAAAAGAAATGGCTGAATTCACACGGCTTCCGTGTAATTTTCGTTGCAAATGAATGTATTATTAAAGCAGTTTGGCGTGTTCCACTTCCAGGAATAAAAGTCGTACGGCTGGTTGATTAAACTCGTATTTAAATCGACATTTCAAGTTTAAAGAATGTCATGGGTCTGAAGATAACCTTCCGCGTGTCTGAGACAAATGATAAAGAATACCTTAAAAACCGATCGATCGGGTGACAATTAAGCTAGCCCCCCCCCAAAAAAAATAATTCGTCGCAAAAAATGACGTAAAACTTCGTCGAAAACAATCGCAGAAATGAACACTTGAGGACTTAAAATTTGAGAATTGCGAGTACGGATTCGGCCCGGAATTTTTTTTTTAATTTGCTCAACGATTTGGTTTGGTTTGTTTTGTTTTACGGCATATCAACCGCAGTGGGTCATTTAATGCCGATAAAGTTTTGAAATAAATCAATTCTTAATGGATAATACAATTTTTTTATAAATACATTTTTCTATTTAACCCATAGATGGGACCCTAACAGGTACTACCACTCCGGGTCAGAGTGGACCAGGGAGCAATGGTGATGAAGGGGTGCTCAACATTCCCCAAACCTCCAAAACTGGAACCTTACCATCAGATAGAGTTTAACGTCATTCCCAGAACATGTAGACCCGTAGCCACCGCCTTCTAGCACCCATATGATAAAAAGGGGTTGGGGCTTGCCATAAGGGCAATAGGGTTGGGAAAATCATATAGGTGCTAGGGCTTGACGTGACCAGCCGATTGATTGGAGGGGGCCTCTCCAACCGTTGCTCAACGAGTCAGTTGGTTTCCAAAACTTATTTGATATGTACGACCTCTCTAAGTAAAGTTAAAAGATATAACACACTAACAGAAGTAAAGCAAGTAAAATCGTTGTAGCGGTCTAAAAATCGGTATCAGCCAGACAGCGAGGGAGTCGGTGCCCTTTTCCCTAGCGTTAGACCAAGGAGACGTTTTGGCGTCTGAGACGGAGCGCCACATCTACCATCAGCTCCTCAATTTACCGTACATATCCCTGTGCTACTCATATGCTGAGTTGGCTAAGGTCGGTATCGAACCCGGAAACTTGTGGTTCATTGTCGGACGCTTTACCGACAGAACTGAAATATTATAGAAGGATAGGAATATATAGAAGGGATTAAATTTACAGCGTCAGAAAGATCTTTTTGGACCATATGACCTTCAGGCACCCCTTTTTGATCTCGATTAAAAAAGGACATGTTTTTCATTTACACCGTCAATATTCGGTTGTTTTAACAGATGATTATGAGATTTTTTCAAAATTATAAAACTAACCCCTAACCCTATCCCTAACCCCTATATATATATATATATATATATATATATATATATATATATATATATATATATATGCCTCTTATCGCATAAACTATCCAAGTGAGACGAACAAGACACACTAGGTACTGGTAAAGTAAGAACGAGTTCATAAGTGACATTCTACTATGGACAGTCTCACATGGACACACTGGTATTGGACAAGCAGCACAAACTTACATTCATTAGCTCTGTAAAGACACTAGATGCCGTACTGAGGACATTCCGGGAGAAATGGCCAATACGGATGGGTGGAGAGAGCGAGGGAGCGGGCGAGAGATAGAGAGAGAGAGGAAAAAGAGAGTGAGAGAAGTGGGGAGAATCATGGGAATCCCTGATATCAGTAGACTTGAGTCGAGCGGCACTGATGAGAAGTAAACTTCCAAACACGTGTCTGTGGGTGACTGATATAGCCCCCCCCCCAATGGTTGAGCACAGTAGGAGGGACATTAATTGAAATTTCACCGTTTGGCATAAAGCCGTTACTCGTTTGTACGCTGTTTACAGTTCTTGAGTTCTCTGGTGACTGTAAAAACATTCCGCGTAGGGATGTATCTGTTAATTGTTCGCTTCAGACTGACAGCCGCAATAGCTGCAAGGGTAAGGGACTTGGCAGACGAAACTCCTGTTGGGTTTCGGTCCCAGCTCGAGGTAGCTGTTTAAAAGGTCGAGCTGCACCTGATGTGAAGTAAACTTCGAAACACGTGTATGTGGCTGACTGATATATATATATATATATAATATATATATATATATATATATATATATAATGACTCCCGTCGATTTTCGACGTATGGGTTCATACACACAATGAACTCCCACACAGGAATTTGTTTATAGTGGTGAATGTTTGTGTTGGACCATCCACACTTTTTGGCACAGTCGATAGGAAAGAATTGGTGCATCAAGGGTTGCCACAAACCAATCAACGACCAACCTCAGGAATTTTGAATTTAGAGTTATCCCTCTCCTAGACTGGTTACCTACCCAAGGCTGAAAGCCCAGTCTGCCCACTATTTTAACCCATAGCTGGAGGAGAATATATGGATTCATACCTTTCCCAAGGGTATTAGCGCTATGTGAAAATGCCAAAGCTTCGTATAATATATATATATATATATATATATATATATATCCGAATTTAAAGCACGCTTGATGATCGCAAGAACATGAAACTGCCAGTAGCGATATTTATTTTGGTATTTTGAATTAGTTTTAAATAAGTTTTAATAGTTTTTGAAGTTTATTTAGCGTAGAAATAGCTCTATCTTTGAATATGGAGTTACATTAAGTGAAAAGATTGTAATACGAGTGTAAGTTGTCATATTACACACACACACATACACACACACACACACACACTCGCACTCATATATATATATATATATATATATATATATATATATATATATATGTATGTGTGTGTGTGTGTGTTACGTTATAGAAGTGTTGAAATATTGATAGGTATGTTGGTGACGAATGAGAAGAAACAAGAACAAGTTTTCAAAAATTTCACAGCAGATTTGAGAAACAAAAATAAAAAATGTGTATGAGAGAGATGAGAGAGAGAGAGAGAGAGAGAGAGAGAGAGAGAGAGAGAGAGAGAGTGTGTGTGTGTTTGTGTTGTGTGAGTGCCATGCGTGTGCATGCGTGTGTGTATTATATATGTATGTGTGTGCAAGTGCGTTGACGTGTGATCAAATTCTCGACTCTTCATCTTTTTCGGTAAATCTTATTTTGTTCGTAGAATCATATCCAGTTGAAATATCCGTCAAACAAAGAAATTTAAAAACAAAAAAAAAAAAAAAAATGTCGCCATTCACGAAGAATCGTATATTTGATAAGATGAAATACGTAAATAAGTAAATAAATAAACATGTAAGTAAATAAATAAATAAATAAAGGTATAGCATGAAGCTACCTGTAGAAGTCAACTTGCATCGATAGATATGCATTTACAACTTTAATATAGAAGGTTCTAATCTCGAAGAAGCGAAGATTAACGTTGTCGCGAAAACGTTTGTTTTTCTTTCTTTCTTTTCTATTGAAAGACTAAAATTTCGCACTTGATTCTATTGTATTGTAAATTTATTTTCTCTTTCAGGAATATAACATTTAGATTGAAAGTATGTACGTTTCTTAAAGATTTTACTTGTCTCGAAAAGTGAAATAAGACAGAAATGCACTAACACACAAGATTACGTTCTGTTAACCCTGGTTTACCCGGAAATTATAAAATCGAAAACTATATATTTGTGTTGTGTGTGTGTGTGTGTGTATTTGGGCAGCATTTTTTCATTTATGCATGTTGAATTAAACAACAGACACATCTCCTGTTTAACAATTTTATTTGTGATCTTTTCAAGTTTTCTGGCCAACTTTTTAAATATTTGGGTGGAATTCGTGGATTAGTCCACCAAAGTTCATGTCCCGAGTACTTTCGGCACTTCGAAGTGCCATCATCAGGGGTGATGTGTTCCAGTTCTTCAAATTATATTAATGGATGTGGAGGCTCGAAGGAGAAGAATTGATGAGAAAGGTGTTATAGGCATTTTAAAATGTGTGTACTGCATTGGAAATTAATTTTGTTTAAGGATGGTTTGTATTGTTTTATGTATAAAGCTTCTTCTATAGAAAACTGTTTTGATTTTTAGAACAAGTAGAACTTAACTCTTTGCATACCAAATCCGCCCTGTCGGTGGGGCGTTAGAATACACCAACTGCACCTCTGCAGAGGGGTAAGACTCCCCCAATGGGGCGACCCGTGATGCTTAAGGATAGTACCCGGGTGGTTGAGCAGTCCATAACTTGCAATACTCCACTTTGTCCCTTTCTTGGGCTAGACGGACGGTCGAAGAGGCCCCCTCCGATCAATCGGCTGGTCACGTCAATTCCTAGCACCTATATGATTGCCCCACACCTATTGCCTTTATGACAAGCCCCAAACCTTTTTATCATATGGGTGCTAGAAGGCGGTGGCTGAGGCTCTAGATGTCCTGGGAATGACGTTAAACTCAATCTGATAGTGAGGTTCCAGTTTTGGAGGTTTGGGGAATGTGGAGCACCCTTTCATCACCATTGCTCCAGGTCCCCTCTGACCCGGAGTGGTAGTACCTGTTAGGGTCCCATCTATGGGTTAAATAGAAAATGGCGACTCGTGATGCTTAAGGATAGAACCCAGGTGCTTGATCGGTCCATGACTTGCAATACTCCACTTTAGCCCTTTCTTGAGCTGACTTTATTTGAAAACTTTATCGGCATTAAATAGCCCACTGAGGATGATATGCCGTAAAACAAAACAACAAACCAAACCAACCAAACATACCAAATCCTCCCCCCTCATCAGCTGTACCAAATTTTTTTTGTATTTTAGAAGTAACTAAAAAGTAAAGTCATCGGGGTGGCCTAATATCGGTACCAGCCAGACAGCGAGAGAGTCTATCACATTCTTACAAGCGCTAGACCAAGGAGATTGTTTTGGTGTCTGAGGTGGAGTGCCACACCTACCATCAGCTCATCACTTTACCGCTCAGATCCCTGAGCTACTTATACGCTGAGTTGGCGAAACAGGAACCTTGTGGTTCCTTGGTCGACGCTCTACCGACTGAGCTAATCAAGAGTTTGGCATAAACCTGTGACAAAGAATGTCAATCAGCTTCTAAATCTTTTTTAGCGCGTAATATAACCCGAGTTCAAATCTTGGACGAGGCTGTTTGCATTTCACATAGCGCTAATACCCTTGGGAAATCTATCCATCGAACTACTCTCCCTCCCACTATGGCTAAATAGTAAGAAAAACTGGGCTTTTAAAACCTTGGCTAGGTAACCAGTCTAGGAGAAAGAAAACTCTGAATTATAACCTGTTAAACTCTGCTTAACAAATTAACCTTGTGTCACATTCTGCTCATGTGGAAGGTTTGGTAAATATATATAAACCTTTTTTTAGTATTATCTACATTATTCGGACTATTGTCTTCATCTTTATTGTTATCTGTACAACGTTTCAGCCGATATGTCCCCCGGCGTTCTTCAGGTATTTCTTGTCGGACTCGAGAACCATCTTTTCGGACTCAGGAACCTTCTTGTCATAATCGGGTGCCATCACATCGTAATCGGGAGCATTTCCCTTCAGTATTATCTGCAATATTCGGACTATTGTCCTCATCTTCATTGTTATCGGCACAACCTTTCGGCCGATATCCCCTCCGGCCTTCTTCAGGTATTTTCGATTACGACAAGAAAGTTCCTGAGTCCGAAAAGAAGGTTCCAGAGTCCAACAAGAAATACCTGAAGAAGGCCGGAGAGCATATCGACCGAAACGTTGTACAGATAACAATGAAGATGAGGACAATAGTCCGAATACCGCAGATAATACTAATCATCAAG
>CM042148.1:41082898-41110468 GCA_023376005.1 Doryteuthis pealeii | reverse complement strand
CCTGCCGAAACCGAATTTTTTGAAAAAAGTAATTCGATAATAAATCAATAGGCGGGGGATTTTTACTATTAAATATAAGGGGCTTAACAAAAATCGAGAAAAATTTCCAACCTAATGGGTAAATTTCGGCGCCTATTTAGGGCTTCATCAGGCAGGGAGCTATAGATTACGGAAGGACCGGCCCCGTGTTGTGATTCGAAAAAAACCTTGTGCGTGTTCAAAATAAAAAACAAGCAAGCGTTCTTTTAACCTTCACCCAACCCCCCGCAAACCCCACGGGGACCTCGGCGGGTTTTTTTTCACGCTTTGTAAAGTTAGTAAGTATTAAATTCCCTTTTCTTAAAAGGACTTCACACGAATTACGAGGGAGTAAAAACAACACATTTTATGGGCTATTTCAAGCCGACAAAATTATTGGAAGGGGGGGGGAAATTAAAATTTCCCCCTCCATAATTTTATGTTACTTATTTTTTCGTAAACTATAAGAGGCGTCGTGCGTTATTATGTATCTTCAGGACGGTTGGGGGATTGCATGAAAAAATTAAAATTTTCGGGGGCGGGCCTAACATTCCGTTAATCAGCCATTTTACAGCGAGGTTGCACCCCTTTTCCCTAGCGCTGGGACCAAGGGAGATTTATTTAAAGGGGCGTTGAGGCTTGGGGCGCCACAACTACCCATTTTTCAAGCTCCCTCCCTTTTTACCACCAAAAAAAATAAATTGTTGGGCTACTCATAACGCTTGGGGGGCGAGGCCGGTATCGCAGCCAGGGGAAAACATTTGTGGATTTCTAAGCCAAACGCTCTACTGGACTGGGAGCTAAAAAACCGGCCCTTTGAGGATTGCATTTTTAATATGTTTTTTGAATTTCGAACCAATAATCTTTTTATTATGAACCTTATATATTTTCCCATTTGCGAAAGGAGGGGAAGTAGGGGGTAAAAACAAACCATACTCAAAATGCCGTTAGCATGCCCACACCCCCAACACATACACACATACACACATTATTTTTATAGTTATATGTTAACACCACACACCAACACCACACACACATATTATATATTTATTAAAATGTATGTAAAAAAACTTATATTATATAATACTAGGCAAATATTGCACCCCTTCGGGTGCAAGTATTTTTTAAGTTTTTAATTTACAATTAACAAAAATATGGTAATTAATAGAAAGGGCTTAATGAAAAACTGAAATAAAAAGGGAATTCAAGTAAAAATAATTTGGGAACAGGGGGGCATGATTGTGAGAAAATTGGAAAACAACTTTGAAAGATAACTTCCTTCCCATTTTTGAATTTACTTCCCGTCTTCGATGGAAATTTTTTTTCCTTATTAACTATTTAGTAAAAATTAAGGGAAGTACAGAATAATTTACATTATTTTTTTTCTGTTTAAAGGATTTCTTTTAGATTTATTTCCCGAGGGGATTTTTGGGCGGGCCTCATTCCTTGAAGATAAAAACTAAACCAATTAGACAATTCCCAATTGTTAATGATTAAGGGCATAATTTAATTTAAATTTCAAAAATCTTTTAAAGATTTAAAACTTGCAAAATTAGCCTTTCCCAAATTCACACTGTTAAACTCCGCTATTTTCTTGTATATATTAAATTAACCATTTAACTTGTTTATTAAGTATTGTAAAAATCTTGCGCCAACGAGCCCGGGGGTCCAGTTGGCTTTCGGGCCCCTGGGATCTTTACGGACGTTTAATAGCGTCGATTCCCAGGGGCCATACCCCCAGGCAACCACCTTGGCCCGCCCTCGGCTTAAAGGGCTCGGGGTCTGGTTTATTTGGCCCCACGCCTTTGAGGCGCCCCCCCTTTGGAGGGGGGTAATTTGCCCTCGGTCGGCCGGCCAATTTTCACCCCGCCCACCCAGAGCTTCGGGCCTTGTGGGTGTGGTCCCACCATAAATTAGGGGGCCTGTGGCCTGGGACCGTTTTTAACCAAGTGGGGTAACGTTGGAAAATAAAACATTGTATGTTTATGGTCCAAACATCTTTTTAATGGATGGTAAAAAACACCATTGGATTAATTATTGATTGTTTTATATAAAAAAAATAAAAAAATCATGGGGGAATGTTGTTGAAAAATAACCAAGGAAATTATGGACTTGCAATAATTTTAATTATTAGTTTTTCGGTTTTACAGGACATACAAAAAAACCCAAAACCAATTCTCCTTATTAATTAGAGTATTATATATATAAATTATTATACTTTACTTTATTTCTTCTTTATTTTTTAAATTTTCCACCAAGAACATATTATAAGCAACAGGGCTTTCTCGTTTGTTATAAACAGGATTTGAGGCTACTCTAGTGACCGGTAAACATTTAACCAATGTAATGTATTTTTATCCGTTTAAAATTCTTTTGCTTTTAACTGTGGGGGGCTTGTGGCTGAAGAGTTCAAATTTCCAAAATTGATTTGAAAAAAATCCGTCATTGTTTTCGCTCCCGTTGAAGAGGTGGGTCTGGCTAAAGTTCTAAAAGGCCACACTGAGGAGATTGGCCGGGATACGTCCAAACAACAGTGTTTATTTGTGAAATGATTTATTTTAACTGTATTATTATATATATATAATATATTTATTAATATAATTTTATATATTATATATATTTATTATTATATATATTTTTATATTTGCCTTTCTTCTATTTGTAGTAATTTTTTTCTTATATAACTTTTCACATGGGCACGGTCAAATTATTCATTATTTTACTCTTCGTTTCTGGTTAAATTGGTGTTAACGGCCACATTTAAACTTTAAAAAATAACGGATTTCTAGTTTTGCTTCATTAAAATTTAAAAAAATTTTAAAACTCTATTTACCTGGCCACTGGGGCATAATGGGGCATGAGGTATTTTAAATTTCCTCAACCGGGTATGGGAAAAATTATCACTTTCGGTTTTTAAAAAATCTAAAAGGAAAAACCTAATTCAATTCTAAAATACAGGGGGACCCGTTTTCAACAATTTTTTTCATAATAAGCACGAAAAGCTCCATTTTTTAATACAAAAAAAAAATTATTTTTCACTTTGGCTTTTTTTCCCCCTGATTTTACTTGCCCTGGAAAAACCCCACAAGGGTTTCCTGTTGATACCAGCCCTCGGCCCAAATAGCGTATGAGTAGTTACAGGAAAACTGTGCGGTAAAGTAAGGAGGCTGGGTGGGGGAGGTTGTTGGTGCTTTTTTTTTTCAAAAACCTCAGGACGGGGCAATTGTTAATTATATCTCCTTTGTCGTAGCGCTTAGTTAAAAAAGGGGGATGGGACCTCCCTCGCTGATTTGGGGGATACGACTTTAGGGACATTTACTTTAAATCTACATTCAAACACAAACCCACCACAACAAACATACCACACACCACCCTCACTCATATATATATATTATATATATTTATATATTTATATATATATATATATACAATATAATATATTTATATATTATATATATCATATATTAATTATATTTCATTAATTTGTTTTACACTTCCAGAACGTTATATATATAATATATATTTTATTTTGTGTGTGTGTGTGTTGTGTGTGGTGTGTGTGTTTTTGTTTGTCTGTGTCTGGTGAGCGTGCATGTGTATACTCGTGTATATCGTGGGTGGGTCGCACCACGAACATATATATATATATATATATATATATATATATATATATATATATATATATATGAAAAGCAGAGGGAGGGTGAGAAGAAGAGGTGGTGGGTTTAAAAACGGCCTAATGTTCTTGGCATGAAACTGAACGATGCCCCCCGAGGATTTCTCAAGAAAGATAGTTAGATGAAAGAGAGAGAGAGAACAGAGAAGAGAGAGATTTAGAGAGAAGAGGTTTAGAGAAGATTAGAGAGAAAGATTAAGAGGAGACAGAGATTTAAAGAGAGAGATTTAAAAGAGAGAAGGTTTAAAGAGAGAGAGAGGAGGAGAAGGAAGAGAGAAGAGTGGAGGAGAGAGAGAGAAGAGGGGTAGGGAGAAGAAAAGAGTCGGTTGCCAAGTGATCTGTGGCGACTCAACGGTCCACCGGACTATGAGATGCATCATCAAAGCCATTTTAAGTGTGTTGTGTTAGTAGATTTTTCAGACGTACTTCACTTATTCATTCTCTCCACTCTCACGGTTGGAGAATACACTGCGCTTTCATCATTGTTTCTACGCTGTACTTATCTCAAAGGTGTCTGGAAAAAAGCATTGCTTGATTCTAACGGCATGTCAACCCAACTAGGATTATTTTATACCTAAAAAAAGAAGTTTCACTGAATGTTTGAGATGAGGCTTGATGATTAGTATTATCTGCGGTATTCGGACTATTGTCCTCATCTTCATTGTTATCTGTACAACGTTTCGGTCGATATGCTCTCCGGCCTTCTTCAGGTATTTCTTGTTGGACTCTGGAACCTTCACGACTCGGGAACCTTCTTTTCGGACTCAGGAACTTTCTTGTCGCAATCGAAAATATCTGAAGAAGGCCGGACGGCATATCGGCCGAAACGTTGTACTGATGACAATGAAGATGAGGACAATAGTCCGAATATTGCAGATAATACTGAAAGGAAATGCTCCCGATTACGATGTGATGGCTCCCGATTATGACAAGAGGGTTCCCGGGTCCGACAAGAAGGTTCCCGAGTCCGACAAGAAATACCCGAAGAAGGCCGGGGGGCATATCGGCTGAAACGTTGTATAGATAACAATAAAGATGAAGACAATAGTCCGAATAATGTAGATAATACTAAAAAAAGGTTTATATATATTTACCAACCCTTCCACAGGAGCAGAATGTGACACAAGGTTAATTTGTTAAGCAGAGTTTAACAGGTTATAATTCAGAGTTTTCTTTCTCCTAGACTGGTTACCAAGCCAAGGTTTAAAAAGCCCAGTCTTTCTTACTATTTAGCCATAGTGGGAGGGAGAGTAGTTGGATGGATAGCTTTCCCAAGGGTATTAGCGCTATGTGAAATGCAAACAGCCTCGTCCAAGATTTGAACTCGGGTTATATTACGCGCTAAAAAAGATTTAGAAGCTGGTTGACATTTTTGTCACAGGTTTATGCCAAACTCTTGATTAGCTCAGTCGGTAGAGCGTCGACCAAGGAACCACAAGGTTCCTGTTTCGCCAACTCAGCGTATAAGTAGCTCAGGGATTTGAGCGGTAAAGTGATGAGCTGATGGTAGGTGTGGCACTCCACCTCAGACGCCAAAACAATTTCCTTGGTTTAGCGCTTGTGAAAATGTGATAGACTCTCTCGCTGTCTGGCTGATACCGACTTTAGGCCACCCGACGACTTTACTTTTTACTTACTTCTAAAAAAATTTAGTACAGCTGATGAGGGGGGGAGGATTTGGTATGTTTGGTTTGGTTTAGTTGTTTTGTTTTACGGCATATCAACCTCAGTGGGTTATTTAATGCCGATAAAGTTTTGAAATAAAGTCAGCTCAAGAAAGGGCTAAAGTGGAGTATTGCAAGTCATGGACCGATCAAGCACCTGGGTTCTATCCTTAAGCATCACGGGTCGCCATTTTCTATTTAACCCATAGATGGGACCCTAACAGGTACTACCACTCCGGGTCAGAGTAGACCTGGAGGCAATGGTGATGAAGGGGTGCTCCACATACCCCAAACCTCCAAAACTGGAACCTCTCCATCAGATAGAGTTTAACGTCATTCCCAGGACATGTAGACCCTCAGCCACCGCCTTCAAGCAACCATATGATAAAAAGGGGTTGGGGCTTGCCATAAGAGCAATAGGAGTGGGGCAATCATATAGGTGCTAGGACTTGACGTGAACGCCGATTGATCGGAGGGGGCGTCTCCGGCCGGCCGTCTAGCCCAAGAAAGGGACAAAGTGGAGTATTGCAAGTTATGGACTGCTCAACAACCCGGGTACTATCCTTAAGCATCACGGGTCGCCCCATTGGGGAGTCTTACCCCTCTGCAGAGGTGCAGTTGGTGTATTCTAACGCCCCACCGACAGGGCGGATTTGGTATGCAAAGAGTTAAGTTCTACTTGTTCTAAAAATCATAACAGTTTTCTAGAAGTTTTATACATAAAACAATACAAACCATCCTTAAACAAAATTAATTTCCAATGCAGTACTCACATTTTGAAATGCCTATAACACTTTTCCTATCAATTCTCCTATTTCCAGCCTCCACATCCATTAATATAATTTGAAGAACTGGAACACATCACCCCAAGATGATGGCGTTTCCAAGTGCCGAAAGTACTCGGGATATGAACTTTGGTAGACTAATCCACGAATTCCACCCAAATATTTAAAAAGTTGGCCAGAAAACTTGAAAAGATCACAAATAAAATTGTTAAACAGGAGATGTGTCTGTTGTTTAATTCAACATGCATAAATGAAAAAATGCTGCCTAAATACACACACACACACACACAACACACACATATATATATATATATATTGTTTTCGATTTTATAGATTTCCGGGTAAAACCAGGGTTAACAGGAACGGTAATTGTGTGTGTTAGTGCATTTCTGTCTATTTCACTTTTCGAGACAAGTAAAATCTGTAAGAACGTACATACTTTCAATCTAAATGTTATATTCCTGAAAGAGAAAATAAATTTACAATACAATAGAATCAAGTGCGAATTTTTAGTCTTTCAATAGAAAAAGAAGAAAGAAAAAAAACAAACGTTTTCGCGACAACGTTAATCTTCGCTTCTTCGAGATTAGAACCTTCTATATTAAAGTTGTAAATGCATATCTATCGATGCAAGTTGACTTCTACAGGTAGCTTCATGCTTACCTTTATTTATTTATTTATTTACTTACATGTTTATTTATTTACTTATTTACGTATTTCATCTTATCAAATATACGATTCTTCGTGAATGGCGACATTTTTTTTTTTTTTTTTTTTTGGTTTTAAATTTCTTTTGTTTGACGGATATTTCAAACTGGATATGATTCTACAACAAAATAAGATTTACCGAAAAAGTGAAGAGTCGAGAATTTGATCACACGTCAAACGCACTTGCGCACACATACATATTACACACACGCATGCACACGCCATGAGCACTCACACATACACACACACATACACGTTCTCTCTCTCTCTCTCTTCTCTCTCTCTCTCTCTCTCTCTCTCTCTCTCTCTCTCTCTCTCATATACACATTTTTATTTTTGTTCTCAAATCTGCTGTGTGAAATTTTTGAAAACTTGTTCTTGTTTCTTCTCATTCGTCACCAACATACCTATCAATATTTTCAACACTTCTATAACGTAACACACACACACACACAACATACATATATATTATATATATATATATATATATTATATATATATATATAATATGAGTGCGAGTGTGTGTGTGTGTGTGTGTGTATGTGTGTGTGTGTAATATGACAACTTACACTCGTATTACAATCTTTTCACTTAATGTACTCCATATTCAAGATAGAGCTATTTCTACGCTAAAATAACTTCAAAAACTAATTTAAAAACTTATTTAAAACTAAATTCAAAATACCAAAATAAATATCGCTACTGGCAGTTTCATGTTCTTGCGATCATCAACCGTGCTTTAAATTCGGATGGATATATATATATATATATATATATATATATATACGAAGCTGTTGGCATTTCACATAGCGCTAATACCCTTGGGAAAGGTATGAATCCATATATTCTCCCTCCAGCTATGGGTTAAATAGTAGGTAGACTGCGCCCTTCAGCCTTGGGTAGGTAGCCAGTCTAGGAGAGGGATAACTCTGAATTCAAAATTCCTGAGGTCGGTCGTTGATTGGGTTTGTGGCAACCCTTGATGCACCAATTGTTTCCCATCGACTGTGCCAAAAGTGTGGATAGTTCCAACACAAACCTTCAACTATAAAACAAATCACTGTGTGGGAGTTCATTGTGTGTATGAACCCCCATACGTCGAAACCGACGGGAAGTCCATATTATATATATATATATATATATATATATATATCAGTCGCCACATACACGTGTTTCGAAGTTTACTTCACATCAGTGCAGCTCGACTTTTTAACAGCTACCTCTAGCCGGGCCGAAACCCAACAGGAGTTTCGTCTGCCAAGTCTCTTACTCTTGCGGCTACTTGCGGCTGTCAGTCTGAAGCGAACAATTAACAGATACATCCCTACGCGAATGTTTTTACAGTCCACAGAGAACTCAAGAACTGTTAAACAGCGTACAACGAGTAACGGCTTTATGCCAAACGGTGAAATTTTCAATTAATGTCCCCTCCACAGTGCTCAACCATGGGGGGTGGCAAATATACCAGTCACCCACAGACACGTGTTTGGAAGTTTACTTCTCATCAGTGGCCGCTCGACTCAAGTCTACTGATATCAGGGTTCCATGATTCTCCCCACTCTTTCACTCTCTTCCCTCTCTCTCTATCTCTCGCTCGCTCCCCTCACTCTCTCCACCCATCCGTATAGGCCATTTCTCCGGAATGTCCTTCGTACGGCATCTAGTGTCTTTACACAGCTAATGAAGTAGTTTCTGCTGCTCGTCCAATACCGTGTGTCCAGTGTGAGCTGTCCATAGTAGAATGTCACTTTATGAACTCGTTCTTACTTTACCAGTACCCAGTGTTTTGTCTTGTTCGTCTTATTGGATAGTTTATGCGATAAGGGCATATATATATATGTATATATAAGGGTTAGGGTTAGGGATAGGGGTTAGTTTTATAATTCTTTTAAAATCTAACAATCATCTGTTAAAACAACCGGATACTGACGGTGTAAATGAAAAACATGTCCTTTTTTAATCGAGATCGAAAAGGGGTGCCTAAAGGTCATATGGTCCAAAAAGATCTTTCTGTCGCTGTAAATTTAATCCCTTCTATATATTCCTATTCTTCTTTGATATTTCAGTTCGTAAGCCTACACATCAAATCAGTTTTGGAAACCAACTGACTTGTTGAGCAACGGTCGGAGAGGCCCCCTCCGATCAATCGGCTGGTCACGTCAAGCCCTAGCACCTATATGATTTTCCCACCCATTGCCCTTATGGCAAGCCCACCCCTTTTTATCATATAGAAGGCGGTGGCTGCGGGTCTACATGTCCTGGGAATGACGTTAAACTCTATCTGATGGTGAGGTTCCAATTTTGGAGGTTTGGGGAATGTGGAGCACCCTTCATCACCATTGCTCCTGGTCCACTCTGACCCAGAGTGGTAGTACTTTAGGGTCCCATCTATGGGTTAAATAGAAAATGTATTTATAAAAAATTGTATTATCCATTAAGAATTGATTTATTTCAAAACTTTGTCGGCCATTAAATGACCACTGAGGTTGATATGCCGTAAAACACAAACAACCAAACCAAACGTTGAGCAAATTTAAAAAAAAAATTCCGAGCCGAATCTGTACTCGCAATTCTCAAATTTTGAGTCTCAAGTGTTAATTTCTGCGATTGTTTTCGACGAATTTTACGTCATTTTTTGCGACGAATATTTTTTTTTTTTGGGGGGGGGGCTAGCTTAATTGTCACCCGATCGATCGGTTTTTAAGGTATTCTTTATAATTTGTCTCAGACACGTGGAAGGTTATCTTCAGACCCATGACATTCTTTAAACTTGAAATGTCGATTTAAATACGAGTTTAATCAACCAGCCGTACGACTTTTATTCCTGGAAGTGGAACACGCCAAACTGCTTTAATAATACATTCATTTGCAACGAAAATTACACGGAAGCCGTGTGAATTCAGCCATTTCTTTTTTTTCTTTTCTTCTTGGTTGTTTGGTTTGTTGGTTGGTTAGATTTTACGGCATTTAAACCCTTGTTGGGTTATTTCATCCCGAAAACATTTTTATTAATTCCTGATGTATATTCAATTTTTTTCAAACTGCATGTTTTAATACAAAAATATCATAAAATGTGTTCTTAATAACAATTAAGTTCATTTCAGATAATGCGCACGCACAATTTTCTACTAGGAATTTTGACAACTAAAGGTGAATATTACCAGCCTCGAACCGAACCCTTTATTTAGAAAAACAAAATGTGAAGAAATTAGTCCAAAATTTTTTATTGTTTCATTAACGATGATAAAATATTTGCTGCAACCATCTTGTACGTTAGGATTTTAGAAGGCCAGAAAAACTGCAATGTCGGCAGTTTCTATTCGTACAACAAATACTTTAATCTCTTTTCGTCCGTGATTGATTACAAAATACAGCTGTTCATCGCCATTATTTGTTTGTTTTTCTTTCTTCTCTCATATTGTGGCTTAAAATTGTCACTTACATAATTTTTTTTCTAATGTCAAAGTCCAAACTTTAGAAGGCGGGAGAGAAGAATCTCTCAAAAGTACAGAATGTCCATAAAGTCCCTTTACCTCCACCAGATATCACTTCTTTTGACTACTTTCTGTGTGGTTATACTAAAGACATCATATTATTATAATGGAACCGAAACTATATTACTACTCATGTTACTCTAGTTGTGTAATTATATATTCAGGGTGACCCAGAAAACAGAAGCCAAATTATTTATATTTTTTTTTTCCCATTAAACTAACCCTAACCCTAACCCCTAACCCTAATCCTAAACCTAACCTCACTCCCTAGTTGAGTAAATAATATTTACAGGGTGACCCGGAAAAAACAGAACCCCAATTTATTTATTTATTTTCCCATTAAACTAACCTAACCTAACCTAACCCTATCCTAAAACCCTAATCCTCACTCCCCTAGTTGAGTTAACATAATATTACAGGTGACCAGAAAAACAGAACCCAAATTATTTATTTCTTTCCCATTAAACTAACTCCTCAACCTTAACGCCCTAACCCTAAACTCTAAACCTAAACCTTCCCACTCCCTAGTTGAGTAACATAATTTACAGGGTGACCCCATAAAAAACAGAACTACAAAATGTGTAATAATACTGTTAATTTTAAATTTTTTTAAAGTTTAAGTCAACAAGGGTTAGGATTAAGGTTTAGGTTAGGGTTAAATAGGTTAGTTTAATGGGAATAAATAGATAATTTGGTTCTGTTTTTCTGGGTCATTCTGTAATATCATGTTCTCAACTAGGAAAATAACGAAAGCAAACCACTAACAATGGTCTGCAAAACCATTGCAACCACTTCAGATGCAATGAAGTTTCAAAATAATTTACATATTCTGACTGGAGTTTTCTGGCCTTTTTTTTTGTTTATTTATTTATTTATTTTTCGGGCAACGCCAAACAGCTTCGCAAGTGAAAGTTTCATTGTTACGCTGTTCGTTATTCAAAAGGCTCAGGGTGTTTGAATCAGTAGAGACATCAAGTGATTCACGATTTCCAAATCGTTAGGCGTAAGGTTGACCTGAATGCACTGACATCGATGTGACACTATAAGTTATTCTGCCCGGGATGCACATATTTAGATACAATAATTTGTATATGCATATTGGTGCGATCAAATGTTTATCGATAAGGTATGCGTATAAGTGTGCATATAGAGGAGCGCGTGGTCTAATGGTTAGAGTCGTAGGAAATGGGACTCGTCAACCCAGTTCAATTCCTGGACGAAGCTGTTGGCTTTTCACATGGCGCTAATACCCTTGAAAGGTATGAATCCAGTTCTCCTCCAGCTATGGTAAGTAGCAGGGTAAGACTCTGCCTTTAATCATGGCTTGCTAACAAAGTCTAGGAGAAGGAAAACTCTGAATTCAAAACTGTTAAACTTCGCTTAAAAAAATTGACCTTGTGTCGCATCCTGCCGTGCGGAGGGGTTGGTAAATATATATGGTGTAGCATTATATGTCATATGGCACATGTGGTGAGTATATAAGTAACAGGGTGTGTGGGCATAGTTGGTACATGTGTAGGTATTTTACATGGATGTGTGTGTAGTGGTATCAAAATGGGCTCAAACAAATTAGGGTGGTCGGGGTTTTAATAGATAATGAAATAGAAAAAAATGTTTCCATGGGGATGAGTGTCCTGGGTATGATGTTAAGTTGCATCAGTGTTGATGTTCGAATTCTGGATCTCTGGAGAGTTGGATAACCTCTTCATTGCCATTATTACCACATGTTCAACTCTGACCCACTCTGGTAGTATATGTTGAGGTGCATCTATAGGTTAAATAGATAAAGAAAACTAGTTTTAAAAATGTGTTATAAAAAGATCTAGCCCGGAAGAATGAATTGAATACTCAACAAGAATAATAAAACAAAAGTTACATCTACGAAACTATCGGACCATATGACCTTTAGGCACCTTCCTTTGCGATCTCGATTCATGGGACATTTTTTTCCATTTACACATCAAAATCCGGTTAATTGTTACGAGCAATTTTTTAGATGCTTAAGGACAGAGTCTTTGGTGGATGAGCAGTCATGACTGCAACACTCACTTAGATTCTTACTTAGGCTAGACGGGGTGATCAATTGGCTGGTCACGTCAAGCTAGCACTATAAGATTGGCCATCCAACCCTATTGTCTTATCGCAGCCCCAACCTTTTTATCATATGGGTGCTAGAAGGCGGTAGCTGCGGGTCTACATGTCTGGGAATGACGTTAAAAAACTCTATCTGATGGTGAGGTTCGAGTTTCTGAAGGTTTGGGGAATGTGGAGTGGCACCCTTCATCGCATTGCTCCCTGGTCCAACTCTGACGCCGAGTGGTAGTACTGTTAGGGTCCCCATCTATTGGTTAAATAGAAAAAAACCTGAGTTGATAAACAAAATTATATTATGCATTAAGTATGAATTTATTTCAGCAACTTTGTCGCATTAAATGATCCACTGAGGTTGGCTATGCCGTAAAACAAAACAAACGCAAACCAAATCATAAAAAAAAAGAATTATTTACCTACAATGTATAAATTATAACATTTATAAACATATATGCACAAAACGATTTTGGCATTAAATAGACCTAAAGGGTTAATATGTCCGTTAACAAAACAAAACAAATGGGAATGAAGGGTTAGTTTTTTATGATGTCATAAATATCAATCCTTCGACGCTATTTTAGTTCGACGAGTTACGCGAGTAGGCCGTTCTTATTCAATAATGAAAGCTAGAAAATATGAAGGCGTGATAAAAAAAAATTATAAGGCTGAAGCTAATGATTTTTATTTTCCAATGTAAAATTTTACTGGGGAAAAAATAATTTTAAAGTGGACTTTAACTGGAGTCAGATTTTTGGCGGTACGTTCCGCAGGGAGGTTTCAAGTCGGATACTATATTCGGAAAAGATAAGGCAGCAAGACAATATTTTTAGATAAAATTTTATATTAAGAAATAAATAAAAGAGAAGACAAGATAGGGGAAGAGTGAGAAGGAGAGAGAGAGAGAGACAAGACAGACAGACAGACAGACAGAGATAAGGTTTGCAAATTAGTTGACACTTGCGGGACTTATCTATATGTTTTTCGTCGGTCACAAGTTTTCCCGTTGTTATGTTGAATGTTTTTGGTTTATCGAGTTTGCCTTGTGTCTATTTTTTGGTTTTTCAGTTCAAGATTTAGGTTTAATAGGTAATTCCATGTCAACTCTCAAGGCCATGTAACCAACCCTTCAATTTTGTCAGGTGTAGACTAGGTTAAAAGTTAGACAATCCCCCAAATTTTGAACTTGCATTCGAGAATATTCATTGAGTTTGGGCGAATTTAAACTCAAAGTTTTTAGTAAGGGCAGAAAAATGGGACGTTTTGTAAATGAATTTCTGTCTATAAACAACGTGTTTTAGAGTTGCCCTACTCACTAAGAATTGGTTTATCGAAGCTTTTTAGGCCTGAGGAATCCAGAAATGTTATCAAAATAGGCATAAATTAAGGCTTCTTACGTAATGTAATGATTGCTGTTTTTCAATGCAAGGATCATAAGTGAAAAATCATCAATGTAGCACTACTATAATTGTTTTTTGTTTTTTTTCATTTAAATTATTATTCTACATCTAGCAAATATATGCACCCTCCGGGTGCAAAGTAATTTATGTTTTGATATAATAAAAATATATCAATTAGAAGGCTAATGAAACTGACAAGAAGCAGATAAAAGATCTGCAACAAGGGGTATAAATCGAAAAATAGAACAACTTTGAAATAATATTCATCATTTTCATTACTCCCCTCTTTTCATTGGTAAAATTTTCCTAATTTGTAACTATTTAGTTAAAATAGGAAGTAAAGGATAATATTAGCAGTTATTTCTTCTGTAAATAAATTCTTTTAAGATTTATCACTACGAGATTTTTGTTTATATTTCTTAGATAAAACCAAAACAATTAGAATCAATAATCAAGCACATATTTATTAAAATAAAATTTTAAATATCAATATGTCAAATTAGCCCTCCGTTCACACTGTAAACCGCTATTTGTTGAATATATATAATAAATTGCATGTTATTAGTACTTAGTATATGGTCAACAGTATTATAATGTAAAACAATTTTTATTAATAACTTGAAGGTCTAAAAGAATGAAATCATGGAGAATTTACGTAAATAATTAAGGGAATTGTGACTGAGTAGTAATATAGTTTCGGTTACAACAGAAAAACACACAATCTCCATTAATAATAAGATATTGAACATTATTCTACAAAAATGGGTGGATGACAATTTTATTTATTTCTGGGTGATTTTGACAATGGAATTGCTGTTTAATTTTTCAGTTGCAATTTTCGATTTAGTTTTTCAAGTTGAAGTTCTTTAATGTAGCTCTAAGCATTTTAGTTTTTGGTTTTGGGTGGAGCGGTTTAAAGGAGTTGAGTGCCACCACTATGCATGCTTACTTTTTTCATACTGACACGAGGGAGATCCAGTACTCACAGCTGAGGTCCAACGGTAGCAATACCATTTGGTAGTTTGTGTCCAAATCAAGGGAGGGCTTGTCACCGATGAGGAAGGTGGTCACTGGTAAGAAGGCTTTCAAGAGTAAGGGCCTCTCCTCCACCCATGAATAAGTTTTTAATAATATTTCTCCGCCGTGGTCAGATTTATTTTTTTGTTTCAAATGATTTTTTTACATTTTATTTTAAATATAGAGGTTTTCACGCGCTCCGCTGAGAGGGGTGTGATAACCAGGGGCGTATTATGAGGGACTGCTATTTATAAGTTGATTGAGAGTTCTGTGGCATTCTTGTTGCAACCAATTCTTTTCTATCGACGTGCAAAAAGTGTGGATAGTCCGACGCAAGCCTTCACCACTATAATCAAAGCACTGTGTAGGTTGTTCATGGCATGAACCCTCATTCGTAACAATCGCATAAAAGAGAGTCCAATTTTATTTTTTTAAAAGCCAAGTGTTGGTATTTATGATTGATTACATTAGGGCCAATCAGAGTCCAGGGGAATGAGCTTGGCATGAGTGGAGAGGTGGAGTGGACAGCCCAAACCTCATATAAACCACCTGTAAGATACTGGCGATAAGCTGAGTATCAACTTGCGATACATCTGAATACTGATACCTAATACATATATAATTATGGTGTACAAGCGAATGGAAAAATTCATTTCAACAACAATATAATAAAAAGTAACCTATACATATATAAAGGACGGTTTTGAACAGTAGGAAGCGCGTGTGTAATTGGTTAAAGTATAGGAATGACTGTTCGCCCGAGTTTTTTCAATTTCCTGGATGCGTGGTATTGCAATTTCACTTAGCGGCATATACCCTTGCAAAGATGAATTCTACTCTCTCCTCAGCTATGGGTAAATCAAAGGGCTTGGTTTCTTCTTAGCAAACTTACGAAGGGTTGATTATATTCGTGAAGATAATAAAAAATAAAATTTAACTACTAACAGCAGATTTGATTTTTTGGCATTTAATATTTTTAAATAGGAGACATTAATCTTCTTTTCAGAGTGTCTCTCACTTAGTTTTTTCCTGACACAAGGTCTTTTTCACATAGAGATTGTTAATGGGGGCACCCTGTAAGGATCCACTCCTGATCAATAAGGATGGATCTGTGGAGAATAACTTGTTTGCATCCTCTTCAGGCGATGGGGTACTGCTTCTAGTAAATAATATTGTTGCAACAGCACTTGCATTGTGAATCGGTATCCAAGATACAGCGCTGTACTATGTAAGATTCCGTAAGAACGTTATCGAAGTTCGACTGGATTACGACAGAACAAGTTCGAACTGCCTGCGAGGGTTACGATCTTATAAGACATGATGACGTCACCTAACTGTTTTTTCAATACGTAACGCTTTCCTCCGCGATTTCAAGAAAGTTATTTTTTCGAACTCTCGGAATTCTCGCCCCGCCCCCACACAACACCCCACCTATTTCACGATTTCATTTAAAACAATAAGGAATTTAACTTCTGAGAAGGCCGTTATTTCTTTGTATAACAGTAAAAAATGTCTGTAGTTTTTTCTCATTATTGTTATTGTTTACTTAGCAAATGTATGCACCTCCGGGTGCAATTTTTAAGTTTTAATATAATAAAAATATCATATTTAAATTAGAAGCTATGAAACTGAATAAGAAATGTAGATAAAAAGATTTTGAACAGAAGGGGGTATGATTGAAAAATAGAACAACTTTAAACTAACTCTTCCATCATTTCCGTTACTCCGTTTTTATTGTTAAATTTTTCTAATTTAACTGTTTTTAGTTAAATAGGAAGTAAAGAGATAATATTAGTTATTTCTTCTTGTTATGGATTTCTTTTAAGATTTTTTGAAGAGATTTTTGCTCATATTCATAGTAAGATAAACAAACAATTAGAAATCAATTAATACTAAGCATATATTTATTAAAAATCAAATTTTTCTGAGATCATTGCAAAATTAGACTTCCCATTCAACACTGTAATACCTATTTTGATTGTATATATAAATACAATTGCATGTTATTAGGATGTAGATATGGTCAACAGTCCTTAATGATGTAAAACAATTTTTATTACTAATGAGGTTAAATAAAAATAAAATACATGGAGAATGTGATGATAATAACAAAGGATGTAATAATAGTTTCGGTTACAGACAGAACAAACCCACAATCTCCATTATACATAAGATTTTATTTTGTACTTTGAAATAATAATAGATAGAATACATGTATAATAAAATAAATCTCCTGGCCGATAGATGAAAAACGTGTCAGTAAAATAAAATAAAATAAATCCCTATTTTATCCATTCAACATTTTCATTCATTATTTTTTCAATTTCAACAAACACACATATATATATAATATATATATATATATATATTATATATATATATAATATATATAAATATAATATATAGTATATATAAATATATATATTAATAATTAAAATATTTTTGAATTAATTTTTTTGCCCAAAAGAAAAAAAAAAAAAAAAAAAATTGTTTTTAAAAAAAGTTAAACATAGAAATCAGCTCGCAAATATTCTGATGATTTGAAAGGCAGAGAAGTTGATTTCATTGGTGTATACCTCGATGAGATACGGATATATAAGGTGCTTTAATGATTTTTCCCCTCGTCTTTCAGTTGCCATGGGACACTGCCTTTTTAGCGTCTTACAGCGACGAATGGCTTCGTAATACTGCGCATTTAACTGTTTTTGACAACAACGAAAAGAAGAAAATAAAAAATGAAAAAAAAAAATGAGAACGTCGCCGAAAAGATCATACTGCGGATTGAAACTTGAGAGGCTTTCCTGAATATGAAAGCTAATGGCAACTCTTTCTACTCTAAAATAATAAATAAATAAATGAATAATAGACAATCGCAATGATTGGCTTTCCGTGAATTTTTGTCTTTGCGTACAACTGAGGTTTTGGCCTTAATTCAACGAAGTCAATAGCTCGCGTGGATAGAAAGAGCTTCAGACGGGGCGCATACGAAGAAGAAAGTGGGATATCACTTTGCGTCTCAAACAGAATAAAAATTCTTCTCTTTTTTTTCTTTTTTTTCTATTTTCATTATTTTTGCTCAGATGCCGCGTAAATTCAAGCGATATCTACCTCGACAACAACTTATAAACGTATATATTACATAATTACACTCAGTCAATTATTAGGCTTTCAGTGTAATGATAAATAGCACATCAGCCCAAAAATTAGGCTTACTGCTTATAATGAAAATAGTGGAGGCGCGTGGTGTAAATGGTTATAAGTCATGGGAAATGACTCGTCGCCGCGATTCAAATCCTGATTGGTATTGCACTTAGTCGCTAATACGCCTTGGGAAGGTATGAATCCTATCTCCTTCCAGATATGGATAAATAGTCAGGACACGACTAGGCTTTTAACCTTGGTTAGGTAACCGGTCTGGGAGAAGGAAACTCGCAATTAAAAACCTGTAACTCGCTTAAAGAAATTGAACCTTGTGTCCATTCTGCTCATGCGGAGGGTTGGTACGTATATATAATGAAATAGTGCTCAGCCCAAAATGTGGTTCTGTTTTTCGGTTTCCAACACTTCTCTTTCAATTCATTTAATGCCAAATCAGTAATTCTGATAAACACTCAGGAACTCAATTTTGCTTAAGTACCTGCTATTGCTTAAGCGGATACCCATTAAGGTATTGAGCACCCTCATGCGCTGCTTAACTTCATTTGATATAGTGGGGAAACCGGTGATTTCAGCCATCATTTGACCTCAATCCAAGATATTAAAGCTTACTGCATATACTGATAAGCATGCGACACAAGAATCATTTTAGCGGATCTTTGATTCAGAGTTTTCTTCTCTAGATCATTGGAATATCACTTTGCGTTTTAAACAGTAAAATTTATCTTTTTTCATTTTCATTGTCTTTTCAAAGATTTCTTGATAATAGCTTTACCTCGACAAAAACTATAAACGTATATAACTTCACCCAACTCCAAATCTGATTCGAAAACTCGCTTAAATTGTGTCACATCCTGCTCGTGCGTTTGGAAGTTGGGTGAATATATACGTTTATAGGTTTTTTGTCGAGGTAGCTATTATCAAGAAATTCTTGAAAGAGACATGAAAATCGGAAAAAAAGAATAATTTTATCTGTTTAAACGCAAAGTGATATCGCCAACTGATCTAGGAGAAGGAAAACTCTTGAATTCAAGATCGCTAAAAATTGATCTTGTGTCGCAATGCTTATCATTATATGCAGTAAGGCTTTAATATCTTGGATTGAGGTCAAATGATGCTGAATCACCGGTTCCCACTAGATCAAATGAAGTTAAGCAGCGATTGAGGGTGCTCAATACTTATTGGGTATCCGCTTAAGCAATAGCAAGGTACTGTAAGCAAATGAAGTCCTGTGTTTATCAGAATTACTTGATTTTGGCAATTAAATAATTTGAAAAGAGTGTTGAATACCGTAAACAGAACCACAATTTTGGGCTGAGCACTATTTCATTATCATATACTTACCAACCCTCCGATGAGCAGGATGGGAACAAGGTCAATTTTTAAGGCGGAAGTTCAGCAGGTTTTAAATTCAGAGTTTCTTCTCCAGACCGGTTACCTAACCAAGGTTTAAAGAGCCTAGTCTGTCCCTACTATTTATCATATCTGAAGGGAGAGTAGGATTAATACCTTTCCCAAGGTCATTAGGCGCTAAGTGCAAATTACGACATCCAGGATTTGAACTCGGGGCGACGAGTCATTCCCATGACTTTAACCATTAACACCACGCGCCTCCCACTATTTCATATAGCCAGTAAGCTAATATTTTGGGCTGAGTGCTATTTTATCATACACTGTAAGCCTAATAATTGACTGAGTTTGTGTGAATATATAACGTTTATAAGTTTTTGTCGAGGAGATATTTCTGGAATTTACGCGGCATCTTGAAGAAAAGATAGATGAATAGAAAAAAAGAAAAAAAAAAGAAAGAATTTTTTTATCTGTTTTGAGACGCAAAGTGCTATCCATTTTCTTCTTCGTATCGCCCGTCTGAGCTTTTCTATCCACGCGAGCATTGACTTCGTTGAAATTAAGGCGCAAACTCGTTGTACGCAGACAAAATTCACGGATAAGCCAATCATTGCGATTGTCTATTTATTCATTTATTTATTTATTTATTTTAAGAGAGAAAAGAGTTGCATTAGCTTCATATTCAGGAAGCTCTCAAGTCATTCAGGCAAGATTGATCTTTTTTTCGGCGACGTTCTCATTTTTTTTATTTTCATTTTTTATTTTCTTCTTTTCGTTTGTTGTCAAAACGTAAATTGCGGTATTAGAGGCGTCGCTTGTAAGACGCTAAAAAGGCAGTGTCGCCATGGCAACTGAAAGACGGGAAAAAATCAATAAAGCACTTAATATTCGCGTATCTTCCATCGAAGGTTACACCATGAAATCAATCTTCTCTGCTTTCAATCACAGATTATTTGCGAGCTATTTCTATGTTATTTACAATCTTTGCAAATACTCAATATATATATATATATATTTTATATAATATATATATAAGTAATATATATCTAATATATATATAATATATATTATATATATATATATATATATATATATGTGTGTGTGTTGAAATGAAAAATATGGAATGAAAATGGTTGAATGGATAAAAGGTAGGATTTATTTTATTTTTATTTTATCTGACACTTTTTCGGCCAGGAGGTTTATTTATGTATACATGTATTCTATCTATTATTATTTCAATACAAAATAAAATCTTATTATAATGGAGAATTGTGGTTTGGTCTGTCTGTAACCGAAACTATATACTATCGCTTTGTTATTTACATCACATTCTCCATGATTTTATTTTTTATTTTAACCTCAATTATTAATAAAATTGTTTTACACATTAGATGTTGACCTATCTAAACATCCTAATAACAAGCAATTGTATTGTATGATATACAACAAAATAGCGTATACAGTGTTGAAATGGGAAGTCTATTTGCATATTGATCTCAAAAAATTTGATTTTTAATAAATATATGCTTAGTATTATTGATTTCTAATTGTTTGGTTTTAATCTTAAATGAATATGAAAGCAAAAATCTTTAATAAATCTTAAAGAATCCATTACAAGAAGAAATAACAATATTATTCTTTACTTCCTATTTTACACTAAACATTACAATTAGGAAAATTTACCAATGAAAAACGGGAGTAACGGAAAATGATGGAAAGAGTTAGTTTTCAAAGTTGTTCTATTTTTCAATCATACCCCCCTGCTGTTCAAAATCTTTTTTATCTACATTTCTTATTCAGTTTTTCATTAGCCTTTCTAATTTAATATGATATTTTATTATATTAAAATTAATAATTGCACCCGGAGGGTGCATAACATTTGCTAGTAAAATACACATCAATAGAAAAACTAACAGACATTTTTAGTATACAAAGAAATAACGGATTCGTCAGAGTAATTCCTTATTGTTTTAAATGAATCGGTTGAAATACGGGAGAATTTCCGAGATGTCGAAAAAATAACTTTTTGAAATCGCCTGGAGGAAAGCGTTTCTAACGTTGATGAAAAAACAGTTAGGCATGACGCACTCAAGTGCGTCTTATAGATCGTAACCCTCGCAGGCAGTCGAACTGTCTGTCGTAATCATCCGAAAAAACTCGATAACGTTTCTCTACGGAATCTTACATAGTACAGCGCTGTATCGTAGATACCGAGTCACAATGCAAGTGGCTGTGCAAAATATTATTTACTAAGAAGCAGGTAGCGGCATCGCCTGGAACAGAGGGAGTGCAAAGAAGTTATTCTCACAGATCCATCCTTATTGAATCAGGAAGTTGGATCTTACAGGGTGCCCCATTAAAATCTCTATGTGAAAAAGACTTGTGTCGGAAAAAAATAAGTGAGGCAGACATCTGAAAAGGAAGATTTAATGTCTCTATTTAAAATATTAAATGCAAAAAATCAATCAATGCTGTTAGTAGTTTAAATTTTATTTTTTAATTATCTTCACGAATATATAATCAAACCTTCGTAAGTTTTTGCTAAGCAACGAAGCCTTTTATTACCTACGCTGGAGAGAGAGTAAGAATTCATATCTTTGCCAAGGGTATATGCGCTTAAGTGAATCAATTACACGATCCAGGAATTGAACTCGGGCGACGAGTCATTTCTATGAACTTTAAAAACCATTAACCACGCTTCCTACTGTTCAACGTCCTTTATATAATGTATAGGTTACTTTATTTTTGGGTCGTTGAAATGAATTTTTTCTTCGCTTGTACACATGAATTATTATATGTATTAGGTGATCAGTATTCAGATGTATCGCAATGAATCTGCACAGAGCCTCAGACTGTTGACAGGATGGTTTATATTGTAGGTTTGGGGCTGTTCCACTTGGCACTTTGGCCAAGCTCATTCCTGGATCTGATTGGCTCTGGTTTTCAATGTAGACATATTCCATAAATACCAACACTTGGGCTTTAAAAAAAAAAATAAATGGGACTCTCTTGTCGATTGTTACGAATGAAGGGTTCATGCCATGAACAACCTAACAGTGCTTTGATTATAGGTGGTGAAGGCTTGCGTCGGACTAATCCACACTTTTTGGCACAGTCGAAGGATAAGAATTGGTGCACAAGGAATGCCAAGACCTCTCATCAACTTAAATAGCAGTCCCTCTAATACGCCCCTGGTTTATCACACCTCTCAGCGGGGAGCGGTGAAAACCTCTATATTTAAAATACAAATTAAAAAAAAATCATTTTGAAACAAAAATAAATCTGACCACGATGGAGAAATTATTAAAAACTTTATCTGGTGGGAGGAGAGGGCCTTCACTCTGAAAGCCTTTCTTACCAGTGACTCCTCCTCATCGGTGAGCAAGCCGCTCCTTGATTTGGACAGCAATACCAAATGTTTGCTACCTTGGACCTCAGGCTGTGAGTACTGATTCCCTCGTGCTCAGTGATGAAAAAGTAAAGCATGTGGCATAGTGGTTGGCACTCACTCTTTAAACGCTTCGCACCAAAAAAACTAAAATGCTTAGGAGCTACATTAAGAACTTCAACTGAAAAACTAAATCCGAAAATTCCAACTGGAAAATTAAACAGCAATTCCATGTCAAATCACCAGAAATAAATAAAATTGTCATCCACGCCATTTTTTGGTAGAAATAATGTTCAATATCTTATTTATAATGGAGATTGTGGTGTTTTTTTTCTGTCTGTAACGAACTATATACTACTCAAGTCACAATTCCTTAATTATTTACGTCAATTCTCCATGAATTCATTCTTTAGACCTTCAGTTATTAATCGAAATTGTTTTTTACATTATTATACTGTTGACCATATTAGTTACTAATAACATGCAATTGTATTTATTATTCAACAAAACTAGCGTTACTAGTGTGACGGAGGGCTAATTTGCATATTGATTATTTAAATTTTATTTTACTAAATATGTGCTTGGTATTATTGATTTCTAATTGTTTGGTTTATCTTAAGAAATTAAACAAACACATCTCGTGGATCAAATCTTAAAAGAATTTTATTTACAAGAAGAATAACTGTAATATTATCCTTTACTTCCTATTTTTAACTAATAGTTAAATTAGGAAAATTTACCCAATGAAAGAGGGAGTAATGAAAATGATGGAATAGTTTAGTTTCAAGTTGTTCTATTTTCGATTTATACCCCCCTGTGGCAGATCTTTTTCTCTGCATTCTAGTCAGTTTCATTTAGGCCTTTCTAATTTTGATATATTTTATTATATCAATAACTTAAATACTTGCACCGGAGGGTGCATAATATTTGCTAGTATGTAGAATAATAATTTAAATGAAAAAAAAAAAAACAATTATATGTAGTGCTACATTGTGGATTTTTTCAGCTTATTGATCTTGCATTGAAAAAAATGCAGCAATCATTAACTTACGTAAGAAGGCTTAAATTTTATGCCTATTTTGTAACAGTTTCTGGATTCTGCAGGCTAAAAGCTTCGATATAACGCAATTCTTAGGAGTAGGGCACAACTCTAAACACGTTTATAAAGACAGAATTCATTACAAACGCGCCATTTTTCTGCCCTTACCTAAACTTTTGAGTTTAAATTCGCCATAATCAATGAATATTCGAATTGCAATTCAAATTGGGGGATTGTCTAACTTTAACCTAGTCTACACACTGTACAAAATTGAAGGGGTTGGGTGAATGGGCCTTGATGAGTTTGACAATGAATTTACCTTAAACTAAATATTGAACTGAAAAAACAAAAATAGACACAAGTGCAAACTCGATAAACCAAAAACATTCAACATAAACCAGAACTGGAAACTTGTTGACCGACGAAAACATATAGATAAGTCCCGCAAAGTGTCAACTAATTTGCAAACCTTATCTCTGGTCTGTCTGTCTGTCTGTCTGTCTCTCTCTTCTCTCCTCCATTCTCACTCTCCCTATCTTGTCTTCTCTTTTATTTTATTCTTATATAAAATTCGTTATCTAAAAATTAATTGTCGTTCTGCCTTATCTTTTCCAATAAGTATCCGAACTTGAAACCTCGGAACTACGCCAAAAATGAACTCCAGTAAAGTCCACTAAAAACTTATTTTCCCATAAAATTTTACATTGGAAAAAAAAATCCTAGCTTCAGCCGTTTATAATTTTTTTTTACAACACGCCTCATATTCTAGCTGTGTCCATTAATTGAATAATGAACGCTCTCGCGTAACTCGTCGAACTAAAGTAGCGTCGAAGGATTGTATTTTTATGACAGTCATAAAAAAACTAACTTTCATTCCCATTTTGTTTTGTTTTTGTTTAACGGCATATTAACCGCTTTAGGTAATTTAATCAAATCGTTTGTGGCATATATGGTTTATAATTTTATATTTATACATTGTAGGTAAATATTCTTTTTTTTTTTATTGAATTTGGTTTGGTTTGTTTTGTTTTACGACATATCAAACCTCAAGTGGATCATTAATGCCGGACAAGTTGAATAAAATTTCAATACTTTGCATAATATAATTTTGTTTATCAACTCATGTTTTTCTACTTTAACAATGATGGGACCCTAAAGGTCTAACCACTCGGGTCAGAGTGGACCAGGGAGCAATGGCGATGAAGGGGTTGCTCCACATTCCCCAAACCTCAGAACTGAACCTCACCATCAGTATAAGTTTAACGTATTCCCAGGGACATGTAGACGCCGCAGCTCCGCCTTCTAGCACATATGATAAAAAGGGTTGGGGTTGCGATAAGAGGCAGATAGGTTGGGGCAATCTATAGGTGCTATGGTTGACGTGACCGCCAATGATCACCGTCTAGCCTAAGTAAGGATCTAAGTGGAGTGTTGCAGGTCATGGACTGCTCATCCCACCAAGACTCTTGTCTTAAGCATCTAAAAATTGTCTGTTAACAATTAAGCCGATTTTGATGGTGTAAATGGAAAAATGTCCCCATGAAATCGAGATGCGCTAAAAGGGGTGCCTAAAGGGTCATGATGGTTCCGATAGTTCGTAATGTTGACATTTTGCTTTATTTATTCTTGTTGAGTATTTAATTCATTCTTCCGAGCTAGATCTTTTATAAACTTTTAAAATAGTTTTCTTTATCTATTTAACCTATAGTGGCACCTCAACATATACTATCGAGTGGGTCAGAGTGGAACATGGAATATATGGCAATGAGAGGTTATCCACACTCTCCAGAGATCCAGATTCGAACATAAACACTTGATGCAAACTTAACAATCATACCCAGGACACTTCATCCCATGGAACATTCTTTTCTATTTCATTATCTAATAAAACCACCGACCACCTAATTTTGTTTTAGCCCTATTTTTGATACCATACACAACATCCATGTAAATACCACACCATGTTACAACTATGCCGCCACACCGTATTATTATACTCACCACATGTGCATATGCACATATATATGCTACACTATATATATTTACCACCCTCCGCACGAGCGGGAAAAATTGCGACACAAGGTCAATTTTTTTTTAAGCGAAGTTTAACAGTTTTGAATTCAGAGTTTCTTCTCCTAGACTTGTTAGCAAGCCATGATTAAAGAGAAGAGTCTACCCTGCTACTATCCCATAGTGGAAGGAGAACTGGATTCATACATTTCCCAAGGGTAATTAGTGCCATGCGAAAAGCCACAGCTTCGTCAGGAAATTGAACTGGTGTTGACGGTCATTTCCTAGCGACTCTAACATTAGACCACGCGCCCCATCTATATGCACATTATATGCATACCTTATCGGATAAACTGATGCACCAATATGCAAATACATTATTGTATCTAAATATGTGCATCCCGGGGCAGAATAACTTATAGTGTCACTGCGAGTGCAGTGCATTCAGGTCAACGCTTACGCTAACGATGGAAATTCGTGAATCACTTGAATGACTCTACTGATTCAACACTGAGCCTTTGAATTAACGATCAGCGGTCAAACAATGAAACTTTCACTTGTGAAGCGTTTGGCGTTGCCGAAAATAAATAAATAAATAACAAAAAAAAGGCCAAGAAAACTCAGTCAGAATTGTAAATTGATTTTGAAACTTCATTGCATCTGAAGTGGTGCACATGGTTTTGCAGACCATTGTTAGTGGTTTGCTTTCGGTTATTTCCTAGTTGAGTAACATGATATTACGAGTGACAAGAAAAAACAGAACCCAAAATCATCTATTTCATTTTCCCATTCAAACTAACTTAACCCTAACCTAAACCTTAATCGCTAACCCTTGTTGGACTTAAACTTTAAAAAATTAAAAATTAACCAGTTTTATTACACATTTTGTAGTTCTGTTTTTGGGGGTCACCCTGTAATATTATGTACTCAACTAGGGGAGTGAAGGTTTAGGGTTTAGGATTAGGGTTAGGGGTTAGGGTTAGGGTAGTTTTAATGGGAAAATAATAAATAATTTGGGTTTCTTGTTTTTTTTCTGGGTCACCCTGTAATGATTATGTTACTCAACTAGGGGAGTGAGTTAGGGTTTAGGATTAGGGTTAGGGGTTAGGGTTAGGGTTTAGTTTAATGTGGAAAGTAAATAATTAATTTGGGTCTGTTTTTTTTTCTGGTCACCTGTATCATATGCTTACTCAACTAGGGGAGTGAGGGTTAGGGTTTAGGATTAGGGTTACGGGGTTTAGGGTTAGGGTTAGTTTAATGGGAAAATAAATAATAATTGGGTCTGGTTTTTCTGGGTCACCCTCGTATATTATATTACACAACTAAGTAACATGAGTAGTAATTATAGTTTTCCGGTTCCATTATAGATAAGATGATGCTCTTTAGTATTAATCACACAGAAAGTAGTCAAAGGAAGTGATATCTGGTGATCGAGGTAAAGGGACTTATGGACATTCTGATACTTTGGCAAAGCTTCCTTCTTCTCCGCGCCTTCTAAAGTTGGGCTTTGACATTAGAAAAAAAATTTAATGTAAGTGACAATTTTAAGCCACATATGAGAGAAGAAAGAAAACAAAGAAATAATGGCGATGAACCAGCTGTATTTTGTAATCACTTCACGGACGAAAAGAGAATTTAAAGTATTTTGTTGTTGTTCACGAATAGAACTGCCGACATTGCAGTTTTTCTGGCTTCTAAAATCCTAAAGTAACAAGATGGCTGCAGAAATATTTACATCGTTAATGAAACATAAAAAATTATTTTGGCACTAATTTTC
>CM042148.1:41063038-41082798 GCA_023376005.1 Doryteuthis pealeii | reverse complement strand
GAGAGAGAGAGAGAGTGTGAGAAATATTATCAAGAAGAGAGGGGGGAGATGAATTTCAGAAAAATGTGTTTGTGACGAAAACAGCCCGAGGAAAAATTGATAGTCGAAAATGTCAGTTACCTTAGAGCGATGACATGTTGCTTCTTGTTTTTTTTTTTATTTATCTTCATATTTTCTTTTTAAAGTTATCGCTAAAGGTTATTTTTCATTCCCCGCCAAAAAAAAAAAACAAGAAAAAAATCACATTGGTGCATAGAAACTAGGACACGGGAGCATGTACAGAGGCACAAGTACACGCATGCACTTGCGATACGCACACCACCAGTACACCAATGTATGCGCAGATTCAACTTTAAACGACTAAGCGTCCTTAGATAACATCTGGAAATAATTCTAAAGACTAAAAATAAAAAAATAAAAAAGATTAAAACTCCAGGTTACGGCGTATATATTCGATGCCAGTTTGTTAACGCACTTAATGAAAAAAAGTCGCCCCCCAAAAAAAACCCAAACAAAACAAAACCAATCAAAACAAAACCAAAACCCCGAAACGAAACAAAGATAGCATTTACGTCGAGTATGAATCACGTATGTCTAGGCTGTGAGGCACAGACAGTATGTCTATATATGGCACAGAAAGCGCGTGGTGTAATGGTTAAAGTCATAGGAAATAGACTCGTCGCCCCGAGTTCAAATCCTGGATGTGGTAATTGCATTTCACTTAGCGCTAATACCCTTGGGAAAGGTATGAATCCTACTCTCCCTCCAGCTATGGGTAAATAGTAGGGCAGACTGGGCTCTTTAACCTTGGTTAGGCAACCGGTCTAGGAGAAGGAAAACTCTGAATTCAAACCTGTTAAACTCCGCTTAAGAAACTGACCTTGTGTCACATCCTGCTCGTGCAGAGGGGTTGGTAAATATATATATGGCACAGAAACCTCCTTCAGCTGTGTGATGGTTAAAGAGCTAGTGTGTTCGATTCTCGTCGAGCGCAAAACGATTGTTATTTACTAAGCGTTGTTGTTCAGTCTGACACGCAGGCCTCAGAGTGACATCTACTTAGGTTAGTTTGGCACAAGGCCAGAAATATGGGACACCCAGTTAGAATCGAACTCACTAACAATCGAACTCACTAACAATGGTATGCCAACCTAGCATTTAACCATTCTATTAGTTAAAGCGTCTAAACATCTTTGCTAATCTTAGTTTGGTACAAGGCCAGAAATATGGGGCACCCAGTGAGAATCGAATTCACTAACAATGGTATGCTAACCTAGCTATCTAACCATTCTATTTGTTAAAGCGTCTAAACATCTTTGCTAATCTTAGTTTGGTACAAGGCCAGACATATGAGGCACCCAGTTAGAATCGAAATCACTACCAATGTATGCTAAACCTAGGCCGCTAATCATTCTACACTTAAAGCGTCAAAAGTCCTCTTACTGAGCTTAGCCAGGCATGAGGCATAATATGAGACACCCAGTTAGAATCGAACTCACTAACAATGGTATGCTAACCTAGGCCACTAATCATTCTACCATTTAAGCGTTCGAAAGTCCTTTACTGAGCTTAGCCAGGCATGAGGCCAGAAATATGAAACACCCAGTTAGAATCGAACTCACTAACAATGGTATACTAACCTAGCTCTCTAACCATTCTATCATTCAAAGCACCCAAAAAGTCCTTTACTAAGCTTAGCTTGGCATGAGGACCGAAGTATGTGGTTCCCAATGAGGATCGATCTCAATAGTTTTCTATCCTAGATTGCTAACTATTTTATTTTCATTTTATTTACTAATCTATTTTACTAATCATTGTATAATCAAGCCCCTGTGGTCGTTTATGTTACTAACTGTTACTAACTGCTCGTCCTCTTAAGTACTGTAACCATTTTTCTGATATGATCAGAGATTTCGACATAGGATTTAAGTTTCTTTTCAATTTTCGTGACACAATTGACAAAAGATTTTGAATTCAAAGTTATAAAGCTGAAAAGATAATTCTAAAAGGTTCCAACCCGTGTTCAGAGTCAAAATTAATCAGTTGATTTTCAGTTAATAATGCTCTAATTGAGAAAGAATAGGTTTCATTACCTATACCGACATCATATCCGCATTTTAATATATGATGGAAAATCTAATTATTCTTTAAACTAAATCACAAATACACCCCACACACCACCATATATATATATATTATATATATATATATATATACAGAAGGTGTGTCATAAAAGTGCTTAGTTTGAAGCCGTATTTACCAAGATAAAAAAGAACAATCAATGGAATGTTATTTTTCTCAGAATACCAGGTGTGTCAAAAAGTACAAAAATATCAATATTTTTTGACGCACCTTATATATACTAGCAAATATATGCACCCTCCGGGTGCAAGTATTTAAGTTTTAATGTAATAAAATATTGTATTAAATTAAAAAGGCTAATGAAACTAAATAAGAATACAGATAAAAAGATTTGAAACAGAGTGAGTATAATAAGAAATTTGAAACAGAGGGAGTATAATAAATGGAACAACTGAAACTTACTCTTCCATCACTCTCGTCTTTCATTGTTATTTTTTCTAATTTAAGTATTTAGTTATAAGAGGCTGTAAAGAATAAATGACAGTTATTTTATCTTGTTACTGGATTTCATTTAAGATTCATTGAAGAGATTTTTGCTTATATTCATTAAAATAAAACCAAACAGTTGAAATCAATAATACTAAGCACATATTTATTAAATTCGATTTTTTAATATTAATATGCAAATTAGCCTTCCCATTCACACTGTAAACCGCTATTTTGTTGTATATATAAATATAATTGCATGTTGTTAGTATGTAGACATGGTTAACAGTATTAATAATGTAAGACAATTTTATTAATAATTGAGGTTTAGATAAAAATAAAATCATGGAGAATGTGATGTCAATAACTAAGAGAATTGTGACTTGAGTAGGAATATAGTTTCGGTTACAGACAGAAAAACACACAATCTCCACTATAATAAGATATATGGGTGTTGAATGTGGAAATAGATCTGACGGAATGTAGAAAAAAGGAAAAAAAAAAAAAAACAAGAAACACAAGGTATTATTTCAAAAGGATAAATTTATTTTAGTTGGGGAAGTCGACGTTAAAACGTTTCGTTTTCTTAACATTTATTAGTATGAATGATATTTTTCTCTAATACTTTTCCATCTATCGTTTCATTTTGAAAAGATTCCCATCACTGTTTAGATAACACTTTATTTACAGTTTCTTTATATATATCTATCCCATAAAATTATGTTGACTGTTCTTTGAGCCACTTCCTCACATGTTCACTACAGATTTCATTTCCTCGGCTCCATGTAAGAGGGTCTGAAAGGCAAACATTATTTCAGTGACGGGGAAATGAAATGTGTAGTGAAGAAGTGGCTCAAAGAACAGTCAACGGGATTTTACAGGGCAGGAATACATACTCTCATTCGAAGGAGAGAAACGGTGACTATGTAGAGAAGTAGAAGGTCCATCTTCATTTTGATGTAGAATACACGTTCCTGTGTTGGTAATAAATATATATATATAAAAAATGTAAAGTGGGTATCAAAATAGTATAGTATATATATTTCAGCTGTTAACAATATACAAGTCCACATGGTAATTTGAAGAAAGATGTTAGGTTTCCAAAATTTTCAAAAAAATTTTCAGCGGTTGATATCAGCGTTCGTTTTGTAAACAGTCTTTTTAACGGATATTTTCTTCTCGTCTATGTCGCTCTTTGATGAAGACCAACTTATCGTTTTGGTCGAAACAAGCTTGTCAGCAATCACATAACAAACATCATATGTTTTTTCAAAATGTTATATTTCATACTGTCGGATTAATTTCCATATATTTTTCATATTTGTCAAATGAAAAAACATTATATCTGGAATTTTACACCTTGAAGACTTTCATATATAAATCTACGAACTTCAACACCACTAGTAAATTTTGGAAACCTAACATCTTTCTTCAAATTACCATGTGGACTTGTATATTGTTAACAGCTGAAATATATATACTATACTATTTTGATACCCACTTTACATTTTTTTATATATTTTTACAATTTTTACAATAAACTCTTTTGAGTTTTACCTTGAACTAATGCTTCTGATTTTTAATTAAAAAAAAAAAAAAAAAAAAAATTATTTTATTTTTATTTTTAAAACAGAACATGCATTTTCAAAAAATTTTCAGCGGTTGATATCAGCGTTCGTTTTGTAAACAGTCTTTTTAACGGATATTTTCTTCTCGTCTATGTCGCTCTTTGATGAAGACCAACTTATCGTTTTGGTCGAAACAAGCTTGTCAGCAATCACATAACAAACATCATATGTTTTTTCAAAATGTTATATTTCATATATATATATATATAAAGTCTGTAAAAAAGTATCGAAATTTTTTGTAGTTTCTTGTATTCTTAAAAAAAATAACGTTTCATTCATTCTTCATTTCTATCTTGGTAAATACAGCTTTAAATTTAGTACTTTTTTGACACACCTTGTATTCTAAAAAACATGAATGAATGGAACGTTATTTTTTTCAGAATACAAGGTGTGTCAAAAAAGTGCAAAAAATCTCGATATTTTTTTGACACGCCTTGTAATATATATATATATATATATATTATATATATATAATATACAAGGTGTGTCAAAAAACTATCGAGATTTTTTGTACTTTTGACACACCTTGTTATCTGAAAAATTAATGAATGGAACGTTATTTTCAGAATACAAGGTGTGTCAAAAAGTACAAAATATCTTGATAGTTTTTTGACACACACCTTGTATATATATATATATATATATATATATATATATATATATTATATATAGGTGTGTCAAAAAACTATCTATCTCTCTCTCTCTCTCTATATATATATATATTATATATATATATATATATTGTATGTGTGTGTGTGTGTGTATAATATATATATACAAGGTGTGTCACAAAACTATCGATAATTTTTGTACTTTTTGACACACCTTGTATTCTGAAAAAAAAGAAACGTTCCATTCATTATTTTTTTTCTTCAGAATACAAGGTGTGTCAAAAAGTACATAAAATCTCGATAGTCTTTTGACACTCCTTGTACACACACACACACACACACACACACACACATATATATATATATATATATAAATCGGTCCTTAACTGTCCTTTCTGTGTGAGGTTCTGTTGTGCGTCTCAAAATTCTTAATATCATTTTAAAGATTTTATCGAAATGAAAATCGCATTAGCCTAGATTTTACATAAATTGGTAAATTAATTTGATGCGGTATTGAATTAATCCAATTTAATGAATCACGAGGAATTAATCATTCGTCATCATATTGACAAGGTACGTTTAATCTGACTATAAAGTGGAAGTGAAGAAAATAAGATTAAATGAAAAAAGAAAAAAAAAAGGATCTTTTGATGATGTCGTATAGGTGTAAAATATTTTGCTACTGCCTCGGGGCATTTTCTCGCTACCGTGTCCTTATTAGCGTAACGGTTACCCCACGAAAAATAAAATCGGCTACCGTGTTCAATTCCTGGCTGAGGCTGATTGCGTTACGCTTCGACTGGGAAAGGCACAAATCAATCTATAGGAGTTATGAGTGATAAGTATGGCACTCCAGGATCATTTAACTTTAGTAAGGTGACCAATCTAGGAGAAGGATAGTTGGTTGGTTTTTTATGGCATGTCAACCCTTGTTGGGTTATTTTATCACGAAGATGTTTTGTTTTATTCATTCTGGATGAGTATTCATTTTTTTTTATTTAATAAAAAATTTTAAAAACAATATTCTAAACATGTCTTTTCTATTTAACCCATTCATGGTAAAAATCATTGTTCAATGCATTTTCATTGTAAAATCATTTCCAATGCATTTTCATAGTAAAATCCTTGCCCAATGCATTTTCATAGTAGGAATCATTGTCCAATACATTTTCATAGTAAAAATCATTTCCAATGCATTTTCATAGTAGGAATCATTTCCAATACATTTTCATAATAAAAACCATTTCCAATGCATTTTTATTATAAAAATCATTTCCAATTAATTTTCATATTAAAAAATCATTTCCAATACATTTTCATAGTAAAAATCATTTCCAATGCATTTTCATAGTAAAAATCATTGTCCAATGCATTTTTATAGTAAAAATCATTTCCAATGCATTTTCATAGTAAAAATCATTGTCCAATGCATTTTCATAGTAAAAACCATTTCCAATGCATTTTCATAGTAAAAAATATTGTCCAATGCATTTTTATAGTACTGAGATTATTGGTGATGAAAAGGTAGTACACTGTTACCAGAGCTCCAGAACGATAACTTAACCATTATACTAAGTTTCATGTCATACCCAGGACACTAAGCCCCTCAGCGACCACTTGATGATGATGATGATGATGATGATGATGATGATGACATTATATGGTTTCACGTACCTCATGCAATCCCCTTGTAAATATTTATAGATTCCTGTAACTATTCTTAATAAAAATAATATGCATATAGTTATATGGTTTTAAGTATTCCTATCTAATATGAATAATTTTCAAAAGAATATCTATAGATTGTCTTACATTAAGGTATTACACGAAATCACCCCAGTGGTGTGGCTACGATTCCAGAGTTTCTAAGTATGTGGACACACTTCTTCGTTGTCTTACTATTCATTCACCACAGATGTGGTAGTACCTGCTAGTGTCCTATCTATGGGTCAAATAGATCTCTCCTAATAATCTTCATACAATGACTGCTATTTACACAGTAGCATTGCAGCCAACAAAGCCTTCATCAGATAATGACTGGGTTCAGGTATGGTTTCGCGGCCGAAGCATCATTACCACTAACCCTGAGCGCTCCAGTAGTATCTCACGATACCACCAGACTTTGTCGGTTTGATGTCACAATGTAGGATTGCCATATCCACGCTGATGTGGTTAGAGCTTTATCCTGGATCTTTTTTTATGTATTTCTTGCCAATGACAAGGTTGAGTTGGTAATAAATCCCCGGCATCCGACTTCGATAGGAAATACATCCGTTATCCATCCTGTTCTGACGCATTGTCTTCATAGATCTTCATATTTTTCCAACTTACGCTGATTTGCCCAGTCAAGATTTTCCTCAAATGGAACTGTTAATTCAACGATAAAAACATTCTTTTGATTAACCGACCAAATGATAATATCAGGACGCTGGGCCATTAACGTTATCTCAGTTGGAAAAATGAGTTGATGTTCCAAGTTGCATGCAATGTTTGTACTAGTTTTTAACGATATTGACATATTGGTTCTTAAAACATTGATACTACAACGAAGTATGAAGTATTTACCGATTTAAGATTTAACCTTTATCAATATATTGGATCTTAAAACATTGATATTGCAAGCTGTTTAAAGTAATATCATACGCCTTCATCCGGATAAAAAATGTTTATTGTTACAATAAACATTTTAACTAGCAACAGAAAACACCCTCCGGACGTCGTAAAAATTAATTTTTGAAAGACATTGCCTGAGAGGGTGGGAGTTTAAAAAAATTCAATGTCAGAAGGTTTGTATCATAAGTAAGACAAATCCTCATATTTATTAAAGGAGTAAAAAAAAAAAAAAAAAAACAATTTGTAATGAAAACTGAGCCTCAAATAAAATGTTGCGTGCATGTAATAATCAAACAATTATTTTGAATATTTTCCACATCAATTTTCCACAAAATCGTAGGTATTTATTTATTTGTAAACTTTTTAGTTAACTTCTCGTTACTGTAAAAAAAAGACGAGAGTAAAAAAACAATTTTTAAAATTGCTTACTCAAATTTTGGGTGTATATAGCATAAGAATATTGTGACGTAAGCTGTGACGTAGAGCTATGATGTAGTTTTTGTTACAGACAGAAATACAGAAAATCTTTATTATTGATAGAATATAACCATAGGAGGAATTTGTGAAATAATTTGAAAGAAACATAAAGAAAAGAACGGGGGTGTCCCTTTGGCGGAGTGGCTATCGGGATGGACTCCGGTACCGGTGTTAGGGGATGGACTCATCTATCCCCTAGCTATTAATTAGATAGTACCGCTACTGTTCTTCTACAACGATTGGGTTGGCATAAAATAACACAGAAAGGTTAATATGCCATTAAACAGACCAAAACCAAAACCAAAACAAACCCGTTTACAATGATTGAAAACTTTATCGGACCATATGACCTTTAAGTACCCCTTTTTCGATCTCAATTCGTGGGGACACTTTTTCCATTTACACCGTTAAAGTCCGGTTGTTTATTAGGGGTTAGGGTTAGGGCTAGGGGTTAGGGTTAGGAGTTAGTTTTATATGTTGGTATATAAGTCAATACTTAAAGAGAAAGAAAGAGATAGGGAAATTTTTACCGGAGGCCTCAGACCCTGGTTCATTAAACAGAAACTGTGACTCAAGTGTTTTCGTAAGCTATTTCTGGTAACACTTACACAGCTGTTCCGCATCATCTAATTCAGCATGAGGATTGTAATGTTGTGTCATGTAATGTGGGCATATACTACCTGTTACTCGACATACCAATAGTTCCTTTATTATTCTGAAACACTTTTAAAATGTGTTCACTCATGTGTACAATACAAATTAATTACTTCAAAAATACATTGAATATGATTTATTATAAGAACAATAAGTATTACACGTATTTTATTACTAGTTTTACTTCATCATATTATTGTTGCTTTTTATCACAATGTTCAATGGTTGATTTCACAATATAAACATGTTGGAATTATTGACGGCAGTGAACCTTTACTTGACCCTCTACTTCCGTCAACGAAAGACATGTGAAAAGAAATTAAGTTAGACAGATTTCGGCCATTAGCCAGAAGAAGCAGACGTTAGGGTCTTTGCTCGACTTCTCACTGTGCGGTTAGAAAACCTTTTGGGCCGTGGGTTCTTAATAAAAAATATAAAAAACACACAAGGCGTGTTGCTTAATTATTCAACAAGGAATTAGCACAGATCAAAAGAACAAAGAGAAATCAGCCTAGAGGATAAGGCAGCCACAAGAAGAACAATCAGAAAAGTTAGAACCCATTTTATTATCTTATGTGACACAATAGTTATGATGTGGAACCATGGTGTTGGGTTGAGTGATTATTTAAGAAAGATTTAACCCTGGTGATCCTTTTTATGATGGTTTGGTTTGTTTTGTTTTACGGCATATCAACCTCAGTGGGTCATTTATTACCGATAAAGTTTTGAAATAAATCAACTCTTAATGGATAATACAATTCTTTTATAAATACATTTTTCTATTTAACCCATAGATGGGACCCTAACAGGTACTACCACTCCGGGTCAGAGTGGACCAGGGAGCAATGGTGATGAAGGGGTGCTCCACATTCCCCAAACCTCCAGAACTGGAACCTCACCATCAGATAGAGTTTAACGTCATTCCCAGGACATGTAGACCCGCAGCCACCGCTTTCTAGCACCCATATGATAAAAAGGGGTTGGGGCTTGCCATAAGAGCAATAGGGTTGGGAAAATCATATAGGTGCTAGGGCTTGACGTGACCAGCCGATTGATCGGAGGGGGCCTCTCCGACTGCCCGTCTAGCCCAAGATAGGGCCAAAGTGGAGTATTGCATGCCATGAACTGCTCATCCACCTGGGCTCTATCCTTAAGCATCACGGGTCGCCACCGACGGCCAACAGGTGGCCCCATTGGGGGAGTCTTACCCCTATGCAGAGGTGCAGTCGGTGCATTCTAACGCCACAGCCGACAGGGCGGCCTTTTTATGAAACTTTACTATAGATGATTTACTTTATAGATACATTGGATATGATTTATTAGGGAAAAGGATTAGAAGTATTTTTTTTTATTGTGGAAATGACTTTGGTATAAAGTAACCTATTAAGGGTTGACATGTCAGATTAACCAACTTACAAATAGGAAACAACTATTGAGATACGAGTACAACGCTATGTTTCATCGTTCATCATATCTCTGTGGCATTCATCGACTATTCTATCAACTCCCTCGCCTTCGGAGCTACGACAACATATCTCCTGGTTTTCCGTCATGCTGCCTTTGCGACTACTCAGGACTTGATTCCAAAGTATGCATAATTTAGCGCGCGCTTTTTTCCTCCATTACGCTCCACTCGATTTGACGTGTTGACAACATCGCCTGAAAATACATTTATATTTGAAAAAAAAAAAGAAGATTTTTTGAAACACAAAACATCCGTGTTTTCAGTTTCAGCTGTCAATCATCTGTCATTTCTCTACTTCCACTTTCACTTTCACTATTAGAAATCTACATTTATAAAAACCGCCTGATGACCTCATTATTACACATTATGTTAGGGTAATATATTATTGTGTTTACCTCAGCTGTGACGCTGTTATTTAGTGGACGTCTCCTTAGTTTAGGAAATCGGGAGAGAGATCAATATCGTTTATCCCAGGGGTCGATGAGACTATTTCCAAGGTCAATAAATCTGTGGAGACCAGAAAAGGATTGAAAACACCACGGACGTCGAAAGCTGACATTAGAAAATGATAATAAATAATAAATAATGTTACTTTATTGCTGCCAATTGACATAAAACAGATACTTCCCTCTGCACATTTGTCTATTTATCAAGTGACATGTCCGTGTACACTATTACTTATGAATACGTAGAACCTTAACAATTTATTTTATATATATACTTAAATATATATATACATACATATATATATAGCTATACATACATATAAGGCAGTTGGTGGGTGTGTATGTATAGGTGTCTGGATGAAACTACAAAAATGAAACAATTAATGACAAATGAAATATATACATATATACACCGGTTCTTGCATTTTGTGCAAAAATTATGAAGATTTTATTTATATTCGAAGATATTTAAAAATTAAAATATTCATAGAAATAGCATTGAAATTCTGCTTAAAAATCTCCAACATTTATAATATCAAAAGTAAACAAATCAATACAGCAGGGTTGTTTTTCCCCACCCCCTCTAATCAGGCGATGCTGGGTAGCCGCTTCTAGTAAAATATAATTCTTTGCTAAACCAAAAGTGCTTGCGTTAGATAATGAAAAGGCATGAGTAAATAATAATAATAATAATAATAATTAGCAGGGCCTGTGGATATAACACAGTATGATAATTTGATTATTATAACGTTTGATATGTTTACTTAATAGCTATTGTAAAATAGTTCAATATGTAAAAAGTGTAATAATCTTGATTTAACCCTTTCTCACACCTTAAAAGAAGGGTTGTAAAATATTTACATTGATTTGCCGATAAAAATCTGAGGGTAGGGGTTTTAAAAATATCTACATTAATTTATCGACAAAAAAGTGACAAAACACGATACGGAAAATATCTAAGTCGGTCGGAAATTCGACATGAGTACAAAATTACCAAATTATCTTCCTTAATTCACAATTTCAATATTACAAATAAAACAACTATGTGACTTCTTTTTATTATTTCGATTCATTTTAATTTTACATTTAAGCGACACAAGACCATTTGGAATGTCTCATTTTTTGAATTGGGTGAAATAAAATGACAAAGAAGAAATCTGCGATTAAGCAACACCAGATAATCTGGATTTATATTTTTGCATTGTATTTTGAACAATTGGGACGATATCATTTTTAACCAGGTAACGGATGGAAGATTCAGGAATAAGCATATTAATATATAGATACTACTTGGACCTTGCCAGAGAACTAAGAAAACTGTGGAACATTAAGGTGAATATCGTGCCAATTGTAATTGGTGTCCTTGGAACGATCTCCAAGGGCCTGGAAAAGAATCTAGGTGAATTGGAAATCAGAGGAAGAATTGAGACCATTCAAACTACAACATTGTTAAGATCGGCTAGAATTCTCAGAAGAGTCGGGGAAACCTGAGGAGACTTGCTGTCACTTAGCATCCAGTAAACGATGGGCCAAGGCAGGTATGAAAAAACTCGAATGGATTGAAATAATAATAATAATAATAATAATAGTAATAATAATAATAATAATAATAATAATGATAATAATAATATATCCCAGCAAGAAGACCAGACCTAGTGTTGATAAACAAAAAAGAAAGAACTTGTCAACTGGTGGATTTTGCAGTGCCAGCAGATCACTGGGTGAAGCTAAAGGAAAATGAAAAAATGGACAAATATCTAGACCTTGCCAGAGAACTAAAAAAGTTATGGAATATGAAAGTGAAGGTGATACCAATTGTAGTTGGTGCATTGGAACGGTCCCAAAAGGATTAGAAAAGGGTCTGGAATATTTGGAAATCAGAGGAAGGGTTGAAACCATTCAGAACACTGCACTGTTGCAATCTGCCAGAATACTCATAAGAGTCCTGGAGACCTGAGGAGACTTGCTGTCACTCAGACTCCAGTGAAAGACCATCAGCTAACGCTGATGTGAAAACTCAAAAGGAATAAATAATAATAATTTGTCAACTGCTGGATTTTGCAGTTCCAGCAGATCACAGGGTGAAGCTAAAGGAAAATGAAAAAAATGGACAAATTTGCCTGAGATCTGAAAAATTTATGGAATATGAAAGCCAAATTGATACCAATTGTAGTTGGTGCACTTGGAACGGTCCCAAAAGGATTGGAAAAGGGTTTGGAAAGTTTGGAAATCAGAGGAAGGATTGATACCATTCAGGACACTGCACTGTTGCAATCTGCCAGAATACCCAGAAGAGTCCTGGAGACCTGAGGAGACTTGCTGTCACTCAGACTCCAGTGAAAGACCATCAGCTAACACTGATGTGAAAACTCAAAAGGAGTGAATAATAATTGGTCAATCAGGGAATAAAAACAGAGACAGTTAAGAAAGATTTTCTGTTTTGTTGGCTTGTATAATTTTGATCACGTACTCACGTCACGTGAGGAAACTGGACAGCTTTCACCTCAGATGCCTACGCCGCATTCTACGCATCCGCTGGCAGGACAAAGTATCTAACACAGAAGTGCTGGAACGAGCAAACATAAACAGCATGCCCGCCATCACCTGTGAGAGACGCCTGTGCTGGCTTGGCCATCTCAGGAGGATGAACAATGACCGCACCCCCAAAGACCTACTGTATGGTGAACTAGTGCAGGGCACCCGACCGGCAGGTAGACCACGCCTACGCTTCAAAGATGTCTGTAAGAGAGACCTGGAGACATGCCGCATCGACATAGACACGTTGGAGGCTTGTGCAGAAGACCGTGCAACCTGGCGCCTCCTCGTCAAACAAGGAACAAAAAGAAGTGAAGAAGAGAGGAAAAAAAGCTGCCACCGAAAAGAGAGCTAAAAGAAAGGAGAAACAGCAGCATTCCCAACACCTACAGAAAGCATCACCTTTTGTTTGCAGCCATTGCACCAGAGACTGCCATTCGAGGATCGGTCTGTTCAGCCACTCACGTAGCTGTAAATGAGAGAGAGAGAGAGATAGATAGATATATAGATAGAGAGAGAGACAGACAGACAGACAGACAGACAGACAGACAGAAAACTACGCCATCGTCTAGAATAGACGGAAGGTTGCCAACAATATAATTTTGATAGAATCAAGAATGATGGAATGAAGGAAAGTAGGAATGAAATAAAAGGAAGAAAGAAAATTAACATGAAGAAGAACGAATGAATGAAGGACGAAAGGAGGGAATGGGGTAGGTGGAAAGAATGAATAAATTAAACTAAACTAAATTGGCCTGTTGAATTTACGGACACTCTCGAAGGAAATGAGAATGAGAACGTGACGATCTCAAAACGAGATGATGTTAAATCTCAACGGAAATAAAACCCTATTTAATGCTACACCATTAACGGCATTAAGAGACAAGGAGATACACGACAGTATAGATAAGACAAATTAATACCTCTGTCCATTGGCCGAAGCTAACTCTGGCTCTAGGGGTGGGAGTACCGACTTAATCACCGAAACTGTGATATCACCTCTGGTTGGCAGCTTAAACGGTAATAAAACGCTATTTAACGCTACATCGCTAACGGTATTTAGAGACAATGAAATACACGACAGTATAGATAAGACAAATTAATACCCTGTCCAATGGCCGAAGCTAACTCTGGATCCAGGGGTGAGAGTACCGCCTTAATCACCGAAACTGATATCACCTCTGGTTAGCGGCTGATGAAAACAGTGTATAGCATGTGTAATCTGTTGTGGGGAGAAAATAGATATTCAGTCTACCTTTCAGTAACGCTTGGAAGTTATTCGATACACCAGCAGATCTGGTTACAATATCATGATGTATTCTTGCAGGTGACATTATTTAGTTTGTTCCTTCGTTTGCTCAGACTGTAAATGCGTTGTTCGGTGCCAACACAGCAAGTTCAGTAGATGAGACAGATTGTGAATCTCATTATGACAGCAAGTATCAAAGTAGACTATGCCTATTGCAAAATGTTGAAACTATGAATTATCACTAATTAGGACAAGTATTTCATTACTTCGCTCAATAATTTGTCCTGATTGTGTGATTTGTTCTTTATGTGGGGTTGTTATGCCAAAAAAAAATTTTCATCGGGAATGGACAAAAAAGAAATAAGGAAAAAGAAAGATAGAAAGAAAGAAGAAAGAAAGGATTAGAGTGGATGACAGATGAAGTGAAACTGAACGAAGAAAAAGTAAATAAAAAAGAAAGAAAGAAAAAAGAATTAAAAACAAAAAAAAATTGGAAAGAAATATTATTTACTGTCAGGGTAGAGAACAGATGGTTTTATGCTTTTTACCGAACGTATCAGTGAAAAGTGAAAATACAAACAGATACGTCTAAGATTTGGACTAAGATCATCGAGTCAATTTTCTACGACGATAACCGTTTCCCAAAAGCGCTAACAAAATTAAACTAAATTAAATGGATATTATAATCTAGTGAATATATCAATAGTGTTTAGATAGTTATAGAATTGATGAAAATAGGACCCCCGTCCTAACTATCTGGACACTTCAGAAGATCTAATATAACAGATCATTTTATGTGAGGAAAAATCAGCTTAATTTTTGTTATTATTATTGTACTTACAGTTTATATAATCTCTCTAGTAAGTTGTTCCATGTACTTTTGCATGTTATATTAATTAAAGTAAGAGAAGTATTTTTGCATTATGGTTAATAGAATTTAAAAAATTAATGGAAAAATCATAAGAGGGTCAATAAACAAATAAATAAATATGAGCCCCCTCACAGATACGAATGGAAAAAGTGTGTCTGGTCATCCTTGTGGATTATATTAGATCTTAGAATTTTAGTAGATTCGAAAATGAAGGGGAACATCGGTTGACTGACCATAATGAAAGTGCATAGGTTGTCTGACCGGAAGAAGATGCGGTTAAGTACATATAGGCATTTGGTCGGATGGAAAAGAGGCGGGACCAAGTGAAGATAGATGAATGCGATATAATCAGTCCGATTTTGGCGGTTCGGGGTTCAAAGTCGGTGAAACAGTGGAGGTTAGTAGTGGGTTGAATACGTTCGTCGGGGCTAGGAGCCCATTCAGGCAAATGAACTGTCTGTATCTACTCTTCCTGTCTCCACGAGCTTGTGGGTCGAAATGTAACCGAAAAAAATCAAAACTTATACCAATAAAAATTCTGTCTCCGTACAAGTAGCCGAGGGAGATGAAGCAGCATGAGAGTTGAGAGTGCCGAGACGATTCAACTCAGAGGAAAGGCAGTGACATCGATTGAATGCCGAGCCCACCAGGGTATGTAGATGCAGTGCTCACATATGCAAAATGTAATGATTTGAATATGCAACATCTATACCTATACATATATAAAGGGCAGTAGTGTGTATGTGTATGTTCGGAGGAAACTTAAAAAATAAAACAATTCACAACAAAGTAAATATATATACACATTAAATATCACCAGGGCTTGGTTTTTGAGGAAAAAATAATAGAGATTTGGTTTATTTTCATGAAGATAATAAAAAAAAAAAAATTTAAATGATAACAGCATGGAATTTTTTTTCATTTAATATTTTAGATAGTAGACATTAATATTTCTTTTCAGAGTAGCTGTATCAATGCAAGGTCTATCTTTTTACATAGGGATTTAAATGGGGCATCCCACGAGGATTCAACTCACAATTCAGTAATAATGGATCTGTGGGAGTAAATTTAAAAATCCTCCCTCTACCCAGGCAACGCCGGGAAGCTATTGCTAGTACATATATAAAGGGAAGTTGTGTGTATGTCCAGAGGAAATTTCGAAAATGAATTAATGACAAAGTAAATATATATACACATTAAATATCAACAGGGCTTGGTTTTTGAGGTTTTTGAAGATGATTAAAAAATAAAAATTTAAATGATATCAGCAAGGATTTTTTTTTCATTTAATATTTTAGATAGTAGACATTAACATTTCTTTTCAGAATAGCTGGATCAATGCAAGATATATATTTTTTTACATAGGGATTTAAATGGTGCATCCCATGAAGATTCAACTCACAATTCAGTAATAATGGATCTGCGGGACTAACTTAAAAAAAACCTATACCCAGGCGACGCCGTGTAGCCGCTGCTAGTGCATATATAAAGGTCAGTTGTGTAAATATATATGTCCGGCGGAAATAGATCTGTTTAAAAATTATTCACATTCGACCGAACCGTGTAAACAAAACCAAAAAAAAATACTCTTAAGAAACAACTCTACAAAAAATCTAAATATGAATGAACAATGAACGTGATTCTCTACACTGTAGGCATAAAATAACCCTAGATCGGTTGACATACAGTTAAAATTAATCAACCCAATTGATCCAGACGTGACACAAGGTCAATTTTAAGCGTGGTAGAGCGGGTTTGAAATCAAACATTACCTTGCCTTACTAAGGCCAAATAAGTATTGAAAAAAAAGGCGTCGGGGCGGCCTAATGTCGGTATCAGCCAGACAGTGAGGGAGTCTATTCCCTTTTCACTAGCGCTATCCTGTGGGTTGATTACTGTTTTCTTCTTCGGGCTAGGAGTCTGTGCATAATCGCGTGCTATCGACGAGGTCAAATCGGGGTCATCACAAATCACTTATCGGTTATCGAAATTTCCACTTAACTCCCCGCCAATTTTAAATATAACGAACTCTTAAAATATTCTTACTATAGGCACGTACGTAATTCATAAGCTGCCTATGAATTATGTGACAATGAATCTGTGTGCAAAAAAAAACAACAAAAAACAAAAAACCTCTTTAGAAATAATTACACAATAAGTCGTCGGGTGGCCTAAAGTCGGTATCAGCCTATCAGCGAGGGAGTTTATCCCCTTTTTACTAGCGCTAGATCAAGGAGATTATTTGAGCGTCTGAGGTGGGGCGCCACAACTATCATCAGCTCCTCACTTTACGGCACACATCTCTGTGCTACTTATACGCTGAGTTGGCGAGGGTCGGTATCGAACCAGAAACCCTGTGATTTCTAGCTGAACGCTCTACCGACTGAACTAAACTGGCCAAATAAAATGTCTTAATCTCCGTGGTGTAGTGGTTAACATACTGGACTGTAAGATCATAATAAGTGAGATCGAAATCAGGTTGCGCTATTGAATTTACCATCGGACTAATATCTTTGGGAAAGATGTGAACCCATCATCTCCCCACCTATGGGTTTAATAATCCCACTACTGTTCTTCTACAAGAAAGGCTTTGGCATTAAATAACCCATGAAGGCTGATGTGCCATCAAACACAGAAATCAATCCAAATCCTCATCTCCCCACCTATGAGTTAAACAGTACCACTACTGTTCTTCTACAAGGATGGCTTTGGCATTAAATAACCCACGAAGGCTGAGATGCCATCAAACACAGAAATCAATCTAAATCCTCATCTCACCACCTATGGGTTAAACAGTACCACTATTGTTCTCCTACAAGGATGGCTTTAGCATTAAATAACCCACGAAGGTTGATAGGCCATTAAACAAAGAAATCAATCCAAATCCTCATCTCACCACCAATGGGTTAAACAGTAACACTACTGTTTTTCTACAAGGATGGCTTTAGCATTAAATAACCCATTAAGGCTGATATATCCTCAAACAAAAATTAAATCATAATCAGACCTACTGTTTACCCATAGCTGAAGGAATAACAGACCGATTTGTGGATTTCACGAGGGTATTAGCTTTAAGTGAAAATACAATCAGGTTCCGCTCGTATTTGAACTCGGATCGCCGAGTTTGTTTCCAACGACGATAACCGTTACACATAGTTCGGCCACACGTATCTATTTAATGACTCATACACTTATGTTAGATGCACCTTAACCATAGAAACCAAGCGGCATTACACAATTACCTTTTTCAGCATCACCGATAGAAAAGCAAAGTTTTTCAAAAAAGAAAAAAGAAGAAAGGAACAGTAAGGAAAAAAACAAATCGATAAGTTCCGTGTATTCGTTTTATGTTAAAGGAAAACAAGTAAAACCAGAAGTGAGAGAGAGAGAGAGAGAGAGAGAGAGAGAGAGAGAGAGAGAAAAGTGAGAAATAACGAGTGAGAGAGAGAGGGGGAGGGGGAGAATCGAGGACAGCATAAGATATAGTGTTTGAAAAAAACAGAGCTGGAGTTAGAGAGAGAGAGAGAGAGAGAGAGAGAGAGAGAGAGAGAGAGAGAGAGGAGAGAGAGAGAGAGATGCAGAGTAGGAGAAAAGTGAGAAATAACGAGTTAGAGAGAGAGGGAGGGGAGAACCGAACACAGCATAAGAAATAGTGTCCGAAAAAACGAGAGCTGGAAAAGAGAGAAATAAATGACGAGAGAGAGAGAGAGAGAGAGAGAGAGAGAGAGAGAGAGAGAGAGGAGAGAGAGAGAGAGAGGGGGGGGTCGTACTCTAGTGGCTCGTAATTCAGCTACGCCGAGTGCTTTTATCAATCCTGCCTCAACCAGACAATCCTATTACGCCATTGGTGGTGACTGATACCGAAAAACCCCAAACTGATGTTACTTTCAAACCGGAAGTTGCACACCTTTCGTTATTGTTAGAGTTGTTGTCGATGGAGTTTACGCTAATCTTATTGTTTGGTGGGACGTCTGCCACCTCAGTTGGCGCTTCAAGCAGTCAATTGAGTGCAAGATAGAAAGAATGAAAGAAAGAAAAGAAGAAGAAAAATAAAGAAAGAAAAAAAAGAAAACAAGATATAAAGGAAAGGAAAAGAAAATAGATTATTAGAGACAATGGGAGAGAAAATGAAAGAAGAAAAACGAAATAGAATAGAAAGCGGAATAGAAACCAGAGGGTAGAGAGAAGGAAAGAGAGATTATGAAGTGATTAATGAAAAAAGAAAGAAAAGAAGGAAGGAGGAAAGAAAGGAAGGGTGAAAGAAAAACAGAAAGAAAGAAAGAAAATGGGAGAGACACTGAGAGAAGAAAAACGAAATAGAATAGAAAGCGGAATAGAAATAAACGGTTAGAGAGAAAGAATGAATTAAAGAAAGAAAGAAAGAAAGAAAGAAAGAAAGAAAGAAAGAAAGAAAGAAAGAAATGATTGAAGACAAAGAAAGTGAGTGAAGAAAAAAAAAGAAAGTAGGAAAGAAAGCGGAATAGAAATAAAAGATTGGAGAGAAGGAAAGGGAGAATATGAAGGAATTAAAGAAAGAAAGGAAGAAAGAAGGAAAGAATGAAAGAATGAAAGAAAAAGAAAGAAAGAAAATAATTGGATAAAATGAGAGAAGAAAAACAAAATAGAAGAGAAAGCGGAATAGA
>CM042148.1:41025538-41050538 GCA_023376005.1 Doryteuthis pealeii | reverse complement strand
TGGACCACTTCGTTTTTCAAATTTCTTCATATTGTCGGATTTATTTCCATATTTACTCCCATATATATATATATATATATATATATATATATATATATATATGTCTGTGTGTGTGTGTGTGTGTGTGTGTGTAAGTCAAATTCTGGTCTTAAGATACATATGGTGGTGCATAAGCATAACATTCCAAAATCGGATCCATCTGGTACAACGAGAAGGACGTCCTTCCTATGTCATATTTGCATCAAACTTTGTGGATCTGCAGCGGGTTTAAAGAGTCATTTGAGGGCCCATGAAAGGAAAGGTTCTGGTGGTGGGGTTATCGGATTGTGAGGGACATTATATTCTCATCCATTGTCCGCCTGACGACGGAGTGGTAGTACCTATTGGGGTCCCACCTATGGGCTAAATAGAAATAACTGAGTTTTTAAAAAAATTGGATAATTATCAAGAATCAATAAAACAAAACGTCTTCGGCATAAAATAATCCAACAAGCGTTGTGAAAAATTCCAACCAACCAACCAACCAACCAACCGAAACCCGTGACAATGTTTTTTCCCCTCTTTTTTCTTACTTACTTCCGTGTTGTCTACATCTGATTTGCGTTTCAGAGCCAAGGGAAAACGGGGAAATACGAGAACAAAAGACGGCACGAGACGCGCGGAATACACAACGTATAATGGCGCCGTAGATTCTCTGAAGAGGCCGCAACTCACACACAGTCCTCAAATGCCGCTTCATCCGCGAGCGAAATTAGTACCTAGATTCCTCAATATTCTAAACTACAAACACTACCCGAACTCAAGATTGTGAAAAAATCAATACTGTTTATAGATGACGCTGGGACAAAGTACGTTTGTGGCAAGGGGTACCAGGGGTATTACACTTGTTTTATTCTCTTTCTTTGATAATGCCCTTTCATAGAGCCAGTGAACAGTTGCTATACGTGCAGAACAAAATACTTATTTTCCATGCGGTCGTTAACCTGTTAATAGCTGTTCATGCCTTACCTGTGCGTATGTTCCTTATGTTAAAAAGAGTCCATGTCACGTCTTCTCGGCTAAGGTAAAAGATTACACTGACTGCAACTCAGCAGCGGGGTAAGATCCCCACCTCAATGGGATAACTAATTGGTTGTGGGTGGCGACTCAGGATGCTTAAGGACGGATTCTTAGTGGCAAAGCAGTCTATGACTCCAGTTCACTATGGCCCTTAGGCTAGACAGTCGAGAAGACAAAACATGTTAATTAACAAGAATTTGTCATATAGTAGATTTTGCTATCCCAGCAGACCATTGATTGTCTGGTTGATATGTTCCAGAATGAGGTCAAAACCCGGAAGTAATACCTGTAAAAGCAAATTAGGTATGGATTGAATACTTATCCCATGTACATTAACATATCAAGTACCTTCCAGCAGAAGCCTTGAGCATTTTTTATTAAAGGTATGTGCTATTGAGCATAAATCCTTATATATGTAAACAGATGGACTCGCTGTTTCTAAGTCACACCTCTGTCCGGATTATAGTGGCCTGACAAACACCTAAAAAAATCTTTAATTTTTTTTTTAACTCTAAAAACAATTTCTTCAAACAAGAAATTCTCTCCTGACGATGACCTAAGGTCAAAACTACTTGAGAAAAATAAATAATATAAAAGAAATATTCCTGTTAGTCTTATCACTTTTTTGTTAATATATATATATATATATATGTGTGTGTGTGTGTGTGTGTTACACTAAGAAACGGCAAAAAGAATGCGATATCCCGCACAAACTATTACGGATGCGGACTACGTATATGACCTAGCGCTTCTTGCAAATACAAGCCGAATCACTGCTACATAACTTAGAGAAGACAGCACGGAACATTGGCCTCTATTTGAATTCCGATAAAACAGAGTACATGGTCTTTGAAAAGAAAGGAAACATCTCCACACTCGACGGTAAGCCTCTAAAGCCAGCAGCACAATTCACGTACCTAAGTAGTAATATATCTTCCGCAGAAACCGATGTTAATGGACACATAGGGGAATCATGGTCGGTTATAAAAAGGAATGACTGTTATATAGAAATCAGATCTCACAGACAAGTTAAAGCGACAATTCTTCCAGGCCTTAGTGATATCAGTGCTACTGTATGGCTGCACCACTTGGACCTTGACGAGGCGGCTGGAGAATAGGCTAAATGTGAGCTGCACAAGAATGCTGCGTGTGATCGTGAACAAATCGTGGAAACATCACCCCACAAGGAAGCAGCTATACGGCCACCTGCCCCCTATCACACTAACCATCCGAGTAAGACAGACAAGAGATGCTGGACACTGCTGGAGAAGTAAGGATGAACTCATAAGTGACATCCTTCTGTAGAAATCAGCACGTGGACGTGCTAGTGCTTCCAATAAGGACATACATAGACCAGATTTAGGCAAATACTGGATGCTGCGGGGAGGACCTGCCAGGGAAAATGAGTGACAGGGACGGTTGCCGATAGGTTGTCATGGATATCCGTGCCGCCGGTTCGACATAATGATGTTGATGATGTTGATGATGACGATGATGACGATGATATAATAAAGATTCTATATGTATGTATATCTGTATGCTTGTACAGTGGGGGAAATAAGTATTTCACGCCTTGTTGATGTTATGAGTGTGCCACCTTACAAAAATAGGAATGGTGTATAATTTTCAGGGTAGGTCTGTCTTGAAAGTAAGAGATAAAATATAACATCTTTTAAAAATTTTTTTTTAATATAAAATCACATTATATTAATTTTTGAACATTTATTAGTACTAGTACAAAATAAAAAATGCCCTCCGGGCGATGTAAAAGTAGATTTTTGAAACATATTGCCTGGGGGGTAAAAAAAATTCAATGTCAGCGAGTTTGTACCCTAAGTAAGTAAAATCATCAAATTCATTAAAGGATTAACAAATAAAACAATTTAAAATGTAAACTTTGAATATGTATTAAAATAAAACAAACTACATATAGATATATAATACCAGTTATGTATTTATTAAAACTTGTTTTAAAAAAACAATGTGGACTGTCTAATGTTGCATGTTCAAATTTTGAGTGTATTTATTCTATTTTATGACGATTTTGGGTAAAGTGACGTAAGCAGTGACGCAATTTTTGTTACAGACAAAAACCGGAAGCGAATCTTCATTATTAATAGATTTTATTGAAAAAATAAGTATTTCACCCCATAGCAAAATATAACTCAGTACTTGGTGAAGAAACCCTTGTTGGCAATTTCAACAGCCGTTTCTTGTAGTTGGTTACCAAGTTTTTACTGGGGAGACTTACTGTCAATTAGTCTTCAGTCTTCAGTGAAGAACCACTAGTTAAAATTAGAGAAAAAAAAGACAATTGTATCACGTGATAGAGTGTCAGTTAAACAGAAAGTACACAGTCATTTACATTTGAATAATTTTAATTAAGTCAATCATTGCAATTGTGTCACACAAGTGTTTCAGGGGGAAATTAACAGTTTTATTATAAAATTTGTGGGTTCTGTTTTTTCTGGGTCACCCTGTAATATTATGTTACTCAACTAGGGATGTTAGGATTAGGGTTAGGGTTAGGGTTAGGGTTATGGTTAGTTTAATGAGAAAATAAATAAATAATTTGGGTTTTGTTTTTTCTGGGTCACCCTGTAATATCATGTTACTCAACTAGGAAATAACCGGAGATAAGGTGTCTGTCTGTGACCGAAACTATGTCACAATACCATTAAGAATTGCGTAATATACATAGAATAAATCTTATTTACTAACAATGTCTCTATGAAAATGTGAGTAAGATTTGCCTCAAAACAGCCCATGCTATTAGGGCGTTTAAAATCCTGCAATGTGTCTTATATATCACTAAGAAATAAAGTTCAATTTGCATACTGTTTTTAACAATACCAGGTTTAATAAATAATTACTTGGAGTAATTGATCTCTAATATAATTGCTTTATTCTCCAACATATTAAAATCAATCCTATACGAAAATTATCAGCGATAGAATGAAATTCAAATTTATTTCTGAAAATGAAAGTGAAAGTAAATTAAAAAGGTCAGGGGGAGATTTGGACCATATGACCTTTAGGCACTCCTTTTGCTACCGGTTATTATTGACTAATTTTCTTTTTATGTTTTTAACCCTCTCCCCTCACGAGTAGGATATGACACAAAGTCTATTTTAAGCAGAGTTTAACAGGTTTGAATTCAGAGTTTTCCTTCTCCTAGATCGGTTGTCATACCAAGGTTAAATAGCCCAGTCTGACCCACTATATACCCATAACTGAAGGGTGAATAGTTTGATGCATAATTTTCCCAATACTTTAGCATTAAATGAAATGCAACCAGCCCCGTCTAGAATTTGAATTCTTCTCGAGTTCATTTCCGACGATAATAGCCATTAAACCACGTTTCTCCTCTACATCGGCCAGGATTTAAATTCGGTTTAACGAACCCATATCCATTTCGGAAGATTTATAGGTATTTACCGACCCCACCACTCGAGCAAAATGCGACACAAGGCCAATTTTTAAAGCTGAGTTTAATAGGTTTGCACTCAGAGTTTTCCTTCTCCTAGACTGGTTAACATCGGTTAAAGAACCAAGTCGGCCCTTCTATTTAAACCATAGCTGGATGCATACATTGTCGAAGAGTATTGGCGCTATTTGAAATGCAAACAGCTTCATCCAAGTTTCGATCACGGGTCGCCGTATCCATTTCTAATGACAATGACCATTGTATAACAATCGCCTCCGTTTTCGGAAGATATATACCAGGTAACGCCGGATAACCCTGCGGAGATATCCATCTCTCAGCAATAAACTATAATACTTGAGTATCAATTACACAACTTCAGCAGCGAACACTGATAACGAAGGCCAGTATCAAATCACAATTGCAATATATATATATATATATATATATATATATATATATATATATATATATATATATATATAAGCGTTTCCTGCCTTGCAAGCCCCCCGCCAAGAAGATATTAACAGTGCAGAATTGGGAAACCAATGATGCAGACAAATAAATTTAAAAAGAGACAGCCAATGAATGGGTCACAGATGTATTGAAGATATATTATAAAAGATACGTACGGTATGCCAATAAATGAGATAATGTTTGAATACGCAGTATTGATAAAGACCCGGAGCTGCACCGTTATTTGTTCTGTTAAGTAAGCGGCGCGCTGAAATGTGATACTTGCGTAAGAAAATAGTCCCTTGCCATTGGGTAGTTATCAAGGAACGCCACCAAGCGGCGTTCAAATACAACGTGTGACTGGTTTCCTTTTTTTTTCTTTTTTTTGTTTTTTTTTTTCCAATTTCATGATTGTCCTACAGATCGTAAAATCACACAAAAAAGGAAGTGATTGATTATTTGTTGGGCGGGGTGGGGTTTGGAGATAGCAAAGCGGAGGAAAAATGAAACAAAGTAAAGCGGTGGCGCTATGTAATAATAAAAAGGACCATTTGACCTTTAGGCACCCCTTTTTTATTTCGATTAAGAAAAGACATTTTTTCATTTACACCGTCGATATCCGGTTGTTTGTTAGTGGTTAGGGTTAGGGTTAGGTGTCAGGGGTTAGTTTTATAATAAAAAAAAAACTAAAAATCGTCTGTTAAAACAACGGGATATTGACGGTGTAAATAAAAAACATGTCCTTTCTTAATCGAGATCAAAAAGGGGTGTCTTAAGGTCATATGGTAAAAAAAACCCACACGTAAGGACTTTCAGAAATTAACGTCTCCTATGTATTACAAAGGAAACCACAACAGACACCATGACAACAATAAAAATATAGAGAAGGTTTTCAGCTACAAACAATTTTTTTGCTAAATATTCACCCCTCTGTTGGCTATACATTTTACTGGGCATACCAATTTTTCGTCTTATTTTCATTTTAAAAACGAATTAAAATTAAATCGATTATTTAAGCTCAAAGTTTTGACTAAGTCGAAAAGTAGCAACATAATGAGCATCATTAAAAAAGCAAAATAATATTACGCATATAATTTATTTTTAATACATCTAAAACTACTTTTCGGTTAATTTTGCTCAAAAATGGCCGTAATCGCGGTCTAAAGATGGTGTAAATTCCGTGTTTACAAAATAAATTCAACCCTCCCGATTGAAAGAAATTTACCAAATATCAGGGAATAATCCGATTGTGATTAATTTTTCAGTGTTGATTTATTAATGATTAATTTTTATAATATATTAGTTGTTTTATTTTATTTTTTGTAAAACATGGATTTTTTGACAAATTGGGTATACCTACATTATACCCACCGATTAAAAGAAGCCTGCATAGCCGTGTCTTATACTGTTAAAAACTTTTCTATCAAATTATTGTGTTCACTTCATTTATTGTAATTTATGTGTAAAAAGATAAGAAGTATTACTTTCGGAGCATTTCTTAGTGAACTAATACCTGTAGAACAACCCTTTTGCTCAAACGGTGAAGATTTTAACAGAGAAACTAAATTCCCCATCAGAGAAACAATTTTAAAATATATGAACATAGAATAATTGAAAGGCGGGAAGATGAATGGATAAACAATTTAAAAATTTGATTCTAAAACGTTTTGATAAAGATCTAGAGCATAACCATTATTTGTGCATTTCATTAAGCGGTGCGCTGAAATATAGTACTTGCGTGAAAAAATAGTCCCTCGCCTTTGGGCAGTTAACAAGGAACTCCACCAAGCGGCGTTCAGATACAAAGGGACACTTAACAGTATTCCGTAGTAAACTAATACTTCTTGAACAACAGTTCTATTCAAACGGTAACGTTTTTAACAGAGAAGCGAAATTCCCCATCATGGAATCAATAAAAAAAACACCAACACTAAATCGTCGAGAAAATGGTTAGACCAATTAAAAACCTATAATCCATTTGGACCTGATATAATACTTAAAGACTCGGCCTGGTAATAAACATATATACATCCCTAACAGCGCGTGGTGTAATGGTTAAAGTCATGAGAAATGGATTCATCGCCCAAGTTCAAATCCTGGCTGTGTTAATTGCATTTCACTTAGCGCTAATACCCTTGGGAAAGGTATGAATCCTACTCTCCCTCCAGCTATGGATAAATAGCAGGACAGACTGTGCTGTTTAACCTTGGTTAGGCAACCGGTCTAGGAGAAGGAAAACTCTGAATTCAAACCTGTTGAACACCGCTTAAGAAATTGACCTTGTGTCACATTCTGCTCGTGTGGAGGGGTTGGTAAATATATATATACATCCCTAAAATTTATATACATAACTAACCCCTATATACATCACCCATACATAAATACATCAGTCATTGGTCACCCACATCTAACTTTAAAGAACCACTTCCAAACCTAATTAAAAAAATCATTTGCCTAATAGCAGCTATATCCTAATGTTTCGCAGCAGCGCTTGTCATGTGTAGTTTCAACACTACCAAGTAATGAAGAACTCTGACGAATACCGTGGGTAAAAAAAGACAGGCTTTTGTTCATTACACAGAAATGTAAAAAAACCTAGTGCTGATAGAAACTACGTGGTTGGAGAGAAACGAACTCCTGGTGTGTTCAGGACGGAGGCTGATTTAAAAAAGATTGAAATACGCGTCGAGAGCGGGGAAAAACGGAAGTATACGGTGATTTAAGCTTTTGTCCCTCGTTGAGAAACGGGCCGTCAAAGGGAATAACTCGAGACAAGGGAGGTAACTTCGATTGGTCTAAAGGGGAATACTTCTAAGGGATATATTTTATGTCTGAGGATATTCAAACGAATGGATATACCACTTGACCAGTACATTTCTTGAGCAGAGTTTCGTTCGTTCATAAAGTCATCGGGGTGGCCTAAAGTCAGTATCAGCCAATCAGCGAGGGAGTCTATCCCCTTTTCACTAGCGCTAGAGATTGTTTTTCCGTCTTAGGTGGAGCGCCACACCTATCATCAGCTCCTTACTTTACTGCACAGATCCCTGTGCTACTCATACGCTGAGTTGGCGAGGGTCAGTATCGAACTAGGAGCCTTGTGGTTTCTAGCCGAACGTTCTACCGACTGAGCTAACCCATGTTATAATTCAGAGTTTTCTTGCTCCCAGACTAGTTGCAATACCAAGGTCAACGAGCCAGGTCTGGCCAACTATTTACACATAGCAGGAGGGATAATATTTGTATTCATATCTTTCCAAAAGGTATTAGCAGTGTGGAAAAGGCAGACAAACGCGTGGAGGATTTGAACTCGGCTAACCGAGTCCATTTGAACGATGATAAACCACGGAAGCCTACATAAATTCTATTTCAATCAAGACTTAAAAACTATATAAGGAAGCGCGTGATGTAACTTAGCTTTCAGAAATCTTCTGAGGAAGGGATCTTTATCACGAAATATCAAGAATAAATCAAAGGTAAACCAACAACATCATAGTTATCTCATGTTTCTTTACACTTGCACTGTGATAGCCTTCAAAACCAACCAGCAAACCAATGCACACACACACACACACACACACACACATACACACACATATATATATATGCGCGCGTGTGTGTGTATATATATATATATTATATATATATATATATATATATATGGCAATAGCATAATCTTTACAGATCATTGCCGTCCCTCACAATCCCACAACTCCACCACCAGAACTCTTCCTCGCATGAGCCCTCAAATGACTCATCAAACCTGCTGCAGATCCACAAAGCTTGATGCAAATATAACATTGAAAAGACTTCCTTCCCGTTGAATGAGATGATTCAGATGAATCAGATGATAAAATTTGATGCTTATGCACCACCATATGTCTCTTAAGACCAGAAGCCGACTTACTGACCTTGCCACAGATAGCACAAGACACATTATTTGCTCCTGGAATCTGCATGGATTGACCCAGGTGAGACTTCCTATGATTGACATATCCAGCCTTAGAAAGCAAAACTCGACCACATGTCAGACATTTCCAACCCTCCACACACACACACACATATATATATATATATATATACACAAAATTACCCTTCCAACCCCACCACTACTAAAGATTGACATTACTAATCGGATCTAAAAAAATTATTCTGTCTGACGAATGCACCACTGCATGAAACCCATGATCATAAAAATTCCATCTAGTATATATATATATATATATATATATATATATATATATATATGTATGTATGTGTGTGTGTGTGTGGAATTTATCATAAACAAGCCAACTCAATTACAAAACATTGTTTTCAAGAAGTTACTTCGACGTAACTAGAATTAAAAATATAAGAAAAAAGAAAAAAGGAAAAAGCGGACTTCGTTAAAGATCTTCAAAGATCTTTCTGTTTTTTATTTCGGGAGAATGTCAGGTGTTCATAACCTGCCGATGATATCTTTCTTCGGTAAATACGTGACAAGAGATTACAGCTCCGTAATTTCATACACTTGGTTCGAAAAGTTGCCACGTTCATGTCTGATATGGCCGTTATCAAATTTTAAAAGGCAATGTCTCTTGGCTTCTATTTTATTTGGTTGATAACACACAATATTGATCGATCGAGACGAATTTTAAAACTTTCTGTGGTTTTGAGTACATCTGGGTGTTGGTATTCTACGTAGAAACTTGCTTTCTATATAACAACCGCTAAATCCACCTACGCACCCGAACGGCGGAGTTTAGAATAAACCGGCTGTAACCTCTACAGAGGGCGGGTAACTAAGACTCGCGCTCCTAAAAAAGTGATGTAAAACTGCATCTGATGCTGATTGGTTTGATTTGGTTTCTTTGTTTAATGGCTTATCAACCTTTGGGGTTATTTGTAAAGTTTTTAAGCGCCATCCTTGGCCAGTTGAAAAGCGATTAAAGAAAGTCCTGTGTTATGGGATTCTTGGTTAAGCGTATAAGTCCTATCCTGCGTATTGGTAAAGGTTCAGTGATTTAATCCTATGTCCGTCGTCCATGAATGTCGCAGTAATTATGACCAGTAGGGTCGGTTAAGGATAGTATCAACCTAAGAGTACTGCCAGTGATTGGCCAAGAGATAGATCACATGGTTCTAGCCTAGTCTATAAGTAGGAGCGGGCTTTTAACACACACCTTATATGTTAAATCAATCAACATTATTGTCATATAGTATATTGTTGGGATCCTTCCGTCTATTAAAGACGATGGCGTTGTGTCCAATTTTTTTCTGCAACTGCATGAGTGGCTTAACGGACCAATTTTTGAATGACAATCTCTGGCACAGTGATCGCAAACAAACGGTGACGTTTACTAGAGTTGCTGTTGTCTCTCCTTTCTTTTGGCTCTTATTTCTGCGGTGGCCTCTTTCCTCTCTATCTTTTTGTTTCTCCCTTTCACTCCTTTTCGTCCCTTGTTTGACGAGGAGGCGCCAGGTCGCACCTTCTTCTGCACAAGCCTCCCATGTGTTGCTGTTGATGTGGCATATCTTTGTGTCCCTCTTGCAGACATCATTTTGTAGAGGAAACTACGTAGCCTGGACTTTTTTTCTCTTCACCCAGAAACATGATTACCATTTTCATTTCAATTTAAAATTTCTAATTAAAAATGTTTAATTACCTTACAAAATGGTTAATAAATTAAAAATTGTTTTGTGCAATTGATTTTTTTACACTTTTGCCATCTAATTTTATATTTATATTCTTTTTTTTTTAATCTTAAGTTATAAAATTAGTTTTGATTTTTGATATAAATTGAGAATTCATGTTCAAATTAAAAAGTGTTTGGTCTGAAATCTTAAACTAATCACCTAAACTGATTTTAAAAAAATTATAGTATATAAATAATGAGAATGGAATTGTTTATTCTTCCTAGAAAACAATGTCTGACGAAGAGAGAAACAACGAGATCTCATGGGACTTGTTAATTCAAATTAGCAATCGCAAATTGCTCGGTTCACTTTGTATCTTTGCTTAGTAAACCTTTTCCTCTATCCTTAATGCCCGTCGTGTTTCTTTCTATTATTTTTCTATTAACTCTGATAGTCGAGTAACAACAATTATTTGATGCTAAAGCCATTCTTGTAGAATAACGGTAGTGATACTATTTAACTCTTAGCTGGGGTTTGAGCGGTTTCATACCTTTTCCAAGGGTATTAGTCTGAAAGTGACCATAATAGCATGACTGGAGTTCGAATTTGCTTCCTTGTGTCGCATCCTGCTCGTGCAGAGGGGTTGGTATATATATATATATATATATATATATATATATATATCAACCCCTCCACACGAGCAGGATGTGACACAAGGTCAATTTCTTAAGCGGAGTACAACAGGTTTGACTTTCCTTCTCCTAGACCGGTTGCCTAACCAAGGTTAAAGAGCCCAGTCTTCCCTACTATTTATCCATAGCTGGAGGGAGAGTATGATTCATACCTTTCCCAAGAGTATTAGCGCTAAGTGAAATGCAATTACCACGTCCAGGATTTGAACTCGTGGCGACGAGTCCATTTCCCATGACTTTAACCATTACACCATTAACCATTGTTTATGTGTAACCGTAAAATTCTGCGGAGTGCCCTATTGTCGGTATCAGTCGAACAGAGAGGGAGTATATCCCCTTTTCACTTGGGCTAGACCAGGAATATTGTTTTGCTGAGGTGATGCACTACATCTACTGTAAGCTACCAGATGCTTTACCGCACAGATCAGGTTACCCAAGCTGATATAGTTGGAGGTGCGTGGTGTAATATTTAGAGTTCTAGAAAATGGACACGTCGACCCGAGTTCAAATCCTGGACATAGCGACATTTCACATAGCGCTAATATCCTTTGGAAAGGTATGAATCCAACTCTCCCTCCAACTATTGATAAAATAGTAGGGTTGACTGGGCACTTTAACCATGATTAGGCAACCAGTATAGGAGAAGGAAAACTCTGAAATCAATCCGCTTGGGGTAGTCACTACTAGAATATACTCAGTCCTAATTAGTGATGTATTAATATTTCACTAATAATTCAATTTTGTGCTCCTTTTGCACTGAGTTGGCGGGGACTGGTATCGAACCCGGAACATTGTGATTCTTGGAAGGATACTCTCCTGACTGAACTAGCAATGCAATTATAATGCTAGAATTAAACAGTTTCCAGTCTTACAACACCGTGTCCATTTTTACAACCATGACTACGAGCTCCTTCTCGATAATAACCTTGGGTCAGACTTGGTTCAGTTAAAATTGATACTCTTTTTTAAATGTTAATAATTGCTCCGTAACGAATCAATTTTCTTGTTCTCATTCTCGGTCTAATAAGTTGCACTGAACTGGCGGGGACTGGTATCGAACGCGGAACCTTATGATTCCTGGCAGGATACGGAACTAGCAATACAACTATGATGCTAGAATGATGATGCTAGAATTAAACAGTTTCCAGTCCAACAACACCGTGTCCATTTTTTTACAACCATGACCACGAGCTCCTTCTCGATAATAACCTTGTGTCAGACTTGGTTCAGTTGAAGTTGATACTCTTTTTTAAATGTTGATAATTGCTCCGTAACGAATCAATTTTCTTGTTCTCATTCTCGGCCTAATAAGTTGCACTGAGTTGGCGGGGACTGGTATCGAACGCGGAACCTTGTGATTCCTGGAAGGATACTGAACTAGCAATGCAATTATTATGCTAGAATTAAACAGTTTCCAGTCTTACAACACCGTGTCTATTTTTTTCAACCATGACTACGAGCTCCTTCTCGATAATAAGCTTGAGTCAGACTTGGTTCAGTTGAAGTTGATACTCTTTTTTAAATGTTAATAATTGCTCCGTAACGAATCAATTTTCTTGTTCTCATTCTCGGCCTAATAAGTTGCACTGAGTTGGCGGGGACTGGTATCGAACGCGGAACCTTGTGATTCCTGGCAGGATACTGAACTAGCAATGCAATTATAATGCTAGAATTAAACAGTTTCCAGTCTTACAACACCGTGTCGACTTTTTACAACCATGACCACGAGCTCCTTCTCCTAACCTTGAGTCAGACTTGGTTCAGTTGAACTTGATACTCTTTTTTAAATGTTAATAATTGCTCCGTAACGAATCAATTTTCTTGTTCTCATTCTCGGTCTAATAAGTTGCACTGAGTTGGCGGGGACTGGTATCGAACCCGGAACCTTGTGATTCCTGGAAGGATACTGAACTAGCAATGCAATTATAATGCTAGAATTAAACAGTTTCCATTCCTATAACACCGTGTTGATTTTTTTACAACCATGACTACGAGCTCCTTCTCGATAATAACCTTGAGTCAGACTTGGTTCAGTTGAACTTGATACTCTTTTTTTAAATGTTAATAATTGCTCCGTAACGAATCAATTTTCTTGTCGTCATTCTCGGCCTAATAAGTTGCACTGAGTTGGCGGGGACTGGTATCAAACGCGGAACCTTGTGATTCCTGGAAGGATACTGAACTAGCAATGCAATTATAATGCTAGAATTAAACAGTTTCCATTCCTATAACACCGTGTCTATTTTTTTACAACCATGACTACGAGCTCCTTCTCGATAATAACCTTGTGTCAGACTTGGTTCAGTTGAAGTTGATACTCTTTTTTAAATGTTGATAATTGCTCCGTAACGAATCAATTTTCTCGTCGTCATTCTCGGCCTAATAAGTTTCATTCATTATTGCCCCGAGCTCGAAATGTATACCATTAAATAACCATTACTCACGTATGTTATTCTCTTGATATGAATTGATGATTGGCACTCGGTGACCTGTTGATAAGCATTTCCTCAATCTCTGGTGGCAGAGAGTGGAGCGGCGGTCGTGTTCAGCGGCCTTATCTCCGCTGTACTAAACATGCAGAGGTCACAGCGGCAGCCTCGCCAAGCCGAGCAAACACAGGCAAAGGATTGTGCCTGTTCTAAGTGAGGACAGGCTCACTGCAGAGACGCGCACAGGGCTGCTTTGTTTTAAATGGGGTATTAATTACCGGAAATGAATTAAACGTCTCGGCAGTTTTCGACCGAAGACACTTTCGAAAAAGAAAAAAAAAAAAAAAAAAGAAAGAAATCAAAAAAAAAAAACATTTCGGTTTAAAAACTAGATTTCACAAAATCGTTGACTGTACACACTATAAAGGGATAGACTGATTTTAAAAGAGCTTTCCTGGGTATGACACCAAAACTTCATCTAATGGCGAGGCTCCGGTACTGACATAAATCTCGAAACCTTTTGAACAAAAGTTGTTTGTTTGTTTTGTTTTACAGTATATCAACCCTTTTCGGGCCATTTAATGCCGAAACAAGTCAATAAATAAATAAAGAAATAAAGAACAAAAAAAAAAAAGAAAGAACACCACAAGATGCGTGTTTATAACATAAAAAAATAACGACATAAAAAAAACGCGTCCATTTCTGGAATTCGTCTCTGAAGATAAAGTTCTACTTTGAAATCGATAAGACAAAAATAACATCTTTTTGTTTTTATTTTTTATACGCATTGTAATTGCTTTCAAATTATTAATATATTATAAATAAATAAATATTTTCAGGTTTATTTACTAGACTTCTCTAAATCTCTGACTGTACACACTATAAAGGGGTAACGCATGGTGTAATGGTTAAATTCATGGGAAATGGACTCGTCGTCCCGAGTTCAAATCCTGGATGTGATAATTGCATTTCACTTAGCGCTAATACCGTTGGGAAAGGTATGAATCCTACTCTTGCCCTAGTTATGGATACAACACAAATAAACCTCCTAATTCTTTGCAAATGTAGGCGCATTAACATCAGCATAAATTTGAATATACTATTAAACAATTTTAAATAAACCTATGAACATATTTTCATAAACTATGTAGAAGATTATGGGAACACTCCTTGTTATTTAAATGTTAGCTCTTGGATATATATCCAAGTACAAGTGTAGAGGAGCTTATACACGAATGCTTATGGAAGCGCGTGGTGTAATGCTTAAAGTCATTGGAAATGGACTCGTCGTCCCAAGTTCAATTCCTGGATGTGATAATTGCATTTCACTTAGCGCTAATACCCTTGGGAAAGGTATGAATCCTACTCTCGTCCCAGCTATGGATAAATAGTATGGCAGACTGGGCTCTTTAACCTTGGTTAGGCAACCGGTCTAGGAGAAGGAAAACTCTGAATTCAAACCTGTTGAACTCCGCTTAAGAAATTGACCTTGTGTCACATCCTGCTCGAGGGGTTGGTAAATATATATAAAGGGGTAACGCCTTGTTTTAAATGTATTTTCATGGGTATGACACTAAATTGCATCTGATGGTAAGGCTTCGGTCCTGACCCCAGTCTCGAAACCTTATGAACAAAAATTGTTTGTTTGTTCTGTTTTACGGCATATCAACCCTTTTCTGGTAATTTAATGTCAAATCAAGATATTTTGATATCAGGTTGCTTACAGTACCTTCAGTTGCTTAAATGATCATCAATCTAAGTAATGAACTTGAATAAAAGACTACGCTATCAGCTGGGTCAATAGAATACACCGACTCTGACCTCTGCAGAGGGTAAAATCCCCAGTGGAGTTACCTATTGGCAATGGGTGGCGACCCCATCCTAGTGGCTGAGCAGTCCATAACATGCAATACTCTACTTTGGCCCTTACTTAAGCTAGACAGGCGGTCGGAGAGACCCACTTCAATCTGGTCAAGTCAAGGCCTAGCACCTAGATGATTGTCCAAACAAATATTGGCAATACCAATTGTAGTTAGCGCGCTTGGAACGGTCCCCATAAAAATAGAAAACAGACAAGAGGAACTGGAAATCAGAGAAAGAATTGAGACCGCCCAAACAACAGTATTGTTGAAATCAGCTAGAATACTTAGGAGAGTCCAGGAGACTTGAGGTGTCTTGTTGTCACTTAGACTGCAGTGAAATTGGTATTGCCTTCAATTACATATTTTTCAATTCTCAAGCAATGTCTAGGTATTATTATTATTATTATTATTATTATTATTATTTGCTCTTTTTGAGTTTTCATATCAGCATTAGCTGATGGTCTTTCACTGGAGTCTAAGTGACAGCAAGTCTCCTCAGGTCTCCAGGACTCTTCTGAGTATTCTGGCAGATTGCCGCAGTGCAGTGTTCTGAATGGTTTCAATCCTTCCTCTGATTTCCAAATATTCCAGACCCTTTTCCAATCCTTTTGGGACTGTTCCAAGTGCACCAACTACAATTGGTATCACTTTCACTTTCATATTTATTATTATTATTATTATTATTATTATTATTATTATTATGTGGGAAAACTTCTACTACTACTACTACTACTACTACTACTACTACTAATAATAATAATAATAATAATAATAAGAAGAAGAAGAAGAAGAAGAAGAAGAAGAGGAGGAAGAAGAAGAAGAAAGCACTAGAAGTAATAAAAATCAAACCAAAATAGTAATTATGCATTAAATACGTCTGAAGAAGACCGCAGTGTAAACAGTCGAAATATTGCAAGGAAAGACGTTGAGACTAGCCTGTTCGATTAAAAAAAAACAGTTTATCTTTATTGCTTTCTGCTGGCATAGTCAGACCGAACACTGAAAATGTTGGAGCAGTTGAGATACTGAGCATCACTGCCGACAAATGCTAATCCATTGTACGGCATTCGATGTAAGATAACTTTCCAAGTCGATTTTCTTCAGATGGGAGGATGTCAGAAAGTTAATTAAATACAGTAATAAGGATTAGGGTGTCTTGATTTAATCCGCATTAGATATGGTAAGAGAGCGATAGAAAGGCAGATAGCGAAAGAGAGGCTTAGTGCGATAAAACGACACCAAACGAGAGAGAGAGAGAGGGGGAGAGGGGAGGAAGGAGAGAGAGGGAGTGGAAGAGAGAGAGAGAGAGAGAGAGCGAGAGAGAGAGAGGGGGGAGAGATGGGAGGGTACAGAAAGAAACAGAGAGAAAGAACGAGATAGGAGGTTACACACAGAGCGATAGAAAGGCAGATAGCTAAGGAGAAGCTTAGTGCGATAAAAGGACACAAAACGAGAGAGAGAGAGAGAGAGAGAGAGAGAGAGAGAGATGGAGAGAGGGGATAGAGGGGGGATAGAGAGTAGGGGGAAGAGAGAGAGGGGGAGTGAAAGAGAGAGAGAGAGAGAGAGAGAGAGACAAGGGGACAGAAAAAAATGAGAAAAAGATAGGAGGTTACACACACATACACACACATACAGAGAGAGAGAGAGAGAGTGAGAGAGAGAGAGGGGGTAGAAGGGGAGAGAAAAAGGGAGAGAAAGAAAGAGGTACTAGGTTATACCCCACATACACACATACAGAGAGAGAGAGAGAGAGAGAGAGAGAGAGAGAGAGAGAGAGAGGGGGGAGAGATAGAGAGAAGGGGACAGAAAAAAAGAGAAAGAAAAGAATGGAGGTTACACACACATATACACTCATATTGGGGGAGGGAGAGAGAGAGAGAGAGAGATAACATGAATGAATGTCCCAATACATTGAAACTATTTTTTATCGCTTTGAAAGTAATGCCTTTTTTCATCTCCACAGTAACTATTACAGTCTGAAGGGGAAGGCTCAGTAAGACCGTTTGGATAGAGAATATTTTCAGCTACAAAAACCACTATTTGCCCAAACAGTCTGTGTGCCATTGTAAGCAAGTTATTGTCATGATTCTAAACTTCTTCGCACCAGCAGATACTAGTTGGTTTTTACGGCATATCAACCCTTGTGTTATCTTATGCCGAAGATGATTTGTTTCATTAATAACTAAGTAAAGTTGTCGTGTTGACCTAGAGCCGGTATCAGCCAATCAGCGAGGGAGTGTATCCCCTTTTCAATAGCACTAGACCAAGGAGATTGTTTTTGCATCTGAGGTGGAGCGACACACCTACCATCAGAACTAAGGCTAAAGAACCTAATCCGCTCTTCTTTCCTCCTTCATTCAACGAGATGGCAGGTTCTCTCTTTCTTGTCAATTAACACTAGGTCCGGTCTCCTGGGCGGGATTAGATGATACGTATGTACCTCGAAATTCCAGAGAATTCTGTGCGTTTCGTTCTCTAGGACAGGTTTAGGTTTGTGCATATTCCATTTGGTTGTATGGTGAAAATAGAATTTCTTGCACAATTCCAAGTGGATCACCTTTCCCACCCAGTTGTGCCTAGATTTGTACTCTCTTTGTGCTAGTTTGCTGCATTCGCTTATTATATGATTGACCGTTTCATCTCTATGTCCACACATTCTGCGCTTGCTATTCTGCTGCGTCTTATCTAGTTTTGACTTTATATAGTTTATTCTAATGGCATTGTCTTGTGCTGTGATTAATAGGGATTCGGTTTCTCTTTTGAGGTTTCCTTTTCTTAGCCATGTCCAGGACTTGCTGTCCATCGTATCCCATGATAACACCACGCGAATCATTTTCCTCCAATTTATTAGGTCCCTGGGTGCGTCTTGCCAACTGCCTAAGTGGATGTTAAAGTTCCTCAGATTTCTCTTGATGATGTCTTTGTATCTGAGCTTTGGACTACCGATTCCACGTGATCCCTCTCTCAGTTGAGAGTACAGAATCTGCTTTGGTAGTCTGTCATCCCCAAGTCTGTTTAAGTGGCCAGCCCATTTCAGGTTGCATTGGACAAGTATTTCATGCATGCCAGGGAGTTCAGTTCTCTTCAGGATGGTCCTGTTTGAAACATGTTGCCACCACTTGACATTTAATATACTGCGCAAGTGACGCATGTAGTAGAAATGTATTAATGCCAACGATAGGTTCTCTGCTTTGGAGAGTACAACTATCTGAGAGCGCCTTGTAAAGCGTAATGAGAAACTTTTGGCTAAACTTGTAAATCGGTCGAAAATTAGGGTGACCCAGAAAAAACAGAACCTACACATTTTGTAATAAAACTGTTAATTTTAACTAGGGGGTTAGGGTTAGGCTTAGTGTTTAGGGTTAGGGTTTAGGATTTAGGGTTAGGGTTAGGGTTGGCGTTAGGGTTGGGGTTTAGGGTTAGTTTGATGGGAAAATAAATAAATGATTTGGGTTCTATTTTTCTGGGTCACTATGTATACAGGGTGACCCAGAAAAAATAGAACGCACACATTTTGTAATAAAACTGTTAATTTTTACTAGGGGGGTAAGGGTTAGGGTTAGGGTTAGGGTTAGGGTTGAAGTTGGTGTTTAGGGTTAATTTAAGGAGAAAATAAATAAATAATTTGGGTTCTGTTTTTTCTGGGTCACCCTGTAATGTTTTAATTTTCCGACCAATTTGCAAGTTTAGCCCAACTTTTATAAGTGTTTTGCTCGAAGTCTTAAAGCGTTGCTCGGGTACAATGGTTTCTTCTATTCTCTGAGGCCATGACAAATTGAAGGAAGTGAATTAAAACAAAGCAAGAAAACAACGTCATGTTTTCCTTATCACGACACAGAGCCATTTTCATTTTCGCCCTCCTCCAGGTATGTGACTGCTTCCAGTGGAGTGCGTCGACTTGTGTCAAAAACACATCTTGCTTTTCAATTGTAGTTTTGGGCACTTCCGGTAAAATGGCGCACGCTGACAAGATGTCTTTTCTGTGAAAAAACTGTTCATTTTTCTTAGTAAATTTGAGGACATTGTTGTAGACTTTTATGATTCGTGGTTTGTAAAATTAGCTTGAAACTATGTTTAAAGGTTTGAAATGTTGTTTATAGGCCTCTAATGTTATTGTTTTGTATTGGCTTATTTTCATAGAGAAAATAGTTGGATTTCTTTTCAAAGGAGAAGGAAGATATTAAAAGAAAGACAGAAAGAAAGAAAGAAAGAAACGGACCATATGACCTTTAGGCACCCCTTTTTGATCTCAATTAAGAAAGGACATGTTTTTCATTTATACCGTCTAGATTTATAGATATTAGAATTTTTAGATTTAAAATTTTTTATAAAACTAACCTCTAACCCTAACCCTAACCCCTATCCCTAGCCCCTAATAAACAACCGCATATTGACGGTGTAAATTAAAAATATGTCCTTACTTAATCGAGATCAAAAAGAGGTACCTAAAGGTAATATGGTCCAAAAAAACTAAAGAAAGAAAGAAAGAAAAGACACGAACGAAAAGAAGAACATTTAAAAACAAAGGATGAATTGTAAAGAAAAAAAAACGAGAAGAAATGAGAAAGATAAGTGTACAAGAAAGAAAGAAAGAAAGAAAGAAAGAAAGAAAGAACGAATAGAAATAACAAAAAGAAAAGAAAAAAAGCAAGTAAGAAAAAAAGAAAGAAAAAACGAAATATTGAGAAAAAAAAACCCAAAACGAGTGAGAAAATATTCAGAAAGACATAAATTATGAAAGAGAGAAACAAGTAATATTAATAAAAAAAGTACTAAAATATCAAGGAAGGAAGGAAGGAAGGAAGGAAGGAATAAAGAAAGAAAGAAAGAAAGAATGAAAGGATAAAAAGAATAACTAAAGATGTGGAGTAATAAAATGAATGAATAAAGAAAACTTTAAAAGGAAAAAGAAAGAAAGAAACAAACAAACAAAAAACAAAAGTATTAAAGGAAATAAATAAAGAAACAACAAAATATATCAAGAAAAAATGCTACTAAAAGCTACTGGCTACTTAGACACCAATATATATGTAAAAATAAAAATGGGATAAGCTGATCCGTCTTTATATTATTATTATTATTATTATTATTATTATTATTATTATTATTATTATTATTATTATTATTATTCACTCCTTTTGAGTTTTCACATCAGTGTTAGCTGATGGTCTTTCACTGGAGTCTGAGTGACAACAAGTCTCCTCAGTTCTCCAGGACTCTTCTGAGTATTTTGACAGATTGCAGGAGTGCAGTGTTCTGGATGGTATCAATCCTTCCTCTGATTTCCAGACTTTCCAAACCCTTTTCCAATCCTTTTGGGACCGTTCCAAGTGCACTAACTACAACTGGTATCACTTTGAATTTCATATTCCATAACTTTTTCAGTTCTCTGGCAAGGTCCAAATATTTGTCTATTTTTTCATTTTCCTTTAGCTTCACCCTGTGATCTGCTGGAACTGCAAAATCCACCAATTGACAAGTTCTTTCTTTTTTGTTTATCAACACTAGATCTGGTCTTCTTGCTGGGATATTTTTATTTCAAAGTCCCAGAGAATTTTATGCGTTTCGTTCTCAAGAACAGATTCTGGTTTATGCATATACCATTTTGTTGTGTGGTTAAAAATTTAATTTTTTGCATAACTCCTAGTGGATCACCTTCCCAACCCAGTCGTGTCTAGTTTTGTATTCTCGTTGTGATAGTTTGATACATTCGCAGAGTGTATGGTTTACACTCTCATCTCTTATTATTATTATTATTATTATTATTATTATTATTATTATTATTATTATTAACAATGATAATTTAAAAAAGTCTCTTTTATGACAAATTATAAAATAGTCAACTATAAGAATAGACAGTATAAATAAACAGTTACACATTAGAATATGAGACTTTTATCCTACAGATGAAATCGGTTGGTTGGTTATTGTATTTAATGACATATCAACCCTTGTGGGATATTTAGTGCCAAATCCTTTGGTAATATAGGATCCCTTTAGCAAATGCGTTGTTGGAAAACATTGGTTTAGTTTTATAAAGTGGCAGAAATAATTTTCATTAATTTAATCTCTATTAATAAATTGGTAGAATTAATCAACTGTTGGTTGACCCTATGCCACCGCTTTCCAGGAACTAGATGATAAAAATGGTTGGGTGTTTGGAGAAATTTGAAGAATACAGTCGCTACAATTATACATGTGCTAGAGATTGACATGATCAGCCGATTGGATCGGATGGAGCCTCATCTACTGCCCGGCTTATCTAAAAAAAATAAGGGTCCGCGTGGAGATTTGTATGTCAAGGGACCATTTGGTGCCCAGGTCACGGACTACTCAGCTACCACGATCCTGTCCACAGGCATTACGGCTCGCCAATTATAGCCAACAGGTGGTTTCATTAGGGAGGAATCTTATTCTTCTACAGAGGTAGAGTCAGTGTATTCTACAGTAGACAGGGTGGAATAGTTGATTGGGTGGTTGGTTTTACTGCAGGTCAGATAATTTCAACTAAATATTCTTATTTAATAATAATATTAGGGTTTTCAGAATTCGGATATTACCGCGTAAATGCGTCCTGGTCTCCTGCCTTTAAAAACGCTAAGCGGTGCCTGCTCAAAAACCAACCCACGCTTCTACTCAGTCGTATTTATTCAAGAATATGTGATAGTTTTTTTTAATTAAAATAAAATGAAAATACCAAAAAAAGATATTTTTGCATTAAAAATAACTTGACATTCTTTTAATCTTATTATAATGGAGTGTATTTTTCTGTCTGTAACCGAAACTATATTCCAACTCAAGTCACAATTCTCTTAGTTATTGACATCACATTCTCCATGATTTTATTTTTATTTAACCTCAATTATTAATAAAATTGTCTTATACTATTAATACTGTTAACTATGTCTACATACTGACAACATGCAATTATATTTATATATACAATAAAATAGCGGTTTACAGTGTGAACGGGAAGGCTAATTTGCATATTAATATTAAAAAATCGAATTTAATAAATATGTGCTTAGTATTATTGATTTTTAATTGTTTGGTTTTATTTTAATGAATATAAGCAAAAATCTATTCAATGAATGTTAAATGAAATCCATTAACAAGAAAAAATAACTGTCATTTTATTCTTTACTTCCTCTTATAACTAAATACTTAAATTAGAAAAAATAACAATGAAAGACGAGAGTGATGGAAGAGTAAGTTTCAGTTGTTCCATTTTTTATTATACTTCCTCTGTTTCAAATCTTTTATTATACTCCCTCTGTTTCAAATCATTTTATCTGCATTCTTATTTAGTTTCATTAGCCTTTCTAATTCAATACAATATTTTATTACATTAAAACTTAAATACTTGCACCCGGAGGGTGCATATATTTGCTAGTTAAAATAAAACAGAATATGTAACTATTCTGATTTTTAAAATTTGTGTTTGCTTAATGTCTTGATTGTTTTTGTGACATTTGTTTTGAATTAGAATAAAAAAGAATATCTAAATATTTTTATTTTTTAAATTTGTATTTGTTTAATAATATATTGTTTTCATTTTTGATAAAAAAAACAAACAAGCAAACTAGGTGGTGGCTTACTTTTAACGCCTTCAAACCACTAAAAAACTTATTTGTCGATAAAAACGCCTTCAAATCTTAAAGAGTGTGTGGGGGATAAAATATTTACATTTACTTGCCAAGAAAAGACTTGGGGGAGGAGTAAAAGATAGTGTTTCGGGGAAAACGCCTTCAAACAGCTTGGGGGTTAATAATAGCATAGGTTGGATTTTGAGCAGGCACCGTTTAGCGTTTTTTTTTAGGGCGGGAGGCCAGGATGCATTTATGCGTTATGCACAAAGAATTCTTATTTTAATTGTTGTAAAGGCATACTTTAGGATCATCCCAGTAGTCTGCGTATTTTACAACCTCAGCCGATACGGCCATTCAGATGAAATAAAAGTATATTTTAAAAGCATTATGTATATTAAATTATAAATACTTTAAATATACGCTCCTACATTTGGGGCGCTGATGGTTGTCGTCAGTGATGTAATCCGCAAGGTTCATTGGAAAGTTTCAGGTCTTCCAACATCAGACTTCCCTCGCCCTGCTGACCCTATCGGAGGTGATCAAACTCTGGTACAACCACCAACAATAGACGCTTAAAAGACGCTTGACTTGTATTTCTTTGGACGGTTGTAGAACTCTATCCCATTCAAATAAAAGGCATCGCGCATCTGATTGGTTGTTAGCAACAACCAATCAGATGAGCGGCACCCTGTATTTAAATGGGATACGTGGCCAGAAACAATTTTCTCCGTACGGATTACGAGGTTTAGATGATTAGGTAAGTCAACCCTTCTTTGATAATGATAAGAGAGGAATGATTTATAGATAAATAAATGAATAAATAAATAATATTCGTCTATTCCCAAGTTTACTTTAATTTTTATCGTTACAGTACGAAAGGAATTTTGGGTAGTACTTAAAATGACTTCGAAGCCAAATCAACTACTATTAAGTCTATTAACCAACAGTTTGGTATGCAAAGGTCATTAACAGGTTTATATACGCGGCAGTTGACTGTTTTAAACCTGTATCGAAATAATACAATTCGCTTTAGGAAACCAATGCTTTTTATTGCCGTCTGAATTGCTTTGATACTCGTATAATAAAAGAAATCATTGCTATAGTCATGTAATACACTCAGGGCATTGCAGTGCATATAGCTACGGGGTTCTTGGTTGTAAGTGCAACTAAATACAAAGTATTTTGTCTCTTTGCAAAAGAGCTAGTTCTACACTGCGGTCTAAGGATAACGGATTTTGTTCGTTGGCATCCTTAGGTCCATTAAAGACGATGGCGTAGTGTCCAATTTTTCTTTTTTTTTCTTCTTCTTTCTCCCCTTCTTCCTTCCTTTTATCTGCAACTGCGTGGGGTGGCTGAGCAGACAAATTTTTGAATGGCAATCTCTGGTGCAGTGACTGCAAACAAACAGTGATGCTTGTCGGAGTTGCTGTTGTCTCCCCTTCCTTCTGGCTCTCCTTTCTGTGGCGGCTTCTTTCTCCTCTTTTTCACTCCTTTTGTTCCTTGTTTGACGAGGAGGCGCCAGGTCGCACGTTCTTCTGCACAAACCTCCCATGCATTGGTGTTTGTGTGGCATGTCTTCGTGTCCCTCTTACAGACATCATTTTTGTAGTAGAAACTTCTTCCTTCCTTTTATCTGCAACTGCGTGTGTGGCTGAACAGGCCAATTTCTGAATGGCAATCTCTGGAGCAGTGACTGCAAACAAACAATGATGCTTGTTAGAGTTGCTGTTGTCTCTCCTTCCTTTTGGCTCTCTTTTCTGTGGCGGCTTCTTTCCTCTCTTTTTCACTCCTTTTCGTTCTTTGTTTGACGAGGAGGCGCCAGGTCGCACGGTCTTTTGCACAAGCCTCCCATGCATTGGTGTTTGTGTGGCATGTC
>CM042148.1:41015538-41018038 GCA_023376005.1 Doryteuthis pealeii | reverse complement strand
TTCCAGTTCTAAACTGTGATTTTCTTTTTTTCCTTTTGAGAAAACCATTCTTTGAAAATTCCATAGAAATCTTGAATATCCTGGAAGTTCTTTGATTTTAGCCGTCAGCCATTTAATTGTTGTCAAACGATGAAAATTCAAAATCGAATAAACCATTAAGCATAGATGCATTTCTCTCCCTATTCCTCCTCCCTATTCCTCCTCCCTATTTCTCTCTCCCATTCTCCTACTCCGCTCTCTCACACACTTTCTCTCTCTCTCTCTCTCTCTCTCTCTCTCTCTCTCTCTCACACACACACACACACACACACACATTTCCTCCCCCCACATATAGTTCCCGTGGCTGGTGTCTAACAGGATGAACAGCGACTTCGTAGTAAGCAAGTTCAAATACTAGTCACGCTATTACGTTCACGGTCGGACTAACAGCCTTGATAAAGGTATGAATCCCTCAACCCCCAGCTAAATAGTACCACTACTGTTCTAATAATCACCCACCCCATCTGCACGAGCAGGATATGACACAAGGTCAATTTTTCAAGTGGAATTTAACAGATTTGAATTCAAAGTTTTCCTTTGTCCTAGACCGGTTTCCGTACCAAGGTTAAAGAGCTCAGTCAGCTCTACTATTTACCCATAGCTGGAAGGAGAATAGATGGATTCATACCTTTCCCAAGGGTACTAGCGCTATGAGAAATGCAAACAGTCTCATCCAGGATTTGAACTCTGTACGCCGTGTTCAATTCCTACAATGATAACCATTACATCCCAAGCTCCTCCAATCATATATAACACAATTTGAAAGAGAAAGGTCTAGTAGTGTCTATAGGTTTCCATGGCTGAATAGGTAAAAGCGCTGTCCATAAAATATAAGCTCTAGAAATATAAAACACAAATCTGTTCAGAAATTATTTCTTTATTTTTTATGTATTAAATATCTCACAAAGTTTAATATGCCATTGAACAATGAAACCAAACAAAGAAACAGAGTTATATATAAACAAGTTTTAACCCTTTGCCAACTTTAAGTTGATCAGAGCGAATTTTACACCGCTGCGATCCTACCGTCAACCGCTGACAGTGCCTCTCGCTCGTGTCACTTGTTAATTGTGCAGAAGAACTCAGATTGAAATAATGATAGGACTTTAATTGAAGTATTCATAGAATAAACGAATAATTTTATTTTTAATAATACGAGGAATTTCTAACCTACAAAGCAGGACATATATTAACTTTCTTAATTTCTTTTTATCGTTACACTATAAGGGATAACAAAATGAATTCAAATTATCCTTTTAACTCAACAAGCAATTAAAAACTGAATCATTTTTTTCTCATCATATGTATAAAATAATTTAAAAAAGAAAATTGTTTCACAACACTCACAAGTTTAGGGTTACATTAAAAAAATGATATCTTAAATGTAAAAAAAACAACAAAACAACAAAACAAAAAACAACGAAAAAACAATACCTAAAATGAGCGAATATTTCACTTAGCGAATTCTCAGCGATTTTTTAAAATATGAGAAGGAATTTGCTAAAATATTTGCCTCTTACCCCCTCTTTTACTTCTCATATTACTCTTTCTCTCTCACTCCCTGGTTTTTCTAAAGTTCTTTTAGTCACACACACACACACACAGAAACACACAGACACACAGACACACACACACACACACACACACACACACATATATATATATATATATATATATATATATATAATATATCAAGAAAAATGAAAAAACACAGGTGTAAATGGGTTAAGTGGTGAGTTTATTGGCCGACGCTGCAGTGTTTCGATCTATTAATTAGATCATTATATATATATATATATATATATATATATATATATATATATATATATATATATATATATATAAAGCAGATATCCTCCAAAAATTGTCGGCTTAAAGCGATATAAAAATAAACATATTTGTTTGTTTACTTAACCTCATACTGTCGTGTAAGAAGTCAATAAAAAAAGTAAAATATAAATAAGTTTCAAAACGAACGAAGAATGTGGAATTGGCAAGCTAGTGTAACGGTTAGAGACTTCGCCTGTCAGCTTGACAGTCGAGGTTTCGAGTCACACACGGAACAGTCTCCCATGTCTATAACCCTGCTGATGAGACCTGATAGGTCGAAATGTACATTCAGGGATTGACATTTTTTTCGATTCGTTTAGCCTTACATTTGAACATATATGCCCGCCTAAAAAAAGCTAATTAATTTTCAAAATTAGGTACGACTTCAATTAAACATATATCCTCCAAAAATTGTCGGCTTAAAGCCATATAAAAATAAACCCATTTGTTTCTTTACTTAACCTCATATATACATATATATATATATATATATATATATATATATATATGTAACAAGGTTTGTTTAGAATGGCTTTTTGCCGATAATTTTTTGGAGAATAAGTGCTTAATTGGAGTCGTACCTAATTTAGAAATTAATTAATTAATAATGAATTAGGCGGGAATACCTATT
>CM042148.1:40995538-41010538 GCA_023376005.1 Doryteuthis pealeii | reverse complement strand
GTATTCAGGTATCTAATCGTGATGTAATGGTTAGCAAGCTAGTCTAGCAGGTCCATTACTACTGAATAGCGAGTTCCATCCTCCTTGGATGCCCCATAATTTTGACCTTGTGTCACATCCTACTCGTGGCAAAGTTGTTGGGTATTCGGGTATCTCATTATGGTTTAATGGTTAGCAAGCTAGTAGTTAGATATAAATGGACTGCATAGATATGTTGTATAACCTATGCGGAGCCTATATTATTGTCAACCCCCTGTATTTCTAAAGGATATACACTTTTCATATCACGGGCGGTACTTTCCATGAAATATTACAGAAAGCCCGCGAAATACGTAAAGTCACATGGCGGTCCCATCAGTTAACCCATCAGTTCCAGCTTGGACGTCAGGCAGAAAAGATGTCAGCCTTAGCTGGGATCAAATGCACACGCGCGCTGTGTTAGTTAGAAGAAGATGTTTAAGCAATAAAAGTTTAAAGAAATAATATGGTGTTGTTGCTTGATGAATGTCTTGGCAAAAAGACTGACCAAGAAGAAGGAATGCATCAAAGACGAACAGCCAACAAGAATCTAGAAATAGAATTCAACATGGAGAGAAAGAATAGAAACGACTAGAGATCACCAATGGCCAAAGAAAGAAGTAATGCAAAATGCATATGCATCTCTCTGTCTACCTGTGTCTCTCTCTCTCTCCTCTCTCCAGTAAAAGAACACTTGTGTATGTACCCAACATGGGTGTATGAGTATGAGTATGTAACAGATTCTTCCAGGCTGTGGTTGTGTCGGTACTGCTGTATGGCTGTACCACCTGGACCCTAACAAAGCGCCTTGAGAATAAGCTAGATGGGAGCTGCACAAGAATGCTGCGAGCGGTCCTGAATAAGTCGTGGAAGCAGCACCCCACAAAGAAGCAACTATATGGCCACTTGCCCCCCATCTCACAAACCATACGAGTAATACGGACTAGGCATGCGGGACACTGCAAGGATGAGCTCGTAAGCGACGTACTACTGTGGAAGCCTGCACATGGGCACGCTAATGTGGGCCGCCCAGCCAGAACCTACATTGACCAACTATGTAAGGATGCTGGCTGCTGCGTGGGGGAGCTCCCAGAGTCGATGAATGATAGGGAAGGTTGGCGAGAGATCGTCATGGATATCCGTGCAAACAGCGCGTCATGATGATGATGATGATGATGTAACAGATAGATAGATAGATAGATAGATAGATAGATATGAATGAACCGATAAAAATATTAACAGGCTAAGTTCTAAGGATATTAACAGGAAAGAAAAATTATCTTGTAATAAAGTAGACTTTAAACACGTAACGAATGCTGTATGTTTCAAGTAAGGAATTGAAGTAACAATTTGTCGCTAGTGAGTCTGATAAGATGTCATTGATAATGAAAGCTATTAAACAGATTAATTTACATTAGCGCTTCTCCCTTCTGGCTCTGGGGCTTCTGTGTAATCATCTCAAATAGGAAGTAAGAATATAGACCTTTATGTTCGTATCGAATGCTGAACTTACTTTCTAAAGAAATAATTGAACAACAGACGTGTAATCTTTTCAAAGAAGCTGAGAATGATTTTCCGAACAAAGGATTACCATGTAATCTATTCCGTTGTGGGCAAAAATCTCATGTTGGACGTAAAAATGGAAAATTGCATTGGAAATATACAAACCCAAGTCAATAAACATTTAAATCTACGGGCTGTGTTCAAAGCGTATTGAGATTGAAGCTGTATTTACCAAGACAGGAATAAAAAAATGAAGGAAACGTTAATTTTCTTTAAAATAGTCTTCTTAGCATTATCTGCGTTATTCGGACTATTGTCCTCATCTTCACTGTTATCTGTACAACGTTTCGGCCGATATGCCCTCCGGCCTTCAGGTATTGTCCAATTTGACACATGGCCTAGTGGATAAGGTAGTTAGGTTAAGACAGTTCTAAGTGACGGTCATCTCTAGATTGCAGGTTCAATCCTGATCAAGGGCAGCAGTAACATAGAATAATAATTAACACAGCTTAACACCTCTACCCCAGCTATGGTTAGCGGAACGAGAACAGGATACATCCGTGGACTGAATAAAGGGTTAGGTTCAAAGTTCCGGGATGGCTCCCGATTACGACAAGAAGGTTTCCGATTACGACAAGAAAGTTCCGAGTCCGAAAAGGTCCCAGAGTCCGACAAGAAATATCTGAAGAAGGCCGGAGGGCATATCAGCCGAAACGTTGTACAGATAACAATGAAGATGAGGACAATAGTCCGAATAACTCAGATAATACTAATCACCAAGCCTCATCTCAAACATTCAGAGAAATAGTCTTCTTAGCATTAGGGGGGAGTGTGCAGAAGCGATAACGCTAATCTGTTTCAATCGAACATAATGAAAATATAAAAAGTAGGAATGAAAGAAAAAGTGTGTGTGTGTGTGTGTGTGTGTGCGTGTGTGTGTGAGAGAAAAAGAGATAGATAGATAGATAGATAGATAGATAGAGAGAGAAGAGAGAGAGAGAGAGAGAGAGAGAGAGAGAGAGTTAAATCAAGTTTTTTTTACATATTGAAATATTTTACCAATAGCTCTTAAGTAAACGTATCAAACGTTGTAATAATTAAATTATCATACTGTGGTATGATATATATACGTATATAAGTCCCGCTAGATCTCCATATTATTCATTTGAAGTTTGGATATTGCTGTGAGGTTGCCTCCTTCCTAACACCAGGGAATCTAATAACCAGCTGTGTGACCGATCACAAATGACCAACGAAGAGAACTCTCGCGGTAGTTGGGAGAAACGATCACACAAGCGTTGGTGACTTTCCAAATCAGCAGAGAACAAAGAACGAGGTTATTTCCTAATTGAGTAACATGATATTACAGGGTGACCCAGAATAAAACAGAACCCAAATTATTTATTTTCCCATTAAAGTAACCCTAAACGCCAACCCTAAACGCCAACCCTAACCCTAAACCTAAACACTAACCCAAATCCTAACCCCCCTAGTTGAGTAACATAATATTACAGGGTGACACAGAAAAAATAGAATCCACAAATTTTGTAATAAAACTGTTAATTTTAATTTGTATTTTTAAGTTTAAGTCCAACAAGGGTTAGGGTTAGTGTTTAGGGTTAGTTTAATGGGAAAATAAATAAATAATTTGGGTTCTGTTTTTTCTGGGTCGCTCATGTTACTCAACTAGGAAATAACCAAGAACGATTTAAATTTCGGATCTAGCAAAATTGCCCCCCCCCCATTGGGGGTTGTTTACGATTTAGTAATTACTTTATCGACTCAAAATTGGTTGCTTCACGTTTATCTGTTTTTGAGACCGGCCAGTTTGAAACACATATTATAAAATGAGTGGCATTTTTTTTACTGAACCACGTGTCTGACATTTCCCTTTTCTCATGAACTCGTCGTCATCTCTTCATCTCGTTTTTGTCTCCAGCAAATTTCCTCCAGGTCCAATGATGCAACATTAATTTTGATCTTTATTTTCTGGCAAAACGCAGGAGTGTACACGATAGATGAATATGAACACACCATAAATAGATAGATAGATAGATAGATATTAAGAGAAATGGAAGTGAATCCGACGGTATGTAGTATAGTGAGAAATTAAAAAAAACACAGGTTTAAATAAAATGAATGGTAAGTTTATTAGCCGACGCTGCAGTGTTTCGATCTGTTAAGTAGATCTTCTTCAGGGTATTTGTTGATATAAGGAAAAGTAAAAAAAATTTTTTTACAGAATACCGAGGAAAACTATGCCCTGAAGAAGATCTAATTAACAGATCGAAACACTGCAGCGTCGGCTAATAAACTTACCACCCATTTTATTTTAACCTGTGTTTTTTTCAAATTTCTCACTATACTACATAGATAGATATGTATGGACTGACATTGATAGATAGATAAACAGATAGATAGATAGATAGATATATAGATAGATAGATGGATAGATGATGATGATGATGATGATGATGATGGTTTACAGTATTTTGCCGTGGTAGAAGTTTGCAACATCCTACACTATTCATCATCATCATCATTCTCGGGAGGTCCTTTGTGCTGCATCCCGCATCCGCACAGAGCTGATCAATGTACGTTTTTGCTGGTCGGCCCACACTGGCCTGTCCATGTGCTGGCTTCCACAGGAGGACGTCGCTTATGAGTTCGTCCTTGCTTCTCCGGCAGTGTCCAGTGTCCAGCGTGTCTTGTCCGTCTTATTCGGATGATATGTGGCAGGTGGCCGTACAGCTGCTTTCTCGTGGGGTGCTGTTTCTAATATTCAGTCCCTATCATTTGTAGGCACCCTGTCCTTTCCTTTGCGAGAGTCCTTGGCTGCTTATCAGAAGATAGATATGAATATATATATATATATATATATATATAGAGAGAAGAGAGAGAGAGAGAGGGGAGATGTTCCCATCTGGAATCTGGATTTCTCTGCAGTGATAAGTGAAATGGGAATAACTCCCATCGTTAAATTTCTATAATTATAGCTTCAAACAGATGAGGATGGTTGTCACAGCAACAGTGGAAACACAAAATGATACGAGACGCTGTCACAAAGAAAAGGGGACCGAAGCTGTATTTACTAAGACAAAAATGAACCATTAATTAAACGTTAATTTTATTCAAAATATCCCTTATTAGCGCTAAACACATTCATTCCGGTGGGGTTTTTATTGAAACTTCTGAAACTTTTTTTTTATATAGCGTGAGGTTGGGCATTTCTTATTTTTTATAATAATAATAATAATAATAATAATAATAATAATAATAATAATAATAATAATAATAACTAGCACAACGGGAGTACAAAACTAGGTTGGTAATGTGATCCACTGGGAATTATGCAAAAAATTAAATTTTGACCATACAACAAAATGGTATATACAGAAACCAGAACGAAACGCATAAAATTCTCTGAGACTTTGAAATAAAAACGGATTACCTTATCCCAGCAGGAAGACCAGACCAAGTGCTGATTAACAAAAAAGAAAGAACTTGTCTACTGGTGGATTTTGCAGTTCCAGCAGATCACAGGGTGAAGCTGAAGGAAAATGAACAAATGAACAAATACCTGAACCTTGCCAGAGAACTGAAAAAGTTATGGAATATGAAAGTCAAAGTGATACCAGTTGTAGTTGGTGCACTTGGAACGGTCCCAAAAGGATTGGAAAAGGGTTTGAAAAATCTGGAAATCAGAACACTGCACTGCTGCAATCTGAAGAAGAGTCCTGGAAGCCTGAGGAGACTTGCTGTCACTCAGACTCCAGTGAAAGACCATCAGCTAACACTGATGTGAACACTCAAAAGGAGTGAATAATAATAATAATAATAATAATAATAATAATAATAATAATAATAATATTATGAAAGTGAAAGTGATACCAATTGTAGTTGGTGCACTTGCAACGGTCCCCCGAAGGGATTGGAAAGGGATTGGAAAATCTAGACATCAGAGGAAAAAGATTGAGACCACCCAGAATACTTGCACTGCTACAATCTGCCAGAATATGCAGAAGACTCCTGGAGACTGAAGAGACTTGCTGTCACTCAGACTCCAAGTGAAAGACCATCAGCTATCGCTATGTGAAAACTCAAAAGAAATGAATAATAATAATAATAATAATAATAATAATAATAATAATAATAATAATACCTCTTTTCAAGCTAGTATACTAGGTCTGAGACCTGTCAGCTGTTCCTTATAAACATTCATCTTAATTGCCGCAGAATATTATAATCTTTCTACAGATTATCTAACATTGCCTTAAGGGGAGTTTAGAGATGGGGCATTCATATTGATGATGGTAGTTTATTATGTATTCACCACTCTGTTATTAAAATAATTTTGTCTTGCATTTGCCTTACAATTTTTTTTAAAGAGTTTTAATTTATGACCCTTAGTATTGATATTTTGAGCAATGTTTAGTAAATCAAAGTTCGTTGAATAAATATTTGTAGACTTCAGTTATATCCCCTCTTGTACGTCGATAAACCAAACCTGGTTGTATAAGTAGAGTGATCTCCCCCTCTGTGTAGTCTGAATGGACTGGTCTGCCCTTGGGAGAATGGATATAAAGAAAGAGCCGAGAGGCGGCCATTGGCAATCCGTCGACCGACGTTTGAACTACTGACCGTCTCCCTACCGGGAGGTCCAGTGACCTTCAGCCGCTGGATCAGGTGTTGTAATTAATAGCGTCGATACCTGCCCCCTAGATTTAAATGGGCAGGGCTGGGTTTATTGTCCAGCGCCTGAGGCGCCCCCTTGTCGAGGAATACCGACGGGGTCGACGCAATTTTTTCCACTAACCACTCATAAGCGTCGGCTTGTGGGTGGGCCCACATAAAAATGTACTTGTGACAAGCCCTCATAAGTGGGATGAGAGGCAAATATCTCCCCCCAGGTAATACCTGTCCTCTTGATTTAAAGGGTCAGGGCTGGGTTTATTGCCCAGCGCCTGAGGCGCCCCCTTGATGGGGAATGCCGACGGGATCGGCTGGTCACATCAAACCCTAGCACCTATATGATTGTCCCAACCCATTGCCTTTATGGCAAGCCCCAAACCTTTATATCATATGGGTGTTAGAAGGCAGTGGCTGAGGGTCTTAATGTCCTGGGTATGACTTTAAACTCTGATGGTGAGATTCCAGCTCTGGAGGTCTGGAAAATGTGGAGTACATTTTCATGACCTTTGATCCCAGCTCCTCTCTGATCCGGAGTGGTAGTACCTGTTAGGGTCCCATCTATGGGTTAAATAGAAAAAATTCCCATCAAGCATCAATTTATTTCAAAACGTTGTCAGCATTAAATGACCCGCTGAGGTTGACATGCCGTAAAACAAACAAACAATCAAATAAACGAACGTGAAACCATATGAATTGCAATAGGAATACACAATATAATTACCCAAGCGATGATAGAGGGGACAGGTATCGAACCCGCAACCTTTGGATTGTTTACAAAAATAGAGTTTACGAAATTTTCTTCCAAACTATCGCTTCGAATCTTTCAAAACTTTATCAAAACTTTGCCGGCAGTAAATGACCCACCGTGGTTGATATGCCGTAAAACAAAACAAACAAAAAAAATTATTCTATTCTCTATTTTTAGTAGAAGAAATGGGATTAAGAAAAGAGGTTTCCTCATTAAAATCATTTTAGTCGTTTCATCCTGTCGTCTAACAGATAACAAACAGATGGCCGTCCCTAAGCAGATTGAACCGATTGCTCCCAACTGGGCCCATCGCTTAAGGGAGCTCTTCACTCGGATAATCCACTCGAGTAGTGTCAAATGCACTTGCAACAACACAAATCTATTTGCGCCCTGTTGTGACGTTACGGGCCTTTTGTCTTATTATGTGTGGGTTCGTTTCTTCTTGTGTGTATTGGAATATTTTGTAATATAGTTATTTACTAAGCTTAGCTTAGATGTGGCACAAGGCCAGAAGTTTAGGGCGCCCAGTGAGAATCGAACTCACTAACAATGGTCTGCTAATCTAGCTTGCTAACCATTACACCACGAGAGGTGCCCAATATTTTTGTAATATAGTTATTTACTAAGCTTAGCTTAGATATGCACAAAGGCCAGAAGTGTGGGGCGCCCAGTGAGAATCGAACTCACTAACAATGGTCTGCTAATCTAGCTTGCTAACCATTACACCACGAGAGGTGCCCAATATTTTGTAATATAGTTATTTACTAAGCTTAGCTTAGATATGGCACAAGGCCAGAAGTGTGGGGCGCCCAATGAGAATCGAACTCACTAACAATGGTTTGCGAATCAAGCTTGCTAACCATTACACCACATGAGGTGCCCTTAAAAACTAAGCTTTTGCTTAGATATAGCACAAGGCCAGAAGTATGGGCACCCAGTGAGAATCGAACTCACTAACAATGGTCTGCTAATCTAGCTTGCTAACCATTACACCACATGAGGTGCCCAATATTTTTGTAATATAAGGTGTCCTGCAATACACCACCTGAATTTATAGACTGGGCGGGTTCACGTGGTTTATTCCTCCAGCCAATCAACAGCCATAATGCGTGGCTGATTAACTACTTAAACACTGATACTTTCCGTAGTTCATTTGCAACCATTGACAAAGGAACTTACAATACTGTGGATTCTTTACCAGAGGATTACCAAAGATTTCCGCTGGACAACCGCTCTTGCTTGAAGGCGAAGGGATGGCCCATAAAAACGTAACAGTGGGAAATATATCCCTTCAATTAAGTCCATGCTAACCCATGTCGATTAAAAACAATTCTGCAACTTTTTGTCAATAAATGTTTATTTTGGCCGTGACAATCTAGTAGTAGTCGTTGACAACAAGTGAGATAGAAAGAATGTTACAATAACAGAATCGCTTTAATTAGATGCACTAAGCTAGTGAAAGTCGCGTTTCAGCTGGATATTTTTTTTTTAACGAAATTACTTCATTTATTTATTTTTGTCAATTACTTTTCTTACTATTTTTGGACGCCTCGAGTAGTATAATGTTTAGCGATCTAGGCTGGCAAACCATGGCGAGTGGGTTCGATTCTAAATATTTGGTCTTGTGCCAAACTACATTAAGCGTGGGTTATAATGGTTTGTAAGCCAGTACCATAGATCAACTACTCAGGAGTACAGAGTTCTATTCTTAGTTAGTTCTACATACTTACGGTTTTCTATAAAATCTCAAATTTGGCTTTCTTTTTTTTTGGTGGGTGCCTCACGATCTGAACTGGAACACCATTGTAAGAGTCTCTGATTCTTACAGGTTGCTTTATATCCCCGCCTTGTGTCAATGTAAACTAGAAAATGGTTATTCTTCCTTAAATATATGTTCTTTTCGTTCTTGTATATGGGTGGGCTCGTTAACCTATAAATAATAAAGTTGAAATAGTCTGTACGATATTCTACACACCGAGTAATTCTTTGCAAAATTCACTTGTCATTATCATCTTCTATAATTATCGAATTCATGCGATATGCGCATTGTAATTGCCTTCAAGCAAAAACATAAATATTAATATATACTTTATTCAACAATGCTTCTAAAAATAAACAAACATCCAAAAATCATATATATATATATATATATATATATATATATATACATATATATATATATATATATAATATATATATATATATATATATATATATATATATATATCTTCGTTTTATCTTCTTGAATTTGTTTTGTTGTTGTTGTTGTCGCTGTTGCTGTATTTTTTTTTCTAAAAAAAAAAAGTTAATTTATTTTAGATTTTTCATATTTTTTTCTTTGAATGCCAATGCTTTGCTGAGCTAATTATCCTCACGGATCCCGTGTCTTTCTACGTCACAAACTGTTCCGGGACTCGTCATGGGTGACATCAAGATAAACCCATTTCAAATTATTGTAACAGCCCCTTGATTAATTTCTTACATGGCTGACTGCTGTGAGAAGAGTGTGTGTATCCACTTCAGTTAAACAGACATTTGCAGCCAAGAGTTGGTGTCATGTTACGGCCGACGATTCAAAAAGCAATTTGCCAACTGCTGTTGTCATTTTAAACGAAAGTAAGTAAAAAAAAAGTAAAGTCGTCGGGGCGGCCTAAAGTCGGTATCATCCAATCAGCGAGGGAGTCTATCCCCTTTTCAATAGCTCTAGACCAAGGAGATTGTGTTAGCATCTGAGGTGGAGCGCCACACCTACCATCAGCTCCTTACTTTACCGCACAGATCCCTGTGATACTCATACACTGAGTTGGCGTGGGCCGGTATCGAACTAGGAACCTTGTGGTTTCTAGCCGAACGCTCTACCGACTGAGCTAAAAAATTCCAAGTACTGACAAAACAAAAGTAAAAATAAGTGCCGTGTCGCAGTCACGCCGATTCTTAACTCTTTGTCTACCAAATTCCCCCACGACTGTACCAAATGTTCTTGTTTTTAAAAAAAATTTTTTTTAACTATATGATTGGATATTAAGAGATATCTCGTGACTTTTAAAATCTCTCGGTAGTAAGCTAGTAATTTCGGATGAAAGAAGTCGAGAACAACAGTTGAAAATTAAAAATAAAAAACATATATTCAAAAGGTACAATAAGGGTTTGCAAATTTGTGGCATTTGCTAGCCAGACTTATCTTGCCGAGGTTGAAGGTAAGGTAGCGCTGCAATATCATTCCACTCGCTGGTTGACAAGGTGAAGTGCACTGGAAGAAACCACTCGTTGTTTGATAAAGTAAAGTGAGCACTAGAAAAAAGTGTCATGACTGTTGAATGCTCATACGATAAGTGACTTTTGTCAAGGAGTTTAATTTTGGCGCCAATATCCTATATTGGCGACTCGCCCTCTGGTGACGGCGGGAGATAATTCAACTATCATTTTTCTGATGATATTTCAAATTTCATTATCTATTGACTTCAGAAATCATTTTATTCAAATCAAGTTCTATTATTATTGTAATCCGAGTCCTTCTTTTATCAAAATGCGAGAGCCGCTGCCAGGAACTTACAGTAGGATTGCATTGGTGAGATATCTGATGTGAGCTGTTTAAAGTAGGTAAAGAGTTAAATTCAAAACAAAAAATGAAATAAAATAATAGTAATAAAAATAGTAAATGTCTGTTACTATTGTTATCTGTGTCCTTCTGCTCAATTTTAATAAACTAATGACCAGCGGTTTATGGTAGGATTGCCGTGGTGATGAGCCGCTATGAGCGCTTTAAAGTAGGTATAGAGTTTTAAAAAATAGCAAAAGAGAAGATGTGCGTTTTGTATTTCAACACGACAGAATAAAATGAAATTGATTTAAAAGTGTGTAGTTCATACACCCTTATACGACACAAGCGATAGGAAACGCGAGGTGTAATGGTTAAAGTCATGGGAAATGGACTCGTCGCCCCGAGTTCAAATCCTGGATGTGGTAATTGCATTTCACTTAGCGCTAGTACCGTTGGGAAAGTTATGAATCCTACCCTCCCTCCAGCTATGGGTAAATACTGTGGCAGACTGGGCTCTTTAACCTTGGTTAGGCAACCGGACTAGGAGAAGGAAAACTCTGAATTCAAACCTATTGAACTCCGCTTAAGAAATTGACCTTGTGTCACATCCTGCTCGTACGGAGGGGTTGGTAAATATATATATATATAATAAATATATATACGACACAAGCGATCGCCTTAAAAAATGGAGAAGATCTATGAAGAAATACAGATAGACAGACAGACAGACAGACAGACAGATGCTGATTTTTGTTTAAAATTGGCAGTTTGGACTTTTCTATTTCTTCCTAAAAAAGAGAGGAGATTTTATTTGGTATTTTGATACACTTAACTGACAAAACAAAATTGTTTGTGCCAGTCTCCGTGGTGTAGTGGCTAACGTACTTGACTATGATATCGTAGTTAGGAAGTTCGATTTCCAGTCACGCTATTACTTTCAATTTGGAAATAATACCTCTTGTGAAAGTAATCTTATTTAAACGTGTGTACTCTCTCCACTCTTATCTGACACAAGCTATCACTTAGAAAAAGGTGAAGGAGGGATGTAAAAATAGACAGACTGACAGATGGTGCTGTTAGTTTAAAACTGGCAGGTTAAGATCTTCTATTTCTTACAAAAAAGACGGTCATTTATTTGGTATTTTGATATACTTAACTGAAAAAAAAAATAACAAAACTAAACTACTGCGTGAGTATCCGTGATGTTTGGTTTTGTTTTGTTTTACGGCATATCAACCTCAGTGGGTCATTTAATGCCGATAAAGTTTTGAAATAAATCAATTCTTAATGGATAACAAATTTTGTTTATCAACTCATGTTTTTCTATTTAACGCATAGATGGGACCCTAACAGGTACTACCACTCCGGGTCTGAGTGGACCAGGGAGCAATGGTGATGAAAGGGTGCTCCACATTCCCCAAACCTCCAAAACTGGAACCTCACCATCAGGTAGAATTTAACGTCATTCCCAGGACATGTAGGCCCTCAGCCACCGCCTTCTAGCACCCATATGATAAAAAGGGGTTGGGGCTTGCCATAAGGGCAATAGGGTTGGGAAAAATCATATAAGTGCTAGGGCTTGACGTGACAAGCTGATTGATCGGAGGAGGTCTCTCCGACCGCCCGTCTAGCCCAAGATAGGGCCAAAGTGGAGTATTGCAAGTCATGGACTGCTCATCCACCTGGGTTCTATTCTTAAGCATCACGGGTCGCCACCCACGGCCAACAGGTGGCCACATTGGGGGAGTCTTACCCCTCTGCAGGGGTGCAGTTGGTGCATTCTAACGCCCCAGCCGATAGGGCGGTATCCGTGATGTAGTGAGTAAGGTACTGGTCTGTGGCATCATAGTAAGCGAGCTTCGGACTCATACACCTGTAAATGTATAAACCCACTCAGCCTAGAAGAATTGTCGATTTATCTTATCACAGAGATCAGATTTCCTTATGATCTATAATTTATATATAGCTGTTTATTCCTTTCCTCCTCTCTTCCTGTCAATCTTTATCTCTCTCTGTCTCTCTGTCCCTGTCTCTGTCTGTCTGTCTGTCTGTCTGTCTCTATATATATGTTCCCAAAACCCGATAACATATAAATATAAATAATGATATATACTTTATTCAACAATGCTTCTAAAAAAAAAAAAAAAGCAAACATCCAAAAACTTTACCGAAATTCACTTGTCATTATTATCTTCTATAATTACTGAATTTTATGCGATACACGCATTGTAATTGCCTTCAAGCAAGAATATAAATAATAATATATACTTTATTCAACAATGCTTCTAAAAATAAAAATAAAACATCCAAAAATCTTATTTCCTTCGCCGAAGAGCTTAAAGTCCGGGTTTGTTATTATTCACTCAACGTCCCCTTACCTCATATGGTAGAGACGTATCAGTATCATTGACAGGTTAATTTCACAAGAAGTGTTCCGTGCTGTATCGTGGCCGCAGCAGTATGGTTTCTGACTATCCTGCTGAAGTCCCGGTTTCGATTTCTGTCGGAGGGAAATTGTTAGTATACATCGCTGATAAGACTTAATAAAATTGAAACAGTCTGTACGATGTTCTACACACCGAATAATTTTTTACCGAAATTCACTTGTCATTATTATCTTCTATAATTATCGAATTTTATGCGATATACGCATTGTAATTGCCTCCAAGCAAAAATAGGAATTATAATATATATATATATATATATATATATATATATGCGGTGGTCACCCTTCTAAGAGGCAAAGGCAGAGGCCTATTCATAATTTGCCAAAAGGCTGATATATCGATGAATGATACACTCCCAACATTCTGTTTGCCACGTTATGTCATAAAATGGCACCAAGAAAAAACAAAAAAATAAACAAAAAAAAAAAAAAAACAAACAAACAAATAATAACTAAATTTTTCGAAGCGTTGATTCATTTGGCGCAAATTGATTCGGACAGAAGCAGCTTTTAATCTGTTGTGACTGCGCATGCGTTGCATTAATTAGTTCCGGTCTGACTGTAATTAGAAAAGGATGGAGAGAGAGAGAGAGAGAAGGACAACTAATAAAAACGAAGATAGCACAAAACAAAATTATTATTCTCCTTTTTATAATGGTGGAAATTCAACTATCTTCGTAAATTTCCTTTGTAGTAAAACTTAACGAAGCGTTTTTCTGCTTTCGTACTTTTCACTGGCCATTGTTCAATGTCTCTTGAAAAGATAAAAACATTTTTTTTAAATCTAAAAAGTTTAAAAATTCAGAAAATTAAAAAAAAACAAACGGGTTGGGACTCTTCTCAGTATTCTAGCTGATTTTAACAGTCGTAGTCTGCATGGATTCTATTCTTCCTCTTGTCTCCAGTCTCTTTTCCAGGCCTTTTGGGAACGTTCCAAGATCTCCAACTACAATTGGTATCACCGTCATACACACGCATAAACTATATATGCACACACACACACACACACACATATATATATATATTAATAAGTCATCCACAGACACGTGTTTCGGCGTTTTAAGCCTCTTCAGTGTGGCTATCCTTAGCTAGCTCCGATTGACTGCTTCCAGCCTATCTTATCCTCTCGGCCACTGACAGCTGCTGTAGCGGAGTTGGTGTTTAAACTATTAAATACATAGGTTTGTTTATATATTTTACGATCACAGAGAGATCTAATTTGAGGGCAAACGATCATATATATATATATATATATATATATATATATATTGGGCTACCCGTTGGCCATGGGTGGGGTCCAAGAAGCTTAAGGACGGAATCCTGTTGGTTGAGCAGTCTATTACGTGCAACACTTCACTTTAACCCTTATTTAGTCTAGACGGGCGGTCGGAGAGGATCCCGCAGCTAAATCAGCTTGTCACGTCAATTCCTAGCACCTATATGATTGTCCCGAACCTATTGCTCTTATGTCAATATATATATGTGCTAAAAGGCTCATATATATGCTACAAGGCAGTGGCTGAAAGTCTTATTTTCATGGGAATAACGTTAAACTCCTACTAGTGGTGGCTCCATTGGTGCATTCTACGGGGTCAGCTGACAGGCCGGTTAGTATCCTAGGTATAACACTTACCTGCATCTGATGACAAGAGTCCAGTTTGGATATCTGTGGGGTGAGGAGTGCCCATACATTGTCCAACAACCCAGGTCCACTCAGACCTGGTGAAAGAAACCCAAGAAAAGGTACCCTGGTTATGCTGAGGCCCCAGTTCTGGAGATATTGTGAGTTTGGAATACCAATGCATTGCCATTACTCCCAGGTACACGCTGGCCTAGTAGTGTCCCATCTATAGATCAAATAGGTCTGTTTAAAAATTATTAATATTGTATAAGAATACATGAAACCATATAAATGTGTGCGAACAGATGATTATTAGTAAATTTGAATAGTTACTTGAGAATATACAATTGTATATAAATTATTTGTATAAGATAGAAATACTTGATAACATGTTGTTGTATACCCACATCTCGGGTAAATAATGGGAGAAA
>CM042148.1:40958038-40990538 GCA_023376005.1 Doryteuthis pealeii | reverse complement strand
TGCGATTTACACATACATGAAACCAATGGTCGTGACTGTTCCTATGTTATTAAATATATAAAACCTTTATATATTTATTTATTATTATATTATATAATAGCTCTATATTATATTGAGCACTCTCCCAATAATACCACACTTTGACATACCGTTCCAATAAATTTAATGGGAAAATAAATAAATAATTTGGGTTCTGTTTTTTCTGGGTCACTCATGTTACTCAACTAGGAAATAACCTTACACTCTAAATCGATTTAGGAAAATAGGTTATATTTCAAATACTCTTTCGATTACCAATCATTCACTTTAAAAAAAAAAAGAACATTTTTCTTTAATCATTTCTCATCTTCTTGTTTTGTTTTATTTTTTTTCTTAAAGATTTCCATCAGTGTTTTAATAACGCATTATTCATCCTAATGTCTTGATAATGGTTTTATATGAAAAAACGAACTTCGTTATCTGAAATAAATTTATCTTATTGGAATGCTTTGTTTTTTCTTATCTTATAATTGAATCGGACCAAGTTATTTTTAAGCACCCCAGGGTCGATCTGGATTCAGAGGGAAATGTTTCGCTTTGCACTGTCAACATCCGGTTGTTTGTTACCAGACGATTTTTAGAAGCATTTTCTTATATTATAAAACTAACTGCTAACCCTAACCCTAACCCTAACCCTAAAAAACAACTGGATGTTGACGGTTCAAAGCAAAACATGTCCTTCTGAATCTAGTTCGTCCCTGGGGTGCTTAAAGCTAACTTGGTCCATAGAATCCACTAAATTATGACAACTATGAAATATCAAGAAACACCTTTGCTGTAAACATCGAAAATCAACCAGATAATTTATTTGCTATATAACTAGATAAAATTAGAAATTTATAAATAAATGAAATTAGCACCAAATAAAAAACACCCTCCGGGCGATGTAAAATAGATTTTTGAAACATATTGCCTGAGGGGTGGGAGTAAAAAATTCAATGTCAGCGAGTTTGTACCCTAAGTAAGTAAAATCATCAAATTCATTAAAGGATTAAAAAATAAAACAATTTGAAATGTAAACTTTAAATATATATTAAAATAAAACAAACTATATATAGATATATAATACCAGTCATGTATTTATTAAAACTTGTTTTAAAAAAACCCAATGAGGACTGTCTAATGTTGCATGTTCAAATTTTGAGTGTATTTATACTATGTTATGACGATTCTGGGTAATGTGACGTAAGCAGTGACGTAGTTTTTGTTACAGACAAAAACCGGAAGCTAATCTCCATTATTAATAGATTTACCACGAGCCAAATTGCAAATGCAAAAATGTAATTAATGTAATTAATTTACCGGACTGCACACGATGCCAAAAACAATATATTGGAAAGTCAAAATGGTTAATTTATCATAGACTAAACAAACATAGTCTGAAAATTAAATCTATGGATCACAGTAAACTGAAATTTTCTGAACAACAGTTCCGCTCAAACGGTCATGATTTTAACATTGATGCTAAATTCACCATCGTAGAAAGATTTGAAAAAGACATCAAAATAAAATCATTAATTTAGCGTAAAGAATAAACAATTAAAAGAAAACTAGAACCATTTGGAATTAATATGGAACTGGTAACAAATGGATATGTCACTTCGTCAGTATAGTTTTCGCCCCTTCTTTTGTGGCATATTAACAACTTTAAAAACTTAAAAAACCTTTTCTAAAAACATTTTTTTTTAGAAAGAAGTTTTCTCCTGACAATAGCCTAAAAACGAGACAAGTAAAGAACAATCAAAAAATAAATATCATAAAAAATTACTATTGTTCCTATCACTTTAGTTCATCTTACCTAATATATATATATATATATATATATATATATATATATATATTATATTTCCAGGCTGTAGTTATATCAGTACTGCTATATGGCTGCACCACTTGGACCCTAACGAAGCACCTTTGAGAATAAGCTAGATGGGAGCTGCACAAGAATGCTGCGTGCAGTCTTGAACAAGTCGTGGAGGCAGCACCCCCACAAGGAAGCAGCTGTATGGCCAGCTACCACCTATCTCACAAACCATCCGAGTGAGACGGACTAGGCATGCAGGAAACTGATGGAGAAGCAGGGATTAGCTCATAAGCGACGTTCTCCTGTGGAAGCCAACGCATGGACATGCTAATGTGGTCCGCCCAGCAAGGACCTACATTGACCAACTATGTGAAAATGCCGGCTGCTGCGCGGAAGACCTCCCAGGGGCGATGAATGATAGGGAATGTTGGCGAGAGATTGTCATGGATATCCGTGCTGTTTGCACGACATGATGATGATGATGATGATGTATATATATATATATATATATATATATATATATATATATGTGTGTGTGTGTGTGTGTTGTGTGTGTGTGTGTATCATAAAAATGGCATGGCATATGTATTTAACTAATGTAAATAACTAAATAAAAATGATGGCAAATTTAATGTAGGTACAATTAAAAGCCTTTTGGAATGAAGCATGGGAAAAATGTTGTTTTTGTCATATTTCGGGAATGCTTTCTACTTCGGTAAAAATCAATGAAACTCTATATTTCTATTTCTTTCTCTCTCTCTCTCTATGTCTGTCTGTCTGTCTCTGTCTCTGTCTGTCTGTCTGTCTCTCTCTCTCTATATATATATATATATATACATATATATAATCTGTGTGTGTCAAACTGGTTAAAAAATGTCAATCAACCTGTCTATGTTCCTGTCTGTCTGTCTGTCTGTCTGTCTGTCTCTCTATATGTATATAATTATATATATATATATATATATATAATCTGTGTGTGTCAAACTGATTTAAAAAATGTCTTTCTCTTTCCCTCTTTCACACACACACACACACGCACACACACAAACACACACACACTCACACACACACACACACACACACAGATATATATATATATATATATGTGTGTGTGTGTGTGTGTGTGTGTGTGTGTATGTGTGTGTGTGTGTGTGTGTATAAGTTAGGGTAGTGTGGACATGAAGTCAATGGCGTTCGGTCACTCACAATTTCTCGCCTTTGCAATTTTCAAACTTAGTTTGAAACTCACACATGTGAGAAACTGATTGTACACTAGAACCGTCGACTTCATGTCCACGCTATCCTAACTAAGATATAAATGTGCTATCCACGATATCGAGGACTATATCAATTAATAACGGAGATTCGGTCTCTATTTGTCTGTAACCGAAACTACGTCACTGCTATGTCACATTACCCTACATCGTCAATACATAGAATAAACAACAACCTTATATTATATACACACAAACTTAGACTGTCCTTATTGTTTTTGTTTTTTTAAACAAGTTTTAATAAATACGTGTCCGGTATTATATATCTATATATAGTTTGTTTTATTTAGATATATATTTAAAGTTATCTAACGCATAGAGTTTTACGAGAAAATTATTTAGAAATCGTAATTTTTTCAGTATTAAGGGGTTAACTAAAAAGTTTACAAATAAATGAATACTTACGATTTTGTGTAAAATATTCAAAATAATTATTTGATTAATAATTAACAGATGCACGCAACATTTTGTTTGAGGGGAACAGAACTAAGTTTCCATTTCAAATTGTTTTATTTTTTTTACACCTCTTTCAAAAATTAATTTTCACACCACCCAAAGGGCGTTTTTTTTTAGTAATAACACACTATAATAAATATAAACACACTATATTATCAATATATATATATATAATATATATATATATATATATATATATATATATATATAATTTAATATAACAAACTTGTTGGTAAATCCTCGCGGTGAGAAAAAAAACAGCAAATAGTTTGATTGTAAAAATATACTACCAAACATCAACCGGGAAGAAAAAAAAAAATTTTGGAAGAAAGAAAAGACCAAGATAATTGTACCAACAAAAAAATCTATTGGTACAATATTTTGGCCAAAAGAAAAAAAACAATTTATATGCATATATATATATAAGATATATATTCATATAAAACCGCCAGGAGACTAAAGCTAATAAGTAAAAAGTGCTCAATACCTAAGTAGAGCAAATAATAAAGAAAAATCTAATGAATCAGATGAACCTACTAAAAGTTTCGCTTAATGCTCTTCAGAGTCAGATCTTAGCCCTGAAGAGCATTAAGCGAAACTTTTAGTAGGTTCGTCTGACTCATTAGATTTATCTTTATATATATATATATATATAGTCATCCACACCGGTTTTCAACGTATCACGTTTCTTCAGTGCGGCTAGACATTTGTAAGCTACATACAGCCGGAATAGAAACCCAATCGATTCATCATCAGTCGGGCTGCTTAACCGCTCGATCATCACCTACAGAATGAGAATGGGATTGTAACTGTTATATACAAACATATGTATGTATGTAAAGACCGCCATAGAGTGCTCCACCCTTTTTATAGGAGAGCGTTGCGTTTACGTTTTACTTGGCGGTCGTCAGCGAAATCCCCTCGAAAGTGCTCAGGGGGATGCGGAGCATATATAATCATCCACATACACCATGTTTCGACATATCACGTTTCTTCAGTGTGGCTAGACATTTGTAAGCTGCCTATAACCGGGATAGAAACCTGATCGATTCATATTCAATCTGGCTGCTTAACCGCTCGGCCATCGTCACCTACAGAATGGGAAGGGGATTTTGACTGATATATATATATACATTTTGCAAAAAGTTGTAGCTATGGTTCTGAGCAAATATCAAACTATCTTTTTGATATAAATAATGCTCAATATATGTGAAATGGCCGGGTTTGCTCAGTTGGTAGAGCGTTGGGCTAGAAACCACAAGGTTCCTAGTTCGATACCGGCCCTCGCCAACTCAGCGTATGAGTAGCACAGGGATCTGTGCGGTAAAGTAAGGAGATGATGGTAGGTGTGGCACTCCACCTCAGACGCAAAAACAATCTCCTTGGTCTAGCGCTAGTGAAAAGAGGATAGACTTCCTCGCTGATTGGCTGATACCGACTTTAGGCTACCCCTACGACTTTACTTACTTACTTTATATGTGAAATAATAATTGTTGTCATAGACGCAGTGCCACATCGGGATATTGATCTTGCTATGAAAAAATCAGAAATCATCAATAATCTAAATTAGTTTATATTAAGACTTTTTTCATAGCATTTTTGGATTTCTTGAGGGAAGATGCTATTATAAACCAATTTTTTAGAAGTAGGAAAGCTCTAAAACTCATTTTACAGACAAAAAAAGGTCACAAAAAGTCGCCATTTTTCGCGACCTCCATCAAATTTGGAGAGCTAAAAATCAATGTAACTCCTCTACTTTTTGGAATTGGAAGCTCAGACTTTGGGGATTGGCTAACTTTTTTCATAATCCACACTTGTACAAAATTTCAGAAAGACTGAAGTGGGTGGGTGACATGGCCTGGATGATTTGACATGGAATTACCCATTAAGTTATTATTATTATTTCGCTCCTGTGAGTTTTTTCATAACACCGTTAATTGATGGTTATTCACTGAAGGCAGAGAGATAACAAGTCTCCTCAGTTCTCCAGGACACTTCTGGGTATTCTAACCAATCTCAACAATGCTATTGTCTGGATGGTCTCAATTCTTCCTCTGATTTCCAGTTCCTCTAGTCTGTTTTCTAATCTTTTGGAGACCGTTCCAAGTGCACCAACAACAATTGGTATCACTTTCACCTTCATATTCCACAGTTTTCAATTCTCTAGCAAAGTCCTGGTATTTGATAATCTTTTCGATTTCTTTCGTTTTTACCCTGTCATCTGCTGGAACTGCAAAATCTACCAGTTGGCAAGTCATCTTTTTCTTGTTAATCAATACTAATTCTGGTCTTCCGGCTGGGATGAGACTATTCATCTTTATCTCAAAGTATTATTATCATTATTTACTCCTTTTGAGTTTTCACACCAGTGTTAGCTGATGGTCTTTCACTGGAGTCTGAGTTACAGCAAGTCTCCTCAGGTTTCCAGGACTCTTCTGAGTATTCTGGCAGATTGCAGCAGTGCAGTGTTCTGAATGGTTTCAATCCTTCCTCTGATTTCCAAACTTTCCAAACCCTTTTCCAATCCTTTTGGGACTGTTCCAAGTGCACCAACTACAATTGGTATCACCTTCACTTTCATATTCCATGCCTTTTTCAGTTCTCTGGCAAGGTCCAGATATTTGTCCATTTTTTCATCTTCCTTTAGCTTCACCCTGTGATCTGCTGGCACTGCAAAATCCACCAGTTGACAAGTTATTTCTTTTTTGTTTATCAACACTAGGTCTGGTCTTCTTGCTGGGATAAGGTGATCCGTTTTTATTTCAAAGTCCCAGAGAATGTTATGCGTTTCGTTCTCAAGAACAGATTCTGGTTTATGCATATACCATTTTGTTGTGTGGTCAAAATTTAATTTTTTGCATAATTCCCAGTGGATCACCTTCTCAACCCAGTCGTGTCTAGTTTTGTATTCTCGTTGTGCTAGTTTGCTACATTCGCAGAGTATATGGTTTACAGTCTCATCTCATACCACAAAGTCTACATTTACTATTTTGTTGGGTCTTATCAATTTTTGCTTTTATATATTTCGTCCTTATGGCAGTATTTTGTGCAGCAATTATAAGTGATTCAGTTTCTCTTTTGAGGTTTCCATTTCTTAACCAAGTTTCCCTTTCATAACCATTATTATTATTATTATTATTATTATTATTATTATTATTATTATTATTATAGTAGTAGTAGTAGTAGTACATTTCTCGGAAAACGTTTTCTTTATCTGTCTCTACTTATGAATCTTCGATATGGACTTCTTGTAAATTATTATTATTATTATTATTATTATTATTATTATTATTGGCTTTTAATTCTTATTCGGCTGTGTCGTTGCGAAAATCCAATCAGAATTTAATTAGAATGAACGCAGGAGGTCCGCTCTGGAAAGCTTTGATCTTTTCAGAGCAAATCACAAAACAAAAATAAACAATGCTTAGACCTTAATACGAAATGTATGATTAATATGACTTTCGAAAAACATGTGTTTAGTGTTGTGTTAAACCGAAGAAGAAAAAAAAAACGACGCATAAAAGTTAACTACTTCACCAAACACAAAATGAAGGAAAACATTTTCTCGTTCATTTATTTGTTTCGGGGGGGGGGTCGAAGAGAGGGGGTGGTGATTGGCACTAAATTTCCCAAATGCATGTTTACATGTAGAACATGCTACAACGACGTTAACCACACAAAAAAGATTTAGTTATAAAATGTGCGTTTGGGGTTTAGGTCAGGTTAATTATAGTATCGATTCTGTGCCAGATGAAGGCCCAACCGTTTTGGGGGCTGCTGCCCAAAAGGACCCAGCCAGCTGAAGGGCATCGAGGGATTAGATGAAATGTTATTGAATATCTTAATACTAAATCAAAGTATAATTTTTTTTTACTTGAGTTTCAATCAATATATATATATATATATTTTACCAACCCCTCCACACGAGCAGGATGTGACACAAGGACAATTTGTTAAGCGGGGTTGAACAAGGTTGGAATTCAGAGTTTTCCTTCTCCTAACCAAGGTTAAAGAGCCCAGTCTGCCCTACTATTTATCCATAGCTGGAGGGAGAGTAAGATTCATACCTTTCCCAAGGGTATTAGCGCTAAATGAAATGCAATTAGCACGTGCAGGATTTGAACTCGGGGCGACGAGTCCATTTCCCATGACTTTATCCATTACACCACGCGCTTATATATATATATATATTTTTTTTTTTAATACAAATAAGGTTCAACAGATTTGAAATAATAATAGAAAAACATTTGTCATAGATGCAGTGCTACATCGGGCTATTGATCTTGCTAGGAAAAAAAATCAGAAATCATCAATAACTTAGTGGACTTTTAAACATTTTTTGGATTTCATGGGCAAAAATGATTTTATAAACCAATTTTTAGCTCTAGGGAAGCTCTAGAACTCATTTTACAAACATATGAAGCTATAAAATGAAGCTATAAAAGCAAATGTACAAGTGTCTATGTTTCAATAAAAGCTCTGACGAAGTTTCATTCAATATGAGGCGAAATATCAATTGAATTTATGCTGTTTTGTGCTGTTCTTATCCACACTTTCCTTTATTTTTCAACTACATTTTGTCGGGTTTATTCAAATCCTCAACTCCTTATAGAGGTATATATTTTTGAAACGAATTGCATATATATATATATATAATCCAAAAGTCCAGAGAAGAAATCTTCCTTATGACACAAGAGTTTTATTTAAAAAACCTGTCGCAGTTTGAGAGCTCAATGTGTGCTCTTAATGTTAGAGTCACAGAGCAAATGTATAAGTAAAGAAATAACAAAAGACTTAGAGATTTAGCATTATAGTCTATTTCAGGGAGCTTAGAGAAAGTGTCTAACTCTCTCGCATCTGATGAGTCGGGAGAGTTAGACATATATATATATATATATATATATATATATATATATACTTATAGAGTAATATATTTTTGAAACAAATTGCCTAATCAGATCAAAAACAGCGATAGCGTAAAAATATTTACAATCAATTTGGATGATTTCAGAAAAGAAAATCACTTAAGAGTTCGTTCTTACTTTTTGAAGCAGTGTCCAACTTGACTTGTTCGTCTTAGATGGTTTGTGTGATCGGAGGTAAGTGGCCGTACAACTGCTTTTTTCATCATGAACTCCATCTATCCTACTATGTGCGTGGACTGAAGAATAATTCATTGATTCATACTTTCCAAGAACGCAATATGAAACAAGAACCGCCTCGTCCAGTTAGTTTTTCAGATTCATTTTCCTCAATAATAAACAATTCCCTGTTCTATGATATTCAAGGGAGAGTCTCTGTGGCGTAATGGCTAAAGTGGTGGACTGCGAAATAGCCGTAAGCGAGTTCGAACTAGTCATGCTATTACGTTCACTTTCGAACTAATACTCTGATGTAAGGGATGAACCCCATCGTAGCGTAATTATTATGGTCTACGGGGAATTAGGGGATTGAAAAGAACACGGTAATCGGATTTCTGGAGAAAGAGAACAAAAAGAAATAAGAACAAAAAGACGTTAAAGTTTGGAAGGGTAAACACTCAATGGGTGCTAGCCATTGACCAACCAATAACCCCGGAACTAGATTTAAAAATAAAAACGGAAGTTTTGGGTTTTGACCAGAAGCGAATGCAACCCTACTACCCCTGGACGAGAAATGGAGGAAGAAAAAAATTTTTTTCGGCTGGGCCTTCGTAAGGGGAATACGTGATGTATTTCGCATAGTAGTACCGTACATGATTTACGATAGAATAATATGATTTTACCCCCCCCCTCTCTCTCTCTCTCCTTCTCTTTAAAAAAGAACCCACGAGCTGAGAAAGGAATAAACAACCCCTTTGTGACTATACAACTTGCGTATGTTTTTTTCTGAACTAACGACGACTAATACTACGAACGACTACAACTAAAACTCGAATTTGGCCCTATGCAATACCCATCAACCGCCAGTTATAGGTTAAATAATGTCTGTAAAATGTTTATACAAGGTTGGTGCAACAATGTACAAAGCGTTGGCATCACCACTTGAGTCAAGTGAAATTTGCCCACACCAGGTCAAGTGGAACCTATTTTTGATTAATGAGCTTTTAACGATCTAACAAGATAAAAGTGGACGAAACCCACGTAAAGGTGGCACACATTTTCATCCGGCAGACAGTAGTCGGACGGTCAACCAAAGCAATCAGGCTAGCCAGGGTCACTGCACAGATAATTAACCGCCTGTTGCTGACAATAAAATGATATTTACTATGATTTGTCATCCGAGATTTTTTCTTTGTCCCCACGTTTGTTTTTGAGATGAAATTGACCATTTCATCTGATTCTGTGCCCAGAAGTTGAAATCTACAAGCCAAACCGATTCTGGTCTAAGCCACAACGCCTTGGCATTAAATAACCCTTGAAGGTTGATATTCCATTGAACGAAGTAATTAGTTATTCAATTAGACATTAGGTGGTGATTAGTTGGCATAGTGTTATCTCTGCTGTCGCTTATAAGTCTTTTGCTGCTGTCATGAAGGTAACGATTGTAACCATAAACAAAAATTACAAACAAATCAATATCCCGTCTGAACTTTAGACATAAACGGCATATTATGCAGTCAGCTGATGGCAACCAACCAAAAACGAAAACAAAAACAAAAAAACAAAAAAAAAAACAAACTAAAAGCAAACCAAAAAAAGCCCCCCCCAAAAAAAAAAACAAACAAAAAACAAAAACAAACAACAAAAAAACAACGGAAAACAAATAATATCAGTTTTTCTATTTTAAATTTGATCCTAGTTTTCAAATAAACAATTATTCGGACCATATGATCTTTAGGCACCCCTTCAACGATCTCGACTTACAAGGACACTTTTCTCATTTACACCGTCAAAATCCAGTTGTTTGTTAGGGGTTAGGGTTAGGGGTTAGAGGCTAGGATTAGGGTTAGGGTTATAATTAAAAAAAAACTCTAAAAATCGTCTGTTAATTAAACGGATTTTGACGGTGTAAATGAAAAAAATGTCCTCACGAATCGAGATCGCAAAAGGGGTACCTAAAAGTCATATGGTCTAATTATTCAACTATGATCATTTTATATAACATCCAAAAGCGCCGGGTAAGGGCAGTCCTTGTGGCGTAGTGCGAGACAACAGTTGATAATCAATTATACTTTACAGGTATATTTTTGTAGACACATGTTTTGATCTATTTAACCCATAGATAGGACCCTAACATGTACTACCAGTCCGAGACTGAATGGACCTGGAATAATGGGGACAAAGGGGTACTCCACACTCCCCTGAGATCCAGAATTGAAACTCTTACCACTAGATGCAGTTTAACGACATACACAGAACATTAAAACCCTCAGTCACCACCTTCTAGCACATATATAATAAAAAGCGTTGGGGGGTTTGATATGAGATCAATACAGTCGGGACAGGCATATAGGTTAGGGCTTGACGTGACCAGCAGATTATTTGAAGAGTTGTTCTCCTTTGATCATGTTAGACGTATAGGAAATAACGGGAAAATATTTCTGAGCTGAGCGACAATGAATATCCAGGCATAAGTTTGTCTTTTGAATTGTTCTTCGAAAACCTTCGATTTTATATCCCTAGGTTCAAATAACTTTTTGAAAAACCTTCGCGAACGCTTCTGATTTTTGAAAATTATCCTTTTTAATATTTCTATTTTTGCTTTCTACCTGCGCCGATCCTATGCGCAGACTTCTTATTTTCGTCATTTTCGGCTAGAAACCACATGGTTCCTAGTTGGATTCAGGTCCCCGCCAACTCAGTGTATGAGTAGCACAGGGATCTGTGCGGTAAAAGTAAGGAGCTGATGGTAGGTGTGGCGCCACACCTCAGATGCTAAAACAATCTCCTTGTCTAGCGCTAGTGAAAAGGGATAGACTCCCTCGCTGACTGGCTGATTTTAGGCCGCCCCCGTTGACTTTACTTTTTTTACTATTTCTGCTATTATCTGCGTTATTCGGACTATTGTCTAGCTCAAGTAAGGGCCTACGTAGAGTCTTGTATGTCGTGGACTGCTTAGCCATCAGGATTCAATCGTGAAGCGTAGTGGCTAACGTGGTAGACTGCGACTACCTAACAACCGTGTTCGAATTCCAGTCGTGCTATTACGTTCAGTTTTGGTAAATATATGAACTCTCTCATCCGCAGCCATTCTATTCTATACATATATAAAGGGCAGATGAGTGTATCTGTATTTCCGGGGGAAACTATGAAAATAAAACAATTAACGACAAAACAAATAATATACTCTTCACTATCATCATATCTTGATTTTTGAGGAAAAATAATGATTTGATTCATAAAATTTAAATGATAACAACATGGATTTTTTTTTTGTATTTAATGTTGTAAATAGTAGACATTAATCTTTCTTTTCAGAGTGGCTGGATCAGCACAAGGTCTTTTTTATGTGGGGATTTTAATGGGACATCCTGTGGGAAACCAACTGAAGGTTCAGGAATAATGGATCTATGAGACTCAATTTAAAAAGAAATCTCCCTGTACCCGGGTATGCTGGGTAGTCGCTTCTAGTACATAATAATCCCGAAGATTGATATGCCATTAAATAAAAAAGCATATTCCTATCTAATCTATTAATAATGGAGATTCGCTTCCGGTTTTTGTCTGTAATAAAAACTACGTCACTGCTTACGTCACATTACCCAAAATCGTCATAACATAGAATTTAACTCAAAATTTGAACATGCAACATTAGACAGTCCTCATTGTTTTTAAAACAAGTTTTAATAAATACATGACTGGTATTATATATCTATATATAGTTTGTTTTATTTTAATATATATTTAAAGTTTACATTTCAAATTGTTTTATTTTTAAAATTCTTTAATGAATTTGATGATTTTACTTACTTAGGGTACAAACTCGCTAACATTGAATTTTTAACTCCCACCCCTCAGGCAATATGTTTCAAAAATCTATTTTTACATCGCCCGGAGTGCGTTTTTTATTTTGTTAGTACAAATAATTTGCACTCAGTTGTATGGTTTCAAATATTCCTATCTAATACTAATATTTATACACAACTAAGGAGACCTGTGGATATATCACAGTATGATAATTTAAACAAGGTTTGATATGGACTGCAAAATAGTTCATTATGTAAAATGTATAATAATCTTGATTTAACTCCCTCTATTTGTTTCTCTCTCTCTCTCTCTTTCTCTCTCTCTCTCTCTCTCTCTCCTCTCTCTCCCCTCTCTCTGTCTATATCCCTCTAAGTCTCTTTCTTTCTCTTTTCCTTCTTTTCAACTATTTATCTCATTCCATTGAGACAGATTAGCGTTATCGCTTCCGTGGTCTCGTTCATCCTCTCTCTCTATCTGTCCCCACTCAATTTTTCTTTTTTCTTTCTCTTTCTTTCTTTCTTTCTTTCATTCTTCTTCTTTTTCTTTTTCTTTCTTTCTTTCTTTCTTTCCTTTCTTTCTTCCTTTCTTTCTTTCTTATTATATTTTTTATGAAGTGTAGCATGTCCATTTTTTTCTTTTTCTTTCTTCACAATAAAAACGGAAAGGTCCATTATTTATCCGCTGTGACGACACCCATCCCCGTGCACGAACCCCTCCCCTATCAACTCCTCAACTACGAAGCTTCTCTGGATCGAGAGGGTGTTAGTGTGATGCACATTAGGTAGGTAATAGCGTATTAATGTATATATTATATAGATTAAGGTAGTTCTTCCTTTTAATAATACTCTTTTGTATATATAAAGCATTTACAATAACCCCTGTCACATGCAGAATGTGAAACTAGTTCAATTGGACCATATTACATTCGGCTAGAAGCCACAAGGTTCCTAGTTCGATACCGGTCCTCGCCAACTCAGCATATGAGTAGCGCAGGGATCTGTGCGGTAAAGTAAGGGGCTGATGGTAGGTGTGGCGCTCCACCTCAGACGCCAAAAAACAATCTCCTTGATCTAGCGCTATGGAAAAGGGGATAGACTCCCTCGCTGACTAGCTGATACCGACTTTAGGCCGCCTCGACGACTTTTTTACTTTTTTTTTTACATTTAGGTACCTCTTTTTGATCTCGATTAAGAAAGGACATGTTTTTGATTTACATCGTCAATATCCGGTTGTTTGTTAGAGATTAGGGGTTAGGGTTAGGGGTTAGTTTTATAATTTAAAAACAAATCTAAAAATCGTCAGTTAAAACAACCGGATATTGACGGTGTAAATGAAAAACATGTCCTTTATTAATCGAGATCAAAAAGGGGTGCCTATGGTCCGTTCAATTTGTATGTATACCAATGCTGGTTAAGATTTAGAGTTTTCCTTCTCTTAGACAGGTTGTCTAACCAAAATTAAGAAACACAGTCTGCCTTACTAATTACCACTAGTTATTCCAAGGAAACTCTTTTCTTCTCTTAAAGGGGGGAGAGGGCATTTTCTTGTGACTGTCGAAACGGATACTTAAAATGATATCCGGATTACGGACTGCTCAGCCAACAGGATTCCGTCCCCAAGCATCCCAGATCGCCACTCCCGGCCAAAAGGCAGCCCCATTAGGTGAGGGTCGTAACCCTCAGCAGAGGGTGCAGTCGGCTTATTCTAAGCCCCGATGAGAGGGTGCTAATTAATTGATATGGCAGTGTTTAATATAAATCCACATCAGCAAAGTAGAGGGAAGCAATAGAAGCAATTATTGGGAGTAAATCTACTGCGCAAATTACCTAAACCCCAGTTTCACAATTGACAATCGACCTGCTATCTCCTCCTGCCCCAGAGCGCAGATCTAAACTGATTTTGATAGCTAAAGACACATCTTTAATCCTCTGTACCAAATTACTAAATACCGCACTGAATATCTGACGGCATTCAGCTTGACCTTAGCTCTAATAACAAAGAAATTTCCATTTCGTTCCATAGTTGTCGAGTAAGGAGTGGTAGAAGAGAGACAGGAGAGAGAGAGAGAGAGAGAGACAGGAGAAGAGAGAGAGAGAGAGAGAGAGAGAGAGAGAGGGGGGGAGAGGCAGAGGGAGATAGATAGATAGATGAAGTTGTGGAATAAGGAGTGGCAGAAGGAGGGGAAAAAGAGAGAAAGGGTGGGATAGATAGATAGGTAGATAGATATATATATAGATATAAGACAGTTGTCAAATAGATAGGGGCAGAAGGAGAACATATATATAATATATATATATATATATATATATATATAATATATATAGAGAGAGAGAGAGAGAGGAGAGAGAGAGAGAGAGGAGAGAAAATAGGCGGAAGGGTTGGATAGATAGATAGGTAGGTAGATAGATACATAGATAGATATAGAGACAGTTGTCAAATAGGTAGGGACAGAAGGAGAACTTATATATATATATATATATATATATATATATATATATATATATATATATATAATATAGAGAGGAGAGAGAGAGAGAGAGAGAGAGAGAAAGTGGGAGGTGGGGAGATAGATAGATAGATAAAGTTGTGGAATAGGGAGTGGCAGAAGGAGGAGAAAAAGACAGAAAGGGTGGGATAGATAGGTAGGTAGGTAGGTAGGTAGATAGATAGATAGATAGATAGATAGATATAGAGACAGTTGTCAAAATATGTAGGGGCAGAAGGAGGAACAGATAGATAGATAGATAGATAGATATAGAGAGAGGGATAGATAGAGAGATAGATAGGAGAGAGTGAGAGAGAGAGAGTGAGAGAGAGAGAGAGAGAGAGAGAGATGGGAATAAGGAGGGCATAAGAAGTAGATAGATAGATAGACAGACAGATAGACAGACAGATAGATAGATAGAAAAAAAATAGAAAAATTGTCGAATAAGGAGTGGCAGAAGAAGGAGAAAAAACAGAAGGTGGATAGATAGATAGATAGATAGATAGATAGATATAGAGACAGTTGTCAAATAGGTTGGGACAGAAGGAGAACATTATATATATATAAAAGAGAAAAGACAAGAAACATAGAGAGAGAGACAGAGAAAGAGAGAGAGAGAAAGAGAGAGAGAGAGAAAAGAAAGAGAGAGTTGTTAAATAAGGAGGGACAGAAATGGAAAACAAGGGGAGAGAGAGAGAGAGAGAGAGAGAGAGAGAGAGGGGGGGGAAAGAGATTGTGGCGAGAGTAGACGAGATAAAGAGACAGATAGATAAGAGAGACGGGCGGGAAAGAGAGGGTGATATAGAAACATATGGATAAGAAAGAGAATTGTTGAATAAGGAGGTGGTACAGAAGAAGGAGAACAGAGATGATATATTAGAGAGAGTGGAAGAGAGGGAGAGAGAGAGGGAGGGGGGATGGATAGAGGGGAGAGGGGGTGGGCTTTTGGCAAGGAGGTCGATGGCAGGACTCGGCTGAATTGATTCTGTTAAACTCTAATATGCTACGAAGTAGGAGAATTGGATTTCTCCGGAGACAGAGGTCCAGTAATTGGCCTCGTAGAACGGTATCTGTGACAGTTGAAGTTCTCTGTAGTTACTCTGTTGTCGGAGAGTTCAGCGAGAACTTTGTCAATTGGTCGTTTGCCCACAGGGTAATAAGATATTTAGTACACTCTGTGTATCGTATATACTTATTAGGCTGTAGCAAACGTCTTTTCGTTTCTTACAAATCTTTACTCCAGAACTTACTTTATATACACACACGTAACAACTATCTAAGATACTTCTATATCGCTAGTGTTATTCATGGGTTTTAATTATGTGGTTCGATTTTACGTCATGTCAACCCTTGTTGGGTTATTTTTTGCCGGGGATATTTTTGTTTTATTCATTCTTGTTGGGTATTTAAACATGTTTGAACACATTTTTAAAACATCTATCTATCAATAATGGAGATTCACTTCCGGTTTTTGTCTGTAACAAAAACTACGTCACTGCTTACGTCACATTACCCAAAATTATATTCACATTAATTCAATACAGTCACATTTCTTTATGATTCGTGGTGTTCATGAGATTGTAGATAGTATCCGTTGCGTTATCAAACAATCTATATTAATAAAAACGCTGTTGCGAATTGTCGTTAAACATATCTTCTAATTAATAATGGGGATTCTCTTGAGCCGTTTTATGTCCCTGTAACAAAAGGCTACGTCACTTGCTTACGGTCACATTACCCAAAATCGTTTCATAACATAACAATAAATACTCTCAAAAATTTGAACATGCCAACATTTTTAGAAACAGTCTGCTCATTCTTGTTTTGAGATAGAAGTTTTAAATATATGAATCAATGGTGTGTATAGCGTGGTATTAATATATCTATATATAGTTTGTTTTGTTTTGAATACATAATTAAAGTTTACATTTCAAATTGTTTAAAAAAAAAGAATACCGTAAATATATTAAACGTAACTGTTTTTCATGATTCCTATCTTTAATTTTACGCTTGGGCATTTAAGCGACCGCGTTTGGGAGCGTCAATTGTTGTGATTTAAAACATTGGCGTGAAATTGAAATGAGACAAATAAGAAATCTGCGATTAAGCAACACAAAAATCAGAATATACATTTTATGCATTGCAGTCTATGAACAAATTTTGTACAGTTCTCATTTTTAAGCAGAAGTTGTTTCTCAAGATGCATTGAGAGGGAGAGTAGGGATTCATACCTTTTCCCAAGTGGGTAATTAGCGCTAAGTTGAAATGCAATTACCCAGGTCCAGGATTTGATCTCAGGGCGACGAGTCCATTTCCCAAGGACTTTAAAACCATTACACACGCGCTTCCTTAGTATTTATGAGTATATTGTTACATTAATTCGTGGGTGTGCTACCCGATTTATTGATGTAGTGTAAAAAAATTAAATGACGGCATTGTAACATGGAAAGTTACCTTATAGCATAACCGTTATAGAAGTGTTGACAAACATTTCACCTTTCTGCTGGAGGAATAATAGTTGAATTGCATACCTTTTTTCCCATGGGTAATAAGGGTATTCGCGCAATGTGAATGCAAACAGCCTCGTCCATTATTGGAACTCGTCTCAACGTGTCCATTTCATACGTAAGATATAGTCGATTGTACGACTCGCCACGTTGTTGCGCACTGTGTATGGTGTGTTATGTGTGTGTGTGTGTGTGTGTGTGTGTGGCGTGTGTGTGTTTGTGTGCGCGCGCATATATACATTTACGTTTACCAGGGTGTCTATAAAGTCCCGCCTACAAGTTGAGAAAATCTATCAACAAAGATGCGCCAGTTCAGTTGAAGTGCAATAATAAAAAATACATCAATATTAAATCTTTAAATGTTTGATTGAATTTTATATGTAGATTTTTTACGACAAAGATTTTATCCCTTGTTCAGAGGTAAAGTCATTATGAGATTTCGATATGTATTAATAGACAACTGTTTCAAGACTTTGTAGACCACCCTGTACTATAGTTATACTAGCAGCGGCCTACCCGCGTCACCTGGGTAGCAGCATTTTTTAAAGTATATTCCCGCAGATCCATTCGTAATTACTGAATCGTTTGAGTTTTGAATCTTATGGTGATGCTCCATTTAAATCCCTATGTAAAACAAATAGACCTTGCATTGATCCAAGCTACTCTGAAAAGAAATGTTAATGTCTACTATCTAAAATATTAATATAAGGTAAAAAAATTGCTATTGCGTGGGTGTGAGTCATTTTAAATGTTTTTTTGTTCATTATCTTCAACGATATAAATAATGATCTCTATTATTTTTGCTCAAAATCGCAATCTCCGGGTGGAATATTTTAATGTGTGCATAGTTATATGTTATTAGTCACACAAAAAACATTTTAAACATTAAAAAAACAAAATTATTTAAGCCCACACAAAAGATTCAGAAATCTCTTTAAAAAAATAATTTCTTTTAATTTTTTTTACAACATGCCACCATTATCTGCGAGAGATGCCTGCTTGCTTGGTCACTCAGGGAGGCATGGAACAACGGATGCATCCCCAAAGACCCTACTGTGTTGGTGGAGTTAGTATAAGGGTACCTGACCGGTTAAGAGACCACCCTCTGCGCTTTAAAAGATGTCTGCAAGAGACATGAAGACATGTCACATTCGATACCACACATGGGAGGCTTGTACAAAAGACTGTTTGAGACCTGTTGTTTCTGCGTCATAATAAGGAACGAGAAGGATTGAAAAAGAGATTAAAGAAGCTGCCCAGAAACAAAGAGCCCAATAAGGAAGGAGATGGGCAACACGGGCAACTCTCCAGCACAGCCATCACTGTTTGCTTTCAGTCACTGCACCAGAGGTTGCATTCAAAATTGGTCTTTTCAGCCATTTCGTTAGCTTGCCAGATAAAAAAATTAAAATAAAAAAGGTGGACACTGCGCCTCTTGGAGTATTTTGGGACTTTCTAATCCATTTTACCCATGAGGCTCTGGGACTTTTATTCAAAGTTGATTCGCCAGTGTTTGTCGATATATCTGATATTCGACTCCTTTCGAAAACTGGCTGAAATTTTCTTGGTATTATTTGTATATTATATATATATTAATATATATTATATTATATATTATACCACCCCTCCGCACAGCAGGATGCCGACACCAGGGTCGATTTCTTTAAGCGGAGTTCATCAGGTTTGAATTCAGAGTTTTCCTTCTCCTAGACGGTTGCATAACCATGGTTAAATAGTCCAATCTGCCCTACTATTTACCTCATTAACTGGATATATATATATTAGAGAGAGAGAGTGAGAGAGAGATACAGATAGAGAGAGAGAGAGGTGCCAAATAAGGAGGGCATAGAATAGATTAGAAGATAGATTAGATAGATATACAGACAGATAGATGGAGAGAAGATAGAAGATTTGTCGAATAAGGAGCTGCAGTAGAAGGTGAAAAAGACCGAAAGGGTGAGATAGATAGGTAGGTAGATAGATAGATAGATAGATAGATAGATATAGAGACCGTTGTCAAATAGGTAGGGCCGAAGGAGAACAGATATATATATATATAGAGAGAGAGGGGGAGAAACAGAGAGAGATAGATAGATTAGAGAGGAGAGAGAGAGAGAGAGAGGAGAGAGAGAGAGAGAGAGAGAGAGAGAGAGAAGAGAGAGAGAGTTTTGTTAAATAAGGAGGGACAGAAATGGAAAACAAGGGAGATAGAGAGAGAGAGAGAGAGAGAGAGAGAGAGAGAGGGAGAGAGAGAGAGAGAGAGAGATGGGGGGAGAGAAAGAGATTGTGTGAGAGGGGAAGAGATAAAGAGACAGATAGATAAGAGAGGCGGGGCGGAAAGAGAGGGTGATATAAAAACATATGGATAAGAAAGAGAGTTGTTGAATAAGGAGGTGGTACAGAAGAAGGAGAACAGAGATAGATATATAGAGAGAGGGGGAGAGGGAGAGGGAGGAATGGATAGAGTGGGAGACGGGGGGGGGTGTTTTTTGCGCAAGGAGGTCGATGGCAGGCACTCGGCTGAATTTGTCTGTTAAACTCTAATATTGTCTACGAAGTAGGAGAATTGGATTTCTCCGGAGACAGAGGTCCAGTAATTGGCCTCGTAGAACGGTATCTGTGACAGTTGAAGTTCTCTGTAGTTACTCTGTTGTCGGAGAGTTCAGCGAGAACTTTGTCAATTGGTCGTTTGCCCACAGGGTAATAAGATATTTAGTACACTCTGTGTATCGTATATACTTATTAGGCTGTAGCAAACGTCTTTTCGTTTCTTACAAATCTTTACTCCAGAACTTACTTTATATACACACACGTAACAACTATCTAAGATACTTCTATATCACTAGTGTTATTCATGGGTTTTAATTGTATTGTTCGATTTTACGTCATGTCAACCCTTGTTGGGTTATTTTTTTGCCGGGGATATTTTTGTTTTATTCATTCTTGTTGGGTATTTAAACATTTTTGAACACATTTTTAAAACATCTATCTATTAATAATGGAGATTCATTTCCGGTTTTTGTCTGTAACAAAAGCTACGTCACTGCTTACGTCACATTACCCAAAATCGTCATAACATAGAATAAATACACTCAAAATTTGAACATACAACATTAGACAGTCCTCATTGTTTTTTAAAACAAGTTTTAATAAATACATGACTGGTATTATATATCTGGGTGCACTATAGAGGACTTATCAAGTTCGATAGCCGATAGGGACGCATCAGAGAGAGAGAGAGAGAGAGAGAGAGAGAGAGAGGAGAGAGAGAGAGAGAGAGAGGAGAGAGAGGGGGGGAGTAGCAAAACCTGTGGATATACCACACTATGATAATTTAATTATTACAACATAAGTTTACTTAAGAGCTATTGCTATTGTTTAATATGTAAAAAGCATAATAATCTTAATTTAACTCTCTCTCTCTCTCTCTCTTTCTCTCTCTCTCTCTTTCTTAAAGGTTTTTTTTTAAATATTTATATTGATTTGTAGGTATTTATTAAAAATATCTACATTAATTTGCTGACAAAAAGTGACAAAAACATGACTCGGAAAATATCAAAACTTGACCGGAGTTGAGACGAGATAAGATCAAAATCGCCAAAATATATTCCGTAATTCACAATTTCAATATTACAAAAAAAACCCCAAAAAACAAACAAACAAAAAAACAACAACAAAAAAACAACAAAAACAAAGCAAGAAAAAACAAAAACAAAAGCAACGTAACTTTTTTTCAATTCATCTCAATTTTACGTTGGCCATTTAAGCGACGCGTTTAGAATGTTTCATTTTAAACATTGGGTGAAATAAAATGGGACAAATAAGAAATCTGCGATTAAGCGACACCAAATAATCAGGATATACATTTTTGCATTGCATCTTGAACAATTTGTACATTCTCATTTCTAACCAGAGGGTGTTGCAAGATAATAACGTACGGCAGCTTTAGGAAGAAGCGTATTCACATCTAGATTAAAAGCCTATTAAAACACTTAAATGGGATCCTTATTTTACAACTAGCTCTGTTGGCCGATATTGAGTACTGACACTGAAATGGCTTCTGATCTCTAGTATCAGTTACATTTTGTTTCATCTGACGAAAGAATTGATAAGCAAAAACTTAGATCTTTGTCAAGATGACGCTTGTCGAAAGTTAGACGACACACAACTTACACACACCTCAGATGCCTACGCTGCATGCTACACATAAGCTGGCAGAACAAAGTGCTCAACACAGACGTGCTGGAATGAGCAAACATGAACAACATGCACACCATTATCTGCGAGAGATGCCTGCGTTGGCTTGGTCACATCAGGAGGATGGACAACGGATGCATCCCCAAAGACCTACTGTGTGGTGAGTTAGTAAAGGGTACCTGACCGGTAAGGAGACCACCCCTGCGCTTAAAAGATGTCTGCAAGAGGGACATGAAGACATGTCACATCGATACCAACACATGGGAGGCTTGTACAAAAGACTGTGAGACCTGTTGTTTCTGCGTCAAATAAGGAACGAGAAGGATTGAAAAAGAGAGGAAAGAAGCTGCCCCAGAAAAAAGAGCCAAAAGGAAGGAGAGGCAACAGCAACTCCAGCAAGCATCACTGTTTGTTTGCAGTCACTGCACCAGAGGTTGCCATTCAAAAATTGGTCTGTTCAGCCACTTCGTAGTTGCAGATAAAAAAAATAAAATAAAAAAGAGTGGACACTGCGCCATCTTGGAGTATTTGGGACTTTCTAATCCATTTTACCATGAGGCTTGGATTTATTCAAAGTTGATCGCAGTGTTTGTCGATATATTCTGATATTCGACTCCTTCGACTGGCTGAAATATTCTTGGTATTATTGATATATATATATAATATATATATATATATATATATATATATATATATTTACCTAACCCTCCGCACGAGCAGGATGCGACACAAGGTCGATTTCTTAAGCGGACTTTATCAGGTTTGAATTCAGAGTTTTCCTTCTCCTAGACCGGTTGCATAACCATGGTTAAATAGTCCAATCTGCCCTACTATTTACTCATAACTAGGGGGAGAGTTGGATTCATACCTTTCCCAAGGGTATTAGCGCTAAGTGAAATGCAATTAGCACGTCCAGGATTTGAACTCGGGGCGACGAGTCCATTTCCCAAGACTTTAACCATTACACCACGCGCTTCCTTAGTATTATTGTTACATAATTCGTGGGTTACTCCGATTTATTGATGTAGTGTAAAAAAATTAAATGATGGTATTGTAAATAGAAAGTTACCATTATAGCATAACCGTTATAGAAGTGATTGACAAACATTTCACCTTTCTGCTGGAGGAATAATAGTTGAATGCATACCTTTTCCCATGGGTAATGGGTATTAGCGCAATGTGAAATGCAAACAGCCTCGTCCATTATTTGGAACTCGTATCAACGTGTCCATTTCATACGACGATAACCATTACGACTCGCGCGTCCACTGTGTGTGTGTTGTGTTGTGTGCGTGCGCATATATACATACGTTTACAGGGTGTCCATAAAGTCCCGCTACAAGTTGAAAATCTATCAACAAAGATGGCAGTCATGTTGAAGTGCAATAATAAAAAATACATCAATATTAAATCTTTAAAAGTTGAATTTTTATATGATTTTTTTACGAAAAGATTTTATCCCTTGTGCAATGTAAGTCATTAAATGTTCGATTTAAAACTGTTTCAAGACTTTGTGGACACCCTGTATATATATACTAGCAGCGGCTACTCAGCGTCACCTGAGTAGAGGGGTATTTTTTAAAGTTAGTCCCGCAGATCCATTATTACTGAATCGTGAGTTGAATCCTTATGGGATGCTATATTTAAATCCCTATGTAAAAAAATAGACCTTGCATTGATCCAGCTACTCTGAAAAGAAATGTTAATGTCTACTATCTAAAATATTAAAAGGAAAAAAATCCACGCTGTTATCATTTAAATCTTATTTTTTAATTATCTTCACGAATATAAATCAAATCTCTATTATTTTTGCTCAAAAACCAAGCCCTGGTGATTTTTAATGCGTATATATATTTACACGCAAAAAAGATGTTTAAACATTAAAAAAATATATATTTAAGCACACAAAAGATTCAAAATCTCTTAAAAAATAATTTCTTTAATTTTTTTTTATTTTCTTGACAATTTAATAGAATATAGTACATATCAATTAAAAAAGAAAAAAAAAGGTTTCAAATAATAATATTATGACATTTATTCATGATTCTTTTCTACAAAACTACTGCCTTGAGTATTATACACATTTTTATATATAGTTATTCAGACTCTTATCTTTATAGAAAAAAAAGTAAAAATCGTTTTTAGACGGTTCATTTTTTTATCTCATAAAATAAAATGGAGGCGGGTAGACCTTGTAAAAATATTTACTTCATCATTAATTGTTTTATTTTCGAAGTTTCCTCCGAACATACATATTCACACAACTGCCCTTATATATATTATATATATATATATATATATATATATATATATATATAGGCAACCGGTCTAGGAGAAGGAACACTCTGAATTCAAACATGCTGAACTCCGCTTAAGAAATTGACCTTGTGTCGCATCCTGCTCGTGCGGAGGGGTTGGTAAATATATATCTGCAAATACATGGATAATCTTATTATATCGGAATCAGTAATCTCTAGTACTTATCTGATTATTCAGTGAAAGTGTATCTGACACTAATCCATTGCGCAGTTCTGTTTATAAGTGCCCAGATTTCTAATTGTGTGCACTGATCCTGAACAGTTGCCTGTATGCAAAAAAATGGCCCCTTTTTGAGTCGAAGAGAAATTCTATTGTAAGTGAATGTTCGCCCACATAATTAACTTAATTTCCTTGATTCCTGCTCGAGTGGATATTAAGCGGAATCGGACCCTGCGAAAACAAAGCCACTTAAAATTCTTGCTGGATTCTTTCACTTGTCAAGTGGACGCGAAAATTCACTTAATTAAATCATATTTAAATATGGTATTAATTCAAATGATTATATAAAAACCTTTTTTTTTTTAGATACAGAAGCGATTGTCTCAATCCTAAAGAAATTCGAAATGTTTCGTGAAGACTGTTTCAAAAAAGACTGGAAAAAATAAAGTGATTTTAAAGGCCCATCAACTGGACCATATGACCTTTAGGCACCCCTTTTTTGGATTGGTTTGGTTTGGTTTGGTTTTTACGGCATATCAACCTCAGTGGGTTATTTAATGCCGATAAAGTTTTGAAATAAATCAATTCTTAATGGATAATACAATTTTTTTATAAATACATTTTCTATTTAACCCATAGATGGGACCCTAGCAGGTATTACCACTCCGGGTACCAGGGAGCAATGGTGATGAATGGGGTGCTCCACATTCCCCAAACCTCCAAAACTCACCATCAGATAGAGTTTAACGTCATTCCCAGGACATGTAGACCCTCAGCCACCGCCTTCTAACACCCATATGATAAGGATTGGGGCTTGCTATAAGAGCAATAGGGTTGGGGCAATCATATAGGTGCTAGGGCTTGACGTGACCAGCCGATTGATCGAAGGGGGCCTCTCGGACCGCCCGTCTAGCCTAAGTAAGGTTCTAAGTGGTGTGTTGCAGGTCATGGACTGCTCATCCACCAAGACTCCGTCCTTAAGCATCACGGGTCGCCACCCACAGCCAACAGGTGGCCCCATTTGGGTGATTCTTACCCCTCTGCAGAGGTGCAGTCGGTGCATTCTAACGCCCCACCGACAGGGCGGCCTTTTTTGATCTCGGTTAAGAAAGGACATGTTTTTCATTTACACCGTCTATATCCGGTTGTCTTAACAGACGATTTTTAGATTTTTAAAAATTATAAAACTAACCCCTAACCCTAACCCCTGACCCTAAACCCTAACCCTAAACCCTAACAAAAACCGGATATTGACGGTGTAAATGAAAAACATGTCATTTCTTAATCGAGATCAAAAAGGGGTGCCTAAAGGTAATATGGTCCGAAATATCATTGAAATTCTACGTAAAAATTTCAAGCATTTGTAAATATCAAAATTATTGTTTTTAATATGAAAGAGATTATCACAGAAAGGAGTATTTTGGTTTGTTTACGACATATCAACCTCAGTGGGTCATTTAATGCCGATCATTTAATGCCGCTAAAGGTAATATGGTCCCATCAACCCATCTAGGATTATTGTGTGCTTTGAGGTTAGGGAATCGCGTTCGTGTTTCGCAGATTCTTTACTAGGGAATAGCGAGTTCGATCCTCGCTGGATACCCCATACTTCCGACCTTGTGTTATACTCTACTCATGGCAAACGGGTTGGGTAAATAGCAACTCTTAGGTTGGCTGGCTGGTTGGTTGGTTGTTTAATGATGTATTAACCCTTTCCTATTGTTAGGTACCAGGTGTACAAACATCTAAAGATAGAGAATCACAGAAGTGAAATAAAACCTTTGAATCTGTTTCTCATTAGCTTTTAGCGGGAAAGATTTAATTGCACGCTAATTTGCATAATTATCAAATCTTTACAGAATCGCACAGTGAGTGCAATCGCTTGCGTCATCATTAATTATATTTGAAAAAGACAAACACAAACAAAGCACACACACACACACACACACACACACACACACACACACACACACACACACAACAACAACAAATTAATCCCCAAACAATCGCGAAACCTGCCTCATTATTCTGCCTCCCCTGAGAGAGCTCATTGTGCTGGTTTAATGTGATAATGACGGTGAGTTCGATCCTTATGTGATCTAGTAATTTAACTGCCCCATCCGGGGATTTGCCGTGTAGCTCACAAAGAACTGAATCATCCCTTGCAAATTATGAGTCCGATTTATTGCTCTTTCTCATTGCAAAGTTCAACATTGTCGCTCTCTGTGAACACTGTGGATGCGAATGAAGATCTCCACTGAGAGAGAGAGAGAGAGAGAGAGAGAGAGAGAGAGAGAGAGAGAGAGAGAGAGAGAGAGGAATGATGGGACGTTATAAGACTTATGTAGCGTATCTGTCCAAACGGTGTGCGTATGTGACAATCAGGACTGTTGTTTTCAAATTTCTAACTACTGTCTGCCTGGTGTCACACGGAGTATTGTCTTTCTTGTTGGATATTTGTCGCTCTCTGTGCCACACTGTGGTTGCGAATAAAGATCACTGCAGAGAGAGAGAGAGAGAGAGAGAGAGAGAGAGAGAGAGAGAGACAGCTGTTCTGTGATATAGTGAAAATCTCCCACCAAACAGTGACCCTGCTGCTTAATTGTGTGACCGGCAACAAAATATTTGACACGAGAACTCTCACTGTAGGTGAGAGAGACGATTAAATAGAAGTGATATTTTTGTGATAATGACTGTGAGTTCGATCCTTATGTGATCTAGTAATTTAACTGCCCCATCCGGGGATTTGAGAGAGAGAGAGAGAGAGAGAGAGAGAGAGAGAGAGAGAGAGAGAGACCGGGGGATGATGTACGATGAGAGAGAGAGAGAGAGAGAGAGAGAGAGAGAGAGAGAGAGAGAGAGAGAAAGAGAGAGAGAGAGAGCATGAAAAGGAAAGTAAAAAAATGTGAAATAAAGGGTAGAATAATGAAAAAGAACGTATGTATGTATGAGAGAGAGAGAGAGAGAGAGAGAGAGAGAGAGAGAGAGAGAGAGAGAGAGAGAGAGAGAGAGAGAGAGAGATATCTCCAGCTGTTCTATGATATAGTGAAAATCTCCCACCAACAGTGACCCTGCTGCTCAATTGTGTGACCGGCAACAAAATATTAGACACGAGAACTCTCACTGTAGGTGAGAGAGACGATTAAATAAAAGTGTTATTTTAAAAAAAAGAAAGGTGCACTTAATTGTCGGCAGAGGGAAGTGGGGTACGAATTTTCAAAGAATAGATAAAAATCCCCATTATTTATTGAATGACGCTGGTAGGTGTTTATCCAACTCGTTCTGAACTGGTAGAATGTTGCGAGTATGGGACATCCACTTTCTGTTCAATATTAATGGATCTGCAAGACTAGCTTGCAAACCATTACACCACGATGGGACGACTTGAATGACCCTGGTATATTCATAACCTACTCGTAGTAATTAAGTTAAGCGCCACATTCGGCTGCGGCGTTAGAATGCACCGAGTGCACCTCTGCAGAGGGGTAAGACTCCCCCAATGGGGCCAACTGTTGGGTGGGTGGCGACCCGTGATGCTTAAGGATAGAGCCTAAGTGGATAAGCAATTCGTGACATGCAATACTCCACTTTGGGGCTAGATGGGCGGTCGGAGAGGCCCCCTCCGATAATCGGCTGGTCACGTCAAGCCCTAGCACCTATATGATTTTCCCAACCCTATTGCCCTTATGGCAGGCCCCAACCCCTTTTTATCATATGGGTGCTAGAAGGTGGTGGCAGCGGGTCTACATGTCCTGGGAATGACGTTAAACTTATCTGATGGTGAGGTTCCAGTTTTGGAGGTTTGGGGAATGTGGAGCACCCATTCATCACCATTGCTCCCTGGTCCACTCTGACCCGGAGTGGTAGTACCTGTTAGGGTCCCATCTATGGATTGAATAGAAAAATGTATTTATAAAAAAATTGTATTATCCATTAAGAATTGATTTATTTCAAAACTTTATCGGCATTAAATGACCCACTAAGGTTGATATGCCGTAAAAACACAAACAAACCAAACAAATAATTAAGTTAAAATTGTATTCTGTACGTTTTGTAAGAACACAATCATCTCTTAGTGGTAATTAAGTAAAGTCATGGAGGTGGCCTAAAGTCAGTATCAGCCAATAAACGAGGGAGTCTATCCCATTATCACTAGCGCTAGACAAAGGAGATTATTTTAGCGTCTGAGGTAAAGCACCACATCTACCATCAGCTCCTTACTTTACCGCACAGATACCTGTGCTACTCATATACTGAGTTGGTGAGGGCCAGTATCGAACTAGGAACCTTGTGGTTTTTAGTCAAATGCTCTACCAACTGAGCTAACCCGGCCCTTATATATTGGTCAAAATGTTGGCAGCACACCTTTCCGAAGAGTATTAGCGCTATCTGAAATGCAAACAGCCCCGTCCTGTATTTGAACTAACTGTTGACTGGTGCTGTATAATATACCAATATCACCTTTGCATAACGGTAAGACCCGCCTCCAAAAGGCCACATGTTGGCCGTGGGTTGCGAACCGCGATGCTTAAGGACGGAATTCTTGTTGCTGAGCTGTCCATGACATTGCAACATCCAGCTTTGGCCTTTGTTCAGAATAGAAGGGAGACCCTCTGATCAGTCGGATGATCACGTCAAGCTTTAGCACCAATATGATTGTCCCGACCCTATTTCTCTTATGGCACCCCCTAACCATTTGTATCATATATGTGCTTGAACACAGTGGCCGAGAGTTTTAGTGTCCTGATTATGATGCTAAACTGCATCTAGGGGTGAAGGTTCAATTCTGGAGCTCTAGGGAATGTGGAGTACCCTTTCATTGCCAATACTACCATATCCACTCTGACCCGGAGTTGTAGTACCTCGTCTCGTCTATGAGTCAAATAGATAAAAAATTATGTTTAGAAAAATGTAATACCAACAAGAATGAATGAAACAAATGTCTTTGGCATAAAATAACCCAATAAGGGTTGACATGCCGTAAAATCCAACTAATCAACAAAACAACAAACGAACAACTGCTGGTTGACATTTTATACAATATCTAAGCACTCTATTAAATGCTTGTTAAAGTATATTTTATTTTTAAATAAACTTATTTTCTACTTTGGAAGAAAAAGAAAAAGTTTAGTGATGCCAGTGATTTAGTTAGTCAAAATCTAAGTCGTCGTGACTTTGTTTGCGCGGACCAAGTATCAAATAGGTACCCCAAATCATAAACTTAATGAAAGGTTCACATTTTAATTAGTCACCGGTAACTTCCACTTACAAATTTTTGTTAACAAATTATTTTAATCAGAAGTTTATGGAGATGTTGAACTCACAATAATTAAATAAATAGATGGTTGGTACATGTAATCAAATTAAAATTCAATAGCAAAATCTTTTTCTAAATAAATACTTTTTAATCAGAAGTTTATGAGTATTTTTCAACACTTATGATAAATTTAAAAAAGATTAAAGACGTTTTTATACTAAAATAGTTTTTACTTAATCAGAAGAAAAAAGCAATTATGTTTATTTAAATACAGTTTTTAATTTGCAACATATTTTTTTATGTTTATTCAAATAAAAGGATGCTGTTCAGAAATAGTGTCACACAATTTGTAAAATTTGTTTTTGTCAGATACAATACAAGTTCAAAAAATCATCTGTTCGTTTATTTTCAAATATTTGAAAGTCGAAGTTACCGGTGATGAGTTAAAATATTAACTTTTCATTAAGTTGATGATTTGGGGTGCTTATTGCATACTTGGTCTGTTTGCGCTAACATGTGCAAATGTAAAACAAGTTTAATTTTAATTTAAAAAAATCAATATTTCAGTTTTGGCAGGAATGTTAAATATTATGATAGTCTGTGACTCAATTAAACTTTTTTTCATTTGGCCCCACCTCTAATCCTTTATTAAATTAATTCATTTAGTGCACACACACACACAACACACCACACACACACACACATATATATATATATATATATATATATATATATATTTACCAACCCCTCCGCACGAGCAGGATGCGACACAAGGTCAATTTCTTAAGTGGGGTTTAACAGGTTTGAATGCAGAGTTTTCCGTCTCCTAGACCGGTTGCCTAACCAAGGTTAAAGAGCCCAGTCTGCTCTACTATTTACCCATAGCTGGAGGGAGAGTAGAATCCATACCTTTCCCAAGGGTATTAGCGATAAGTGAAATGCAATTACCACGTCCAGGAATTGAACTCGGGCCGACGAGTCCATTTCCTATGACTTTAACCTTTACACCACGCACTTCCTAGTGCACATATAAGGAAGCAATTTTATTATGTGCAGCTCTTAACTATAACCGTAACGCTAACTACTGCGTTAGATAGAAGACTAAATTGATGTAATCTACATGTAAATATTTCATTCAATTCTGTTTTCACATACCAATTGACAGTAACCTTTCCTCATTTCTGTTGCCTATTGTATCTTTAATTAGTTTAAGTGTTATATATTTCCATTCATTAATAATGTAAGTAACCCATGTTTTCTCTTTTATTATATATTGCTAAAGAATGTCTGACATTCTATAGAATATCTAGGTATCACATTAAAATCGGAGAGTTAAAGTATATAGGGTTAGAATGGAATAATATTAGTTTATACTTTACCAAAAATTCTAGACATTTTAAAAATTACAAATGTTTTATATTAAATCTTTAGCTAAAGTATATAGGGTTTGAATGAAATAATATTTCATTTTGTATTTTACCAAAAATTCTAGACATTTGACAAATTACCAATGTATCATATTGAAATATTAGAGTAAACTATATAGGGTTAGAATTAAATAATAATAATCTATCTATCTATTAGCTCGGTCGGTAGAGCGTTCGGCTAGAAACCACAAGGTTCCTAGTTCGATACTGGTCCCCGCCAACTCAGCGTATGAGTAGCACAGAGATCTGTGCGGTAAAGTAAGGAGCTGATGGTAGGTGTGGCGCTCCACCTCAGATGCTAAAAACAATCTCCATGGTCTAGCGCTATTGAAAAGGGGATAGACTACTTCGCTGACTGGCTGATATCGACTTTAGGCCGCCCCGTTGACTTTACTTTTTTATATATATATATAATACGCTTGTTCCTAAATCTTCCACCTGTTATCATCGTAGACCACCCACTGGTTGAAAATGAGACCATCCAAATTGTTCAAGATGCAATGCAAATATATAAATCCAGATTATAGGGTGTCACTTAATCGTCGATTTCGTACTTGTCCCATTTTATTTCACACAATTTTAAGAATAAAATATTTCAAATGGTTTGGGATCGCTTAAATACCCAACGTAAAATTAAAAGGAATTGAAAAAAGTTACGTTTGTTTTATTTGTAATATTGAAATTGTGAAATACGGAATATATTTTGTCAATTTTGATCCTATGTCGTCCCGGTCTCCTGCCCTAAGTTGCGCTATGTTTTAGCGTGACAAAGCCAGGCGAATTTCCGGCCGAACTTGGATATTTTCCGACTCGTGTTTTTTTTTTTTTTGTCAACAAATTAATGTAGATATTTTAAAGCACCCCCCCCCACGATTTTAATCGTCAAATCAATGTAAATATTGTACAACCCCTATTTCAATAAAGAGTGAGAGATGGTTAAATCAAGATTATTATATTTTTAAAATATTGAACTATTTTCATGAAATAAATATCCACATGTCCTGCTAGTATCATCTAATAATTTACCAAAAATACTACACATTTTACAAATTAAAAAATATTCTATTAAAATCTGAAGTTTAAGTATATAGGTTTGGTTTGGTTTGTTTTGTTTTACGGCATCAACCTCAATGAGTTATTTAATGCCGATAAAGTTTTGAAATAAATCAATTCTTAATGGTTAATACAATTTTGTTTATTAACTCATATTTTTCTATTTAACCCTAACAGGTACTACCACTCCGGGTCAGAGTGGATCAGGGAGCAATAGTGATGAAGGGGTGCTCCACATTCCCGAAACCTCAAAAACTGGAACCTCACCATCAGATAGAGTTTAACGTCATTCCCAGGACATGTAGACCCTCAGTCACCGCCTTCTAGCACCCATATGATAAAAAGGGGTTGGGCTAACTATATATTGTTAGAATGAACTAATATTATTTTATACTTTACCAAAAATGCTAGACATTATACAAATTAGCAAGGTATTCTATTAAAATCTGAAGCTAAAGTACATAGGGTTGGAATGAAATACTATCTTATACTTTAGAAGGTGCTCCTAGTGTCATCATCATCATCATCATCATCATCATCATCATCATGTCATGCAAGCAGCACGGATATCCATGACAATATCTCGCCAACCTTCCCTATCATTCATTGCTCCAGGGAGGTCTTCTGCGCAGCAACCA
>CM042148.1:40898038-40953038 GCA_023376005.1 Doryteuthis pealeii | reverse complement strand
ATCTCCTTGGTCTAGCGATAGTGAAAAGGGGATAGACTCCTGCTGTCTAGCTGATACCGACATTTGCCCGTCCCGACCAATTACTTTTATTCATAAGCAATATTTTCCATATTTCAAAATAGTTTTAAGAGGGTCATTACAAATACGCATAATCTAGAGTAGCTTTTTATCAATCGTAAGTAGTACTTACCTATATTATATGCAGGTTTTAACTCTTTTCCTATCAAATTCCTCCACGGCTGTACCGAATTTTCTTTTTCAACTGTTTCCTATTGCAAAAGGATGAAGTGCTCAGGGTTGGTTCACAGAAAAAAAAAAAAAAAAAAAAAAAAAAAAAAACAAATAAAAAAAAACAAAAAAAAAACAAAAAAAAAACAAAAAAAAAAAAAAAAAAAAAGATGTCAGATGTGTTGATATTGTGATTTTTCGGTGTAAACAAGGGACACGTGCGTGAGCCGTTGTCAGCAGCTCACGGTAGGATCGCAGTGGTGAGAGAATTGCTGTGAGCGGTTAGCGTAGGCAAAGAGTTAAGTTAGTCGGACCATATGACCTTTGGCATCCCTTCCGCGATCTCGACTCACAAGGACACTTTTCTCATTACACCGTCAAAATCCGGTTGGTTCTTTAGGGTTAGGGGTTAGGGTTAGGGGTTAGTTTTATAATGTAAAAAAAACTCTAAAAATCGTCTGTTAACAATTAACCGGATTTTGACGGTGTAAATGGAAAAAATGTCCCCACGAATCGACATCGCAAAAGGGGTGCCTAAAAGTTAAAGGTCCAGATAGTCATTTTGAAAAATAAGTTATATTATTATTATTATCTATTAATGCTTAGGATAATTATGCGTAAGCAGTACTTAACAATATTATATACAGTTTGTAAGATGGTCAATATTAGAAGTATAAGGTGCAGATTTTGATAAAGTTTAGGATAATTATTCGTAATCAATATTCATGCATATTGCATACTGTTTGTAAAATGATAATTCTTAGAAATAAAGGATGTAGAGTCGTTTTTAATGTTTAGTATAATTATTCATATGCACCTCTTAACAATATTATATACAAGTTGTAAAATAGAGAGGCTTTTATTAAAGTTTACGGACCATATCACCTTTAGGCACCCCTTTTGCGATCTCGATTCATAAGGAAACTTTTTTCATTTACACCGTCAACATCCAGTTGTTTATTAACAGACGGTTTTTAGAGTTTTTTTAATTATAAAACTGAGGTGGAGTGCTACACTTACCATCAGCCCCTGAATTTACCACACAGATCCTGTGCTACTCTTACGCTGAGTTGGCGAGGGACGGTACTGAACTAGGAACCACAAGGTTCCTAGCCGAATGCTCTACCGACTGAGCTAACCCTGCCCTAAAAACCTAAAAAATTAACTAATATTCCATATAAATATTTTATTTTACTGTTTTCTAGAATTAAAGTAGCAGTGTTAATCTAATTGAAAACATGGGGTTCTTAGATATTTTTAAGGCAGGGCGGCCATTGAGATGAAATTAATTACTTCTCACCAGTTTCACATCTGACCACGACAGGGAGTCAGCTGACTCTCATAATGATTACCAGGAGAATTAGTAAGTGCCGCCAGACGTACCATTTTACAACGATGGGGGGGGGGGCAGCTAGAAACAGGATGAGAAACAGATTACACATAAATACCAGTCTAAGCTGGATCTTACCAGTTTATTGAAATCTTCCCAGGCATCACAGTAACAATTCCGAAAAGTCTTCTTCAAACTAGGTCGAAACAGATGAAGCCATAGTTGTACAGACTGATCGACGGGGAATTATAAAATTGCTTAAAAATATGTGCCAATGATTGAAAGTGACTCTGTAAACAGGGAGGTTTATATTTGAAAAGAATTAGGAAATTCGAATTCGAAATTTTTAAGAATATAAATATATACCCTGTGGGGGTCTGGTTTACTCGGTGTTTGTTGAGTGAAGAATATCCGAGTTTTGTATCCCACAATTTAAATGTATGAGACTACGGAAATGTAGTTTCCGTAGAAAACAAAAGAAGAAGACAAAATTGATAAAAGAAAACAACTTTATATACATTATTTTACAATTGGTAGAGTCATAGTCAATTGTTCTTTCATTGATGTACGACTGTATGTGTCTGTACGTAGTTGTGTTTGTAAAGTGCGTATGTATTGTTTACATTTGTCCATTTGGATGTGTAAACTTTGTAGCAGTTTTGTGAAAACAATGTCTGTGATTGAAACTTGTGTCGTGTTGAGTAGGAGAGAGAGAAAAATATGAAACGAAATAAGAGACAGACCTGATATATCATTTTGTGTCTCCAGACAGCGACCTCTTCCCAACTGTGTCGAGTTGGGGAGAGTTTCCGCTGTCGATTTAGGGGAGCATTCGCTCCAACTCTGTCGATTTTGGAAGAGCGTAAGCTCCAACTGTAGTTTTTCAGCTCAAAGGGCCTTTTTTTATAATTTTCTTTTGTAATTGTCTACGTGATCATTAATTTAAATTTAATATCGGGATTTTCAAATATCAGCTGTTTTCTAATGACGTAAATATCGGATGATTGTGTTACCCGTGCATTTCGATGACGTAAATATTGTCATTGGAATTTAAACCATTGTTTCTATTGCTGCTAAAATATTTCCAAACTAATTTTCATTCGATTCTCTTTTGTTTACCTAATTTTCAACTCATGACATACAATTGTAAAACTAGTTGTTTAAGAAAACTTAATTATTTTAGTTTGCTGGTTGGTTTTGAAGGCTATCACAATGCAAGTGTAAAGAAATAAGAAGGTATCTTTGGTGTTGTTTGTTAACCTGTGATTTATTTTAATTCTTAATATTTCGGGATAAAAATCCCATCTACAGAAGATTAATAGAACTGAAGTTGTTGCTAGTGGCTGTTCATTTGTTCTGTCTCATGTCTTCCAAATTATGAGTGTGTGTGTGTGGGGGGTGCATGTTTATGTGTGTGTGTTTTTTATGTGTAAGTGTGTGTGTGTAAGTGTGTCTGCGCGATTATGTTTCTGTTCATTTGCTTTTTTTTGTTAATTATTATTCCAGATTTGGCTCGCCCTCTAAGCATGTCTTTTTTTGTTTACCACCAGGACCATCTGATCTCTTTTTTTATTAATATGTGTCTGAGATTAACATTCCAGATATCGTTTGATTGTTTATGGGTGCAGGTATGTAAATTTACTGTCTATCAAAATCACCTGTTGTCCTGTTGTGTGTGTGTGGTGTATTCGTTATTAAGTCCCAACACCATATGTGTGTGTGTGTGTGTGTGTGTGTGTGTTATTTGTAGGGTGTGTGTGTTCTGTTTGCGTGCGTGCCTTGTTCATATAAGTTAATATTAATCATTTTAATTTTATTCTATTCCACATGCCGTAAAAATATAGGGGCCAATCCCTATATACAATATGGGTCTTCTTCTTTCGGTGAGGATTAAAGGGAGCCATCTGTTCCAGACAACCTGTATGGTAGGCATAGCTAGTCAAGGGTTGTGTTTAATTACCCTTTGAGGTTTTGTTTTAGGACAGTGTTGTCTGGTTGAATCAGTAGTCTTTTGTCGGTGAGGTTTAAAGTGAGACCACCTGTACGGTAGGATGTAACACAAGATTAATTTTAAACGGGTTTGAATTCAGAGTTTTCATTCTCCTAGACCAGCTGAAATACCAAGTCTAAAGAGGACAATATTTCTTACTATTATTATTATTATTATTATTATTATTATTATTATTATTATTATACTCTTAGCTGGAAGGAAAATATGTGGATGCATAAGTTTCTCAAGCGTATTAGTGCAATGTGAAATGCAACCAACCAAGTCCTGGATTTGAACTCGTGTCACCGTGTCCATTTCCCACGACTCTTACCATTACACAAAAAACCTAGCCCCCTAATATTGTTGGAATATTGTGGTATATAAGGTATCCTACAATTCCCAAACTAAATTTATATACTGGGAGAGGTCACGTGGTTTATTCCTCCAGCCAATCAACAGTCATAATGCGTGGCTGATTCACTACTTAAACACTGATCCTTTCATGGTCCATTTGCAAATCATTGACGAAGGAACTTACAATACTGAGGATTCTTTACCAGATGATTACCAAGGATTTCCGCTGGACAAGCGCTCTTGCTTAAAGATTAAAGGATGGCCCATAAGATTATAAACAACACACACACACACACAACACACACACACACATATATATATATATATATATATATATATATATATATACATGATTATTATAAAAGTTAGAGCTTCTAAGAGGGAGAGTAAGTATATCTTTCATCCTTTCTCTCCTAAATATTTTCACTTGTTCTTGGCGTAACATCATTTTACTTTTCTCATTATTCGGCTGTGTGCACGACAAATATGATCCAAAGTTGGATTTGCTTAGCGTTTGAGGTCGTATAACGTTTCTCACCGGTGCCAATCATCAGTATTCTCACTTGAATGATTGGCGTAACATAATATTCCTTCACTGATTATTTGTATGTCTACATGATAAATCTAACTGTAGAAAATATCTATGACCGGCATAAGGTATCACACGGCAAACATGTGCTTAAAGAACACATTTTAGATTTTTAGGCAATACCGGAGGATGTGACTTAACTCTTTGTCTACCAAATTTCTCACCACGTCTGTACTAAATTTCTCACCACGGGTGTACCAAATTTCTCACCACGGCTGTACCAAATTTCTCACCACGGCTGTACCAAATTTCTTACCACGGCTATACCAAATTTCTCACCACATTTGTACCAAATTTCTCACCACGGCTGTACCAAATTTCTCACAACGACTGTACTAAATTTCTCACCACAACTATACCAAAATTCTCGCCACGGCTGTACCAAATCTCTCACAACGACTGTACCAAATTTCTCACAACGACTGTACCAAATTTCTCACCACGGCTGTACCAAATTTCTCACCACGGCTGTACTAAATTTCTCACCACAACTGTACCAAAATTCTCGCCACGGCTGTACCAAATTTCTCACGACGACTCTACCAAATTTCTTACAACGACTGTATCAAATTTCTCACCACGGCTGTACCAAATTCTCACCACGGCTGTACCAAATTTCTCACCACGGCTGTACCAAATTTCTCACAACGATTGTACCAAATTTGACACTATGGCTGTACCAAATTTCTCACTACGGCTGTACCAAATTTCTCACCATGGCTGTACCAAATTTCTCACTAGGGATGTACCAAATTTCTCACTAGCGCTGTACCAAATTTCTCACTACGGCTGTACCAAATTTCTCACCACGGCTGTACCAAATTTTCTTGTTTTTCTTTGTACCTGTATGATTGGATATTTCAAAATTCACAATCTATTTACCTAGAAACTCATTCTGTTCAAATAAAGTCCTATTATTAGTGTAATCTGAGTCCTTCTGCTCAATTATAATGAAATAACCATCGGTTTTTGGTCTTTGTTTGGCACTGGTGGTAGAGCCGCTGTAAGCGGTTTAAAGTAGGCAAAGAGTTAAATCTGTGTAGACAAAATAAGACGAATATATAGAATATAGAAAACAATGCCGGGAATTTTCATATGTGAGTTGATAGATAGGAGTAGACTAAAATAAATATATATATATGATGACACTTACATAGATAAATAGATACACAGATAGATATGTATAGATTGGCATTTATATATGAGAAGTAAATACACGAGCGATGTGTTTTGATATGGCTTTTTTGGGGAGAATATGTGCTTAACTGAAGTCGTACCTAATTTTGAAAGTTAATTAATTAATAATTAATTAATTAGGCGGGAATACCTATATATATATATATATATATATATATATATATATATATATATAAAGAGAGATATCGATAGATAGATGTGAACAAACTGCGACATATAGATAGATATGTTAAAAAGATCGAGTATTCCTATGAATTATTTCATCTAGCAATTGACTTTGAATCGACCGTGATAGAGTGATAGATAGTTAGTTAGATACGTAGTAGAACCCCGGGTTACCTAGAAAAGGTAAGAACTACCCACCTCACAAAAAATGCAAAGAGCATACGTTTATTGATGAGGAAAATATAATTATTTTCTTTTTTGATGGGAAAGCGTTACTCTCCACATGTTACACAATTATTAGATACCTAATATTTATGGCAATAGTGTAGAAATCAAAATGTTATAAGCTACAGCCCACGGCCTTGAAGGATAAGTGACAAGGTTTGACCTCACTCTCACCTTGCCTTCCGGGGATAAATCGTGAGAACCGGAAGGCATAGAAGACCCTGTCTTCCGGTTTAAGGATAGTAAATACATCTCAGTCAGTTAGCAAGTAGGAGCCGAGCTCGTAGGATGTGCGCAGATGTCTGGTTTGGGGATTTTCAAACAAAGTAACATCAAAGTAAATCGAAGTCTTGTGTTTATTACCTAAAAACTAACAATGACACAGGGCTTCTGATAAGGAGAAATCCCTAACAGAAACCAGACCCGAAGTACCCAAGAAAGTCCAGACCTTAGAAGAGACCAGACCAAGATGTTAGAAGATGGAACCAAAGCCGACCAGAAGAAAAGACGACTAGAAGAAAGAATTAAAGAAAGGGTATGCAACACACACACACATCTCATTTATAAATAGTTTTTGATCGAATATGAGGAAATATCATTGCAGTTGATAAAGACATCGTACCGTGTTACACAAATTTTGTGGCGCGTGCTCCATTGGGTGGGGTCATTTGAATTTGAGAGTTGATTTGTTATTTTTAATAGAAGAGCAAAACCTAACCGTGTTTTGTTAATAAATAATGTGATATATATATATATATATATATATATATATATATATATATATATATATATATATACAGGGTGGACCATAATGATGAGACACATTTTAATTGCCATTTTCTCAGATTATAAAAGTGACACAGAGTAGTAAATATTTTTACTACATGTGCAGGTACACAGGAGTTTTACATGTAATCTAAGATTTGAATATTATGTCCTTGAGATGGTCACGATCATGACGAAAACATTCGAGAGCTCGATTTCTCATATCATGTAAAGTGTGGTTTAGTATATCAACTGGAATAGCTGTTATCTCTCTATGGATGCTTTCTTTCGGTTTCGCTGTCGTGTGGCGCCTGACTGCGTATACCAAAATGCTGTCGGAATTTTCTTTGGGCTGCAACGATGGATCTTTGGCTGGCAAAGTATTCTTTGACAACATATGCAATATCTTTTGGACTCCACGGCATTATGAGGATCACCAAAATCAATATCTGAAAGTAATAAAAACTTAATGTAATATTCAAATCTTAGATAACATGTAAAACTTTTGTGTATCAGTTATGTAATAAATATATTTAATACTCTGTGTCCTTTTTATAATCTGAGAAAATACCATGTAAAATGTGTCACATCAATATGGTCTACCCTATATATATATATATATATATATATATATATATATATATATATATATATATATATATATATAGAGAGAGAGAGAGAGAGAGAGAGAGAAAGAGAGAGAAAGAGAGAGATAGAGAGAGAGAGAGAGAGAGAGAGATAAAATCGAGTATTCCTATGAATTAATTCGATAAGCTATTGCCTTTGAATAAACTGATAATATATATATATATATATATAATATATATATATATATATATATATAGTTTTTTTCCGTAGTTAGGGTCTTTCCATGTGTGGTTTAACCAAGCTGGTGCAGGTAGATCATAAGGAGAGCTCAATGTACCTAATACCAGTGAGTAAAAGGACAGAGCAAGATATTTAGTAAATGAAGAAAAACTCTAAACTTGCCTCATTACAATAATTTATATTTCAACCGTATTAATACGGCATCTTCAGGTAATCACAAGATTGTGATTACCTGAAGATGCCGTATTAATACGGTTGAAATAAATTATTGTAATGAAGCAAGTTTAGAGTTTTTCTTCATTTACTATATATATATATATATATATATATATATATATATATATATAATTAACCGACTGGGCTAGCTAGCTAGCTAGTTATATAGTGTCCAAGTGGGTAATTCATTCCTTAATTCTATTGGTTTATTTTTTTTTTTTACTCAGAGGTAGATCTTAGAAAAATATCGAAATATCAAAAAATGACCAAAACTTACACGATACTACCAGCCAGAGTAGGTACTTACTAAATCACCAGCTTAGGTGGTGGAATTATTCTAAGCTGGGCCTTTTTTAACATTGGAAGGTTAAAATTGGTATAGTCCAAGTTGGGAGCTCAACGTAAAATAAATCAGAAATTATATACAGAGAAAAAAGGATTAAATACGAATCATATTAGCAATTACAAATTCATTCCCCCTCTCTGTCTCTCTGTCTCTCTGTCTCTGTCCCCCCTCTCTCTCTCTCTTTATATATATATAATATATATATATATATATATATATATATATATATATATACCAACCCCTCCGCACACTGGAGTACACTCAAGGTCAATTTCTTAAGCAGAGTTTAACAGGTTTAAATTCAGAATTTTTCTTCTCCTATATAGGTAACAAAGATAAAGAGCCCACTCAGATGTACAATTTATCCATAGCTTGAGAAAGAGTAGTTGGATGCATACCCTTCCCATAAGTATGGGAAATGCAATCAGTCTCGTCCAAGATTTGAACTTGGGTCGACCAATTAATTTCTTGCGACTCTAACCATTACACCACGTCTCTCTCTCTTTCGCGCTCTCTCTTTCTTTCTATCTCTCTTCTCTCTGTATATATATATATATATATATATATATATATATATATATATATATATATATATATATATATATAATTTTAAAAAGTATCATACTTTATTGATCAGCAATTTTAAACAAATAAAAAGAAAAGAGAGTGAAATTCGTTTAAAATTGCTTATCAATGAAGTATGATACTTTTAAAAATTATATAAAAATTTAGACAGAATGGAAATACGATGAGGAAATTAATCCGACAATATGTGAAGAAAATGTTTTCAAAAATATAATAGGCACAGGATGTTATGATCAAAGGAAAAAAATTATATGCCTATACTTAAGTATTTCGGTTTATGATAAACCCTCAGCAGAACAATGCAAAGAAATTTTGTAAGGGAGAAAAATGAAAAATGTTAAGTGTATGGTGGATGTGGGAATATAATGTTATTTTGAAAATAACATGATATTCACACAAAATAACATTATATTCACACATTCACCATTCACTTAACATTTTTCATTTTTCTCCCTTACAAAATTTATTTGCATTGTCCTGATGATGGTTTATCATAAACCGAAATATTTAAGTATAGACATATAAAAATTTTCCTTTGATCGTAAAATCCTGTGTCTGTTATAATTTTGAAAACATTTTCTTCACATAAAAAATTTAGCTGTACCAAAAAATTGTTATATATATATATATATATATATATATATATATATATATATATATATATATATATATATATATATATTCAAAGTACTTGATTTTCACAAGGTTTCCGCTGTCTTGAATCCTCATTAATATATTGGCTTTCAATTATTTCATCCATTAACATGTCGTCTGTAGAAATTAATTGTGTCATTAAGTTGGAAATCTGGACAGACTTTAAAGAGGAAGTGCCCACATAGTGATCTGGAGTCTGCTTCTTTCTGAAATTTGCCCTAGAGCCTCATCCAATTCACTACCTTTCCTCGCTGCGCCAATGTTTCCTAGAAAGTTCATCAGGAAATGGAACCCTTCTAGCCTACACCATGACCATAGATTTAGCTTCCAATATTGATTGGTCAAATACGACACTGGAAAAGCTGCGTATCTTTAAATTCCAAAGATCCTTTTGTATCGAGTCTTAGAATCTGAACTCTATGATCCTAATATTTTGCCTTGTGCCAGACAATGGTAAATCCAAGAATATCTTGAATGACCCGAGGCGACGTTGGTGCGAAGAGAAAGAGAGAGAGAAAGAGATAGAGATAGAGATAGATAGATAGATAGATAGAGAGAGAGAGAGAGAGAGAGAGAGAGAGAGAGAGAGAGAGAGCGGGGGAGAAGAAGAAGAAGAAGAAGAAGAAGAAGAAGAAGAATGTAACGGAAGATTACGAGGAGCGAGTACCTTCTTGAAATAACCTTATTTATAGAGTCATAGAATAAGGACTTTATGATCCTAATATTTCGTCTTGTGCCAGACATTGCTAAATCGATAAATATCTAGAAAGACCCGAGGCGACATTGCAGCAAATAGTGAGTTAAATAAAAGGAAGCCGAATAAAACCGATGATTCCGAGGGGCGGGTACCTGCTTGAAAGAACATTATTTATCGACTCTTGAATATTATGATCCTAATATTTGACCTTGTGCCAGACTTTGTTAAATCGAGAAATATCGCCATAGACCCAATGCAACATTTGTGCGAAGAGAGAGAGAGAGAGAGAGAGAGAGAGAGAGGGGGAGGGGAGGGAGGGGGGGGGAAAGAAGCCGAATGAGACCGATGATAACGAGTGAGTACCTACTTGAAAGAATCTTGTGTATCGAACCTTAGAATCTGAAATTTATGATCTAGTATTACGTTACGCTCTCATGGAGAGATGACGTGTCAACGTGTGTTACGTTATGGTACTGATTTCCGAATAGAGTGATGATGTGTTGATAGTATAAATATTTTTATACTTATCTCTGGACCGGTGCTCCATCGGAGAGGCTAGAATCTTCGTTGCTGAGTCGATGCTCGAGTTGGCTGACAATTCCTGGATGTCTGTGGAGTCTGGAAACCAATTTGGGATGCTGGGGACATCTTGCATTGTGCCATTTAGAGTTTTTTTCGTAATAAACCCAATGCCACTTCTTTTTCTGATGAGGTTTTTATTTTCATCAAAGCCAAAAATGCCGAGAGCAAAAGCTACATGTCTCACTCTCGACACATAATTAAAAAATCAGCTACAATCTCACCTTTCACTCCTCCTCTCACCCACTTCACCACATCTCACGGCTCGTCCAATAGAAATTATGATAATTCATCCTTAACCTTTTCCATTCTTATCTAACAGATTTTTGCTAAAAACCTTTCCGTGCTAATTTACAGGTCAATGGCTCCAACCCTTTTTATCATATATGTGCTAAAATGCAGTGGCTGAGGGTCTCAATGTTATGGGTATAATGTTAAACTCTATCTGATGGTGAAGTTTTAATTACGGGGTTCTGGGGAATGTATAGTGCACTTTCATCACAATTACTCCAGGCCCACTGACCCAGAGTGGTAGTTCCTCTTAGGGTCCCATTTATGGGTTGAATAGAAAAAAATGAGTTTGAAGAAAATGTGTTTTAAAAAAATTGAGTTTGAAATTAATGTTGAATACCCATCTAGAATGAATAAAACAAAACGTCTTTGGCATCCAACAAACCAATCAACCAAACTGGAGTGGTAGTACCTGTTAGGGCCACACCCATGAGTTAAATAGAAACATGAGTTTACAATAGTATTTCGCCTTGCGTCAGACTAAGGTAAATCAATAAATATCTTGGAAGACCCAATTTTTGTCTTTCAATCTAGTGGCGAGATATTTCGCTGTTAGATGGCTAGTATTTCACTGTAGCAGCTTCTTGGTAATTTTCTTCTGGTGATGCAAATCAAGACACGAAGATCGACTGATGTTGAATGTACAAAGATTTTATTGAACTTCCAAACATCGTGAAATACTGAAATAAAATAGGGTATAAACAATTAATAATTTTACATGAAGGGTTTTTAACAAATACCAGTAACTTCACGGGAAATTGTGAAGAAACTAACCTGTGCGCCATAACCAGTACCAAGAACTAACTAAAGACTAAATTCTAAATTCAGAACAATATTTCCCACAAAGCCATTACTGCTTCCAGACTGGGCGGAAGTCCCTATTTTTTTTAACCTTTCCTAGCTTGGGTGAAAAGTCTCTACGCAGTTGTTTCCCTTACACTGTCCATGTTTAAGGGTATATATAGAGAGTAGAAAATAATCATATCTAGCTATTAGGCGCACTCTAAGGCGACAGCTACAGCGACGTTGGTGCGAAGAGAAAACAAACACCTAAGTCTTATAGGCGTCAGGCGCCTCGACCATGTTTACTCGTTGCAGGCTTGAGTGGAAAAGAGGAATTCATAATTCCCGCTTGTGGCCAAATATCAACGCCACCTATCGGCGAACGAATCGCAGTAAGGGAAGATAACTCATTTTGGACTTATTTCCACGCAGGCTTAACGTTTTAGAGATGATAATAGTTGATTACTCTCCTTCTACTTCGGTCGCCATTTTCTTCCATCTAGTGGGCTTATTAAGGGTTGGTCTCTTCGTTGAATCTTCTTTGTGCAGTACAATAGTATTTTGCCTTGTGTCAGACTAAGGTAAATCAATAAATATTTTGGAAGACCCAAGACGATGTTGGTGCGAAGAGAGAGAAAAAAAACAAGCCGAATGAAACCGATGATTACAAGGAACGAATACCTGCTTGAAAGAGACCGTGAAAAATATCAGCAAAACAAGAGGTGGCGGGGGGACAGAGAGAGAGAGAGAGAGAGAGAGAGAGAGAGAGAGAGAGAGAGAGAGAGAGAGAGAGAGAGAAATGACAGTTAACAACAATCTCCAAGAAGAAACATGCCAGCTACATATAAATTCTTTATTAGAGCGTGACTTTCTGAAACCAAATAGCGGCCCACGAAATTACGTTTTTTTTTCTTCTTTTTTTTTTCCTGGCCGGTTTGAAACGAAGAATAGGTGAGACGCAAACTCGTGAGTCAATATAATTACGTCACTGTCCATGGCAACAAATGCAGAGCCCTTAGGGTTCCGATATCGGCGAGGACGGTTCGTGATAAGCCTGGATGGACATTACTGACCTCCGACGAACCCGGATCAATTCGATTCAGAAGATGCAGTGGAAACCTTTATCACCTTTATGTGAAATTCGCTTTGATGCCTTTTGGTCAGTAGTTCGCTATTGACGTTATCGAAAGCCTTTCGACTGGAAGAGAAAAAGGTACGGTGCGTTATGGCTATTATTTGTTTTCTACAGCTCTGACCACTTGCTAAAATGGTTCTCCCGGTAACCAGAGGTCTGTGTTAATCACCGGTTGGTCACTGAAGCATGTCAAGAACTTACACTTTAAGAGAAAAACACGACTGCTACACGAGGCTGACAGTTTCATAGGCTGAAAGGTTTCTGTGATGGCGTCATATCTGCTGTTGGGGACGTTTTTTTATCAATAGGATCAAAGTAAGGGCCGGTTTAGCTCAGTCGGTAGAAAATCCGACTCGGAAGCACAAGGTTCCATGTTCAATACCAGCCTTCGCCCACCTAGGATATGAGTAACACAGGGATATGTGCGGTAAAGTAGGGAGCTGATGGTAGTTGTGGCGCTCTACCTCAGAAGCAAAAAAACAATCTATTTGGTCTAGCGCTAGCGAAAAGGGGATAGACTTCCTCGCTGTATGTCTGATACCGACAATAGGCCACTCAGTCGACTGCATACCGAGTGAAGAAGTGTCTGGAACACAAGGAAGACTATGTAAAAAAATACACCTTGAGTATCGAATCTTAGCATATGAAACTCATGATCCTAATATTTCGTCTTTTGTTAGACTTAGGTAAATCGAGAAATATCAAGAAAATTTCGAGGCAGCGTTAATGCGAGGAGGAAAATAACACCGAAAAAAAAACAAAAACGGTCACATTCCATGAGAGTAGCTTGGTCAGTCTATGAATTTTTTAAGCTAACCCTCGTATTTAATTCAGTTAAACCTGTTAATCCTAAGCAATAAAATCAAACGTAAAATCGGTGAGGTGGCATCTTGCCGGTATCAGCATGATACCGAGAAAGTCTATCCCTTTTTCATAAGGGCTAGACCAGGGAGATAACTTTTTGCACCTGAGGTGGGTCACCACACCTACCATCGGCTCCCCACTTTACTACATAGATCCAAGCTGTGCTAAAGTGCTGAGTTGTTGAGTGCCGGAACTTTGATTAAGAAACAACGATGTCTTGTTTTGTTAATTAAATGTTAAAGACAATGACCAGCCCTGCACAAAGAAGATTCAACGAAGAAGACCAACCCTTAATAAGCCCACTAGATGGAAGAAAATGGCGGCCGAAGTAGAAGGAGAGTAATCAAGTAAGACAATCAACTATTATCATCTCTAATCTAACTCTCTCTCTCTCTCTCTCTCTCTCTCTCTCTCTCTCTCTTTATTATATATACTAGCAAATATATGCACCCTCCGGGTGCAAGTATTTAAGTTTTAATGTAATAAAATATTGTATTAAATTAGAAAGGCTAATGAAACTAAATAAGAATACAGATAAAAAGATTTGAAACAGAGGCAGTATAATTAAAGATTTGAAACAGAGGGAGTATAATAAAAAATGGAACAACTGAAACTTACTCTTCCATCACTCTCGTCTTTCATTGTTATTTTTTCTAATTTAAGTATTTAGTTATAAGAGGAAGTAAAGAATAAAATGACAGTTATTTTATCTTGTTAATGGATTTCATTTAAGATTCATTGAAGAGATTTTTGCTTATATTGATTAAAATAAAACCAAACAGTTAGAAATCAATAATACTAAGCACATATTTATTAAATTCGATTTTTTAATATTAATATGCAAATTAGCCTTCCCGTTCACACTGTAAACCGCTATTTTGTTGTATATATAAATAGAATTGCATGTTGTCAGTATGTAGACATAGTTAACAGTATTAATAATGTAAGACAATTTTATTAATAATTGAGGTTTAGATAAAAATAAAATCATGGAGAATGTGATGTCAATACCTAAGAGAATTGAGACTTGAGTAGGAATATAGTTTCGGTTACAGACAGAAAAACAGACAATCTCCATTATAATAAGATTTACCCCCCACCCCCGCACGAGTAGGATGTAACACAAAGTCATTTCTTAAGCGGAGTTCAACAGGTTTGAATTCAGAGTTTTCCTTCTCATAGACCGGTGTCCTAACCAAGGTTAAAGAGCCCAGTATGCCCTACTATTTACCCATAGTTGGAGGGAGAGTAGGATTCATACCTATCTCAAGGGTATTAGTGCTAAGTGAAAATGCAATTACCACGCCCAGGATTTGAACTAGGGGCGACGAGTCCGTTTTCCATGACTTTAACCATTACATCACGCGCTTCCATCTCTCTCTCTCTCTCTCTCTCTCTCTCTCTCTGTCTCTCTCTCTCTCGTGTAATGAGCAACCCGTTGTTTTTGAGATGAAACGTTGTCCATGAAACGTCTTCATTACACGAGTATGAACAGTATTTATGTGAATAAAAGGAAGTGAATCCAACGATATGTAGTATAATAAAATGTGGAAGGTGATAAAAATTGAAAAAACACAAGTTTAAATGAGTTAAGTTGTGAGTTTATTAGCAGTGTTTCGATCTATTAATTAGATCATCTTCAGGGCTTTTATTGGTATGTGGAAGGTGATAAAAATGTTTTTATCTCAGAATAAGGAGAAAGGCGAGTAATAGTCCTTGTTCAAATAATCTGTTTAAAATTTGAAGTCTGAGAAAAAAGAACGTTGAAAAAATGAACGGTTTGAAATATGACGTCAAATATATTTTTTGCAGTGTGAGTATTAGAATATGTAAGTGTTTGTATTGAAAATTTTTTTTTTAATGTTTTCATGAATGTGTGGTTGCGCATGTGTGTATAAATCTTTTGCGATAAATGTAATCGAAACAAACCTCAAGTATTTTATATTTTCACTTTGAAGAATTAATTATAAAACGCATGAATAACAATTAATTAAATGTGAGCAATTATTTTAGTAAAGATATTTCTTTTTCGTTTTTGAAGTTTGGAAATTTTAATTCTAAATGATTTGTTATGTCTTGTAGCAACAATGTCTTCCTCTGATTATTTATTGTCTGTTGTTAATGAGATTGATGATCTCCTTATAAAACCCCTCCCCCACTTTCCGAATAAACAACAGCAATCTTTTTAAGTTATAATTTTATCCGGGTTTATTAAGTACTGGCTGTACGTACCCGGCCTTGCACGAGTTGTATACTATACGACTAAATCTAAGTATACACTTTTTAAATCTCATATTCCGCCCTGTCGGCTGGGGCGTTAGAATGCACCGACTTCACCTCTGCAGAGGGGTAAGACTCCCTCAATGGGGCCACCTGTTGGCCGTGGGTGGTGACCCGTGATGCTTAAGGATAGAGCCCAGGTGGATGAGCAGTTCATAACATGCAATACTCCACTTTGGCCCTATCTTGGGCTAGACGGGCGGTCGGAGAGGACCCCGCCGATCAATCGGCTGGTCACGTCAAGCCCTAGCACCTATATGATTTTCCCAACCCTATTGCCCTTATGGTAAGCCCCAACCCCTTTTTATCATATGGGTGCTAGAAGGCGGTGGCTGCGGGTCTACTTGTCCTGGGAATGACGTTAAACTCTATCTGATGGTGAGGTTCCAGTTGTGGAGGTTTGGGGAATGTGGAGCACCCCTTCATCACCATTGCTCCCTGGTCCACTCTGACCCGGAGTGGTAGTACCTGTTAGGGTCCCATCTATGGGTTAAATAGAAAAATGTATTTATAAAAAATTGTATTATCCATTAAGAATTGATTTATTACAAAACTTTATCGGCATTAAATGACCCACTAAGGTTGATATGCCGTAAAACAAAACAAAAAACAAAAAATCTCATATCGCTCATCATTTAGGTTTATTTTTTTCTAATTTTTTCATACTACCACCAGTAAATTGGTCTCTAAGTAAAAAAAGTAAAGTCGTCGGGGTGGCCTAATGTCGGTATCAGCCAGACAGCGAGGGAGTCTATCCCCTTTTCAATAGCGCTAGACCAAGGAGATTATTTTAGCATCTGAGGTGGAGCGCCACGCCTACCACCAGCTCCTTACTTTACCGCACAGATCCCTGTGCTACTCATAACGCTGAGTTGGCGAGGACCGATATCGAACTAGGAACCTTGTGGTTTCTAGCCGAACATTCTACCGACCGAGCTAAACCGGCCCCGGTGACTCCAAATAAACTCAGCACTGAATTCATTGTAAGATTCAACCTTAGAAAAGTGTTGTATACCCAGGTCTCGGGTATATAATGAGAGAGAGAGAGAGAGAGAGAGGAGAGAGAGAGAGATTTGCCCTAGAGCCTTATTCAATTCACTACCTTTCCTCGCTGCGCCAATGTTTCCTAGAAAGTTCATCAGGAAATGGAACCCTTCTAGCCTACACCATGACCATAGATTTAGTTCCAATATTGATTGGTCAAATACGACACTGGAAAAGCTGCGTATCTTTAAATTCCAAAGATCCTTTTGTATCGAGTCTTAGAATCTGAACTCTATGATCCTAATATTTTGCCTTGTGCCAGTCAATGGTAAATCAAAAAAAATATCTTGAAAGACCCGAGGCGACATTGGTGCGAAGAGAGAGAGAGATAGATAGAGAGAGAGAGAGAGAGATAGATAGATAGAGAGAGAGAGAGAGAGAGAGAGAGAGAGAGAGAGAAGCCGAATGAAACCCGAATGAACCGATGATTCCGAAGAGTGAGTACCTGTTTGAAAGAACATTATTTATCGACTCTTAGAATTTGAATATTATGATCCTAATATTTGACATTGTGCCAAACTTTGTTAAATCGAGAAATATCGCCAAAGACCCAATGCAGCATTTGTGCGAAGAGAGAGAGAGAGAGAGACAGACAGACAGACAGACAGACAGACAGACAGACGGTGTAGAGATGGTATGAGGGTTCTTATTTGTTACTCGCTGCTTCTAATGCTTCTAACTCGGCCGCTTCTCTTGTTGATCAGTGGACTGCTTTCTCGGATTGCTTCTTTTTTATTTCTTCGGTTGGTCATTTCTTGTTTAAATAACTTATCTCAACAATGACTTTTTTGGTTTTTCTTATAAAACTTTATTGAACAACTCAGCCCATCTTCAATCGCCGTGAGGAAGAAGCGACATATTTTTGAGTCCACTCGCTCTGAATCTCTGGTCGCATCTGAAAAACTAAACTAAGCTCTTTTCGGAAAGGTGAAGTCGGAGTCATCATCAATCACTCATAAGTCTAACGGTTATGAAAATTCCCACTTAACTCCCTCCGATTTTAAATCTAACAAAATCTTGATTCAAAATATCTTACTACAGGTATGTACACAATTCATTGACTATCCATGAATATGTTTGTTTTTGGTACAAAACTTTGTTTGGAGTTGCATTCCTGGACAGATGTGCTTATTTTGAAAATGTTACAACATACATTTGTGTGCGTTAACCTCCATCTATACATATATAAACGGCAGCTGTGTGTATCTGTATGTCGGGAGGAAACTTCGAAAATAAAACAATTAGCGACATAAATATATATAGACATTAAATATCACCAGGGCTTGGTTTTTGAGCAAAAATCTGGAAAATTTTATTTATATTCGTGAAGATAATTAAAAAATAAAATTTAAATGATAACAGCATGAATTTTTTTTTTTTTGCATTTAATTTTTTAAATCGGAGACATTAATTCTTTTTTTCAGAATGGCTGGATCAACGTAACGTCTTTTTACATACAGATTTTAATGGGGCATGCTGTGGGGATCCAACTCACAATTCAAAAATAATTAATCTGCGAGACCCTCTTTTTACCCCCCTCTACCTAGGCGACGCCGGGCAGCCGCTTCTAGTTCCCCAATAAAGCAATGATATTACATTTTAAAGGGAATGATGTGTATTATCAACAGTGTTATCTTTAATTCTAGTGGTCTTGATTAGTCAATTTAGTTGAAACTCTACTCAATATCCTGGTGTGTCATCTTTATAAAATGACCTACAACACACACACACACACACACACACACACACACACATATATATATATATATATATATATTATTTTATTATTATGAAATTAGATTTAGATAGGTGAAAGTAGCCAAAATAATTTTATTTCTGATAAATTCAGGTTAAGATTTTGATATATTTATCTATGCGATGCTCGATATACGTAAAAACACACATGAAAATGAATATACATTGATATTTATATCTATATACGCAAAATCCTTATATCTATATTTGAGTTCTCAAATTTGGTTGAATCATATCACCACTTGAGACCATTCACACACACACACACACACACACACATATATATATATATATATATATATATATACATATACATTACTGTAAAAACAACTGATTATTGTTGTTAATAGATGAATTTCAGTTTGACAAGTGTTTCCTACGGACAACCAACAAGTTAAACGAACATGACCAATGAAAAAGTCGGACCATATGACCTTTAGGCACCCCTTCCGCGATCTCGACTCACAAGGACACTTTTCTCATTTACACCGTCAAAATCTGGTTGTTTGTTAGGGATTAGGGTTAGGGTTAGGGATTAGAATTTAGTTTTTTTAATTAAAAAAACTAAAAACCGTCTGTTAACAATTAACCAGATATTGACGGTGTACATGGAAAAATGTCCCCACGAATCGAGATCGCAAAAGGGGTGCCTAAAGGTCATATGGTCCAAAAGCTAATGTAATTGGAGACTGATCTATTAGTCAACTCGTACCTTGCGGTCATTTACAATATTATTATAATAGAAGAGTCCACGTGGCGTAGTAGCTAATGGGCTGGACTACAACTTTAGTCTCGCTATTTCGTTACTTTTTGGACTAGTAGCCTTGAGAAAGATATGAACCACCTTCTAACACCAGCTATGGGTTAGATATTACCACTACTGTTCTTCTACAAGGATGGGTTTAGTATCAAATTACCCACGCCATTAAACAACAAAAGAAACCAAAAAGAAAATATTCTAGATTAGAGAATACTTACAGGAATACTTTAAATCATATAACTATCTGATATTAATAAAGCGTATAATATCATATAGTTTCAAGTATTCTTCTAATAGTATGTATCTAATAATGATAGTTTGAAAACAATTATATGATTTCCAATTACTACTATCTCATAATCATAATCATTTGTTCGTACACAGTTATACATATTGAAACCAATATTCTTTTGTAGTAATATCCAGAAGACAAGTTAGCGGTATGCGGATGTCTTTTTGTCCCGAACACAATGGTGCTTATTTTCAATACATGCAAGAATTTCTATTGAGAAGCTTTCTAAGACTGCAAAACTGAAATTGATTTGAAAGAAATGGGAGAAATTTTAATAAAATATTATATAACAGTCGTCAGTCTTTGCCTAAAAACCTAACAATGAAAAATAATGTAGAGAAACGAGGCTCTCTGTGAACAAGGATTAAGTGTATTGTTTCGATTTTTAATTAAACAGGATTTACTCTTTCTCTGCAGTAATAATAGAGGGAATCAAATAATTTTTAAAGAAAATATCTACCTTTATATCACTAAAATTCTAATTATATATTGTTGGCTGTCAACTCGTGTTCGAGTAAGACCATTTCCTGTTTTTTTTTTTTTAGTTGAGTGCCAGTAGCATTTGACACTGTATCCTTATATTTTCTCAGATGACTCACCAGGCCAGTCCTGGAGAGACATACTCTTCCACATAAACTACATGTTGGAACTTCTCCACTTTGAATGTTGCTGGGCTGAAAATTACCCTTTCTAATAGACCGCTTCAATTTTTGGTGTTTAATTCGTTTGGACACAAATTCTTCCATAGACCGGAATTATATATACACACAGTCGGTGGAGCGTTCGGCTAGAAAGCACAAGGTTCCTAGTTCGATACCGGTCCTCGCGAAATCAGTCTATGAGTAGCACAGGGATCTGTGCGGTAAAGTAAGGAACTGATGGTAGTGTGGCGCTCCACCCAGACGCCAAAACAATCTCCTTGGTCTTGCGCTATTGAAAAGGGGATAGACTCCCTCGCAGACTGGTTAATACCGACTTTAGGCCGCCCTGACGACTTTACGACTTTACTTTTATATATTATATATATATATATATATATAATATATATAAGTGAAAATTAAATTTCTTATAAAAATAATGTCCGCAAAATGAATTTTGTTTTTCAAAAGACTTTTAAAAAATTTTACTTAAGCAAAATGTTTTCAACCACTTTCTGATTCAAGAAGTGGTTAATCGAAGATTGAAAGAAAATACCAGAAGATCCGAAACATGTGTTCCGTCTGGTGATTGTGTGTTCTACATTAAAATAAAAATAAAAGTCTCTTGAAAAACAAAATTCCTTTTCAGACCTCCTTTTTGTATAATATACATATACATGTATAAATATATATAACAGACACAGACACAGACACACACACACACACACACACACACACACACACACACACACACACACACACACAAACACACACACACACACACCATATACTATATATATATATATATATATATATATATATATATGCATAGTAGGGCAGAATGGGCACTTTAACTTCGGCTAGGTAACCATTCTAGAAGAAGGAAAACTCTGAATTCAAACCTGTTAAATTTCACTTAAGAAATTGACCTTATGTCGTATCCTGCTCGTGCGGGGTATATATATATATATATATATATATATATATATATATATATATATATATATGTGTGTGTGTGTGTGTGTGTGTGTGAGTGTGTGTTACTGGACGCAGTAAGATAGGCCCCAGTGCCTCTTTCCCAGGCCCCAGTCAATTCCAATTATTTCCAACGACAAGCACTTTAATTCTGCGGGCACTTATATATATATATATATATATATATATATATATATATATATATATATATATATATGAGTTAGCAGTAAGGGAATGAATCCGACGGTATATGTATAGATAAAAGGTTATGAAGAACACAATATGTTGTTAAAATGAAAAATATCTTATATCTTTTTCATTGCTGAGATTGACAATATTTAGTTTTATTAAAAATCATCATCAGAGCATAATGATAGTTAGGTCCGTTTTTGGACGTAAATATTTTTGATCCGGATTCTTCAAGAGAAAAACAGAAAATAATTTGAATTTAAACTGAAAGTATTGTTTTTTCCCAAAAAGCGTGTATCCTGTGCGTTCGCTTCGTCTTGATCATTCGCTGCGTCACGCTTTTTCGCTACGTCACGTTCTTTCGCTGCGTCACGTTCTTTCGCTGCGTCATATATATATATTGTGTACATCTTAACTATTTTCATGCAGGCATTTAGCTCGAGAAGCAATTACGGTTTTGGGACATTTTTGTGTATTCTTTCAATACTGCGTTTGCATATTCTTATATATATATATATATATATATATATATATATATATATATATATATATATATCCTATCTATGATATGGAATGTATATCTAGTAACATATATATATATATATATTTATATTAAATAATGTTCAATAATATCTGATATATGCCATATCTATGATTTACTTGTCATTTAATCTATGTACGTACATATCTAATAAATGCAATCTTACCGATATATGACATCAAAACGAAGTGCTACTCTCCAGATATTACCTGGTAACCGTCTTCCGATAAATCATGGCGGCCATCTTTTATCAATATTGATTGAATCCAGATTCACAGCATCACGTATCGTATTTACTCGAGTAAAAGTCGAGATACGTATTTCTCACAACTAGCAAATATGTGCGCCCACCCAGTACGAGTATTTAAGTTTTAAGTTGATAAAATATTATATTAAGGTCGACAGTCTAATGAAACTAAATAAGAATACAGATAAAAATATTTGTAACAATCTATAATCGAAATATAGAACAATTAAAACTTACTCTTCCATTACTCCCGTCTTTCTTTAGTTCTGTTTCCAAGATTTGTTTACGACAGGACACAGCATCCTTGTGTAACTCCTATCTAGCTTTTTCTCGAGGCACTTCGTTAGAATCCAAGTGGTGCAGCCATACAGTAGCCCAGAAACATGTTCTTTAGTTCTTTCCAAGATTTGTTTACGACAGGACACAGCATCCTTGTGTAACTCCTATCTAGCTTTTTCTCGAGGCACTTCGTTAGAATCCAAGTGGTGCAGCCATACAGTAGCCCAGAAACATGTTCTTTAGTTCTGTTCCAAGATTTGTTTACGACAGGACACAGCATCCTTGTGTAACTCCTATCTAGCTTTTTCTCGAGGCACTTCGTTAGAATCCAAGTGGTGCAGCCATACAGTAGCCCAGACACATATTCTTTAGTTCTGTTTCCAAGATTTGTTTACGACAGGACAGAGCATCCTTGTGTAACTCCTATCTAGCTTTTTCTCGAGGCACTTCGTTAGAATCCAAGTGGTGCAGCCATACAGTAGCCTACACATTTTCTTCAGTACTGTTTCCAAGATTCGTTTACGACAGGACACAGCATCCTTGTGTAACTCCCATCTATCCTTTTCTCTAGGTGATTCGTTAGAATCCAAGTGGTGCAGCCGTACAGTAGCCCTGACACATTTTCGCTTTACCGTATTGGCTCTGAAAACACTGACATTGTAACTAAGTTTGAAGTGTTTATTTAAAAATGATTGTGGATATACCTATTTGTACTGTATTTAATTGGAGACCACAATCTTTAAAACTGATATTTGCATAAAGTAACCCAACAAGATTTGACATGCCGTTAAAGCAATCAACCTTTCTTCCGGTTTAATCTACTCTTTGGTATTTGGCAAATGATAAGGATGTATAGAAATCTTTCGTTTTTGGCCTGAAATGAAGAACTTTTGAAAAGAGCGTATTAAATTCTTTTATATTGACTGACTTGTTAATTAATTTTGTGTCAAATTAATGTCAATTTTACTCGAACGTTAACATTCCTTTGAGCTACCTCGGACTGGATTTGACAGTATAATTAAAACTTTGTAATATCTGAACAAAATAGTGTTACCTCCGTTTTTTATTTATTTATTTATTTTATTTTATTATTTTTTTTTTTACAGCAAAACAATATCTTAAACATTTACACTTTTCAATTAGTTTAATTTGGATATCAGATGTTTTGAAAATAAATAGCATTGTTTATCCTTGATATATTTTAGAAATATAAATCTGCCACCTAGCAACGGTGAAAGAGTTAACATTTTCATCACAGCTAACAATCTGTTAATCGAAGGTAAGATACGTGCAATTCTTTTTCTATAATTAGTGATAAACATTATGCAGTCCTGAGAGGCCTTGCTGAAAACAAGCTGGAGGGAAAAAATCTTTAAACAATATTGTGTTTTTCTCTGAATTCTTTTTTAGATGAGGTTTGATAATTAGTATTATTTGTATTATTCGAACTGTTCTAAGTGACAGTTATCTCTAGACCGCAGGTTCAATTCTGGTCAGGGGCAGCATTAATATAGAATAATAATTAACACAGCTTAACACCTGTACCCCCCAGCTAAGGTTCGCGGAATGAGAACAGAATATCCCTGTGGACTGAATAAAGGGTTAGGTTCAAAGTTCCTTGATGGTTCCCGATTATGACAAGAAGGTTCCCGAATCCGAGAAGGTTTCCGATTCCGACAAGAAATACCTGAAAAAGGCCAGAGGGCACATCGGCCGAAACGTTGTACAGATAACAATGAAGATGAGGACAATAGTCCGAATAATACAAATAATACTAATATTGTGTTTCAGTAGTAAGGCATATTAGGCCATCTCAAAAAGAAATTCATGAGCATTCTTCTATTCAACACAGGAGACAAAAAGAATGACGAGTCCATTTGTGAATATGCTACCACATTACAAAAAATGTCACATCACTGCAACTTCGAAGAAAAACTAAACAAACACATATGTGATCGTTTGGTGGTTAGTTGGTTGCAGGATTTTACAGCATGTCAACACTTGTTGGGGTATTTTATGCCGAATACATTTTGCTTTATTCATTCTTGGTGGGTATTCAATTTTCATTTTAAACTCAATTTTTAAAACATTTTTTAAACTCATTTTTTCCTGTTTATGCCATAGATGGGACTCTAACCGGTACTATCAGTCTGGGTCAGAGTATGACTGGAAGGAATGGCAATGAAGGGTACTCCACATTCCACAGACCTCCAAAAACCCAGAAAATAAGGACCATCAGCCACCGCCTTCCAGCATATATATATTTACCAACGCCTCCGCACGAGCAGGATGCGACACAAGGTCAATTTCTTAAGCGGGTACAACAGGTTTGAATTCAGAGTTTTCTTTCTTCTAGACCGGTTGCCTAACCAAGGTTAAAGAGCCCAGTCTGCCCTACTATTTACCCATAGCTGGAGGGAGAGTAGGATTCATACCTTTCCCAAGGGTATTAGCGCTAAGTGAAATAATTGCCACGCCTAGGATTTGAACACGGGTCGACGAGTCCATTTCCATGATTTTAACCATTACACCACGCGCTTCCAACATATATGCCTTCCAGCATATATGATAAAAAGTGTTGGAGTTTGCCATAAGGTCAATAGGTTGGAACAATCATATAAGTGCTAGGGCTTTATGTGACCAGCCGATTGATCGAAGGGGCTCTCCAGCACCTGTATAGCCTAAGTAAGGGCCAAAGCTGAATGTTGCATTTCATGGACTGCTCAGCCACCAGAGTTCCATCATTAAGCATCAAGGGTCACCACTCTCGACCAACATGGTGATCCCATTGAGAGGGTCTTAACCCTCTACAGAGGTGCAGTCGGTGTATTCTAAGCACCAGCCGACAGGGATTATGGATTGTTGGTAGGAGTGAAGGTCGAGAAGATTCAAGAGGGTCTACTTAGTCAGAGGAGGCTAACATCGGAAAAAGTCTCCATGAAATCTGCCAGAAAGTTTTCCAAGTACTGGAAAAAAAGCACGAACAAAACCGAACATCTATTCTCAGATTAGACATGAATGCTACTTTTGTGGAACCCCTCCCCCATGGTGCGGACAAATGATCTACAATAGTCAAATTTTATTGTAGTAAGTGATTTGAATATATCACCTGCTTATCATGGCTTGAATAAAACATTACTGTATGGTCAATAGTCCACGTTTGAGTACAATACGCAGGTTTTTTTTAAGGGACTGTACCTTATTGAAGTCAATCAGTTTACTATTGGTTTGGACAACATCAACTGGCCAAGCACAACTGAACCAGATTATTTGAAGTGAGCACATACGTGCACTCACTCCAAACAAACTTTTTTCTTTTTCGGAAATGAGTTATAGCACATGTGCACACAACTCGGTATGTAGCCGGAAGTTTGGTTTTGGGGGAGAGGTGATAAAACTGGTCATATCACTACACGGATCTATCTAGCTAGGCTCACCCCATGACCGATTCATTCAAAAATAAAATTCTTGCATTCTCTCCTTGCGCAGCTCCCTTTCACCAAAATACCTCATTCGCTCTATGCATGTATCCTGCTTAAAAGATTCCCAATATTGATGATTGGCGATGGAGTGGGTGGGAAAAAATTGAAAATAAAACCCCCAAGAAACTGAAAAATACATGTAAACAAAACAAAAATTGTGGGTCATTTTGGTTTCCCCCTTTCCCTCAGCTATTGTGTAGGCCCGCCGACTGTCTTCCGCACTTTGTTGTTTGAAAGCAAGCCGGTCAGTGCCTCTAATATGGGAGTGGGTGTCCTTAGTGGGTGGTCGGTAAAAAATTGAGATTCTGTAGGCCAGGAGGGTTGGGTTACTAGAAAAATTGACTTTCCAGGGAAAATATTAGGGTGACTCGGGTGGTTTTATAAAAAACTTTGGATTGGGGTCCTGGATATGTCCTATAATAAAAAATTGGGGTTAATGATCATTCAGCCTCCTAACTAAAAGCACAACTGAACCAGTGTCAAGACAATTAGTACTTATGGGAATTCAGAATAGTCCACTCATGCATTTGGGTGATTCCATTCCTTGAGTTCTGATTGGCTGCTTGGTTTGTATGATGTTAGGAGGCTTCATAAATAACCTGCCATTTTGCAGTAGTCCTTTGCAGCAAACCAGGTTCGTATTAAGTTACGACTACTTGCTGCCTTGTCTTACCAATTCGACGGTAATTGGAACTAGTATGATTATTCTACATACCTCAAAAACCTAAACCTTATATAATACGCACCCCTTCTCTAACTTGAGTAAATATGTTTGCAAATTGATTTCTTACATGTTATTCTGTGTTCTGAATACTTTCATTTTAATAAATGTTACTTGCTGCAAGTTTTATGACTTCATTGCTTTTAGGATTAGCTTAAGGTATTTTCGCGCCGGACATCAGAAAATGCGTCTGAATAAATATTGCCGGACAACAAATAGAAACTCGGACATTACTTAGAAAATATGTTTCATTTTTAACCTTTAGGGATTTTGACCTTTAAATTTTGGGACAAAAATGCGGATTATACTCGGGGATTTACGGTACATCAACAACCCCCCCCAAAAAAAAACCCAGGTTAAAGAGCCCAGTCTGCCCTAATGTTTACCCATAGCTAGAGGGAGAGTAGGATTCATATCTTTCCCAAGGGTTTTAGCACTAAGTGAAATGCAATTACCACATCCAGGATTTGAACCTGGAATGACGAGTCCATTTCCCATGACTTTAACCATTACACCATGCGCACAAGAACTATATAGTCTTCCGAGACTGTAATGCAAATGACTCTATTTCAAATGAGAGCCGTAATGCAACATATGCAGTAGGGATTCAGCTTGTGCAGGTGTATTGGCGAGTTACCAAAATATTGCAAAACTTTTGACTCACCCAAGTAAATTTCAGAAAAGTTTATCAAACGGTACATCGACAAAAAAAAAACAAAAACAAAAAAAAAACAGATCACAAAAATAGACAATAAAAATATTGCATTTGTTATTAAAAGAAATTAATATAAAACAAATTAGGGTTACTGCTAGGGTTGGGCTTGAGGCGCCAGTTTAGCTCAGTTGGTAGGGCACAAATGTTCTGGGTCCGATACCAATCCACGCCAACTCAGCGTATGAGTAGCACAGCTTGAATAATTTGATCTGTGCGGTAAAGTGGCGAGCTGATGGTAGGCGTGGCGCTCCAACCCAACAAAATAAAACAACCTCTCTGGTCTAGCGCGAGCGAAAAGGAGATATGTTCCCTCGCTCTCCAGCTGATACCGACCACTCCGGCAACTCTACTCTTTTACTAAGGATTAGGTAGATTGCATACTAATTCAATATTCTCACCCGTAGATCGCATACCAAAGTAGCAAGGAAATGGGTTATAAAATTGTAGTATCGCGAGGTGGAAAGCTACACAGAAGAATGGTGTGGTTATTAGGCACCAGCATTCGGTGCCAAACGGATACATACAAATAAGTACAAACAATTAACAAAACAAACTTACATTAAATAGAGGAGGGCCAGTTCGGTATAGCCAACGCAGCATAGCCAGTCTGATTGTTATTAAGCTAGTTAATCTACTTTAATCGTAGGCTATTTTATGGCTATCAGTCTATCAATATCTATCCATCAATCAATATATCTAAATGCAAACTATATCTATCTATTTCTCTGAATGCTTGAGATGAGGCTTGAAGATTATTATTATCTGCGTTATTCGGACTATTGTCCCCATCTTCATTGTTATTTGTACAACGTTTCGGCCGATATACCCTCCGGCCTTCTTCAGGTATTTGTTGTAGATATTCTAGCCAAATCAAGACATTAGGTTTATAAGTTCCCAAAATTCACTCTCAATTGTTCAATTGGACACATGGCCTAGTGGATAAGGCAGTTAAGTTAAGACAGTTCTAAGTGACAGTTCTAAATGATATTTTATCTCTGGAACCCGAGTTCAACCCTGAGTGAAAGCAGTTATAAAAATAATTAATTAACACAACTCCTACCCCAGCTATGGTTAGCGGAATGAGAACAGGATACCCCCGTGGACTAAATAAAGGGTTAGGTTCAAAGTTCCGTGATGGCTCCCGAATACGAGAAGAAAGTTCCCGAGTTCGAAAAAGAAGGTTCCTGAGTCCGAGAAGGTTCCCGAGTCCGACAAGAAATACCTGAAGAAGGCCGGAGGGTATATCGGCCGAAATGTTGTACAAATAACAATGAAGATGGGGACAATAGTCCGAATAACGCTATATCTATCTATGTCAGTCTGTTCTTTTCTCTCTCTCTCTCACACACACACAAACACATTCTCTCTCTCTCTCTCTCTCTCTCTCTCTCTCTCTCTGTAACTATCGGTTTATATCAGTATATTAATATCTATCTATCTATCCATCTATCTATCTATCTATTTATTTCTTTTTTTCTTATTGTTTTTATTCCCACTCTTCTTCGATAGGATCGTCATGTTACAATATAACCGAAAATAATTTTCATTTCCCATCTGTATATTCGTATTTTATGATATTTATCTCGATCTAATGAAATACATTTATTTTAGCTAATGAAACATTTTTCAAGATTTAATAAAAGAAGAATTGTATCATTGACCTAAATAATCTAATCTAATCGACCTAATTTATTGTGTAACATAAATCAATTACGAATCAATAAATAAATAAAATAGAATTAATATTCTTATCGCATCTTTTATATTCGTTTGTTATATTCTACTACCTTCTTACGTTCTGAAGACAAGCATTGATCTAATTCCATTATGTTATGGTAATTTACCACGTGAACTCTTCAACTATAAATAGCAGCAGGCTCTGCACTTAAGCCACAATATTTCAGCGGATAGCCGATAAGACAGCCTCGCGTGTAACGTCTCATTGGTGTATATTAATAGTACTGTTCTGAGGACAAGCATTGATCATTATGTTATGGTAATTTACCACGAACGCATGAACTCTTCCAACTATAAATAGCAGCAGGTTCTGCACTTAAGCGAGTATATTTCAGCGGATAGCCGATAAGACAACCTCACGTGTAACCGTCTCATTGGTGTATATTTATAGTACTGTTCTTTGTTACCATATTTGTTTAACACATTTCCTCTCTTGTGTCTTTATTCTGGTCACCTAACTAGGCCACAAAACATTACATATTCGAACTAATATCTTTATCCATTTAATTTGTTTACATGATATATTTGGCTTTTATTAAATTACTATCAGTATGTACCCAGATTTGCCCGGGTAAGCGGCTAAATTTAAGTATACACTTTTAAAATTTCCTATTGCGTACCATTGGATAGCAGTACCTCTCAAATGAATTACGAATAAAGGTATCTGCGGAAAGAAACGTTCTTTGATACATTAGAAAATTCACCGGTAAAAATCTCAAATAATAAATGTGAATGTTAGTGTATCAGTGTGTCACAGTTTTTTCAACTTTACTCCTAGAGGCCGTAGCCCAACATATCATACTATTTTGAAATCAGGCCGACTCTGTGTAAATTAGAAAAAATCCGGACCTGCAATCTGGACCCGCAATCCGGACTCGCAAATCCTGCAACTGTGGATTTTAAGCTAGTCATTAATAATTATGAAAACATTTGAAAAGCAAACATTATTATATTTTAGTCAGAGAGAAAACGCAAAAATGTTTAAATCATTTTTTTTAAATATAGAAAATCAAAGAATTATACAATTGATCTCAAATCTAAAATGTTCTTTTATTTTCGAATGTCGTCGTAGAACAATGAAAGATCGTGCGTTTTTAAAATATTCAGGTATGAAGTGACATTTTTTTCCTATTTTTTCCGCAGCCAGTTATTTTGTTCCTAAGTAAGTAAAGTCGCCAGGGCGGCCTAATGTCGGTATCAACCATGCAGCGAGGGAGTCTATCCCCTTTTCAATAGCGCCAGACCAAGGAGATTATTTTAGCATCTGAGGTGGAGCGCCACACCTACCACAAGCTCCTTACTTTACCGCACAGATCCCTGTGCTACTCATATGCTGAGTTGGCGAGGGCGGGTATCGAACTAGAACCTTGTGGTTTCTAGCCGAACGCTCTACCGACTGAGCTAACCCGGCCCTTCGAGTATCAATTAGATCAATGCTTGTCTTCAGAACGTAAGAAGGTAGTAGAATATAACTAACGAATTTAAAAGATACGATATGAATATTAATTCTTAGGGGTAAATATAAATACCACTAATGGATTCTTCGTAAATATTCTACCCAAGAAAACTTTTGTTTGGTCTTTGTAATGGGCATAGCCGATCCCACCCCCCCGACGAAAGCGGCAACGAATCGCCTGTGTCGTGCACGCGAGACCCGGATGTGACGAGACTTAATTTGCATGGGAACTGGGGAGTGGTAATCAAAAAAAAGCAGGCTGTTGCTGAGACTGGTAGAATGAACCAAATGAGGGACGGCAAGAGTGGTAAAATTCAGTACGAAGGACGAGCTACTGTGATTGTTACGAGAGAGAAGGACGGTGAGAGAAGAGAGATTACCGTGGTGGCAGACAGACTGTTGCAGGAAAGGGATTACTGTTGTTGATTGAAAAGACTCAAATTCAAAAAAACGTTTTCAGTCTTGATACAGAGCTTTGTTTTCAATTGCATCCCTGGACAGAGAGACAGACAGAAATTATTCAAAATGCAATGTAAAAATGTAAATTTAGATTATCTAGAGTCGCTTAATCACACATTTCTTATTTGTCCCATTTTATTTCACCCAATTTAAAAAATAAAACATTCTAAATGGTCTTGCATCGTTTAAATGCCCAAGTGAATTAAAATGAATGGAAAAATAGAAGTTCCATGTTTGTTTTATTTGTAATATTGAAATTGTAAATTACAGAATATATTTTGGTAATTTTGATCTTATATCATCCCAGCCTCCTACCTTAATTTATGCAATGTTTTAGCGAGACAGCGTCAGGCCAATTTCCGGCCCAACTTAGATATTTTCCGGATGGTGTTTTTGTCACTCTTTTTTCGGCAAATTGATGTAGATATTTTAAACGCCTTACTCCAGATTTTTATCAGCAAATCAATGTACATATTTTACAACCCCCCCCTTTTAAGAAAGAGTGAGGGATAGTTAAATCAAGATTATTATACTTTTTACATATTGACTGTAATAAGTTATCATCTGGATATATCCTCAGGTCCTGCTGGGTAGTATAGATTCTTGAGAGTGAGTGACAAACCTCAAGATGGAACGTGAGAACGGAAGTCAATAGAAGCCCTTCGGTTTTAGTCAGTTAGAGAGTTAGAACCTAGAAGCGAAGCTAGCAAGATGTGAGCTCACTGCGTGATTGTCTGGTCTGGGGTTCAAGTAACATCATTGTAAATCGAAGTCTTACTAAAAGCTAACAATAGGCTTCTGATAAGGAATGGTATCTACCAGATCCGGCCAGAAGAATAAAGAGGTATATAACATTGCTAATAGAATGCGATTACTTTTATTCCATCGTATCACTGATACTTTCTATCAAAATATTCTAGAGCACATGGAACTGTAAGGTACCCACGTTTTCATTGGCCTCGGGTCCACTCTGATCTCTAATGAAAGTATGTGTTAATTTTCTATCTATACAAAACTTGTTTTCGTTTTACTAAATACTTTTTTCTACTTCAGGTTTCATGCAATTAAGAAGAAGTGTATTATAGATCTTATAAAGTATGGTAGTGAGTTATAACTCTGTAGTGTTTAGTGATTCTGTTTAGATTATTTATAAAAAGAATTGTTACTTGAAGCTATATTTGTTTACTAAGGATTATAGCTAGTTACTTGAAACCACATAACAGTCTCTAAAATTAAATACAAATACGTACCTGAAAACATATATTTGTTCGCATTCAAAGGAATTACTCAAAAGCATACAAGTGTTTGTAAACTAATAATATTAGACAGGAATACTTTATATATTATAACTGTGCAAAAAAACCTTAAGAAACAACTACACAATAATTGTAAATATACAACAAACGCGATTCCCTAACCTGCAGGTATAAAGTTGGCGGAGCGGTCTATTGTCAATACCAGTTGGACAGCGGGAAAATATCCCTGTTCGCTAGCCCTAGATCAAGAGATTATTTTCCTGAGGTGGAACGCCACACCAACCATCAGCCTACCTCTCCATTTTACCGCACATATCTGATTATCCTGTGCCGAGTTGGCGGGACCGGTATCGAACCTGAAACTTGTCTACACAAAAGCTCTACCGACTTATCTAAATCGGCCCTAGATAAGTAGGTATAAATAACTCTAAACAGGTTGGTATGCCGTTAAAATCAATCAACCAGCCAATTATAGTTAACATATTCCCTGTTAGTAAAGTCTGTGGAGTGGCCAATTGATGGTATCAGCCTAACGAGGGATACTATCCCTTTTCTAGCTAGAACAGAGAGGTGATTGTGCTACACCTACCACGAGCTTCCAGATGCTTTACCGAACAGATCAGATTAAGCGAGGTTCGATACTCGTCCCTGTCAACTCAGCGTATGAGTAGCACAGATTGGTAATATGACCTGTGCGATAAAGTGAGAAACTGATGGTAGGTGTGGTGCTCCTCTTCAACAAAAAATAATTTGCCTGGTCTAGCGCAAGTGAAAAGCGGATAGACTCCTTTGCTGTTCGGCTGATGCTGACAATAAACCACTCCACAGACTTTACTAACAAGGCATATATTAATTATAATTGACTGGTTGATTGATTTAAACGGCATATCAACGTGTTTAGAGTTATTTCGACAATTCTTCCAGGCTGTGGTTATATCAGTGCAGCTGTATGGCTGCACCACCTGGACCCTAATGAGGCGCCTTGAGAATAAGCTAGATGGGAGCTACACAAGAATACCGTGCAGTATTGAACAAATCGTGGAAACAGCCCCCCACAAGAAACAGTTGTATGGCCACATGCCTCCATCTCACAAACCATTCGAGTGAGACGGACAAGGCATGCTGGACACTGCTGGCGAAGCATGGACGAGCTCATAAGTGACCTTCTCATGTGGAGGCCAACACACGGACATGCTAGTGTGGGCCGCCCACCAAAGACCTACATTGACCAACTATGCGAAGATGCTGGATGCTGCACAGAAGACCTCCCTGTGGCAATGAATGAAGGGAAGTTTGGCGAGAGATTGTCATGGATATCCGTGCTTATTGCACGACATGATGATGATGATACCTACTAACTTAGGACCGATTTAGATCAGACTGTAGAGCTTTTTTAATTATAATTGACGGGTTGATTGATTTTAACGGTATATCAAACTGTTTGGGGTTATTTATATCTACTTACCATACGCATTTACTTTTTTATTACATGTCTTGTTAAATACATCTTCAGTGTCGATACTTTTTTAAGGCACACCCCGTAAAAGCCATGTAATGTCAGCTTGGCTGTCTGCTCTCAATTTCTCGAGTGACACTTTAAATATATTTTTTTCGCTTTTGCACGTGCAAGGGACAACAATGTTACTTAACATCGTTTAAAGGAAAGTGCCAAATTCAATTTACGTTGAACATTTTTAGGTTCAGCGAAAATCTTACAATAATTGGGATAGGGAAAAAAAATGAAGGGACAAGAAGGAGATGAAGGAAAATAGAAATACAGAGGAACAAAGAAAGAAAAAGAAGAAGAAGGAAGTAATGGAAAGAGAAAGAAAGAAAGAAAATGAGAAAGAAAAGTAGAAAGAGAAAGAGAACGAGAAATGAAGGAACAGAAGTAGGAATGAATGGATAAAGGGGATAGAGGGAGGAGATAAAGGAAAAGACTAGGAAAAATACTAGCTGAAAAAGCAAGCAACGAAAAATATGAAAAAATGTGATGAAGAAAGGAGATATAATAAACATAAAACAAGAAAATAAGAGGAAAATAAATAGATACAAGAAGAAGAAGAAGAAGAAGAAGAAGAAGAAGAAGAAGAAGAAGAAGAAGAAGAAGAAGACATTTATAGCAAACATGAGAAGTAGAAGAGGAGAAATAAGGAAAGGTTACAGAAAGAATAAGAATTAGATAGAACAGGATAAAGAAAAAGTAACGGAGAGAAGAAGAAGAAGAAGAAGAAGAAGAAGAAGAAGAAGAAGAAGAAGAAGAAGAAGAAATAATAATAATAATAATAATAAATAATGATAATAATAAGAGAAATAAGAAGAAGAAGAAGAGAAAGAAGATGAACAAGAAGAAATGAAAAGAGAAATAATAATAAGAAAATAAATAATAATAAGAAGAAATAATGATAAGAAGAGAAATAATAATAATAATAATAATAATAATAATAATAATAATAATAATAATAATAATAATTAAGAAAAGGAAACCTCAAAAGAGAAACGGAATCACTTATAATTGCTGCACAAAATAATGCCATAAGGACCAACTACATCAAAGCGAAAATTGATAGGACCCAACAAAATAGTAAATGTAGACTTTGCCGGAATAGAGGTGAGACTGTAAACCATATACTCTACGAATGTAGCAAACTAGCACAACGAGAATACAAAACTAGACACGACTGGGTTGGGAAGGTGATCCACTGGGAATTATGCAAAAAATTTCATTTTGACCATGCAAAAAAATGGTATATGCATAAACCAGAAACTGTTCTTGAGAACGAAACGCATAAAATTCTCTGGGACCTTGAAATAAAAATGGATCACCTTATCCCAATAAGAAGACCAGACCTAGTGTTGATAAACAAAAAAGAAAGAACTTGTCAACTGGTGGATTTTGCAGTTCCAGCAGATCACAGGGTGAAGCTGAAGGAAAATGAAAAAATAGACAAATATCTGGACCTTGCCAGAGAACTGAAAAAGTTATGGAATATGAAAGTCAAAGTGATACCAATTGTAGTTGGTGCACTTGGAACAGCCCCAAAAGGATTGGAAAAGGGTTTGGAAAGTTTGGATATCAGAGGAAGGATTGAAACCATTCAGAACACTGCACTGCTGCAATCTGCCAGAATACTCAGAAGACTCCTGGAGTCCTGAGGAGATTTGCTGTCACTCAGACTCCAGTGAAAGACCATCAGCTAATGCTGATGTGAAAACTCAAAAGGAGCAAATAATAATAATAATAATAATAATAATAATAATAATAATAATAATAAGAAGAAGAAGAAGAAGAAGAAGAATGAGGTTATGAAGTGAAAAATAATAATAATAAGAGGAAGAAGATGAAGAACAAAAATGCGATAATAAAGAATGAAGAAGAAGAAGAAGAAGAAGAAGAAGAAGAAGAAGAAATGGTTAATAAAGAAGAAGGGGGATTAAAGAAAAAGAAGAAGAAAAAGAAGAAAACAAAAAGGCGTAATAAAGAAGAAGAAGAAGAAGAAGAAGAAGAAGAAGAAGAAGAATGAGGTTATAAGGTGAAGAAAAAAAAGAAGAAGAAGGAGACGACAGAAGAAATACAAAAGAGCTATGCAAAGAAAATGTTGAAAACAAAAGTGAGAGAGAGAGATAGATAGAGAGAGGGGGAGAAGAGAGAGAGAGAGAGAGAGGGAGAGAGAGGGAGGGAGAGAGAGAGAGAGAGAGCAACAAAAAAACAAAAAAACAAAAACAAACAGAACAAAACAAACCAAAAACTACCTGAACTAATTATATCCAAGTCCAGAACAAAGAAATGTGTCGGTTTAACAGATTTAATGAGGAAGAGGTAAAAATCTCTCCCCAAATTTCTCGACTTACGCCATTTTATTTTTCGTTAATCCTTTTTTTGTATGAAGAGAACAATTTTTATCTGAGCAAAAATGCCGTCATCAACTACAAAGCTAATTAAATATGAATTATGCATGACTCAAATGAGCGTACAGCAACACATACATAAAGACTAATTAACACTGGCGAGAAAACAGAACTCTATCTTATACAATGCTCTTGAATAGGTATTTCTATATTTAGTTGTCTAGTCAAGACTCTTGTCATAGCTTAACATTCTTTATAGACTGGCTCATGTCAAATAATAATAATAATAATAATAAAATAATAATAATAATAATAATAATAGACCATGCACAAGGCTCTTCACCCTAGAGACGATAGAGATAGATTATATGTGTCAAGAAAGGAAGGGGGAAGAGGTCTTGTCAACATAGAGGACTGCGTAGAAACCACTATCCAACAACTTGAGGGTTACACAAGAAAGATCAAAGACAAATTACTTATGGCGGCCAACAATAGTAGAAGTGACAGATGGACAAACTGAAAAACAACAAAGACTAGAAAACAAAAATGGGAAGAAAAACAATTATATGGACACTTCAAACGACAAATCGAAGACTTGGACATGGTTAAGAAAGGGAAACCTCAAAAGAGAAACAGAATCGTTAATAATTGCTGCACAAAATAATGCCATAAGGACAAACTATATAAAAGCGAAAATTGATAAGACCCAACAAAATAGTAAATGTAGACTTTGCGGTAATAGAGATGAGACCGTAAACCATGTACTATGCGAATGTAGCAAATAGCCCAACGGGATTACAAAACAAGACACGACTGGGTTGGGAAGGTGATCCACTAGGAATTATGCAAAAAATTAAATACATGATCACACAACAAAATGGTATATGCATAAACCAGAATCTGTTCTTGAGAACGAAACGCATAAAATTCTCTGGGACTTTGAAATAAAAACGGATCACCTTATCCCAGCAAGAAGACCAGACCTAGTGTTGATTAACAAAAAAGAAAGAATTTGTCAACTGGTAGATTTTGCAGTTCCAGCAGATCACAGGGTGAAGCTAAAGGAAAAAATCTAGACCTTGCCAGAGAACTGAAAAAGTTATGGAATATGAAAGTCAAAGTGATACCAATTGTAGTTGGTGCACTTGGAACGGTCCCAAAAGAATTGGGAAAGGGTTTGGAATGTTTGGAAATCAGAGGAAGGGTTGAAACCATTCAGAACACTGCACTGCTGCAATCTGCCAAAATACTCAGAAGAGTCCTGGAGACCTGAGGAGACTTGCTGTCTCTCAGACTCCAGTGAAAGACCATCAGCTAATGCTGATATGAAAACTCAAAAGGAGTAAATAATAATAATAATAATAATAATAATAATAATAATACCTGACGTGACTTGCTGTCACTCAGACTCCAGTGAAAGACCATCAGTTAATGCTGATGTGAAAACTCAAAAGGAGTAAATAATAATAATAACGAAAACAACACCAAGAAGAATATAATGGAACATAATAATTTTACCTTAGACTAATACTTATTAGTTTTTTTGCACCCACTACCCATGATTCTCGGCTAGTGGGTGGTCCCATATTAATAGGCCTTGTGCCTAACCCGTATACGTGGGGTACCTGGTAAATTTCTAGTATGTAGATATGGTCAACAGTATTAATAATGTAAAATAATTTTATTAATAACTGAGGTTTAATTTTTTTAAAAATCACGGAGAATATTACATAAATAACTAAGGGAATTGTAACTTGGGTAGTGATATAGTTTCATTTCAGACAGAAAAACATACAATCTCCATTATATTAAGATGTTATCTTAGTGATAATAATTTCGTTGAAGAGATTGGGAATATAATTCAGGCTCTAAGATCACGTGGGAGTCCCCATGTCGTATTGGCTGACATAGTAATTAGCAAACTTAAACCCCAATTGCACTATTAGATTCACTTTCAGACTAATACATTTGAGAAAGACATTAACCCCTTCATACCCCAAGTCGTTGTCATCGGAGTAGGTTAAAGTCAGTATCAGCCAATCAGCGAGGGAGTCTCTCCCCTCCCCTTTTCTGTAGCTATTGACCAAGGAGATTGTTTTTTGCGCCTGAAATGGAGCGCCATATCTACCATAGCTCCTTACTTTCAGATCCCTGTGTACTCATACGCTGAGATGGCGAATCGAACTAGGAACCTTGTGTGGTTTCTAGCCGAACGCTCTACCGACTGAGCTAACCCGGCCCGCTGGGTTAATTAGTACTGCTAATTATTTTCTACAATAGTTGGTTGGTTGGTTGGTTGGTTTTTACAGTATGTCAACTCTTGGATTATTCTATTCTGAAGACATTTTTGTTTTATTCATTCTTGTTCCGTTCAATTTTTAAAAACATTTTATAAATCTCCCCTTTTGGAACTATTTAGAAGTATCATAGAAGGACCTACATTGACCAGTTATGTGAAGATGCTGGCTGCTCTGCAGAGGAGCTTCCAGGTGTAATGAATGATAGGGAAGATGGCGAAAGATTGTCATGGATACCCGTGCTGCATGCACGACATGATGATGATGATGATGATGATGATAGAAGGGACCGTAACAGATGCTACTACTACTGGCCAGAGTGGACCTGGAAATGAAGAGGTATCCACATTCCCCAGATCTCCAGAATTGGAACCTCCTATCAGATGCAATTTAACGTCATTCCCATGACACTAAGACCTTCAACCACTGCCTTCTAGCACATATATGATAAAAAGGGTTGCCATAAGAGCAATGCCATCGGGACAATTATATTGCTGCTAGATCTTGATTTTTAATTAATCTTTTTAAATCGTACATTTTAATTTCGATCAAACTTGAAATGGAAAAAAATATCCAGACATAAATTTGAATTTTAAATTCCGTCTGGTTCAATAAAAAAAAGAAGAAAAAAAAACGTTTTTTCTATTCTGTCTCTCTTACTATGTATATGCATATATATGAACGTATTAAATTTGTATTTTAGATAAAAACTAATTTCATTTAATATTAATAGAAATCAATTGATATTTTTTTTTTAAATTGAAAGAAAACAGATGGTAATTTCTTCTAGTCTAAGTAAGGGTCAAAGTTGAGTGTTGCATGTCGTTTTCTACAAGAACGGCGTTGGCATTAAATAACCCACTAGATTCATATGCCATTAAACAAAGAAACAAAACTATCAAGCCCTTACGCGTGAAATCTTTTTGCAAATTTTGGTTTAAAATTCACTCTTCGTAAAAAAAAAAAATCCAACGATTTAAATTCAAAACGAAAATAAATCTAGTCATCAAGTATTTCAGGGATAGAATGCACCGACTGCACCTCTGCAGAGGGACCCGTGATGCTTAAGGATAGAACCCAGGCGGATGAGCAGTTCATGACATGTAATACTCCACTTTGGCCCTATCTTGGGCTAGACGGGCGGTCGGAGAGGCCCACTCCGATCAATCGGCTGGTCACGTCAAGCCCTAGCACCTATATGATTTTCCAAACCCTATTGCCCTTATGGCAAACCCCAACCCCTTTTTATCATATGGGTGCTAGAAGGCGGTGGCTGCGGGTCTACGTGTCCTGGGAATGACGTTAAACTCTATCTGATGGTGAGGTTCCAGTTTTGGAGGTTTGGGGAATGTGGAGCACCCTTTCATCACCATTGCTCCCTGGTCCACTCTGACCCGGAGTGGTAGTACCTGTTAGGGTCCCATCTATGGGTTGAATAGAAAAGTGTATTTATAAAAAAATTGTATTATCCATTAAGATTGATTTATTTCAAAACTTTATCGGCATTAAATGGCCCACTGAGGTTGATATGCCGTAAAACAAAACAAACAAACAAACTATTTCAGTTGGTAACTAGATTAATCTAAAAATAAAGTGCCTTTTCATATTCGCCCTATCGCACCTCAGCAGAGGGGTAAGACACCCCCAAATAGGGCCACCTGTTGACCGTGGTTGGCGATTACACAAGTTTAAAATTTTAAAGTAATAATAATTAGAAATAGATTTTGTGCATTGAAAAAGGAAGACTGGAGTAAGTTTTTTCATTGTTTGTCGTTTTTCGGTTTTGAGCGACACATCTGACTCACAGTGTTTTATGTGATACATTCGAGGTTCATATTTAGGATCTTTAGTTATTTGAGGGTCGTATTGAAGGTCTTTATTTAAAATTGTTAACTTAGTGTATGAGTAGCATAGGGATCTGTGCGGTAAAGTGAGATGCTGACGGTTGGTGTGGCGCTCCACCTCATTCTAAAATAATCTCCTTGGTCTAGCGCTAGTGAAAAGGGGATAGACTCCCTCGCCGACATTAGGCCGCCCCGACGACTTTACTTACTTACGTACATCTTCAAAAGCAGAACTTTTAAGATTACTGCGTGAAACATGGCAAGCGATTCCTCCAGCTAATGTTCGTGAACTATGATAAAAAAGGGATAGACTCCCTCGCCGTCTGGCTAATACCGACATTAGGCCGCCCCGACGACTTTACTTACTTACGTACATCTTCAAAAGCAGAACTTTTAAGATTACTGCGTGAAACATGGCAAGCGATTCCTCCAGCTAATGTTCGTGAACTATGATAAAAAAGGGGATAGACTCCCTCGCCGTCTGGCTAATACCGACATTAGGCCGCCCGACGACTTTACTTACTTACGTACATCTTCAAAAGCAGAACTTTTAAGATTACTGCGTGAAACATGGCAAGCGATTCCTCCAGCTAATGTTCGTGAACTATGATAAAAAAGGGGATAGACTCCCTCGCCGTCTGGCTAATACCGACATTAGGCCGCCCCGACGACTTTACTTACTTACGTACATCTTCAAAAGCAGAACTTTTAAGATTACTGCGTGAAACATGGCAAGCGATTCCTCCAGCTAATGTTCGTGAACTATGATAAAAAAGGGGATAGACTCCCTCGCCGTCTGGCTAATACCGACATTACGCCGCCCCGACGACTTTACTTACTTATGTACATCTTCAAAAGCAGAACTTTTAAGATTACTGCGTGAAACATGGCAAGCGATTCCTCAAGATAATGTTCGTGAATTATGATAAAAAGGGGATAGACTCCCTCGCCGTCTGGCTAATACCGACATTAGACCGCCCCGACGACTTTACTTACTTACGTACATCTTCAAAAGCAGAACTTTTAAGATTACTGCGTGAAACATGGCAAGCGATTCCTCAAGATAATGTTCGTGAACTATGATAAAATATTGTGAAATCGTGTCAGTAAACACCTTTAAATTGCCTCGAACATGGAAACGGTTAAAGGAACTGAAACACAGCGGGATAAATGAGATGTGAACAACAGATATTGATCGAGAGGTGTAGAGTAGCGGAAGGGTGACTGAAAGAAAGGATTTGTCAAGGCTGGGGATTTGACAGCTGTTGGACGTGGGAAAAAAAACATGGACGATCGATTGTACGTCGAACGAAACTGTTAATTATATATTTTTTTTTAGTTTTATTCAATCATCTTTGAAAATCAATCAGTGGATTTGTTTCTGGTCGTCGACTCTTACGAAAACGACCTTGGCTAAGATTCTATCGGAAAGCTTTGGCTTTTTGTACCGAATCATATCTATTTTAGTATTTTCTTTGGCTTATTGGTCGCATTTGCTCATGACCAAGGCTTACGGTCTCATCAAGGTATATTAACTATTCAGCTGTCTTGTCTATATCACCTTTAATATATATATATATGTATATATATATATATATATATATATATATATATGTGTGTGTGTGTGTGTGTGTGCGTAAAAGGGCACCACACGTGGTGCAATGTTTAGCAAGCTAGATTCGCAAACCATTCTTAGTGAGTTCGATTCTCACTGGGTGCCCCATAATTCTGGCCTTGTGCCACATCTAAGCTAAGCTTAGTATATAAACTATATATATATATGTTTGTGTGCGTATATATATATATATATATATATATATATATATATATATATATGTGTGTGTGTGTGTGTGCAGCCATTCTATTTATTCTTCCTAATCGTCTGGGGCGTAGAATATGCTGATATGTAGTATAATACAAAATTTAAAAAACACAGGTTTAAATGAGTTAAGTGTTTCGATCTATTAATTAGATCATTTTCAGGGCTTTTGTTGGTATGTGGAAGGTGATAATTTTTTAAAGGCGAGTAACAGTCCTTATCTATCGGTCTGTTTAAAATTTGAAGTCTGAGAAAAAAAAGAACGTTGAAAAAATGAACAGTTTGAAATATGACGTCAAATATTCTTTTTTGCGGTGTGAGTATTAGAATGTGTAAGTGTTTGTATCGAAAAAAGCATTGTGCATTTTTCATGTGTTTATGAATGTGTGGTTGCTGATATATATATATCAACTACATAAATGGCAGTTTCTATCTGTCTATGTACAACCAGTTGGTGCCTACACCAGTGATCCGATCAAGATGAAACTTTTCAGAGATTTCAAGGTAATATTCGAAAACAGGAATGATGGAACATTTGGGGCATATTTACAATGGATGAGGAAAGAGAAAATGTGCAAGCAGCCGAAAAGGAAAAGGAGGAGTAATAAGTCCTCTTCATCATCTCTCACTCTTTATTGTAATTCTTGAATGGTTTAATTTACTACTACTACTACTACTTACTTTTCACTCGTATTACCGGATATTGAAATTAGACTATTTTATTATGACATAAAAAATGTAATAATGATCACAAGATCATATTTTCAATAAATTTATTTCAATAAATTTACCAATATAAATACACGTATTCACTAATTAAAAAAAACAAATTTTAATCATATATTAACCGAATCTTAACTTTTCTTTGCACAAGTCAATAATATTACTTATGAAATAAAAAAAATCCCCTTTTTTAAAGTGTCACTCTCTAACGAATATTCGGTAATTTATGAGGAAGTGCGTCCCGGTCTCCTGCCTAAAAAATTGCTACCCAGTGACTATCAAAATAACAACCCCAGCTCGTCGTAATTCTTGTTTATTTATCGTAATTTGTCGTAATCCTTGTTTAGATATGAAGATGGATATATAGTTTGGAATAGACTGAGATAGATAGATAGATAAACAAACTAAATAATATAGATAGATACGAACAAATGGAGATAGATAGATAGATATTTTCGACAAGTATTGGGGGGGTCGCTTCTTTTTTTGTTGTTGTAATTCTTGTTTATTTAAACTAAAAACAAGACATTAAAAAACATGAATAAAAAAAATCTTAGTATTTAAAGTAATATAGATAAATATGAACAAATTGAGATAGATAGATAGATAGATAGATAGATAGATTGTTTTGAATAGACTGAGCTGGGGTTGTTATTTTGATAGACACCGGGTAGCAATTTTTGAGGCAGGAGACCGAGACGCACTTCCTCATAAATTACCGAATATTCTTTATCCTCTAACTGTAACCGTCACTAAATATCACTACTTTCTCCAACTGAAAAAAATTCTTCCCGACTCCATGGGCGATATTTATGTATTCTTTATTTCAAGAGTCTTTTGGTTGGTGGAATCTTTTAGATGTCATATCGACTTCTTCCTTTAGTAGTACTAGCAAATATATGCACCCTCCGGGTGCAAGTATTTAAGTTTTAATGTAATAAAATATTGTATCAAATTAGAAATGCTAATGAAACTAAATAAGAATGCAGATAAAAAGATTTGAAACTGAGGGTGTGTAATCAAAAAAAAAGAACAACTGAAACTTACTCTTCCTTCACTCCCGTCTTTCATTGATAAATTTTCCTAATTTAACTATTTAGTTAAAATAGGAAGAAAAGAATAAAATTACAGTTATTCCGTCTTGTTAATGGATTTCTTTTAAGATTTATCCCTGAGATTTTTGATTATATTCATTAAGATAAAGCCAAACAATTAGAAATCAGTAATACTAAGCACACATTTATTAAAATCAGATTTTTAATATCAATATGCAAATTAGCCTTCCCATTCACACTGTAAACTGCTATTTTGTAGTATATATAAATACATTTGAATGTTATTAATATGTAGATATGGTCAACAGTGGCTTCGGCCTCTGGACCATTGATATAATTAACGGCGTCGATCCCAGGGGACTATCCCCCCAGGCAACACCTGCCCCTTGGATTTAAAGGGGCATGGCTGGGTTTATTGCCCAGTGCCTGAGGCGCCCCCCTTGAGGGGGAATGCCGACGGGATCGACGCAATTTTTCACCTGCCACTCCATGAGCTTCGGCTTGTGGGTGGTCCCACGTTAATAGGGACTTTGTGCCTGACCCGTACAAGTGGGGTACGCGGTAAATATCATGTAGATATTGTCAACAGTATTAATAACGTAAAACAATTTTATTAATAATTAAGGTTTAAATGAAATCCTGTAGAATGTGACGTAAATAACTAAGGGAATTGTGACTTGAATAGTAATATAGTTTCGGTTAGTGACAGAAAAACACACAATCTCCATTATTATAAGATTCTTGTCAAAATCTATATTACACAAGATTAACTGTACAAAAAAAATTAGTAATCGATTTAATTTAGTCCATAGTCACGTTGTCGTCAGTTCTTCGAATAAGCTGACGAAAGAAATAAGAAAAAACTTCGAAAATTTTAATACGATATAAAATTTTATTACGATAGAAATAATCGTGTTTCTTTGGATTTAATTACAAAAGAAGTCAATGACCGCCAACGTTGGAGACATTTCAATAATGGCCGGTGAAATCCCACGCTTTTTAACAGGCTGTCCACTTATGCGCGCGCATATGAAAAGTCGTGATATGAACAGCCTTCTTGTCATCGACTATTAAAATCAATTATCAGGTCGTTGTCGCCTGGCGTCCTGTGCATGCGTGCTTACTGTTGGCACTGCTGTGGTTACGTGATCGAAGTATGAGCCTGATCACGCCATTTTGCTTGCTTGCTGTATTTACAGTGTATATTTATTTACCCAACCCCTCTGCACGAGCAGGATGCGACACAAGGTCAATTTCTTAAGCGGAGTTCAACTGGTTTGAATTCAGAGTATTCCTTCTCCTAGACCGTGTGCCTAACCAAGGTTAAAGAGCCCAGTCTGTCCTACTATTTACCCATAGCTGGAGGGAGAGTTGGATTCATACATTTCCCAAGGGTATTGGTACCTTGTGAAATGCAATTACCACTTGAACTCGGGGTGACGAGTCTATTTCCCACGACTTTAACCATTATACGACTCGCTTCCTGAAAAAAATATGGAATGCTTCACGAATTTGCGTGTCATTCTTGCGCAGGGGCCACAGTATATAGATGGACACTACACTAGCAGCCGGTTTAGCTCAGTCGGAAGAGCGTTCGGCTAGAAATCACAAGGTTCCTGGTTCAATAAGTGGGGAGCTGATGGTAGGTGTGGCGCTTCACCTCAGACGCTAAAATAATCTCCTTGGTCTAACACTAGGGAAAAGGGGATAGACTCCCTCGCTGTCTGGCGGATACCGACATTAGGCCGCCCCGACCACTTACTTGTACACTAGCAGCATGCACCAAGGAAGTGGCCAGATTTCTCAGGTCGGAAGGTGTGTCAAGAGCTTAAATTCTTCGGAGGCTTTTAAGCACAATACGGGGACTGTACATCTTCAAAAGCAGAATTTTAAGATTACTGCGTGAAACATGGCAAGTGATTCCTCAAGATAATGTTCGTGAAACATGCCTAAAAGAGTCATTGCATTAAAAAAAATGCCAAGGATATTTTAACTAAGTATTAATAAGCAAGTATTAGTACTTTATTGTAATACTTTTATTAAATAATTAATATTTAAATGAACATCTAACCTTATACGAGGTATGTCAGGCGCGTGGTCTAATGGTTAGGATCGTAGGTAATTCCTGAACAAAGCTGTTTGCGTTTCACATAGCGCTAATGCCCTTGGAAAGCTATGAATCCAATTCTTCCTCCAGCTATGGATAAATAGCAGGACAGACTGGGCTCTTTAATCATGGCTAGGTAACCAGTCTAGGAGAAGGAAAACTCTGAATTCAAACCAATTAAGTTACTCCGCTTAAGAAATTGACCGTGTGTCGCATCCTGCTCGTGTGGAGGGGTCGGTAAATGTATATACGAGGTATGTCAGAAAAGTTCCAGGATTGGTGTCACAAGAAATATATTTCAAATCAAAACTACAAACTACAACTAGTATTATTTGGATTATTCGGACTATTGTCCTCATCTTTATTGTTAATTGTATAATGTTTCGACCGATGTGCCCTCCGGCCTTCTTCAGGTATTTCTTGTCGGACTCGTGAACTATCTCGGACTCAAAATTAGCTGGACCATATGACCGTTAGGCACCCCTGTTGCGATCTCGATTCGTGGGGACATTTTTCTCATCTACACCGTCAACATCCTGTTGTTTGTTAAGAGTTAGGGTTAGGGTTAGGGGTTAGGGGTTAGGGTAAGGGGTTAGTTTTATAATTAAAAAAAACCCTCTAAAATCGTCTGTTAACAATTAACCAAATTTTGACGGTGTAAATGGAAAAAATGTCCCCACGAATCGAGATCCCAAAAGGGGTGCCTAAAGGTCATATGGTCCGATTAGCTTGCTAATTGTTTGGTGCGTATGGATTCTTTTTAATTAAAACGCAAGCAGCCTCGTCCCGTATTTGAACTCAGTTACGTTCGCCTCTATGCTGCGTGTAATGTTACTGACTCACTGTTTCTACTCCATGTTGTATGTATTTCATAACACGTATCAAAGGGAGATAACCTGTATCGCCAGCTTCCGGTAACTGACGTCATGCGACATTTTTGCTGTTTTCAACCAAAGGAAGCACTATATATTCACACTACTGATAATCTCTGTAAATTATAGATGCCAGAAGTATTCTATAAATACTGCCAAGTCTCGGTTACATTACGCGAGGCAGTTGAAAGATAAGGAAACAAAAGTTGGCGAAGCGACAGATGATGAATGAAAAACTTGATGCGATTCGGTTTGCTTTGAGAAAGGCAAAACGCAAAGAAAATCTCTCGATAATAAGGCGAGTTGTAAGAAAAGTACGATAACACAAGGTGGCATTTCTTGACGGCGCGGGGGTCCAGCCTAACGTTCAGTCGCCAGTAAAATAAGCCACCCTCCTGGTGTGACTGACTGGTTTACAAATATTATTAATAATAACACAATAGACACAAATACAGACACATATAAACACACGCACACAGACAAGCAAATAGAAAGACAAACAAAGGCATACACACACGCATACATACACACAAAAGAACAATCTATCTATCTATCTATCTATCTATCTATCTATCTGTCTATCTATCTATCTATTACTTACGCTTACTATTTATAGTTTCAGATTTAAAATAAATTATTCAATTCATACACTCAAAAGATCTATCTATCTATCCATATATCTATCTATCTATCTCAGTGTCTCAAATCTATTAATAATGGAAATTGGCTTCCGGTTTTGTCTGTGACAAAAATTACGTCACTGCTTACGTCACATTACCCAAAATCGTCATAACACTCAAAATTTGAACATGCAACATTAGACAGTACTCATTGTTTTTTAAAACAAGTTTTAATAAATACATGACTGGTATTATATATCTATATATAGTTTGTTTTATTTTAATACATATTTAAAGTTTACATTTCAAATTGTTTTATTTTTTAATCCTTTAATAGATTTGATGATTTTACTTACTTAGGGTACAAACTCGCTGACATTGAATTTTTTACTCCCACCCCTCAGGCAATAAGTTTAAAAAATCAATTTTTACAGAACCCAAATCATTTATTTATTTTCCCATTAAATTAACCCTAAACCCCAATTCTAACCCTAACCCAAACCCTGAACCCCCTAGCTGAAATTAACAGTTTTATTACAAAATTTGTGGGTTCTGTTTTTTTCTTGGACACCCTAATTTACTAAACAAAAGTTCATAACTGTCGTGTGTTACACAATGGGCATAACGTGGAACTATCAAGGTGGTTTGGGTAGCCTGATTAGTTACGGAAATTTTGAGTGGTTGTGTGTGTGTTGGAACGGAAAAATTTTATGATGTCAGCATAGACGCGTGGCATGATTTTGATTGGACGAGGAATAGTACGTGGCGAAGGGGAGAAAGGAGGAGTGAGAGATGAGCATTTTGAGATTCAGCCAGCATGTCAAAGAGTTCAGACGTGCTATGAGGCTGGTCTCCCCGCGCGGTGAATAAGAATCATGGACTAGTTAAAAAGTCTTGTTAATTCAATTTAATTGCAAACAAGATCACCCCAAAAGCAAAGCCCTTAGAAGAAGAAGAAGCTAGAAGAATTCAACTAGACAGGAACATGGCAACTGAAAGAGTAAATATGTTAGCAAGAGGCAAGTAAGATCTCCTCACCAAGTAAGTCTCTGATCTGTCTCTCTTTTTCTAATATCTCTCTCTATCACTGAAGAATTCTCTTATCTGAGAACTCTCACTCTCAAACACCAATTATATGCCTGATGTCAATGTGGGTATAATATAGGACCACATTTGGTCCCGTGACAAGCATATGACCACAAGTGTCTAGTATATCTTTTTTTCTTAACCGGGTGGTTTGTGTGATACTCCAGTCCAAGAGTAGTTAGATGTCATGTGGTGCAGCCATACAGTAGCACTGACACAGCTACAGGGGTATAACTCTTACTGTCATTCTTTTCTTTTCGAAGTCCGTCGCAGACGACGAAGACGTCACTCCATGTCTTCATTTATGGACCCTATGGTGGCTCATTAGATGCGGTCACACACATTGCAGGGAAATTCCCATCTGCATTTGGTTGTTCAAGACGACGAAGACGTCGCCGCTCAGCAGTCTTGCTTATCTCATTATTGAGCTGATTAACTCCTGTGCAGCAGGCGTCTCGTCAACCCTGTCTGTTGGAGGCCAGATCTTCCACGCTTGAAGGTGTGATGTTACATTTCTTCAGCGTTGTCTTAATATGGTCTTTGAACCACTTTTGAGGGGCTCCTATCCACCGCATGTGATCTGTGAGTTCCGGTAATGTTTATAATGGCATTCTCAATGGCATTTGATCCGAAATAGAGAAAGCAAAAAAACTGATTTGGAAAAAGTCATAGGCATGCCCAAAACTTAATACCGATGTTCTTTTCTTAATTTTTTTCTCTGTAAATGTCACTTTGTGTTAAACCTTTGTTTGTACAGTGAATATTAAAAACAAAAACAGAATTGACCTATTACTTTTTAGCAAAAACAGGAAAATAAATCTATGAATAAACTGACTGGAAAAAGACTGATAAGATTGTAGGGGAAAAAAAAGCTGATCTTATTCTTTGGCTTCGTAAGACAAAATTGGAGAGATACGATCATGACTCCTATGATAATAATATACAAAACAAACGTCAAAATTCTGTAAAGAAAAGAGAGAAAAAAGCAAGAACTCTTTCTCTCTTCACAGGTGTACATAGACATCTTTCTCGTCAAAATCCAAACTTACGTCGCTCTGTCGCTCTCTGTCTGTCTTTGTCTATCTCTCTCTCTCTCTGTCTCTCTCTGCCTTTATCTCTGTCTCTGTCTGTCGGTCTGTCTTTCTCTCTCTCTCTGTCGCTCACTGTCTGTCTTCTCTCTCTCTCTCTCTCTCTCTCTCTGCTTTTATCTCTGTATCTGTCTGTCTGTCTGTCTCTCTCTGTCGCTCACTGTCTTTGTCTCTATCTCTCTTCTCTGCCTTTATCTCTGTCTCTGTCTGTCTGTCTGTCTGTCTGTCTCTCTCTGTGTCGCTCAGTGTCTGTCTTTGTCTCTCTCTCTCTGTCTCTTTCTCTCTGCCTTTATCTCTGTCTGTCTGTCTGTCTCTCTCTCTCTGTCGCTCACTGTCTGTCTTTGTCACTATCTCTCTCTCTCTCTCTCTCTCTCTGACTTTATCTCTGTCTCTGTCTGTCTGTCTGTCTCTCTCTGTCGCTCTGTCTCTCTTTGTCTCTATCTCTCTCTCTCTCTCTCTCTCTGCCTTTATCTCTGTCTCTCTCTGTCTTTGTCTGTCTGTCTGTCTGTCTGTCTCTCTCTCTGTCGCTCACTGTCTGTCTTTGTCTCTCTCTCTCTCTCTCCCTGCCTTTATCTCTGTCTCTGTCGCTCTTTCGCACATGTTTTAATAGATACATCACCGGTATCATATATTTATATATAGTTTGTTTTATTTTAATAGATATTCAAAGTTAATAGAACTTAGTTTCGATTTCAAATTGTTTTATTTTTTTTTTACTCCTTTAATAAATTTGATGATTTCATGATTTATGGTTCAAACTCTCCGACATTTAATTTTTAACTTCCACCTCCTCAAGCAATATCTTTCAAAAATTTATTTTTACATCGCCCGGAGGGTGTTTTTTTATTTTGCTAGTATCTTATAATGTATGTTTGTCTGTAACCAAAACTGTATCACTACTCAAGTCACAATTTCATTTGCTATTTACATCATTTTCACCATGATTTAATTTTATTCAAACCTCAATTATTAATAAAATTGTTTTACATTATTAATACTGTTGATATTATCTACACACTAATATTATGCAATTACATTCATATGTACAACAAAATAGCGATTTACTGTGTTAACAAGAAGGCTAATTTGCATATTGATTTTAAAACTATTATTTTAATAAATATATGCTTGGTATTATTGATTTCTATTTGTTTGGTTTTATCGTAATGAATATGAGAAAAAAATCTCGGGATAAATCTTAAAAGAAATCCACTAACAAGAAGAAATAACTTAATTTTGTTCTGTACTTCCTTTTTAACTAAATAGTTAAATTAGGAAAATTTAGCAATGAAATACGGGAGTGATGGAAGATATAGTTTCAAAGTTATTCTATTTTTCGATTATACGCCCTGTTTCAAATCATTTTATTTGCATTCATATTTAGTTTCATTAGTCTTTTTAATTCAATATAATATTTTATTAGTATTATCTGCGTTATTCGGACTGTTGTCCCCATCTTTATTGTTATTTGTACAACGTTTCGGCCGATATGCCCTCCGGCCTTCTTCAGGTATTTCTTGTCGGACTCGGGAACCTTCTTTTTTTTAAACTCGGGAACTTTCTTGTCGTAGTCGGGAACCTTTTGTTGTAATCGGGAGCCATCACGGAACTTTGAACCTAACCCTTTATTCAGTCCACGGGGGTATCATGTTCTCATTCCGCTAATCATAGCTGAGATAGGAGTTGTGTTAATTATTTTTCTATGTTACTGCCTCTACTCAGGATTGAACCCGGAATCCAGAGATAACTGTCACTTAGAACTGTCTTAATCTAACTACCTTATCCACTAGGCCAACTTAAATACTTGTATCCGGAGAGTGCATATATTTGCTAGTTTTATGAATAAATTCTTAGCACTTAACCCTTTTATGGGCGGATTGGAATGTTATTTTATTATAAAGTGTTCATTAAATTTCTTATTTCAGTGCCGCTTTAGCTCAATCAGTAGAGCTTCTGACCAAGAACCACAAGTTTCCGGGATTGATACCGACCCTCACCAACACAGCGTATGAAAAGCACGGGGATCTTTGCGGTAAAGTGAAGCGTTGATGGTAGGTGTATCGTACGCCTCAGAAGCCCCAAACAATTTCCTTGGTCTAGTGCTAGTGAAAAGGGGATAGACTCCCTCACTGTCTGGCTGATACCGATTTTAGTCCACCCCGACGACTTACAGTGTAAATGATGTAAAAATCATTGACAATAAACATTTATGTTATTTATAAATAATTTGGAGACCTTACCTTTGAGATCACCCTTTTATTATTATCTTGTTTAGGACCATATTCCCTTTAGGCACCCCTTTTTGATTTAGATTGAGAAAGGACATATTTTTCATTTACACCGTCAATATCCGGTTGTTTGTTAGGGGTTAGGGCTAGGTTAGGGTTAGGGTTATGGGTTAGGGTTAGGAGTATTTGCCTCATACCCACTTGTATGGCTGGGCACAAGGCCTCGTTTTAACGTGGGCCCACCCACAAGCCGAAGCTCACGGGTGGGAAAGAACAAAAATTGCGTCGATCCCTTCAGCATTCCCCCTCAAGGGGGCGCCTCAGGCGCTGGGCAATAAACCCAACCCTGCCCCTTTAAATCAAGGGGGCAGGTATTGCCTAGGGGATAGCCCCCTGGGATCGACGCTATTATTTACAAAAACCTAATACAGCGGCCGAAGCTCACTGGACCTCCCGTTGGGAGTTTGTAGGTTAGGGGTTAGGGTTAGGGTTAGTTTTATAATTTTCAAAATCTAAAAATCGTCTGTTAAACAACCGGATATTGACGGTGTAAATGAAAAACATGTCCTTTCTTAATCGAGATCAAAAAGAGGTGCCTAAAGGTCATATGGTCCCTTGTTTTTATTATTCTTTAACAAAGTTGCTTGACCATTTTAGTAAGTAAGGAAAGTTTTCAATACAGCTTTTATATACCAATCTCCAAGAGACACCCGAACAATACAAGAAATGCCTTGAGGTGCTGTACGCAACAATATCCAATGTAAACATTCCTACTACTTTGGCACTAGCAAATCTATAATTACGTAGCCGGTGTCTTGAGAAGTTGTTGCTATTCTCTATAAGCAAAACGCCTCCAGCTCCTCCCGCTGTGTGTATTCAACTGTGTAGACTTTCAAGTAAGTCGTTAGCCTCTCGTTTTTAATGCCACACAAGTGAATCTTTGCAGAATAATGCTGTCAAGTCATGGTGAAAAAATATCCAAGTGGAACTGTTTTCGCTGGATACAAGAGGCTTTCCACACTTTTCTTATGTTTTCTTATCTAACATACTTATATCTCATCATAAGTCATTATCTGTCCACCTATCTAACTCAATTCCCCCCGCCAAAACCACAACACTCTCTTTACAGACCAATGTACGGCGGAGAGTCAAACATTATTTGCGCTTTCGCCATCATCATCATCATCATTGTTACAATTCATGGTGTCATGAATTGTTGACAAACCGTGTAGCTGAATAAGGGGCTACTGGCTTTGAAATCAGAGAGTGGAAATTTACCACTAACTGTTATAGCTCTCTGGCCCCTGGAGAACACGTCACGAAAAATACGTGACTAGATTTAGATTTTAGTTTTCAACGGGACTTTGAGGCAGAGAGAGCGTGCTTCTCTCTGCTGAGATTGAATCTCAACCGCGCGGTGATATATTCAGTTAGGTAGAGAAGGTAAGAAGTCAACGGCGCTTGGTAACAGCAGTTTCTCGCCTACCCGATTTGCTGGTTTGACACTGCATAAACAAGAAACCCACAGTTACCAAATGCCGCAACACTTGGTTATAAAAGGTCTATCAATGATATTGAACACTCTTTACTTATAAATATGGCAAATTAGACAATACATACAGATACAGATATTTTAGTAGAATATCTATATCTAGTAAAATATATATCTAGTCTGCTGAGTTGAAATTTAGCAAATATTTGAGGTTAATTTTATCTTGGTGTCAATTTTGATCAGGGAATATGACATAATAAAATGCAGGAAATTGAGGTTACTATACAGGGTTTAGCAACGATTATACAGAGGAGGATGATGATGATGATGATGAAGAAGAAGAAGAAGAAGAAGAGAGAGGAGAAGAAGAAGGAGGAGGAGGAGGAGAGGAGAAGAAGAAGAAGAAAGAAGGAAGAAGAAGAAAGAGAAGGGGAGGAGAAAGAAGGAGAAGAAGAAGAAAAAGAAGAAGAAGAGAAGAAGAAGAAGAGAAGAAGAAGAAGAAGAAGAAGAAGAAGAAGAGGTGATTGTAACGCTCCGTTTTACACACACATATTCATATACTGATCGCGCGCGCACACACACACTCACCACTCCTCTCTCTCTCTCTCTCTCTCTCTCACACACACACACACACACATATATATATATGTATACATACATATATTCTCATATACACAGACACATATATATTTATTACTCATACACACATGCACACTCATATATATATATATATATTTTTTTTTGAAGGCAATTACAATGTGTATATAATAAATATTGTCCAATGTCTAATCAAATTCTGAAATTGATTAGACATTGGACACTATTTTATACGCATTGTAATTGCCTTCAAAATATAAATAATAATATACTTTACTTATCAATGCTTCAAGCAAACTTTCAAATACTATTATATATATATATATATATATATATATATATATATATTGATATTGATTGTATAGTTTGACATATTTATAAGTAAAGAGTGTTCAATATCATTGATAGACCATGTTAAGTTAGTGTAGAGAAGGCATGAAGGGAACGGCATTTGGTAACAAAGCAATCTGAGTCCTTTGTTAAAAAGGACTTGATTCGGCATGAAATGGCCTGAAAAGGGTTGTTGATATGCTGTAAAACAAAACAAAAATTGTCTTTTTTCAAACACTTTTAGATAATACAACAGCTGAAATCAATATTTCACATTGAACAGATCTACACCAAGTTATCTCTTTGGACAGAAAGTGAAACATGGAGACATTAGATAATTTTCTTT
>CM042148.1:40878038-40893038 GCA_023376005.1 Doryteuthis pealeii | reverse complement strand
AATCTGTGTTAACTTATGAAATGTTTTTTGTGTCATTTTGAAATTGGCACATCTCCCAACTAGTCCAACACCGGAAATCCTAAACACCAGTCCACAAGAGACAAATTCTCGTCCACCACCGTAATTGTGCACATTCGACCAACTAAGTGAAAGAGACGATTCCTCCTCAAGATTTCCTTCAGTCTTTTATAATGGCAAGCGACGGCCAAATGGCCAATCAATGCACGTCGCTTTCTTTAAAGATTAAATCCGGATTATTTAAACTTTCTTTGACAAAAATGCTGCTGCTGCTGCTGCATGACGTGTGTTTTGACGTAAGAAAACTGGTAATTTCCTTTGCATTTTACACCCGACGGAAGCCACTTCAACTCGTTTACCGCCCGGTTGGCTGGGGCTGTAAAATACAACAACTGCACCTCTGTAGAGGGGTAAAATCCCCACAATTGTGTCACCTGTTAATCGTGGATGGCAATCGATGATCTTTAAGTATGGAATCCTATTTGGTGAGTAGTCCATGACATGCAACACTATACTTTGACACTTACTAGCCTTTTGACTAAAATATAAGAAATATCAACAAAAATATAAAAAATATGAAAAATAATGATGTCTAGAATATTTAGAAAATTTGAATAAAGTATTAAAGATATCAAATAAATATCAAAAAATATTTAAAAGATGTCTAAAATATTTCGAAAATGCCGACTAACATATGAAAAATGTCTATAAAAATGATTTTAAAAAATTTACAAAACGTCTAAAATATTTCGAAAATGCCGACTAAAATCTGAAAAATGTCAATAAAAATATGAAAAATAATGATGTATAAAATATTTAAAAATTTGAATAAAGTATTAAAGATATCAAATAAATATTAAAAGATATTTTTTAAAATGCCTAAAATATTTCGAAAATGCCGACTAAAATATGAAAATTTCAAAATAAAATATAACAAAATATAAAAATATATTGTCTAAAATATTTCGAAAATGCCGACTAAAATATAAAAAATGTCAATAATTATATGAAAAAAAAATATTTAAAAGATGTCTAAAATATTTCGAAAATGCCAACTAAAATCTAAGAGAACATTGTGCAGAATTGATGAAATCGGAAGAAAAGATTTCAGCGTGATTTATTTGACCAGACAATAATGTCGGAACGAGAGGTTTTATCTCAAGCCAGTCTAATCTTTTAAAGGCTGGACTAAGAAACATTGAAGAGGATTTATGAAATTGGCTTACTATGCTCGAATGCTTTTACTCAATGTCAGACTTCTTCAGTCAATTCATAAATAATACGTTGTTGTTTTCTTTTAGGAAAGCCTGCATGCATTGCTCAATGGGTGAAGCTGGGGATTTCTAACATCGAGGTTCTTAGGTCGACTCTATTAATAACGTAATGCGTTCTGCACACGACTTGAGGCTAATTGTTTCCTCAATACAAATGAGGTCAATCTTTGAGCAGGTACTTTAACTTCAAGAGTGTGTTCAATTTTAATGCTTGCTAAGTGTGCGTGGGAGCCCGCTATTTCAACTTTTACGATATATATATATATATATATATATATATATATATATATATATATATAAGAAATGGATTAAAAGTAACCTACTCGAGTTTCATCATCTGAATCGTCAGGGTTATATCCGCTGAATTAATCGAGTTTTCGATTGATGTCAGTTGATATAACGTATGTCTGTTGAAATGAATCTTATCGTTACAGATAGACCTGTATCTGTAACGATAAGATCCTTTTCAACGGACATACGTAGTATCAACTGATATTGATTGAAACTCGATTAATTCAGCGGATGTAACCCTGACGATTCAGTTGATGAAACTCGAGTAGGTCACTTTAAATCCATTTCTTAAATATATTTTGTATTGAGCACTTTGTATTTGTTTTTTCACGGTATTAACCCCTGGATTCTGTGCGCTCCCAACGATCGTACCCGTATCCACTACTCATACACACACACACACACACACACACACACATACACACACACACACACACACACACACACATATATATATATATATATATATATATATATATATATATATCGTAGTATGGGAGTTTGAACTATCGTCGCGTTATTACGTTCACTTTCGGATTAGTATCCTTGAGAAAGGTATAAATGTTGTAGAGGAGTTAACACCCAGCTACAAGATGGACTGGCCCAGAGCCATATAAGAGTCGACGCAGCAGTGACACAAGTCGGGAAAATATTCGGACGAAATTACTGCGTCAACTCCAGACATTTGACCCTCCTCATTTTGTACGTTTTGTCTTGTGATTGTACTACTTCTTTGTTCTATGTTAAAAGTGCTGAATAAAATACATATTCACGCACCCTGTGTTCTCTGTGTATCTTTTTCCACCTCAAGGATACCATTTGACCCTCCTCATTTTGTAGGTTTTGTCTTGTGATTTTACTACTTCTTGTTCTATGTTAAAAGTGCTGAATAAAATACATATTCACGCACCCTGTGTTCTCTGTGTATCTTTTTCCACCTCAAGGATACCATTTGACCCTCCTCATTTTGTAGGTTTTGTCTTGTGATTTTACTACTTCTTGTTCTATGTTAAAAGTGCTGAATAAAATACATATTCACGCACCCTGTGTTCTCTGTGTATCTTTTTCCACCTCAAGGATACCATTTGACCCTCCTCATTTTGTAGGTTTTGTCTTGTGATTTTACTACTTCTTGTTCTATGTTAAAAGTGCTGAATAAAATACATATTCACGCACCCTGTGTTCTCTGTGTATCTTTTTCCATCTCAAGGATACCATTTGACCCTCCTCATTTTGTAGGTTTTGTCTTGTGATTTTACTACTTCTTGTTCTATGTTAAAAGTGCTGAATAAAATACATATTCACGCACCCTGTGTTCTCTGTGTATCTTTTACCGCCTCAAAGATACAACAATAAACTTCTCAACCTGCAGTTATTGGTTAAATAATATCACTACTATTTTTCTACAATGAGGTTAAATAAACCACGAAGTTTGCATTCTTGTGCAGCTCCCATCTAGATTATTCTCTAGTCGCTTAGTTAGGGTCCGGGTGGTGCAGCCATACAGCAGTACTGATACGACAACGGCCTGGAAGAACTGTCTCTTTAACTTATCTGTGAGATTGGACCTCCATATGATCGATAATTTATTTATAGCGGCCCATGCTTTTCCTATGCGTGCATTCACGTCGTTTTCTGTGGAGGAGATGTTACTGCCTAAGTATCTAAATTGTTCTAGAGAGTTTAGGAGTTTGACATCGATGGTTGAGATGTCGCTTTTGAATGGTACCATAGAACAACAAAAAAACCCACAAGAGAATAAAACAGGTTTCACAAAAATTTCTAACTTGATATTAGGGTCAGGTATGTACATTTCTCTCTATTTCTCTATCTATCTTCTTATATTTATCTTACTCTGTTCTTCTCTCCCACATTGGTTAAATGGTACCACTACTGTTCTTCTACAAGGATGCATTTGTCATTTAATAGCCCATGGCTGATATGCCATAAAAAAAAAAATTAAAAAAATAAGTGCACACATTGTGGACGTAACCCCACTACGATACTGCAAGCGTCCAACCTATTTTTCGGAAACGTGTATAAATCTATTTTGGGGGAACATCCCGTAAGATTATAGTCATTATGTGTACTAGCAAATATATGCACCCTCCGGGTGCAAGTATTTTAGTTAAATTTTATAATAAAATATGATATTAAATTAGAAAGTCTAATGAAACTGAATAAAAATGTGGATAAAAAGATTTTGAACAAAGGGGGTATGATTGAAAAATAGAACAACTTTGAAACTAACTCTTCCATCATTTTCCGTTACTCCCGTCTTTCATTGGTAAATTTTCCTATTTAAACTTTTTAGTTAAAATAGGAAGTAAAGAATAATATTACAGTTATTTCTTCTTGTTAAGGGATTTCTTTTAAGATTTATTGAAGAGATTTTTGCTCATATTCAATAAGATAAAACCAAACAATTAGAAATCAATAATATTAAGCACATATTTATTAAAATCAATTTTTTAAAGATCAATATGCAAATTAGCCTTCCCATTCATACTGTAAACCGCTGTTTTGTTGTATATATAAATACAACAACATGTTATTTGTATGTAGACCTGGTCAACACCGGGGGTCCAGTGGCTTCGGCCCTGGATCTTTACAAGTTAATAGCGTCGATCCCAGGGGGCCATCCCCCAGGCAACACCTGTCCCCTTGATTTAAAGGGGCAGGGCTGGGTTTATTGCCCAGCGCCTGAGGCGCCCCTTTGAGGGGGAATGCCGACGGGATCGACGCAATTTTTCACCTGCCACTCCATGAGCTTCGACTTGTGGGTGGTCCCACGTTAATAGGGACTTTGTGCCTGACCCGTACAAGTGGGGTACGCGGTAAATACTATGTAGATATGGTCAACAGTCTTAATGATGTAAAACAATTTTTTTAATAATTGAGGTTTAAATAAAAATAAAATCATGAAGAATATGATGTAAATAACTAAAGGAATTGTGACTTGTATAGTAATATAGTTTTGGTTACAGACATAAAAACACACAATCTCCATTATAATAAGATATGTGCATATTATCGTTACAGAGGATAATTCAAAATAGGTGCGCTGAGTTCGGAGGAGTGAAGCATTGTTATGTTGTGAAACTGAACTGAATTTCGTTATAAATATAAACATCGATTAAAGAAATTTCCAGAGAAGAAGAAGATAACTTCAGAAATTAATTGGCCTGTTCTTTGTGACTAGAATGCATTTATTTAGGTTATTCAAGGGCATCTTCCGATTTACAAAACGGAAGGTTAAATTTACAAGCATTCTTCAGTTGGTAACATATAATTGTGTCGTACTAACATTTTATACAAACAAGCACAGATACACACGCAATACACACACACACACACACACACACACACACACATATATATATATATATATATATTATATATAACTTGCAAAGTTAAAAACCGTCATCCTGCTATATTTTATTTTAACCAGAAACTAAAAAAAAAAAAGAACATAAGTATGGTTTTACACTGAGATTTCTAAGATCCCAAATAGAATCATCCCTTACAACCAGTTATTTGGATTACCATATATATATATATATATATATTATATATATATATTATATATATGAGAAGTAAACAAACAGACGATGTTTGTGATATGGCTATTTTCAGCCGACAATATTTGGGAGAATATGTGCTTAATTGAAGTCGAACCTAATTTTATGAAAGTTAATTCATTAATAATTAATTAGGCGGGATTTACCTATTTAAATGTAAGGCTAAAAAAATCGAAAAAATCAATCTCTGTATGTACATTTCGGCCTATTAGGCCTCATCAGCAGTCTTCGTATCTATAGCTCTGCTGATGAGACCTAATAGGTCGAAATGTACATACAGAGATTGATTTTTTCGTTTTTAGCTTTACATTTAAATAGGTAAATCCCGCCTAATTAATTATTAATGAATTAACTTTCATAAAATTAGGTTCGACTTCAATTAAGCACATATTCTCCCATATATATATATATATATATATATATATATATATATATGCAACTTTCAAAGAAGGAAAAACTTAACAAACCTTCATCCTGCTATATTTCATTTCAACCAGAAACTAAAAATAAAGAGCATAGAGTATGGTTTTACTCTGAGATTTCTAAGATCCCAAATATGTGTTTCGACGATAAATATTACATATAATGCATTCTAATTACAACATATTTTAAAAGGAAAACACGTTATTTTCAACACACGGTTTTATTTTCTATACTTCTATATATTTCCAGGAAAATATCAAGGAAAACAGTTTTACAAATTAACTGTGAAATAAGAAATCTCAAATGAATATAGAGTAGTATTTTGACTTACGAATTTAATTCGTTCCGTTCATACCTCAATTTCCTCGTATATCAAATCAATTCTCCCATTGAAATAAACTGAAATTACATTTATTCGTTTCAGTCCCCCCCAAAAAAAAACACCCTAATTTTTTATTACATTTTTAATAAGAAAAAGAACATTGCATTGTATAAAAATAGAATAGAAAATAATGAATTATATGTTGTAATGTGTTTACTTTTTTTATAAATAATATTTTTGGCGTAATAAATTTGGAAACTTAAATTTTCTTATAGAAATTATCAATACTAGTACAAAATAAAAAAAACGGCCTCCGGGCGATGTAAAAATAAATTTTTGAAAGCTAATATAAGCCATTGTATAAACCTCTCGTCATTATAACTTGAATCCTCAAAAAGAAAAAGAAAAGGAAAAACTGCTGACACACACACACACACACACACACACACACACACACACATATATATATATATTTATTGGCACATTTCCGTCCACTAAGGACGATGGCGTGGTGTCCAAAAAATATTATCTGCATCTGCGCAAGTGACTCGCTGGCCAATTCTTGAGTGACATTCTTTGGTGCACTGAATGCACACAAACTGTGATGCTTTCTGGTACTGCTGTCTTTTCTCCCTCTTTCTGGTTCTCTTTGCTGGCAAGGCTACTCTCCTCTCCGCCCCACCCCTCTCCGTGCATTGCTTAACCTTAAGGCTCCAGGCCGCTCTATTTTTGCATCTTCCTCCCACGTGTTTGTATCAATATGGCATATCCTCATGACTCTCCTTCAGACATCTTTAAATCGTAGGCGTGGTCTACCAACCGATCGGGAGCCTTTTACTAATTTGCTGTACAAAAGATCTTTTGGTATGCGGCCATTTTGCATTATATAAGTTAAGGTAGCAAACAGATAAGGTCAACGCTGCTTGGTAACTGTCAGTTTCTCGCCAAGTGATTTTCAAATCATAGCCCAGAAACTGACAGTTACCAAGCGCCTATTGTGTTAGTCTTCCTGTTATTCTAAGGCTAACAACAACAAACAAATTAATAAAAACGTAGTTTAATTCTTAAGGTTTATTATATACAAAAAAGTTAAGAATAAATAATGATACAAATTTCCTTCCTATATATAGAGTCAAGTTTGAGAGACCTACCAGTCTGATGGAGTGGGAAACAAGAATATCTGGTATCTTCTATTATTTGTTCACCCGGTGATTCTTTCGACCTTATAGTAGAGCTGGTCTGATGCTGTCTGTTGAATATGAGCGCCAAATCTACTAGGTACGACATGTGATTGCAATGTACAATCAGAGAAAGGCCCTGTCAGACTGTCTGTATTTTTAACTCCACGTATAGAAGCAGACGTATGTTACTGACCAGTCGGCTTTATTTCTTCACTACGATAACTTAGAAAAATATAAAGAAATTGGCAGCGCTGTAATAAAATACAAGACCAATGAAAATTGAACATATTAGATAATTTGCCAGCCCAACTCGGTAACCATTAAACCACATAATTCCTTCGATAGTTATTCCTTAGTTTAATACTGAACGCGAGGAGGTTAGCAGACTCAGAATCCTAAAGACATCTTTAATTCTATTATCTGCAAGAATAACGCCATTTGTAAATGATATGGTGAGTAATTTAGCGCACTGTTCGTAGCTTAATTTCTCTCCTAATGATAAAGCTGTATGATAGATCCTAAACACGGCAATATGAATAAAAACATTGTCCAAAAGGAACGGACGGAAGGAGTGGCATGGAATGTCCGAAGTTGAAGAAATAGAAACAGACTCTTGCGACGTAATTACATATTGGAGCGCCTCGAGTCATTTATTGGTTCGCAAGTTAGGCTTCCAAAGCATTGCTACTGAGGTCGATTCTCACTGGGTGCCCGTAGTTCTGGTCTCGAGTCAAACTAATCAAAGTTCAGGAAATTAAAGAGCGCCACCTGTGTTTGGTTGATCGGTGTTTAATGGCATATAAAACCAATTGGGATATACATTTCCAAATTATATATATATATATACATTTTGACTTTCCTCTCCGACCCAAACAACTACGGGAGTGAATGAGCTCTGATGATGATTTTTGTAAAATCGAAATATTGATCAGTATCAGCTATGATTATATTAAATTGTTTTTCTTCTTTAACAGCATTGTGTGATGTTTTCATTCCACCTTTTCTTACTCATTAATATAATTATATATATATATATATATATATATTAGAATGTTATAAATAGATAACCTTCTCAAGTTTCACTAAATTGATCATAGGGGATAACTGTAATACTGAATTAATCAAAATAATAATAGTTACGACTAACTCGATATTATATTCCCCAATAAGTCTCTTTTCGTATATATACACATAAGGGGCCGGGTTAGCTCAGTCGGTAGAGCGTTCGGCTAGAAACCAGAAGGTTCCTAGTTCGATACCGGTCCTCGCCAACTCAGCGTATGAGTAGCACAGGGATCTGTGCGGTAAAGTAAGGAACTGACGGTTGGTGTGGTACTCCACCTGAGACGCCAAAACAATCTCCTTGGTCTAGTGATATTAAAAAGGAGATAGACTCCCTCGCTGACTGGCTGACACCGACTTTAGGCCGCCCCGATGACTTTACTTACTTTATATATATATATATATATATATATATATATATATATACATTGGAAAGGTGATCCACTGGGAATTGTGCAATGAACTAAATTTTGACCATACAACAAAATCATATATGCATAAACTATAATCGGTTCTTGAGAATGAATCACATAAAATATTCTTGGATTTTCATATAAAGACGGATCACCTTATCCCAACCAGAAAACCATACCTAGTATTGATTAATAAAAAAACCCAAAAAAGAGAAATTGCCAACTGATAGATTTTGCAGTTCAGGCAGACCACTGGGGGAATTTGAAAGAAAACAAAAAAATAGACAAATACCTGGACCTTGCTGGAGAATTGAAAAAAAAAAAAAACAGTGGAATATGAGGGTGCAAGCGATAGCAATTGTAGTTGGTGCACTTGGAACGTTCCCCTAAGGCTTAGAAAAAAGGCTGGCGGAAACTGGAAATCAGAGGAAGAATTGAGACCATCCAGACAACAGCATTGTTGAGATTGGTTAGAATAATAAGAATCCTGGAGACCTGAGGAGACTTGTTGTCACTCAGACGCCAGTGAGACCATCAGCTAACGGTGGTGTTAAAAACTGGTAATAATAATAATAATAATAATATCACTTTTTACTGAATGTGTTCGTCACGTGGCTGGTAGTTGGTAACAATTCACCCAGTGAACTGGACAGGTCGGTTAAAAGTCCATTGTTTGTCTGAAACAAATGCAATCAAGATCTCAGTGTCCAACGACTTACAGACAAACACGAAGCCCTCCCCCCTTCGGACTGAACGCATCGTACTTGGTTTGAACTGGGTGTGCCCCGGTTCAAAGGAGTCTCTTTCTTTGTGGACGAACTTAAATTGTCCTCATTTAATGGTAAATCATTCTTCATTATGACCAAATACAAAAGAAGAATACGTGACTCCGTTCGTTGTCACCAGGGTAACTTTTACGAAAGGACAGAACGAGATTATTTTATTTTTATTTCGTTTTTTTTTTCATCATTGCTTGATTAATTGTATGCTGTTTGTTTGTTTGTTTGTTTTTTTTGTGTTTATTATTTAATTGTTTTTTTTTTCTCATCACGACACGAAATAAAATTATCGTTTGCGAAAGATTAAAATGATCATGTAATGTTTTCAATAGTAAATTTTTTTTTTTTAAATTGAAAAGAAAAAGAAGATATTCTTTCAAATATGCGATCTGTCGGCAGCGTTTAGAATACACTGACAGTATCCCCTGCAGAGCGGGTATAATTTATCTATTGATTGATTTGAACGACATGTCGCCCATCTAGGGTTACGGTATTGGAGGCGCGTGGTGTAATGGTTACCTGCGTTAGAAATAGCGAGACGAGTTCAATCCTGGACGCAGCTGTATGTATTTCACATAACTAATATCCTTGGAAATGGTACAAATTCATCTATTCTCCCCACAGCTATGGGTAAATAGTAGGGCAGACTGCGATCTTTAACTTTGGTAAAACCAAAGGGAGTACAAAATCTGCATTCAAACCAAATGTGTTCTCATCTTGTTTGTCAATATCATATATCCATCATACAACCTATCTTATAACCATGTGCATAAAAGACTAAAAAACAAAACTCTAAGAAGTATTATCTGCATTATTCGGACTATTGTCCTCGTCTTCATTGTTATTTGTACAACGTTCGGTCGATGTGCCCTCCGGCCTTCTTTAGGTATTTATTGTCGGACTCGGGAACCTCCTCCGACTCAGGAACCTTCTTTTCGAACTCGGGAACCTTCTCATCGTAATCGGGACGAGTCCGACAAGAAATATCTGAAGAAGGCCGGAGGGCACATCAACCGAAACGTTGAACAAATAACAAGGAAGATGAGGACAATAGTCCAATAATGCAGATAATATTAATCATCAAGCGTCATCTAAAAAATTCAGAGAAATATGAGAAGTAAGTACTTAAAAAACGTACAGTGAACGCTATTCCTTAACTTCTAAGCATAAAATAACCCTACACGGGGTATCGTGCCGTTAAAACCAAGAAATCAATATTTCAAATATTTATTGAGTGAAAAATTTGTTGTTGTTTATGTCTCACGTTTTATAATGCTTATAAAACTAGTCTAGCGGACAACTGTTGTGAGTTCGATTCTCACTGAGGGCTTAATAATTCTGACCTTATGATATTCAAGGCTCAGTATAATGAATGGCAACTACTGCGATTGATGTATTGCAGATTCAGCAGAGCAGACTTGTTACTTCATTCCATCCCACGAGTATTCCTTAAAACTGAAATCGAGGTGTGAATCTATATAGGTCTACGGCAACACAGTGAAGCCTTCCCTTCTTCATATTCCTAAGATCAGTATTAGTAAAACCAACATATTTAACATTGCTTATTGTACGAATAGCAAAATTATATCATCATAACATCCTATGACTATTCATTAGGACTGAAATCTGTGGGTGAAGGTATGAAGGTCTCCGGCAATACAGTGACGAATTTTCCATATGTCTAAGATCAGTATTAGTAAAACCAACATATTTAACATTGCTTATTATACGAATAGCAAAATTATATCATCACATCCTATGACTATTCCTTAGGACTGAAATCTGTGGGTGAATGTATGAAGATATACGGTAACACAGTGACGAATTGGTCGTATGTCTAAGATCAGTATTAGTAAAAGCAACATATTTAACATTGCTTATTGTACGAATAACAAAATTATATCATAACATCCTATGACTATTCCCTATGATTGAAATCTGTGGATGAAGGTACGTAGGTCTACGGCAACCCAGTGACGAATTCGTCGTATATCTAAGATCAGTATTAGTAAAAGCAAGATACTTAACATTGCTAATTATATGAATAGCAAACTTATATCATCCCATCCTATGACTACTCCTTAGAACAGAAATCTGTGGGTGAAGGTATGAAGGTCTACGAAACACAGTGACGAATTCTCCGTATGTCTAAGATCAGTATTAGTAAAAGCAACATATTTACTATTGTTTATTGCACGAATGGCAAACTTATATCATCACATCCTATGACTATTCCTTATAATTGAAATCTGTGGGTGAAGGTAGGTAGGTTTACGACAACACAGTGACGAATTCGTCGGATGTCTAAGATCAGTATTAGTAAAAACAATATATTTATCATTGCTTATTTTATTAAAAAACTGTAGTCCTGTTACACAGGTATATAAAATCGGATGCTGTGAAGGATGGTTTTTATCAGTAGTGGTTTGAAAGGTTTTATAAGGCCATTGTAACACATATGACAAGAATTTCCGTGGAAGACGACCTACTCTAAATGTAGAATTTAAAAAAAAATCCTATTAAATTGGATCCACGTTAAATACCCAGAGATTTCCGCGCAAAAAAATTAATGTGTCATGATCCACTGCGCAAGAACGTCTCAAGCGAATTGGGGGGAAAGTGCAAAGAGAAAATTTGGATCCCCCATGAGGATTGGCTTGACAACCGAACGCAAAATTCCACCATCTGAAGTAATCTTTTAAACGGGAATACAGCCTTTTATATTTTTTGCATTGCATTATCAGAGGTGAGAAAAATGGATTCTACATGTTAACAGAAAACGAAAAAGACAGTAGCTATCACAAACTGAGGGGCCAGTATCAACGTCAAAACAGCAGGAGTCCTCTGTGTCTAGTGGAATATGAAATATTATGGGAATGGAAGGACACTGCAGACGTTCATTGCTAGCGACTTCATCGAAAGTATCCTGCTTTGCTAAAAACGTAAATAACTAAGGAAAATGTGACATCAGAGGTAATGTAGTTTTTGATTCATACAGAGAGCACATGATATCTATTATGATATGAAGATATAACTGGAGGAGTCTTTTTTTAAACCTGTCTACATTCACATTTGCAACATCTCGTTCGCCCCCACCCCCAAGGAAAAGCTAAATAAAAAGAGAAAAATAGAATCCTTGTCATTTTTAATAAAACATACCTACGACATACACACACACACACACACACGCACCCTCACACTCACACACATAAACACACACCATCTCTCTCTCTCTCTCTCTCTCTCTCTCTCTATAATATATATATATATATATATATATATATATATATATATATATATATATATATATATATATGTTGAAAGAGAAAAAAGGAAAGAATGTATAGAATGGAAAAAATAAAATTTAACTTACGCATGTTTTGGTCAGGAGTTTATCCATGTGTAAATTATTCTATCTATTATTATTTTTAAATAACAAAATGAAAATAATACAGATAGAATAATGTACACATAGATAAACACCTGACCGAAACACGTGTAAGCTAAATTAATTAAAATAATCCTATTTTATCAATTATATACTTTCTTTCCTTTATTTCTCTTTTCAACATACCGTCGGATTCACTTTATATATATATATATATATATATATATATGTGTGTGTGTTGTGTGTGTGTGTGTGTGTGTGTGTTTTAAGTTGGGCGTTATTACGAAGCATCTAAAAATAAATGAATGAACTCGATGTTATGGAGTATTGGATTCCCTTATTTTATTATTAATTTTTTTTATCATAAATTTTCGGGTTCGTTAGATACCCTTTATCAAATGACTGTTGTTCCTGTTCAACGGATCTTTTGTCTCTGTTGTTATTGACAGCGGCAGGGTCTGTAAAAAATTTATAATAATGGAGTAATCCGATGTCAGCGTTCAGTCCGAACAAGTAGTTGTGGGGGTAAGAAGGAGGGTGAATTCACGGAAACTATCTAAAGAGGTGAGAGGATTATACGGGAGAGAATTAGTGGGATATATATATTATATATATATATATATATATATTATATATATATATATAATATATAGTATCCGATTGCCGCTTTAACTTTTCCGTCTCAGTGGCATCAGTAAATAAGTTCATTTCAGATGATTTTATGCTAGGAATTTAGCCAACTGACTTTCACTTTGAAACAAGCCGGTAGCCATTTTGAAAGTCTCAGTCCGAAATAAACAAATCTTAGAAACCTTTTCAAAAACAATACAACTGCATGCTTTAACACAAAAATATCATAAATTGTTCTTAATAACAATTAAGTTCATTTCAGATAATGCGCACGCACAATTTTATGCTAGGAATTTAGCCAACTAAAGGTGAAAATTACCGCTTAAGACTTGTTACGAGTCAAAGTTAACGGAATGAGAACTATCTACTCCAATGGATTAAATAACTGTTTTAGTTGGCAGTTCTGTGAAGATTCCCGCTTACGAAATGTAGGCTCACAAGTTCGACAAGGAAAGTTCCGATTTTGACAAGAGAAACCTGAAGAAGGCCCGACGGTACATCGATCGAAACGTTGTGTATATAAAAATAGAAATGAGGACAAAAATCCAAAAAATGTAAATGATATTAATTTACCTTATGATTCTTTGTGTTGTATAGCCGACTACTTCACTTCAATAAAACCACATAAAAAATATGACCCGTCTTTATTTCCGTCGGTGTGTGGTGGTAAAGGGGGAGAGTGTTTATTTGGAAATGCCCGAGGGTAGGATGGGGAAAAGCGCTGTGTTCACAATGAACTTCCGAGGGTAGTTGATACGGGAGACGATGAGGTTACCTTCTCGCTGCTCGCTGGGGACTGACTTGACACCCTTTATCCGCTGGCCTTTTTATACAATAAATATGCCCACGCATTTTTATAGTTTGATCTGATAACGGACATATATTTTTTTTTATCTTTCTCTTCACCGGAAGACTCCTCTTCCGTTTTCCTTTTTTCTTTTATCTATTTCTTCATCTTCTCCCTGCTTCTTGACCGGAAGACCTCTCTTCCGTTCTTTTTTTTAAATATATATTTTTCTCTTTCTCTTTGTCTTTTTGCCGGAAGCTTCCTCTTCCGTTGCACGATAATGCAAAATTTGCAATGTAACAATAAAGTCAACGTACTATTGTTGACTCGTTGGGAATGTACAGTTGCGAAATATCAAATGTTTCTCTAACGAGTCCGTACGCGAAATTCGTTCGTCACTGGAGAACGACATAATTGACATAACAGAAAATGAACGACTTTAGAGCATGATGCTATGCATTTAACTGCTAACTACAATTGTTGCCACTAGGGGGCATCATGCGGTATGATGTGTTAGTGAGCTAAGTTAACAAACCATTGATGGCGAATTCGTTTATATATTTCCCACCACCCACGCACGCACACATACACACTCAATACACTTACAACACACACACACACACACACACACACACACATATATATATATATATATATATATATATATATATATGTGTGTGTGTGTGTGTGTGCGTGTGTGTGTGAAGAGAAAAATGGAAGTGAATCCGACGGTATGTAATATAGTGAAACATTTGAAGAAACACAGGTTCAAATAAAATGAGTGATATTTATTCAGCCAACGCTGCAGTGTTTCAATCTGTTTAGTAGATCTTCTTCAGGGCTTTTGTTGA
>CM042148.1:40868038-40873038 GCA_023376005.1 Doryteuthis pealeii | reverse complement strand
CAAACTACAATATAATATTTTAAATATATATATTATATTCCAGAAGAACAAATATAAGGGTATAAATCAATGATATCAATTTTTAAAAAGGATTTAAAAATTCATATATCAGTTATTATATTATGAGTAGGAAGCGCGTGGTGTAATGGTTAGAATCATGGGAAATGGACTCGTCGTCCCGAGTTCAAATCCTGAATGTGGTAATTGCATTTCACTTAGCGCTAATACCCTTGGTAAATGTATGAATCATACTCTCCCTCAAGTTATGGGAAAATAGTAGGGCAGACTTGGTTAGGCAACCTGTCTAGTTGAAGGAAAACTCTGAATTCAAACCTGTTAAACTCCGCTTAAGAAATTGACATTGTCACACCCTTTCGTGCGGAGGGGTTGGTAAATATATATAAGTCATTATGATAAACAAAGGACCCAGGTTACTTACTGTACCTGCTGTTGCTAAAGCAGTCACCCAATTAGTTATCGAAAAGACTCATCGCTGCTTAACTTCTGTGAAATCACAACAACCGCTGCTTTCAGCATTACTTGATCGTAATTTAGCACAAAAAAAAAAACATTAAAAAAAAAAAAAAAAAAAAAACGCAAGGAGCCGCGTCTAGGATTTGAACTCAGGTCACCAGGTGCATTTCCTGCAGCGACAACCGTTGCGTCACAGGTGTCTCGATAATCTTTCTACAGCCGTACAAAACGATTAAGGATCGATTTTCAGCATGGCGCTTATTTAATCATTGGAAAATCGATTCGTTATTGTACACGTTCTAAAGAAAAGCGCGAAGGAAATGTTCTTTCAAATGACAATCAAATTGGAACAAGGGTATTAATAAAGTCAACAATAGTGCTGTCATCAATTGTTACCGCCGCTTACGGCACGATTAATACCAGTAATCAGGTGATGATCACAATCCGTTGGTTGGTTGGTTGGTTGGTTGGTTGGTTGGATTCTACGGCATGTCAAAAATTGGGTTATTTTGTGCAGAAGACGTTTTTGTTTTATTTATTCTTGTTAGGTATTCAATGTTTTTAAACATATGTTTTTTAAAACTCATTTTTTAAATCTATTTCACGTATAAAAATTAATACCACTCCGGGATAGAGTGCACCTGGGAATGATAACAATGAAAGGGGGCAGCACACTCCTTAGAACTTTATTTCATTCATTTTTTTGTCATTCATTCATTTTTCCCATTAATTCTTAACTAAATAATTTAGAAGCATACGCAAAGACTTTATAAACAAGCGTCTATCTATAACGATAAGACCTGTTCCAACAGACATGCGTGGTATCAACTGATATTAATCGAAAACTCGATTAATTCAGCGGTGTAACCCTGACGATTCAGATGATGAAACTCGATTAGGTTACTTTATATCCATTTCTTATATATATATATATATATATATATATATATAGTTGAATGAAGTGACAAATAAAAGGTTTAGCTTTTATTCATTTAACTGGGAACGATATTACAACCAATGGTTTCCTGCTAAGGCATTCACCAGGTAAAAATCAACGAGAGAGTCCATTTAATATATATATATATATATCAAATGGATTCTCTCGTCGATTTTTGACGCATGAGTGTTAATCCAATGAATAACCAACACAGTGATTTGTTTATAGTGGTGAAGGCTTGTGTTGGACCATTCCGCACTGTTTGGCACAGTCGATAGGAAAGAATTGGTGCACAAGGAATGCCACAGACCAAATCAACAACTGACCTCAAGATTTTTGAATTCAGAATTAACCTTCTCCTAGACTGGTTACCTACCCAAGGTTAAAGAGCCCAGTCTACCCTATTATTTTACCCATAGCTGAAGGAGGAATATATGAATTCATACCTTTACCAATGGTATTAGCGCTATGTGAAATCTAAACAGCCTTGTCTAGGATTTGAACTCGGGTTGACATATATATCTATTAATAATGGAGTTTCGCTTCCGCTTTTTGTCTGTAACAAAATCTACGTCACTGCTTACGTCACATTATCCAAAATCGTCATAACATGGAATAAAAATTTGAACATGAAACATTAGACAGTCCTCATTGCTTTTTAAAACAAGTTTTAATAAATTCATGACTGGTATTATACATCTATATATAGTTAGTTTTATTTTAATACATATTTAAAGTTTACATTTCAAATTGTTTTATTTTTTAGTCTTTAATGAATTTGATGATTTTACTTACTTAGGGTACAAACTCGCTGACATTGAATTTTTAACTCCACCTCTCAGGCAATATGTTTCAAAAATCTATTTTTACATCGCCTGGAGGGTGTTTTTTTTTGTGCTAGTATATATATATATGATGTATAGTCTATATAGACTGCTTCAAAATTATTTCATGTTATTTTGAATTCTACAATGCCAATTCCAAGATTGGCAGAAATTTATTTGATTCCATATCGAGTTTCATTAAAATGATAAAAATACGCAATCATTATGTTTTAGATTGATGTTATATTAAGATTTGTTTTGCAATCAAATGAAAATTCCTTTCTGTATTGCCAATTTACAATATTCAACATCGTTACAAATAGATATTATGTCACTTTGAGTTTCAAGGAAATCACGATATTTAAATTTGATAGAAACACATTTATCTTACCAGATATTTTACAATTGAATAATAATTCATTCCTGCATAGCATGAGAATAAGCATCTACGAATTGGCTGGACGTCAAAAGAAAATGCTACAATTGTCGACAATTGAACATACAAAAAGACAACTGGATCAAGAAAAAAACATACTTTATAATTACTAGTACAAAATAAAAAAATAGATTTTTGAAACATATTGCCTGAGGGGTGGGAGTAAAAAATTCAATGTCAGCGAGTTTGTACCCGAAGTAAGTAAAATCATCAAATTCATTAAAGGATTAAAAAATAAAACAATTTGAAATGTAAACTTTAAATATGTATTAAAATAAAACAAACTATATATAGATATATAATACCAGTCATGTATTTATGAAAACTTGTTTTAAAAACAATGAGGACTGTCTAATGTTGTATGTTCAAATTTTGAGTGTATTTATTCTGTTATGACGATTTTGGGTAATGTGATGTAGGCAGTGACGTCATTTTTGTAACAGACAAAAACCGGAAGCGAATCTCCATTATCAATAGATATATTTATTATATTTACTAATAATTATTTAAAATTTAATAATATTTAAATTGTTACCTGTACGAATTAAATATTTAATAATTAAATATTATAATTAAAATAAAAGAGATAAAATTAAAATAGTTAAAATAAAATAAAAATAATTAAAATTATTTAAAATTTAACATTTAACATTTTAAATTCAAAATTTAAAATTAAAATAAAATAAAAATAAAATAATTAAAATAGAATAATAAAATTAAAATGATTAAGATAAAAGAGATAAAATAAAATATTTAAATAATATAATTAAATTTAATGATTAAATTACGAATTTAATATTAATTGCAGACATTATTATGATTTTATTTAAAATTTAATAATAGATATTTTCTAATTTAGCGGATCATGATTATTCAAATTTATATTTAAACAAGAACATACAAAAGACTACTGGATCAAGAAAAACCTCCCGTTGAAGGCCACACCAGACGACGAAGATAGGACTTTCGAAATATAACAAAATGTTTGGTTGTTTCAATTCCAATTGCTATAGATGTGACTACATTTCGTTATTGGTCAACATTTTCTTTCAGTTATACCATATATTAGCAATGCCATGTTCATTTCACACATACACGCACAGGTGCGCACACACACACACACACATATATATATATATCTTATTATAATGAAGATTGTATGTTTTTCTGTCTGTAACCGAAACTAAATCACTACTCAAGTCACAATTCCCTTAGTTATTGACGTCACATTCACCATGAATTTATTATAACCTCAATTATTAATAAAATTGTTTTACATTATTAATACTGTTAACCATGTCTACATACTAACAACATGCAATTATATTTATATATACAACAAAATAGCAGTTTACAGTGTGAACGGGAAGGCTAATTTGCATATTGATATCTAAAATGTGATTTTAATAAATATGTGCTTAGTATTATTGATTTCTAACTGTTTGGTTTTATTTTTAATGAATATAAACAAAAGCGTTTTCAATTAATGTTAAAAGAAATCTATTAACAAGAAAAAATAACATTTTATTCTTTACTTCCTCTTTTAACTAAATACTTAAATTAGAAAAAATAACAATGAAAGACGGGAGTGATGGAAGAGTAAGTTTCAGTTGTTCTATTTTTCGATTATACTCCCTCTGTTTCAAATCTTTTTATCTGCATTCTTATTTAGTTTCATTAGCCTCTCTAATTTAATACGATATTTTATTACATTAAAACTTAAATACTTGCACCCGGAGGGTGCATATATTTGCTAGTATATATAAATACTGTAGTGTGAGATATGTGTACGTATATGCATGTGTGTCTGTGTGTACATGTGTGCGTATGTGCGTATATATGTGCACGTGGAGCCCATGGTAGTATGCGTATACGCTTCAGTATGTATACGTAAGGCTTACGCAGCACATATAGTGACATGTGTGTGCATATCGGTATGTATGAATATTGTTTTGTATGCGTGTATATGTCGTGAGTATGTGTAACCATGTGCAACCACGTCCGGTCGACAATGCTACACCTCGTAATAGACAACACTGCCATTCCATAACCCCAACCCACCCATAATATACAACATTTGCAACCTTAAAATTAATATTATTCAACCTCACTCCTCAACTAACACGACCCGTCTGTATACAAACATACACAACCTACACATCCGATAGAAAAAAAACATACACACACATACATACACAAACACAAACGCTCGCACGTAAGCATTGTTAAAATACCACACACTCACAGATCAACGTATTATGTGTGTGACCTGTTACCACGCGTACGCAACCTTTATGCTGCCCATAAACACTCTCATACATTCAATTCA
>CM042148.1:40860538-40863038 GCA_023376005.1 Doryteuthis pealeii | reverse complement strand
TCGACCTGTGATGTTTAAGAACGGAAGCCTAATTGCTGAGCAGTCCATGATATACTAGGTGTGTCAAAAAGTATCGAGATTTTTTGTGCTTTTTGACACACCTTGTAATCTGAAAAAAAAATAACGTTCCATTCATTCTTCATTTCCATCTTGGTAAATACGGCATTAAACGATGCTATTTTTAAAAATACCTTTTATCCCCCACCCCCAAAAAATGAATGGACCGTTATTTTTTCAGGATACAAGGTGTGTCAAAAAATATCGAGATTTTTTGTAATTTTTGACACACCTTGTAATGTAAAAAAATAATGTTCCATACATTCTTCATTTCTATCTTGGTAAATACGGCTTTAAACGATGCTACTTTTTTGACACACCTTCTATTAAAAAAATGAATGGACCATTATTTTTTTTCAGGATACAAGGTGTGTCAAAAAGTACAAAAAATGTCGATACTTTTTTTTACCTACCTAGTACAACTCTACGTTTTGACCCTTACTTAGACTAGACGGTCGGTCGGAGAGACCCCCTCCGATCAATTGGCTGGTCACATCAAGCCCTAGCATCTATAGGATTGTCCTAACCCTATTGCTCTTATGGCAAGCCCCCAAACCTTTTTATCATATATGTACTAGAGGGTGGTGGTTGAGGGTTTTAATGTCCTGGGTATGACATTAAATTGCATCTAATTGTGAAGTTCTAATCTTGAATTTCTGAGGAGTTTGGAGTACCCTTTCATCGCCATTACTCCCAGGTCCACTCTGACCCGGCGTGATAGTGCCTTTTAGCGTCCAATCTATAGCTTAAATAAAAGAAAATGAGTTTTAAAACACGTGTTACAAATTGATTCTAAAAGCACGGATACCCATGACCCTCTTTCGCTAACGGCCCCTATCGGTTATCGACCATAGATGGGATCTCCAAGCAAAATCCACAATCCGTACAGAGTTGATTGATGTAAAACGTCACTAATGTATTTATCTGTACTTCTTCAGACAGACTTATTTAATACTAAAAACAGAAATCTATGATTCTTATACGGAGTGAGCCATTCTGGACACTTCTTAAACTAGACCAAAATTAAGTATACTAGCAAATATATGCACCCTCCGAGTGCAAGTATTTAAGTTTTAATATAATAAAATATCATATTAAATAGAAAGGCTAATGAAACTGAATAAGAATGCAGATATTTGGAACAGAGGGGGTATGATTGATAAATAGAACAACTTTGGTTACTCCCGTCTTTCATTGGATTTCTTCTTGTAACGATTTCTTTAAGATTTATTGAAGAGATTTTGGTCATATTCATCAAGATAAAAACAAACAATTAGAAATTAATAATACTAAGCATATATTTATCAAAATCAAATTTTTAAGATTGCAAATTAATTCACATTGTAATCCACTATTTTGTTGTATATATAAATACAATTGCATGTTTATTAGCATGTAGATATGGTCAACAGTGTTAATGATGTAAAAAATTTTATTAATAGTTGAGGTTTAAATAAAAATAAAATCATGGAGAATGTGATGTAAATAACAAAGGGAATTGTGACTTGTATAGTAATATAGTTTCGGTTACAAACAGACTAAACCCACAATCTCCATTATAATAAGATATATATATATATATATATATATATATCTGAAAGGAAGGAAAAACTCAATAAACCGTCATTCTGTAATAAATTTATTTCGACCAAAACTTTTAGAAAATTAAATAAATACATTTCTAAAACTCCCTAGAAGTCCAGTCTCATCGGACAGAAGACACAGATAAAAATAAAATGAAAAACCTGAAAATAAATTTTTACCAGAATCCTTCAAAAGCGTGTCAGACAGCAAACATGAGTTTACAAATTCAAGCTAAAAGAAGGGGTACAATGTATCCTTCAATTTACTTTTCAACCGGATATATTAAAAAATGTATATGTGTGATTTTAATATCTAAAATAGAATAAAAAAGAAAAAGAATTGTCCAGACTATATTTATAAAAAAAGTTTTAAAATACTTAAGGGGGTGTTATTAACTTCAACTTAGTCTAAGTAGAATTCAATATATAATCAATTTTAATAATTTTGAATTAGAAAACCAAACAAATAATAAAACAATAAAAAATAACAATATATAGATTGATAAAAAATATAAAATTATTAAAAAAATCAAAATATTTTATAATATAAAATTATAATAGTAAATTGTTAAATTAATATTATTATTATTATTATAATAAAAATGTATATACTTATACATATACATACATATATATATATATGCACAGATATACACATACATGCATTCATATTCATACTTTTAAATCATTCATATATATATATATATATATATAATAATATATATATAATATATATATATGCACACACGCACATATATATATATTTACATATATTCATAAAAGGGAGAAAAAATGTGTCAGTTTGTCGCATTTTTTAACTTTATGCCAAAAAGCCGTAGCCCAACATATCATACCATTTG
>CM042148.1:40835538-40853038 GCA_023376005.1 Doryteuthis pealeii | reverse complement strand
TATGCTATATCTATGATGGCCTTCACTTTATTAATTTAAGATACATGAATTTATACTAGTAGGTTTTTTATACACAGAGGTGTTAAAGTTGTCATTGTTGGCATATATATATATATATATATATATATATATATATATATATATATATATATATATATATTGGTAATTTTTCCGAGATGAAATAAAGGAAAATAAAGTGCTCAATTACAAATGTAAGAGCTTTATTTATTAAATATAACTGTTTATACAAAGGTTTTAGTGGGCATCTACCTAAGGTTTCAGGCTTTTGCCTTCGTCAGGATACCATTTAATCTCTCCGGTGTGTCTGCCAAATCATTTTTTGCGGTTATGTTTTTGTGAATGACTGTAATATTTCGGTTGAGTTCATGGACGCTAATAAATACGAAAATATAAATCCAAAATTATTAATCCAAAAATATAGGCTCACAAAGTTATCCCTCTTTAAATCTTTTTCGGAAAAATATATAAACAAAAAAACATATGTAAAGAAACTTATGCACATTAAAAATTCCTGATGGTAAAATCCTGCAAATTTTTGTAATCTTATATTTTAGGGTGGATGGGGAGTTTCACTTATCCATGCGTTTACTAAATATTTTTCTTATGTGGGTATGCCTTAAATATTTCAGATTTTTTGTTCAGGTGATTGTCTGTTGATTCCAATATTCTGAATTTTTCCGTCACACATAGATTACAGTTTTTTTGTCACACATAGATTACAGTTATGATATTATATATAATATATATATATAATATATATATATATATATATATATATATATATATGGAAGTAAGATGAGGAATTTAATCCGACAGTATGTGGAGAAAATTTAGAAAGAAACACGGGATGTTATGATGGATGGAAATTAATAATCGATACTCGCGCTTTACAATGGAAAACTTCATTTTCACAGTCCCGATCAAGGTTACCATTGTAAACCGAAATGTTCGAGTATCGACTATAAATTTACATCCATCATAACATCCCATGTTTGTTTCTAAATTTTCTCAACACACACACACACACAGACACACACACACACACGCACGCGCATATATATATATATAATTATATATATATATATGTATTTATATATTGGTTTGGAGGTTGATTTTGAAGGCTATCACAATGCAGGTGTAAAGAAAAAATATAATAAGGTAACAATGGTGTTGTTTGTTAACCTGTAATTTATTGATATTTTGAGATAAAATCTCTTTTTCAGAAGAACACTGGAACTGAAGTCGTTGTTGTCTTGTTATGGCATTTCTAGTTAAATGAAATTTAAAAAAATGTTAGAGTTGGTATTTTTATATAACTGTATTCTCGTGTTCCATGGTTACGTGAATACGTTTTTTGTTTGTACGTGTGCGCATGTTGTGATGCGCGTGTGCATGAAAATGCGTGTAGACTGTGACGTTATGACCGTATCCACGCGCGTGTGTGCGTATGAATGACCGTATCTACGTATATATATATATATATATATATATATATATATATATATATATATATATAGCTATCTTAAATATCATTCGGTCTTTTTACAGGTATTTCATTATTCTAGGTGTCTTTCTTCTCTCTCTCTCTCTCTCTCTCTTTCTACCCTTTCTCTCTTCCCCTCTCTCCCTAGCCTATTCTCTCTAATATTAGTTTTATCTTTCTTTCTGACTATCTTCCGTACGCATTTCAATACCTCCTTCCATTCATCCCATACCTTCCAGGCTCTAGAGATATTTTTTCCAAAAGGAAACCTGTCCGAATATTTTCCAGCCCATTTTTGTATCCCACCTCAAAGTTCCTTTCGTGTTTGTCTTCTCTGGTAGCTGAAAAGGTTGCTGTGGAGGTTTAACTGATTACAATGGTGCGACTTCTTCAAAGAAGATGTCATGGCGTCTCCGGGCGATGTCATTCATATATGGACCAATGGTCGTTGGGCAACAAGCGGACACCGTACAGGATCACCAGACATCAAAGTACTAATCTGTGATCAAATCTCATCACAGTAATATAACTTGCGAAGGACCTTCCTGCACTACTGTCGAACGCAGTCCTTTTGCTATGGAAGAATTACGATTTAGAATGATAAACCGATAAATGTGAATATTCTAAAGAGTGGCAACAATGAAGGCGGGAAAAGAAGGCGGGAAAAGAAGGCGGGGTGGAATGAAAGAAAAGTAATTGGAAATTGAGAGGAGTATTGAGCAAGTCGGTGGGAGATGGGGAAATACAGATTTGATCGCTTCAGCCACCCACCGGAAGTAGAGAAACGGTTTTTTTCTATTGGCACCACTCTTGGAAAATATTCCTTTTCTTCCTTGGAATGGTCACTGGATCTTTTGTACCGGAATCTTTTGTTTGGTAGACTTAATATCTCGTATCATGGGCTTCGGGCATCGGAGGTGAATGACCGTCTGTCTATAACCCCTTCACCGCAAACGTGCCCATTTACACACAAGCACCCCCACAATGTAAATGGGAATCTGAATTACACCCCATTATTGACTGTATCCCCTGCAGTGGAGTAAAATACCCCCTAAAAAGAAGGGGGGTCGTGAGTGTGAAACTAAACTGCATCTAATGGTGAAGCTTTTGTTTTCTAAAGATATAAACCAGAGGTTCCCAACGTGGGGGTATTTGATTTTCAAGGGGGGCAATTGAGACTGACGAGCTCTGGGTCTAGATTTTTATTTTTTTCATCATATCTATTAATAATGGAGATTCGCATCCTATTTTTGTCTGTAACAAAAATTACGTTACTGCTTACGTCACATTACCCAAAATCGTCATAACATAGAATAAATACACTGAAAAGTTGAACATGCAGCATTAGACAGTCCTCATTGTTTTTTAAAACAAGTTTTGATAAATACATGACTGGTATTATATATCTATATATAGTTTGTTTTATTTTAATACATATTTAAAGTTTACATTTCAAATTGTTTTATTTTTTAATCCTTTAATGAATTTGATGATTTTACTTACTTCGGGTACAAACTCGCTCACATTGAATTTCTAACTCCCACCCTTCAGGCAATATGTTTAAAAAAATCTATTTTTACATCGCCCGCCAGGTGTTTTTTATTTTGTACTAGTAACCATAATTATGTTGTTTATGTTTCAGATGTTTATACAAGGTATTGCTGTTTTAAGTTTCTTCAGCTCAAACGGAGTTCACTTTTTAAATTATAAGAATTAGATATTACCACATGGGCGAGATTTTAGAAGTGATTAGGTGAGCCATGGCAAAAAAGGTTGGGAACCCCTGATATAACCAATTAAACGTAAATAAACTATCAACCAAGACTAGACAACAAAAATTCAAGCAAGAACAATAATATAGGGCATAGGGGCCGGATTAGCTCAGTCGGTAGAGCGTTCGGCTAGAAACCACAAGGTTCCTAGATCGAGACCGGCCCTCGCCAACTCAGTGTATGAGTAGCACAAGGATCTGTGCGGTAAAGTAAGGAGCTGATGGTAGGTGTGGAGCTCCATCTCAGACGCCAAAACAATCTCCTTGGTCTAGCGCTAGTGAAAAGGGGATAGACTCCCTCGCTGATTGGCTGATACTGACTTTAGGCCGCCCCGACGACTTTACTTATTTTAATTATTTACCAAACCTTGTTATAAAAACAATGTGGACCTTTAATGTTGCATGCTTAATTTCTGAGTATGTATAATACAGGGTTGTTCTTTACTCTATGTATTAATGATTTTGACTAAATCAAATACTCATTGACAAACTTACGCAATTATTGAGGGTATTGTGACGTAAACAGTAGGTTTGGTTAGAGACAGACAGACACCGAATCTCCATTATAATAAAAATATTATAAAAGAAATATCAGACAGTTGTCATTTATATTCTGGTTGGTTGGTTGGTTGGATTTTACGGTCGTATATTTTGTGATTTATTTCTAGATTTTCCTCCAATTCACTTTGCGTTGAATTGTCATAGGACTAATAATATAAATTGTCTTCTGTTAAATGGTCTCTCAAGTTTCCGCTAGAAATCATTGTGTAAAATTTCTAAGAAACGGTTGACCAAGGTAACCCAAAATTCGGCTGCTACGAATTTTTTTTTTATCCAAGTCGAAAACTAGTAATATAATGAGCATCAATAAAACACAAGCAATATAATATTACATATGTGATTTATTTTTAGTACATTTAAAACGATTTTTTCGGTCAATTTTTGTTGTGAGGTTTTAAGGGGTCAAATAAGAACAAACAACGAGTAACGAAAAGTAGAAAAATGTATTAACAGAAAGTAGACAATACAATAGAGAGATGTGGAAATTACGTCCGACGAACAGAGTTATTGGCACTCGCATTGGCTTGGCTAAGCCACAATTATCCCTGTTTATTTATAGTAAGCTATTGGCGCATTCCATTGGTCTTATAGGGTGTGTCACCTATAACAATTTTGAATGTATTCGGCCTGAGACGCTGTTTAAAAATGGCATGTTTACAAAATTAATTGTAACATTCGCGATTTAAAAATAATTTACCAAAGATCAAGGAATTGTCCGATTTTAATGAAGTTTTTAGTATTGATTTATCAATTAATGAATTTTATAATGCATCAGTTATTTTATTTCAAAACTTTAATTATTTCTGCTATGATAAATTAATATATAAAATTCATTTAAAATATGAACAGCAACATTTAAGGTTTAAAATGTCATATTATTAGATTCTAAAAGATATTTTTTAAAAACTACTTTACTTTAGTATCAATCACCCATATGTTTTGGTCAAAAACTGTATTTGAAATTTAGCGCCCCCTCTTTTAAACGGAACAAATATTGATGCATCTTTTTATCAAAGTCAAAAAGTAGTAATATTATGAGCATCAATAAAACAAAAGCAAAATAATATTACACATGTGATTTATTTTTAATACATTTAAAACGATTTTTTCGGTCAATTTTGATTGCGTTCGGCCTGAGACAGACAGACACCGAATATCCATTATAATAAAAAAAGATTATAAAATAAATATCAGACAGCTGTCATTTACATATATTTTAGTTGTGTGGTTGGGTGGTTGGATTTTACGGTCGTATATTTTGTGATTTACTTGTAGATTTTCCCCCGATTCACTTTGCGTTGAAATTGTCATAGGACTAATAATATAAAACGTCTTCTGTTAAATGGTCTCTCAAGTTTCTGCTAGAACGAAGAGACAGGTAATTGAAAGGCCTACAACCTGGCGTCTTTTTTTCCGCTGGTCAGTCGACTCCATCGATATGTCTTGAGGGTAACTCTCTACACGCTGTCCGAGATAATTGTCTGTCAGTTAAGTAATCGTGAGAGCATTAATACCCATAATGTCCGGTCAGAATTGTCTACTGGGATGTGACGGTGACACCTGAAGTATTAGATGAGTGGACGATTGGTCGCTGTCATCATTTTGACGGGCAGTGGATGAAGACAGTCACATCACATATTATCAGCTAAATGAACAGAGCAGACAGTAAGCTATTTAGTTGAAGAACACATTTTCCATTATGTTCGGTAAAAGGTGTCGGTCGGGGGTGACTGGGAAACGAGGGGGCAACTGCTCGGAGAAAATAACTGTTCTAGAAATCGCCAATTACCATTGAAAGTTAAGTTGGTATGTCAGGTTTAAACGAATGGCGACTTTTAAAAAAATAATTCGTAAATTTATATAGACGTCAGCTAGAAGCACTAGAGAACAGATAGATAGATAGATAGATAGATAGATAGATAGATTGGTTCGTTGGTTGGTTTGGTTGGTTTGTTTAATGGCACATCAACACGTTTTAGGTCATTTAATGCCAAATCAATCATTTTTTATACCAGGTAACTTAAAGTAATATATATATATATATATACTTTCTTTGGTGCGGTAGCAAGTTTCTTGGTACAAGGTGATTCTAGGTGGGTCCTAATTCTCTACCCGTAGTTTGTTGTAGAGTTCAGGTTCCGTATGAGAGCTCAATGTTTAATTATTGTAAACAGAGCAAATTTTATTTGGGAATAAAAAGGCCTTAAATACCATGGGTATCGTGGTTATGGACCATTTTCACTCGCGAGTATGTTTCACGAGCTTCTTCAGACCACTGATATATTTTTATTTAGACAGGCACATGGCCAAACTCATTTTATGTTCATACATTTCACCTCCCTCATTCAGGGATGGTCATATTGCATTCTTTCTCTTCAAGTGTCTTTTTTATGGTGAAATTTTTTTTTTTTTTTTTTTCTTTGGTTGGCGGTGTTTTATTTCCTTTGTCTGCTAGTCTCTTTGGTAAATTCCTACGTTATTATTAATTATTAATTATTAATTATTATTATTTATAATTAAAATAAACAAATAGATGTAAAGAGGAAAATCGAAGTAATAGAATGAAAGAGGTTCATATATAACATAAAAAATACAAAATATAAGTAAAGAACGCATAGATTATAATTGTAAGAATATAAATAGCAAAGTAGGGAAAAACATGCTTTAATAAATGATACACACTAGATACCACAAGAAAGGCTGATAGCCCTAATAAAGTAAACTCAGATACCCCCACCCGCTGAGAAAAAAAGACATACCTTCCCTGCTTTCCACTTGACCCAATAGAGGGAAACGACATCTAGACCATAAATTAAAATTCTGTTGGTCAGTCAAAATAAACTTAAAAATTTATTTTCATGACACCTCTCCCCTACCTCTTACCAATACACACACACACACACACACACACACACCACACACACACAAACACACAACCTTGAGTTTCACTTCCGCTGTCGTTTATCGCAACAGAAAAATTTATATACACACACAGACAACCACATACCTAAAAAAAAAAATGCACAATGTTTCCTTCAATACACACACTTACAGCACTACATACTCACGCCATAAAATAGAATATTTGATGTCATATTTCAAAACCGTCTCCTTTTTTCAAACTTCAAAAACATTTTTAAACAGACTGAATGACAAGGATTACCACTTGCTTTTCTCATTATTCTGTGATAAATAATTTCTTATCTTATGCCCTGAAGATGATCTAATTAATAGATCGAAACACTGCAGCGTCGACCAATAACTCACCACTTAATCCATTTAGACCTGTGTTTTTTCATTTTTCTTGATATATATATATATATATATATATATATATATATATATATATAGTCTGGGATAGTCACCGCTTTAGCTTTTACTGGAATGGTGCGCCAAATTGCAGTAGTATTAGGAGAGTGCTCTATATAAAGAATAGAGCTATTATCAAAGTCACCTGATGAATGCATGCAATTTTGCATGTATGAAACCTAAGGTTGTGACTGTTCTGTTGCCATCAAATAAATAGATATGTAATACCTTTATATATTTATTTTGTTATATTATATTATATTATATCATATTATATATATATATATATATATATATATATATATATATATATTTTCATGCACATGCGTATGACAACATACGCACACATATAAGTTATATTTTTAACAACACGATGGGGAAGACAAAGGAGCTTAGCGTTGACATAAGACATAAAATTATTTACGCCCGGATTATAGTGGCCTGTCAAATATGTTAAAATTTTTATAAATTTTTAAAAAACTCTCTAAAACAATTTATTCCACAATAAATTTTCTCCTGATGATGACCTAAGGCCGAAACTTGTTGAGAAAAATAAACAACATAAAATAAATATTCCTGTTTATCTTATCACTTTTTGTTCATATTATACCTCTGAATCAATCTATCTATCTATCTATCTATCTATCTATATATATATATATATATATATATATATATATATATATATAGAGAGAGAGAGAGAGAGAGAGAGGGGGGAGAGGGAGAGAGAGGGAAAGAGATGTGAAGATAAGAGGGAAGATGGATAGATAAGATGAGAGTGAGAAAAATAAACGTTGATATATGTGATAAGACTAAAATCGATATTAATCAGCTGGGATATCTTATGAACAGGACGATGTAGATAAAGGCAATTTAATAAGATAATATTTAATGTAGATAACAAAAGATGAGTTTGAATAGATTCCAATGAACGAACGAGAAATCTGATATTACGTATATCTGGAAAAAATGAAAGAACAAAAAAGAAAATAAACGTAAATATTAACAGAGAGAGAGAGAGAGAGAGAGAGAGAGAGAGAGAGAGAGAGAGAGAGAGAGAGAGAGAGAGAGAGTATAATAAAAAGAGAAAGAGATAGCATAAAGGGTCCCTTCGAAGACAACGTGGGGTTGAAAGTTACATTCCAATCACTCGGTGGGACTTTGAATACGCTGATTATATATATATATATATATATATATATATATATATATATATATATATAGAATCAGCGTATTCAAAGTCCCACCGAGTGACTTCCTTTAAAAATAAATATACAACACAAAGCGATGTGTGTATTAAAACAGTTAAAATCCCCTTCTGTAAGTGAAGACAGCCTAATGGTTAAGGGGCCGGACAGACACCCAACCGATCGGATTTCAATTACTGCTGTAGGTAGCTTACAAAATGTCTAGCCACACTGAAGAGACTTAATAAGTCGAAACACGTGTCTGTGGATGACCCTATATATGCTCCCCATCCCCTAGGGTTGTGCACTCTGGGGGGGATCTCGCTGACGGCCGCCAACTCAAGCGTAAACGCAACGCTCTTCTCTATAAGGAATAGAGCACTCTGTGACGGCCTTTACACACAAAGCGATGTGTGTATTAAAACAGGTAAAATCCCCTTCCCATTCTGTAAGTAAAGACAACCTAATGTTTAAGGTGCCGGACTGACACCCAACCGATCGGATTTCAATTCCGGCTTTAGGTAGCTTACAAAATGTCTAGCCACACTGAAGAGACTTGATAAGTCGAAACACGTGGCTGTGGATGACCCTATATATATATATATATATATACCAATCCCTCCACACAACTAGGGTGTGGCATAAGGTCAATTACTAAAGCTGGTTTTAACAGATTTGAATTTAATGTTTTCCCTCTCCTTGTTCAGTTGCCTAACCAAGGGTTAAATCCTACTTAACGGACCTAAATTCCACCATCGTGTGGCACCCGAATGAAAAAATACTAAAAATCAAGGAATTAACCAAATTTAATGAAATTTTCAGTGTTGTTACATTGATAAATAAAAGATATAATGCACCAGTTATTTTATTTTAAAACTTTTACATTTTTTCAGGTCAATTAACTTTGAACCCCGTATGTTTGTGAATCTGTGTTATGCCTCAAAGATACGTAGTTACAAGTTAACTGACCTGAAATAATGTACAAGTTTTTAAATGAAATAACTGGTGCATATCTTTTATTCATTTATGTATCAACATTGAAAGTTTCATTAAATTCGGTTATTTCCTTGATTTTTAGTATGTTTATCTTTCGGTGGGATGACATACGATAGTGTAATTTATGTCCGTTAAGTAGGATTCAACCTGTTAAAGAGCCCAGTCTGCCCTACTATTTTCTATAATTGGATGTATACCTTTCCGAAGGTTATTAGCGCTATGTGAAATGCAAACAGTCTCGTCAAAGATTTGAATTCTGGTCGAGGAATCGATTTCTTACGCCGATGACCATAGCACCAGGCGCCTCCAGTGCTGACTGTATATTCTGCAGAGGGATAAGATCACCCCCATCAAGAGCTGTCTTTGATGTCGCTAAATCCCATATGAAGGTCAAGCACCTGTTCTGGGATTTGGGGAGTTTTGAGTACTACTTCATTGTCATTAGAACTAGGTCCGCTCTGACCTTGAGTGGTAGTACCTAATAAGATCCTACCTATGAGTAAATCATCCTCTTCCTCATCATCATCCTCATCCTCGTCATCATTATCATGTTGTGCTGGCAGCACGGATATCCATGACAATTTTAATTCTTATCAATCTATCAAACAATCAACTGTATATATATATATACCAACTCCTCCGCACGAGCAGGATGTGACACAAGGTCAATTTTTTAAGCGGGGTTCAACAGGTTTGAACTTCTCCTTGACCGGGTTGCCTAACCAAGGTTAAAGAGTCCAGTCTGCCCTACTATTTACCCATAGCTGGAGGGAGAGTAGAATTCATACCTTTTCCAAGGGTATTATCGCTAAATGAAATGCAATTAGCACATCCAGGATTTGAACTCGGGGCGACGAGTCCATTTCGTACGACGTTAAGCATTACACCACGCGCTTCAATCAACTGTATAGAATTTAAGATTACTTTTGGTCTTTGCATTTTTCGCAACCGCTTTCCTGCGTCCCTCGCCACTGCTTTCCTGTGTCTCTCGCCACCGCTTTCCTTGTGTCCCTCGCCACCGCTTTCCCGCGTCCCACACCACCACAGAACAATCATAACAATAATTTGTCCGCTCGGTTAACTATGAATTGTGATACAGTCGAATGTTGGACGTTGCATTAGTGCAACTTGGCACCCGTGTATCATTTTAATTGGCTCAAAACGAAGCGTGTGAAAGAGCACAGTAGCAAGCGAACGCACGAAGGCGTCATTCGTCCTTGCACGCTTCGGCATATCTTTAAGCCAATCTCACACTTGGACATAAGAAGATATTTCGTCCTTGTGTGCACAGTCATATTTCTTCCGATGCAGGCGCGCATTCTCACGTTGTAATGGCAGATACGTTGGCAGCAGCCTAGTGATGATCTTACTGCTTTCTCCACATTATGTCAAATCTATCTATTTATTTTCAATTTCGTTTCTTTCTTTATTCTTTTCATCTATTTCCCATGGATCACCTTGCGTAACGGTTATTGTCGTAAGAAAATGGTATCAGCGACCCGGGTTCAAGTCCTAGACGAGGCGTTTAACTTTGTGCTAATGCATTTGAGAAAACATGAATCCATCTTTTCTCATTCTAACTATTGGCAAATATATTTACCAACCCCTCCGCACGGGCAGGATGTGACACAAGGTCAATTTTTTTACAAATTATCATTATTAAAAGCAAATCTATTTTTCTTACATATTGCTCTGTCCGTCCAGACAATGATACTAGTCACATCGAACTCTCACTACGGAGGAACTCTATCATTACAGTTGAATTTCACATAGAATAATCATCAGCAAATGACTATACCCCCCCTCTCTCTCTCTCTCTCTCTATATATATATATATATATATATATATATATATATATATATACTTTGGTGCGGTACCAAGTTTCTTGGTACAAGGTGATTCTAGGTGGGTCCTAATTCTCTGCCAGCAGTTTGTTGTAGAGTTCAGGTTCCGTATGAGAGCTCAATGATTAATTATTGTAAACAGAGCAAAGTTATTTGGGAATAAAAGGCCTTAAATACCATGGGTTTCGTGGTTATGGACCATTTCCACTCGCGAGTATGCTCACGAGCTTCTTCAGACCACTGATATATTTTATTTAGACAGAATATATATATATATATATATATAATATATATATATCTGTGTATGTGTGTGTGTGTGTGTGTGTGTGTGTGTGTGTGTGTGTGTATGTGTGTGTATGCCTACTCCTGGTGGGTTGAATTCTCTGGAAATATAATTTTCTGTTGTCCACAAAAATTGCATAGCTCTCTTTAGCAGATTTTAATGCACCTAGCGACCTTATATATATTTACCAGCCCCTCCGCACGGGCAGGATGTGACACGAGGTCAATTTCTCACCTGGGTAGAAGGGGGGGGGTAAAAGTTAGTCTCGCAGATCCATTATGATCCAATATCGAGTTGGATCATCGCAGGATGCCCCATTAAAATACCTATGTAAAAAAACAACCCTTGCTTTGATCCAGACACTTTGAAAAGAAAAATCAATGTCTCCTATTTAAAATACAACGTGCAAAAAAAATTCCATGCTATTATCATTTAAATTGTATTTTTCAATTTCTTCACGAATATAAATCAAAATCTTTATTATTTTTGCTCAAAAACCAAGCCCTGCTGATATTTAAAGTGTATATATATATTTACTTTGTTGTAAATTGTTTTATTTTCGAAGTTTCCTCCGGACATACAGATACACACAACTGCCCTTTATATATGTATAGATTTTACTAAAGCTGAGGAAATCACCCTTTGTCTCCTAAAGGCCTTTCTACTGTTTTGTTTAATGACACGAAAGTTATACTAAATTTTTCCTTACTTTTTGAAAAAGAAATCAAATTTAATTGGTTCTAAGTAGTCAATTAAGCCAAAACCCTTACTTTACATTCTGCCTATCACTTGCCCCCGTCTCTATGTATCTCTTTATTACCTCCTCGTTATATATGTCAGTTTCTCTGGGAGTAGAGAGAGAAACAAAGAAATAAAAAAAGAAAAGAGAGAGAGAGAGAGAGAGAGAGAGAGAGAGAGAGAGAGAGAGAGAGAGAGAGAGAATTTAAAATGTATTTGTATGTTAAATTTCATAAGCATCAACCCGTTAAATTAAGTCAAACCTCCCCTTTCTTAGAAATCTTACAAAATGATTTTAATGTTTTATTCGGGCGTATTTATTAAAAAAAAAAAATTCACTTTGCACACTCACTTTTCCCTTATCTCAGTTATCTACCCAGAGCTGAATGTGTGACCTATAAATATGTATATATTATTTTAGGATCTTGCTGGTCGGCCGCACTGGCGAGTCCATGTGTTGGAGAACGTCACTTATGATTTCGTCCTTGTTTCCCGGGCAGTGTGCTAAGTGAGTTTGTGTTGTGCTTCTGTTTGGCTTTGGGTTCTGTAGCTGACTTTCCGAACACTGGGAGCACAGCTATAACCCCAGAAGAACCCATCCCCTGTGCATCCATCTGAAGGGCGATGCAGTTTTCCGTCATGGCTATCTTTCATTGGCTGTTTTGTTTACTCATCAATAGACACCACTGTTACGATTTTATGAGCCATAACTTAACCCCTAGATGGGATCCTAACATGTACTACCAATCTGGGTCAGCGTGGGCCAGGGAGCAATGGTGATGAAGGGGTACTCCACATTCTCCATAGTTCCAGAATTGTAACTTCACTATTAGATGCAGTTTAAAGTAATGACCAGAACATATTAAGAATTGGTTTGGTTTGTTTTGTTTTACGGCATATCAACCTCAGTGGGTCATTTAATGCCGATAAAGTTTTGAAATAAATCAATTCTTAATGCATAATACGATTTTGTTTATCAACTCATGTTTTTCTATTTAACCCATAGATGGGACCCTAACAGGTACTACCACTCCGGGTCAGAGTGGACCAGGGAGCAGTGGTGATGAAGGGTTGCTCCACATTCCCCAAACCTCGAAAACTGGAACCTCACTATCAGATAGAGTTTAACGTCATTCCCAGGACATGAAGACCCACAGCCACCGCCTTCTAGCACCCATATGATAAAAAGGGGTTGAGGCTTGCCATAAGGGTAATAGGGTTGGGAAAATCATATAGATACTAGGGCTTGACGTGACCAGCCGATTGATCGGAGGGGGCCTCTCCGACCGCCCGTCTAGCCCAAGCTAGGGTCAAAGTGGAGTATTGCATGTCATGAACTGCTCATCCACCTGGGCTATATCCTTAAGCATCACGGGTCGCCACCCACGGCCAACAGGTGGCTCCATTGGGGGAGTCTTACCCCTCTGCATAGGTGCAGTCGGTGCATTCTAATGCCCCAGACGACAGGGCGGATATTAAGAATTGTCAACCAAGTAGAAATTGATAAAAAGAATCATTCTGCGACGATAAAAATGTTCATAAATTATTGGTGGTAACGGTTGTTATGGTAACTGGCAGAATCTTATGTTTCATTCAGTCGATTTTTATACGGAAATTACCGACAGTTACCGGAGACGGATTTTTTTTCCTTTCTTTTTTGTGGGAATGTCCATAAGCTTTGATCCTGGAATTGACTAAAATTTGGATCGTTAAGCCCGAAGAAATACCTTCAGATCTCTGCATCTTTTTACTAATGGAAGAGGGTTCAACGTTGGTAGCAATTTTTGAGGCAGATTTTCTAATAGTCTTCATTGATGTATCACATCAGGTCCGTACCGAATGGACAAATATACAGGGTGTTTAGAAAAAATTGGTATAATTGAAGATGTACAGGTTGTTTCATAAAAATCGATATCATTTCCTAATCTAATAACTTGACCAGTTTTCTTTCAAATCATCTCAAACTTTAACAGCATAGGTAGGAACAACTCAGAATTTGAGTTATAATGCTGAAAGGCCTTTTGTTTGTTTTGTTTTACGGCATATCAACCTCAGTGGGTCATTTAATGCCGACAAAGTTGTGAAATAAATTCATTCTTAATGCATAATACAATTTTGTTTATCAACTCATGTTTTTCTATTTAACCCATAGATGGGACCCTAACAGGTACTACCACTCCGGGTCAGAGTGGACCAGGGAGCAGTGGTGATGAAGGGGTGCTCCACATTCCCCAAACCTTGAAAACTGGAACCTCACCATCAGATAGAGTTTAACTTCATTCCCAGGATATGTAGACCCTCAGCCACCGCCCTCTAGCACCCATATGATAAAAAGGGGATGGGGCTTGCCATAAGGGCAATAATATTAGGGCAATCATATAGGTGCTAGGGCTTGACATGACCAGCCGATTGATCGGAGGGGGCCTCTCCGACGCCCGTCTAGCCTAAGTAAGGGCCAAAGTGGAGTATTGCAAGTCATGGACTACTCAACCACCTGGGTTCTATCCTTAAGAATAACGAGTTGCCACCCACGGCCAACAGGTGGCCCTATTGGGGGAGTGTTACCCCTCAGCAGAGATGCAGTCGGTGCCTTCTAACGCCCCAGGCGACAGGGCGGTTCTTCTCAAGTGAATGGTATATCTATACATAAACATTAAATTATTTCTCTATATTTGTGAGATGAGGCTTGATAATTAGTATTATTTGTATTATTCGGACTATTGTCCTCATCTTCATTGTTATCTGTACAATGTTTCGGCCGATGTGCCCCCCGGCTTTCTTCAGGTATTTCTTGTCGGACTCGGGAACCTTTTTTCCGAACTCGGGAACCTTCTTGTCGTTATTGGTAGCCATCACAGAATTTTGAACCTCACCCTTTATTCAGTCCATGGGGGTATGCTGTTCTCATTCCGCTAACTATAGCTGGGGTACAGGTGTTAAACTGTGTTAATTATAATTCTATGTTACTGCTGCCTTTGACCAGGATTGAACCTGCAGTCTAGAGATAACTGTCACTTAGAACTTCTTTATCTACTAGGCTATGTCTTAGTTTTGTTTTCGCCCCCACCTTTTCAAACCGTTTCCTTAATCCTTCCATATCCATTCGTGTCAAAAATTTGTTTACAACTTGACTTTTAATCGATTCCGGGTGTATAACTTGACAAGCACCGGACGAAAGGGCCCTTGTTTTACTAATAAACATTTTTAAAATTTGTTATTCCTTTCATTCCATCCACTGAAGTGGTGACCACTATGATAACCCTCAATATATTATATAAAAAAATATGTACCAAAAATTTTATTTAAACATTTTAAGGGGAGGTACAGCCCCAATATTATAGATGTCCTCAATAATATTATCTTATCAAGTGTAAACAAATTTTTAGGCTATGTGTCCAAATGGTTTTTAATTGTGCAATGTTCCACGTGGAATAAAAAAAATCCTGGTATATTTGATTTAGAAGAAGATTAATTTTTTTTATAAAAACTGCACATGCTAACTATTTTACCACAAGGACACTTATGGGTGATACAGCATATGCTATCTAGTTAAGTACAACGACCCTTACTTATGGACGATATTGTATACGATATATAGTAGGATGTGACACAAGGTCAATTTCTTAAGCTGAGTTTAATAGGTTTGAATTCAAAGTTTTCCTTCTCCTAGACTGGTTACCTAGCCATAGTTAAAGAGCCCAGTATGTCCTGCTATTTACCCGTAGCTGGAGTGAGAATTGGATTCATACCTTTTCCAAGAGTAGTAGCACCATGTGAAATGTAAATAGCTTCGTCCAAGAATTGAACTCGGGTCGACGAGTCCATTCTCCACGACTCTAACTATTAGACCACGCGCTTCCATAATTATTGTATACGATATAGAATTTAGTAAAGGGTCACTTACTTATTGGGCGATACTTCATATGATATATAGTTTACAGCAAGGCAACTTACTTATAGGAGATACTCCATATGATACCTAGTTTAGTGCAAGGCTATTTAGTTACGAGTGATACTGCATATGATACATAGTGTAGTACAGGGAGAGGGTAAACTAGGTATCATTGGTATCATATGTATCGGAGGGAAAACAGTGGAATTCATGCTTGTTCCAAGGGCTTCAGTGCAAAGTGAAATGCTAATTGCCGCGTCTAGAACTTGAACTTGACAGAGCGATTTTGAGGTAATTTATGAGGAAGTGCGTCCCGGTCTCCTGCCTCAAAAATTGCTACCCGGTGACTATCAAAATAACAACCCCAGCTCGTCGTAATTCTTGTTTATTTATCGTAATTTGTCGTAATTCTTGTTTAGATATGAAGATGGATATATAGTTTGGAATAGACTGAGATAGATGGATAGATAAACAAACAAAATAATATAGATAGATATGAACAAATGGAGATATATAGATATTTTCGACAAGTAAATGTATTTGGGGGGGGGGGTCGCATCTTTTTTTGTCGTAATTGTTGTTTATTTAAACTAAAAACAAGACATTAAACAAACATGAATAAAAAAAATAGTATTTAAAGAAATATAGATAAATATGAACAAATTGAGATAGATAAATAGATATGAAGATGGATAGTTTTGAATAGACTGAGCTGGGTCGTTATTTTAATAGTCACCGGATAGCAATTTTTGAGGCAGGAGACCGGGACGCACTTCCTCATAAATTACCCGATTTTATATCCTGCAACGATAACCGTAACGCCACTCACAATGAGAAATAATTGATATAAAATCTTCAAAAGAATTCACGGAGTTCACGATAAGAATTCAGAATGGTAAGAATAAATACAAAGTAAGTTCCTGGAATTCCATGCAAGAATGAAAAAAATATTTTTTTAATTAGCATAAAAGAAAAATCTTATTAATTAATTCTCTAATTATACAATTAACTTATTAAAAAAAAAGATTTTCTGGCAAAGAAGAGAAAAGAGAAAAGAAAGAGAAATGTACAATTAAAATTGGTAAGCTGAACGCTAGATAAAATCTAAGACATAAGATGAGATCTGAAACAAACGTAATTCCATGCAAAATTATTACAGGTCTCAATACACAAAAGTGCAGAGCACATATCACAATTATATATACTAGCAAATATATGCACCCTCCGGGTGCATGTAATTAAGTTTTAATATAATAAAATATGTTAAATTAGAAAGGCTAATGAAACTGAATAAGAATTCAGATAAAAATATTTGGAACAGAGGGGGTATAATCGAAAAATAGAACAACGGAAACTTACACTTCCATCACTCTCGTCTTTCATTCTTATTTTTTCTAATTTAAGTATTTAGTTA
>CM042148.1:40785538-40825538 GCA_023376005.1 Doryteuthis pealeii | reverse complement strand
TGCTGATGGCCTTTCACTGGAGTCTGATTGACAACAAGTCTCCTCAGGTCTCCAGGAATCTTCTGAGTATTCTGGCAGATTGCAGCAGTGCAGTAGTCTGGATGATCTCGATTCTCACTCTGATTTCCAGATTTTCCAAACTTTTTACAATCTTTTTGGAACCGTTCCAAGTGCACCATTATTATTATTATTATTATTATTATTATTATTATTATTATTATTATTATTATTATTATTATTATTATCACTCCTTTTGAGTTTTTTTTTGCATCAGCGTTAACTGATGGTATTTCACTGGAGGCTGAGTGACAACAAGTATCCTCAGGTCTCCAGGACTCTTCTGATTATTCAAGCCGATTGCAGCAGTGTTCGGTGACTCACAGTAGGTATTTACCCATCCCATACGCCACAGGTAGGATGTGACACAAGTTCGCAAGTCTGGGACATCTAGCGAGCATCAAACTCCGTAGCCAGTAGTAACTGATCTGCGAAACTATCTTACTATTACACCACGACGATACTCCGACGGTAACTGAACGTAAATCGATTTTTTAAGGGTGACTCAACTGTAAGCCGAAAATTTATTTAGCACCTTTTGTTTACGCAGCTGTTTGCTTATAGTACCTGTTCTAAGTGGTCACCCATCTTATTACTGTGCAGGCCTAGCATTGCTTAACGTTAGTAATCAATGCTTAATGTCCGACTTATATGGAAGTAGATAGACTGAGACTCATTATTTACTAAGTTTTGTTAAGGATGACTCACCGATTATAGTTTAATTCCAGTGCCTACTGTTACAAAGTGGTCACCCATCTTAGTACTGTGCAGGCCTATCATTGCTTAACGTTAGTAATCGACGATTTATGCATAAGGTGAGCGTAAGTATAGATTATATTTATGGTTATTATTTGATAAACTTTATTTAGCCTGATATTCGAATTTTAGTTCGCTCACAGTGCCTGCTCTTACTAAGTGGTAACCCATCTAAGTACTGGGCAGCCTCAGCGTTGCTTAACTTCGGCAAGCAAACCTTTAATCGTAAGTCTAGATTAACTTTATTTAGGCTGATACACCAATTGTATTTTGCTTGTAATTTGCTAATAGTGTCTGCTTTTACTAGTGGTCACCCATCTAAGTACTGAACATGCTATGCATTGCTTAACGTCGAAGATCAAAGCTTTAAGCGAGACTTAACCATAAGTCTGGATAGATTGAGACTTATTATTTACTAATCTTTACTTAGTCCGACACATCAATTGTAGTTTGCTTACAGTGCCACCCATCTAAGATGAGCAACTTCAGTGGGCTAAACTTAAAAATCGTTCGGCAAATTAAAACATATTACAGGATGACCCTGAAAAAACAGAACCCAAATATTTATTTTACGATTAAACAAACCCTAAACCCCAACCCTAACCCTAACGCTAAACTCCCCTAATTGAAATTAACAGTTTTATTACAAAATTTGTGGGTTCTGTTTTTTCTGGGTAACCCTCTATACAGGGTAACCCCGAAAAAAACAGAACCCAAATTATCTATTTATTTTCCGATTAAACTAACACTAATGGTTAGAATCCTTCAAAAGTTATCTACACTACCTTTCAAATAATACATATCACAAATCTATCATTTTAGATTACTGAGTAGGCTCAGTGTTGCTGATGGCCTTTCACTGGAGTCTAAGTGACAACAAGTTCCAATCCTTACCATAACCCTAACCCTTCCCCTAAACCCTAATCATAACCCCCTAGTTAAAATTAATAGTTTTATTACAAAATTTGTGGGTTCTGTTTTTTCTGGGTAACCCTCTATACAGGGTAACCCAGAAAAAACAGAACCCAAATTATTTATTTATTTTCCGATTAAACTAACACTAAACCCCAATCCTTACCATAACCCTAACCCTTACCCTAAACCCTAACCTTAAACCCCCTAGTTAAAATTAATAGTTTTATTACAAAATTTGTGGGTTCTGTTTTTTTCTGGGTCACCTTAATTTTCCAACCGATTTGCAAGTTTAGCCCTTCAGTGTTTCTTAACTTTGATAATCAAGAAGAAAGTGATGCTTTAAGCGCGACTTACTCTTAATACTAGATGTATTCATTGTTATGAAGCTTTCTTTAGTTGTTTTTAGTTGGGAATTGGTACGGATTTTGAAAGTGACGCTTGATTGACTCGTAGATAGAAACAAAGACAAAGAAAACAAAGAAAAAACAAAAGACAAAAGAAATGGCATATCAACCTTTTCCGTGTATGTTGTTAATAAGGTGTTACCCATCTATGTACTGAGCAAGTTCAGTGTTGCTTAACATCGACAATCGAGTTGGAATCGGTACTCGTTTTATGAGACTTGATTGACTCGTAGTTAGAAACAAATAACAAAAATCAAAAACAAAACAAAATAAAATAAAACTAAAACACACAAAAAAACCCCAACAACATGAAAACAAAATTACTCGTAATAATTGAATTACAAGACAATAAAAACATAAAATAAAAATAGGAATATGAAACAATAACAACGAATCATTCATTAATCTCGAGATGATTTTTCTTTCTGAATAATGACGTTGGTTTAAATGTATGAAAACCAAAAATATGACTGGAATTTTCCTCTCAGCCAAAGGGAGCAGTAGCAGCAGCAGCAGCAGCAGCAGCTACACAAAGCGGATAATCTTCAGAGAAGGCGGGAACAATAGCGCATGCGCAGTTCTGAAAGCAGCGAACCAAAGGTTCCTTTTATTAAGGCGAGAAGTGCGTCTGTGTGTTGTTTTTTTTTTTTCATTTTCAGGGCATGACGAATTTTCCGGCTGATTTCGATAATTACAACGTAGGAAGACGTTTGGGCACATTTGTTTACCAATAAAAAGAAAAACTGGACAGTCGATTATTTGGCGACTAATTGTCATTTGTAGTTTGAGGCATTATCAATCAGGTTTATCAAATTAAAAATTGATAAAAAGCAACTATGTGTATGTCTTTTCTTAATTTGTCTGGGCAAAATCTATCCATATAATATCTTAGTTGATTTATATCTGCTAATCACTCTATCTATCTATCTATCTATCTATCTATCTATCTATCTATCTATCTATCTAACTTGATTCATATCGATTAAAATAAATCAATCTTTCTATCTATATTATTCCATTTATATGAACCGATCACTCTATGTGTTAATCTATCCATCTATCTATCTATCTATCTATCCATCTATCTATCTATCTAGTTCAGTCTGTTCATATCTATCTATCTATCTATCTATCTATCTATTAATAGGGTTCATATCAATCAATAAACCCTCTCTGTCTCTCTGTCTCTGTCTCTCTGTCTCTGTCTCTGTCTGTCTCTGTCTCTGTCTGTCTGTCTGCCTGTCTGTCTCTTTCTATATATATATATATATATATATATATATTAGTTGATTCATACCAATCAATATTTATCTATCTATCTAATCTAATTACTCTCAACTAATCACTGTATATGTTGATCTATCTATCTATCTATCTATCTATCTATCTATCTATCTATCTATCTATTAATAGGGTTCATATCAATCAATAAACTCTCTCTGTCTCTCTCTGTTTCTCTGTCTCTCTGTCCCTGTCTCTCTGTCTCTGTCTCTGTCTCTCTGTCTCTGTCTCTGTCTCTCTCTCTCCCTCCCTCTCTCTCTCTCTCTCTCTCTCTCTCTATATATATATATATATATATTAGTTGATTCATATCAATCAATATTTATCTATCTATATCATTTAATTACTCTCAACTAATCATTGTATATGTTAAACTATCTATCTTTATTTGCCTTGGTTGATTCATATTGATCACAAAATATATCTATTCATCTTAATCGATTTCTTCCAATAAAAATCTATCTATCTATCTATCTGTCTGTCTGTCTGTCTGTATAAGTCTATTCATATACATCTATATTGTTCATCTGTTAATCTCTATCAGTATGAATAATCACGTTATTTGTATTACATATGTAGGTATTTTGTATTATTTGTATTATTCAGCAATTGTCCTCATCTTCATTGTTATCTCTACAACGTATCGGTAATACATGAAAACAATAAAGATGAGGACAATAGTACGAATAATCCAAATAATCCAAATTATTAAACCTCATATAAAAAAAACAGAGAAATAATATGTATGTATCTTTATTCATTTCTGTCTTACTTCATATATGAATTCATATATATCCATAGCTCGGAGGAGTTATGAGAGGGTTCATACCTTTCCCTAGGGTATTAGTCCGAAATTGAATGTGATACCACGACTGGAGTTCAAACTTACTTACTTCGATCGAAGTCGAGCACTTTAGCCACTACATCAGAAGGACTCAACTTGGATTTGGTATCAAATAATCCGACGATTTTTGACGCTTCGTAAAGCCCAGCGTATTAGTATTAGGTAGGTATACCTGAAAAGATATTACTGAGTGCAAATTGTTAGTATTACATGGGAATACTTTAAACCATACAATTATGTTACAAACATACTTATAAATAAAGTGTTTATAGTTTGCTTGAAGCATTGTATGTATGTGTTTAAAAAAATAAAATAGAAATTAGAAGGTTATTGACAATGCAATGGAAAAACCTGTAGCATAATGGACGGGCCCTACCCGGGAACACCTATATGTGTGGCCTTGTGCCAGACACACAGAGAAACATTAAAAAATGTAGTACTGATTCTCTGATATTACTGGGTGGTCTTTGAAGAATCGGCCCGAAAAGAAATAAAAAACTTTAACGAGATTTCGGCGACGTGGGGTCTGCGTTTAACGAAAACCCAGTATTCTTGACGGCTAAGTGTCCTTTGATCTAAAAGGCCGTGAACTCTCATTGACCAGGATCATTAGATCTAATGATGAAATTGATGTTTATTTACCTGTTTCCTAAATTTTCGGGATAAAATCCCATCTTCAGGGGTTTCGGAGAAACGTGTTAATATGCATTAAAAAACACGTAACTCCGAAACCTCTGAAGATGGGATTTTATCCCGAAAATTTAGGAAACAGGTAAATAAACATCAATTTCATCACCTAATGTTTTCCATTGCATTGTCAATAGCCTTCTAATTTCTATTTTCTTTTCTCAAACACATACATACAATGCTTCAATTCTCAACTAAAAACAACTAGAGAAAGCTTCATAACAATAAATACATCTAGTATTAAGAGTAAGTCACGCTTAAAGCATCAATTTCTTCTTGATTATCAAAGTTAAGCAACACTGAAGGGCTAAACTTGCACATCGGTCGGAAAATTAGGGTGACCCAGAAAAAAACAAAACCCAGAAATGTTGTAATAAAACTGTTAAATTTAATTAGGGCGGTTTAGGAGTAGGGTTAGGGTTTAGGGTTAGGGTTAGGGTTTAGGGTTAGTTTAATTGCAAATAAATAAATAATTTGGGTTCTGTTTTTTCTGGGTAACCGTGTATACATGGTGACCCAGATAAAAACAGAACCCACAAATTTTGTAATAAAACTGTTCATTTTAACTAGGGGGTTTAGGGTTAGGGATAGTGTTAGGGTTAAGTTTTAGGGTTAGTTTAATGGGAAAATAAATAAATAATTTGGGTTCTGTTTTTCTGGGTCACCCTGTAATATATTTTAATTTTCCAACCGATTTGCAAGTTTAGCCCACTTCTAATTTCTATTTAATTTCTTATACTTATAAATATAAGAACTTTATTTCAAGTTTTGGTAATTTATGAGGAAGTGCGTCCCGGTCCCCTGCCTCAGAAATTGTTGCCCGGTGAATTTTAGAATAACGACCCCAACTATCGGCGCCACAGCGGTGTTACTTGAAAGAGAACAACTAACTTAGGGCGTTAAACGTATTTGGGGGGGGGGGGCTTTTTTTGTCTTAATTCTTGTTTATTTATTTTTTCCAGTTGGTTGTTTTCTTTCAAGTAACACCGCTGTGGCGCCGATAGATGGGGTCGTTATTTTAAATTTCACCGGGCAGCAATTTCGGAGGCAGGGGACCGGGACGCACTTCCTCATAAATTACCCAAGTTTTTAATACCATAATACTTGATAGGATTCAATTTTTGCTAAAAGATAATTCCGTGGGTTGAAATGCCGCTAAACAGCGAAATGAAATCATATTCTCCCTACAACTGAAACCTACTGATGCCACAGTGGCAGAACATGACTGTCCCTTGTTGGCCTCATAAATCATCAGTTCTCACATTTTCCTGCTTGAAACCCAAATTAACCCATGTCCAGTTTCACGGGGAAAACTCATCAGTTTCCACATTCTCATATCCCTTAAAGAGGTAGGATCTCGGCCAATCATTCAAGATGGGTATATTATTATTATTATTATTATTATTATTATTATTATTATTATTTTCACTCCTTTTGAGTTTCTTTACTTCAGCGTTAGCTGATGGTATTTCACTGGAGGCTGAGTGACAACAAGTCTCCTCGGGTCTCCAGGACTCTTCTGACTATTCTAGCCGACTGCAGCAGTGCAGATCCTCCAGTCTTTTTTCCAAGTTTATTGGGAACGTTCCAAGTGCACCAACTACAATTGGTATCACTATCACTCTCATGCTCCAGTTTTTTCAATTATCTGGCAAGGTCCAGGTATATATCCATCTGTTCATTTTTCCTTCAGCTTCATCCGCTTGAACCGCAAAGTCCACCAGTTGACACGTTCTCTTTTTTTTTAATCAACACTAGGTCTGCTCCCCTGGCTGGGATAGGGTGATCCGTATTTATCTCAAAGTCCCAGAGAATATGGTGTGTTTCATTCTCAAGAACAGATTCTGGTTTATGCATATACCATTTTGTTGTATGGTCAAAACTTTTTTTGCATGATTCCCACTGGATCACCTTCCCAACCCAGTCGTAAATAGCTAATGTTGTCTGGATGGTCTCAATTCTTCCTCTGATTCTTTTGGATTTCTCCTTTTCCTTCTTTCTTTCTTTCTTTTCCTTGCTTAAGATTTAGCTCAATACATAGAGCATCCGCATGGGAATCGAAAGGCTCCAGGTTCGATAATGGCCCTCAATAAATCAGCGCCTGAGTAGCATAGCTTGGGTAATCTGATCTTTGCGGTAAGGTAAGGAGTTGACGGTATGTGGGGCGCGACACCTCACTATAAACAATCTCCCTGATCTAGCGTTGGCGAGAAGGGGACAGACTCCCTCTCTGTCCGGATAATACTGACAATCAGACACTCCACCAACTTTACTTACTCATTATTATAATCAATTTTTGCTGGTTCTAACTATAATGTAGGTTTATTGCCCAGTGCCTGAGGCGCCCTCCTTGAGGGGGATTGCCGAAGGGATCAACACAATTTTTCACCCACCACCCATGAGCTTCGGTTTGTGGGTTGTCCCACGTTAATAGGGCCTTGTGCCTAACCCGTACAAGTGGGGTACGATGTAAATACCATATATATATATATATCAAATAAGAAGTATGCTGTAGAGTATATATATATATATATATATATATATATATATATATACTGAGAGGAAGGGTCGGGAATTGATCAACCCCGATTGGTCCCCTGGGCGAGGAAATCCGTTGTTGAAAGACCAGAAATTTCCACTGAACCCAAGGATATAACAACGCTGATGACTTCCCCCTCAATCATCTTATAGATGTATTTTACAAGGTATATATATATCCGGAGGACATTAAACTAAAACAATTCGTGACAAAGTAAATATGGGATGTTAGTAGTCATTACCTAAGCTTAGCTTACATTGGATGAGGCACCTAGTGAGTATTAAACTCGCTGGAATAGACGGCTAGTTTAGCTCACGAATCATTTCACCACGAGAGGGCGTCTCTCCTGTGGGTGGCTCGCTAAATACAATTAGTGGCGTACTCAAGGCATAACTGCGATTCTTTCTTCGATATTCTTTATTTTGCCTCTCAACATCGTGGTAAATACATTACAATCTTTTCATCTAACTCTTGGTAAGAGGAAATGAGGAGATAATGAGTTTCAAAATACGACAAGCAACAAAAGAAAAAAAAAGAGGAAGTATTTCAGGTATTTCAGCTCAAAAGAATATCATGAAACTTTCGGAAAAATGAGGTCGGTTCAACAACATTGTGGTGGAAAGTACATTAAAATAGTTGATATGAATGGCTTGCATTTTACATATTTTTGGTTGGTTGGTTTTACGGCATGTTAACCCTTGTTGGGTTATTTCTCTGAATGTTTGAGATGAGGCTTGATGATTAGTATTATCTGCGTTATTCGGACTATTGTCTTCATCTTCATTGTTATCTGTACAACGTTTTGGCCGATATGCCCTCCGGCCTTTTTCAGGTATTTCTTGTCGGGCTCGAAAACCTTCTCGGACTCGGGAACCTTTTTTCGGACTCGGGAACCTTCTTTTCAAATTCGGGAACTTTCTTGTAATCGGGAACCTTCTTGTCGTAATCGGGAGCCATCACGGACTGACTGAATAATGGGTTAGGTTCAAAGTTCTGTGATGGCTCCCGATTACGACAAGAAGGTTCCCGATTACGACAAGAAAGTTCCCGCGTCTTAAAAGAAGGTTCCCGAGTCCGACAAGAAATACCTTGTTGGGTTATTAAATTCTGAAGTCAGTTCAACAATCATGGTCTCCAATTATGTGAGTTACAAAAGATATCTTATATTTTTAAACTGTTAAATGCTTCATACTTACTCACAATATTAATGTAGTAAGAGCTAATATATTGACCACCCTGTCAGCTGCGGCTGTAGAATAAACTGACTACACCTATACAGAGCGGTAAAATCCCCCCAATGGGGCTACCTGTTAGCCGTGATGCTTAAGGATATAACCCTGGTAGCTGGACCGTCCATGACATGCAACACTACACTTTGGTCCTTACTTAGGCTAAACGGGCGTTTGGAGAGGCCTCCTGCGAACAAACGGCTGGTCACGCCAAGCCCTAGTACCTATATGATTGTCCCAACCCAATTGCCCTCGTGGCACCCCCCCCACACTTTTCTCATATATGTTCTAGAAGGCGGTGGTTGAGGGTGTTAGTCTACTGGGTATGTCGTTAAACTGCATTTAATGGTGAAGTTCCAATTTTGAAGCTCTGGTGAGTGTGGAGTACCCCTTCATCACCATTTCTCTCAGTTTCACTCTGGGTGGTAGTACCTGTGAGGGTCCCACCTATGGTTTCAAAGAGATAAAAGTGAGTTTTAAAAAATGTATTTAAAAAATTGAATACCCAACAAGAATGAATCAAACAAAATTTCTTCGTCATAAAATAACCCAACAAGGGTTGACATGCCGTAAAATCCAACCAACCAACCAACCAACCAACCAACCAACCAATGTATTAATCTAATTCAAAATTATTTTGATTATAAAATCAGAAAGATTTCTGTTATTTAATGTCCAAGACCAGGAGTTTTTGCAAGTAATTATACGATTTAAAATAATTATTCCTATTTGATGATAATTCTCTTGCAATTACATATCTCCAATTAATTAATTCTATTTAACACTAATAATTTGCAAACATTTATAAGTGCTTCTTCCTATACAATGCACATGATTTGTAGACACTTATGACTTAAAATAATACTGGCTAATACTAATGATTTACAAGTAATTAAAAGTACTTCAAAGTAACTTCAAACAGGTAAACACTTCATACTTGGCTGGTTGGTTGGTTGGTTGGGTGGTTGGATTTTAAGGCATGTCAATCCTTGGGTTATTTTATGCCGAAGACGTTTTTTATTCCTTCTTGCTGGTTATAAAATTTTTTAAATCAATTTTTAAACGCTTTTAAAATTAACTTTTGATTTATTTTGACCTATGGATGAGACCCTAACAGGTAGAATATAGACATGAAACAAATCAATACCATACAACATAATCCCCAATTATGCTAACACATTGTTAAAACCAATTACTAAAAAGTATACATATAAATACGCGATATGTATCACTTTTTAACCGTTAGACATGTCATAACCCCAGACGGGTTGATATGCCGTTAAAATCAATAAATAAACAAACAACCCAGGGTGTAATGGAAATGAAGGTGTACTCCACACTCCCCAGACCCCAGAACTGGAACCTCGCCACTAAATGTTTAAAGTCATACCCAGAACAGTAAGACCCTCAGTCATTGCTTTCTACCACATATATGTTAAAAAGGTTGGGGTGTCATAAGGGCAATGCAGTTGGGACAATCATACAGGGGGTATGACTTGATGTGACTAGCTGATTGATCAGAAGATGTCTCTGACCGTCCCGTCAGGCCTCTTCATACTTGATTACTATATACATGTTTTAAAACCAATCTATGAATGTATATATATATCTCAGACATCAAATTATAGTGATCATTTTATTGTCACTAACTGCCCCGAGTTAACACAGACTTAGGAGAAACCCCTAGACACTTTGGTTGGCCGGGCGACTACTGTTTTTGATAAAAACGCGTGTCAAATTTTATGTGGATTTCGTCCTCTTTGTGTTGTCAGATCGCTAAAAAGCCGGTTAATCAAATATAGGTTCCACTTGACCAAGTTTCAGCAAAGGTTCAACCGACTCAAGACGCCCACATATAGTTACACGTTCACAATATAAATAAACAGATTCATATCTAGGGAACAAACCTGCACATTCAAACACACACCCGTGCAACACACACACACACACACACACACACACACACATATATATATATATATATATATATATAATCGGGTGTAGCCCCAAATGTAAATGGCGTCTTGACCGTCAAAAATCAAAACGCATGCTGCGTTCCTTCTTAAATGTTTTTTGTCTACATCCGTTTCTTTTAATCAGTTTCAGTCCGAGATATCCTGAAGATCCCTCTAAGTGAAACCTAGATAGATACTTATCATCCGTTTTGTAAACCTTTTTATTTATTTATTCATAATTCCCACTGATTCATTTCCTTCTTTTTTCTCGACACTAAATTGTGACTCGCACCATTTTTTTTGTCTTTACCGTTGAGTTAGCCTTTCTTCACGAACACACTCATACACAAACACACGCACAACCACATACACACATGCACACACTCACACCCGTACACATATATCTATGTATATATATATATATATATATTCATACACACACACACACAGACACACACACATATATTATAATATATATATATATATATATATAATATATATATATATATATATACAAGTCAGCCATAGACACTGTGTTTCTTTACCGTTGAGTTATCCTTTATTCATACACACTCATACACAAACACACACAAACACATACACACATGCACGCCCACACACACGCGCACACACACACACAGAATAATATTAATTAATTTATAGATACATATGTTTACATATATGTATATATGTATATATATATATTCATATACATATATAGACACAAATATACATATATATATATATGTTAATAAATTTGAAAGGAATTACATATATATATATATATATATATATATATATATATATATATATATATATATGTAAAATCAGAGATTAAATATTATGGAGTTGATATTCCGTAACTGCAGTTTCATGAATATTTTTCAATCTTCAAACGGTTAAATATATGAAAATATATTTGATATTTAAATATTTTTGACCGTCAGAAGATTACATGATATGCATGAAATTGCAGTTACGGAATATAAACTCCATAATATTTAATCTCTGATTTTACTGCTGCTCTGCTATTTTAGCATTGACCACCTTCAGATGCTAATACTTTTCACATTAATTCTGCGTTATATATATATATATATATATATATTATATATATATATATATATATATGTGTGTGTGTGTGTGTGTGTGTGTGTGTGTGTGTGTAAAATGAAAATGGAAGTGAATCCGACGGTATGTTGACAAGAGAAAATAAATGAAAGAAAGTATTGAATGGATAACGTAGAATATTTTAATTAATTTAACTTACACGTATTTCGGTCAGGAGTTTATCCATGCGTACATTGATCTACCTATTATCATTTTTAAATAACAAAATGAAATGAAATAATAATAATAGAAAAAATGTAGAAATGTTCCGCACACAAAGAAATATCGACCTTCCCCAGAGTAAATCCTTATTTTTAAAAATAAAAAATATATATATAGTCATCCATAGACACGGTGTATCGACGTATCACGTCTCTTCAGTGTGGCTAGACATTTATAAGCTACATTCAGCAGGAATAGAAACCCGATTGATTCAGCATTAGTCGAACAGCTTAACCGCTCGGCTATCGTCACCTACAGAATGGGAAGGGTATTTTGACTGTTTAATACACACATCTGCATATATATATATAATATATATATATATATATATATATATATATATATATATATCCTGTAATATCCTTAATTAATCCATAATCTAATATGAACGATATGGTAGCCTGATCATCTGAACACATATGTACAGTCTCTTTGGCCACGTGACCGATTTTGGGAACACGTCATTATCTCACTAAGCGACGTCATCAATAACCAGCTGTTCAAGATACGTTGGGTCCATCCAATAAAAGTGAGGCTTTTGTTTTTATAAAAGGTTTCGGTCAGAAGTGATGAAATATCTTTATGGACGATTCAAGCTGTGAACTTAAAAGCCAAAAGGAGACCCGATGAAACTTTCATGTTGGTCAATAAAATTTATCAGTTTTCATTTAGTCAGTCTTATGTGACCAACACACATACTGAGTTAATGGAATTCTTGATTGCTTTCATCAATAGAGTCATTGTAATCTTCTCATCTCTTTCTCTCTAGCCTTTCTCTCTCTTTCTCTTGCCTCATTTATATATATATATATATTATATATATATATATATATGTGTGTGTGTGTGTGTGTGCGTGTGCGTGTGTGTATGTGTGTGTGTGTGCATACATACATATAAAATATATAATACATATATATATATATTGTATCTATATGCATATATAATATATATATAATATATATACACATATATGATATTTATATATATACACACATATAAAAGGTGTGTCATAAAAGTATCGAGATTGAAGCCTTATTTACCAAGATTCGAATAAACAATGAATGGAACGTTAATTTTTTTCAGAATACATTATGTGTTAAAAAGTGCTGAGATTGAAGCTGTATTTACCAAGATAGAAATGAAGAATGAATGGAACGTTAATTTTTTCAGAATACAAGGTGTGTCAAAAAGTACAAAAATCTTGATACTTTTTTAATACCCCTTGTATATAATATAGTATATATATATATATATATATATATATATATATATATATATATATCAAACAATTTTATGGACCATATTAATTTTTATATATATAATATGTATATAATATATGTATCACATATTTGTAAGTATATATAATATATATATATATATATATATATATATATACACATATATGTATATACACACACACACAAATATATGATATAGATATTATATATATATTATATATATATATAATAAAAAATAATAAGTTACATTAAATTGTTTAATTTGTTTTTTTATCAATTTCATTATTATATTTTTATCAAATGAAAACGCGAATGTTACACGTTTATTATTCGTAATATTATACGTTTGACAATTGTTCACCAATTCATATATAATATCAAAATAAAATATCAGAATTCGTAAACAACAACAACTCCTGTATTCATTTGTGAAAATCAATTTGCGCATTTAATATGATAAAATTACAGAAAAACAAAATGAAGCAAATATTGTGCACCTTATTTATTGTTAAACCTTAATGATTGAAGCAAGAATTCATTTCACAGAGAGATATTTATTCTGTTCAAAGTAAGTTTATTTTCTATCAGTTTATCTAAATTGTTTTCAGTGATATTTTGCGACGCATTTTTGGGAAAATAACAATTTTCATACTTTGGAAATGAATTTGAAAATAATCGATCCTATGCTGATTTTTCAAGGGTTTGGGAATGAAAACAAGCAACTTGTACTGATCCTTAATTGGAAAACAGAAAAATGTTTATTATGTAGCTTTGCACTAAGTTGCAAGTTGATAGATTATATTATTGTTTTGATGAAAACTGTGAATTGTGTGAAACATATTCTTGCATGTAGTGGGATTGTTGGGACGAAGGCACAACCAAGACTGCTCTGCAGGAGCTAGCTTAATAGTCGCCAGATAATAATTATTTTAGGCTAGTATATATATATATATATTTATTTATTTATTTATTTATTTGCTGAATTTTTTAAATATAAAAGTTTTTCATAAGCAACTACCCAGGTTTCAGGTTATTTCACCATCGTCAGGTTGCTGGTGTTTCTTTGAAGAGATTTTGTGTTGTTATGTTTATGGATCGCAAATTACGTCGGTTGATTATTACGGACGCTCCTTATGTATTCGACTATACTTTTGAATTTTAAAAAAAAATTCCTGTATTTTATAAAAATTCGTCAAGTTATCTCCCTTTAACCCTTTGAAAATTTGTTTTTAATTGTGCTTATTTTAATCAATTTCATATGTTAAAATATGTATGTCTTTTCAAATTTTCTGATGTTAAATCCTGCACATTTTTCAATTTAATTTTTTTGTGGATGGTGAGTTTCCCTTATTGAAAATGCATTCTTTTATTGAATAATATACCCGAAATCATATTTTTATATATATATTATATATATATATATATATATATATATATATATATATATATATATATAGGGCATGTGTTATCAGTACCCTCATGTATGGAAGTGAAACATGGACCTTATACTCCCACCAAGAGCGGCGGCTAAATAACTTCTACCTTCGCTGCCTGAGACGTATACTGGGCATCACCTGGAGGGACAGGATCACTAACACAGCAGTCCTAGGGACAGTTCAACTCCCCAGCTTATACTCTCTACTGAGGCAACGTCGTCACCGATGGTTAGGTCATATACGTCGGATGGATGATGGACAAATCCCGAAAGACATCCTCTATGGAGAGCTTACGTTTGGTAAAAGACAGATTGGTCGCCCTCAGCTGCGATTCAAGGATGTCTGCAAGAATGATCTCAGGTACTTTGGCATTGCCCCTTCCAGCTGGGAAAATTTGGCTCAAGACCACCCTCGGTAGCAGCAGAATCTCCGTAGAGGACTGTTCATGTCAGAAGTCACCCTGACACAGCATCATGAAGCTAAGAGTTCCAGAAGAAAACAGCGGCAACAAAGCATCGGAACATCAACATCTTCAGAGACAGCCTTCAAATGCGAAATCTGTGGTCGAGAGTGTTTTTCAAACATCGGACTTCCCAGTCACAGGAGGCGCTGTAACTTCAGGGGCACACACAAAACTTTATCATGCTCATCATTGAGCTGATGAATGTAGGTTTTTGTTACGATTTGCAATTTATTCAGTTCGTCGGTTATCTAGGGTGTACGTTTAAAGACTTGTACATTAAGGTGTCCCTTGAGGAAGGAATTCCAATGAAATAGGACTGACAAACGAGTCAAACGCAATGTCACCACATAGTGTGATGAGGCACCTTAGAAAAATGCACGATGTTTACCATTCTACGTCATGATAACAAATGAAATGGCATGAATCTTGCTGCTCAAAAATATGCCTTTCAGCTATTCCCTCTCAATAGTACCTCCGATGCAGCAAAATTTAAATACGTGCTACCATTCTGCGGAGTCTCGTTCTCCCTTCCCCTCCTCTCTCTCTCTCTCTCTCTCTCTCTCTCTCTATATATATATATATATATATATATATATATATATGGTATTTGTGGAAAAGGTGACTTACTGGTGAAACTGGTCACATCCCACTCGTGCAGAATGTTTGAGTACACACACACACACACACACACACCCACACACACACCCACACACACATATATATATATATATATATATATATATATATATATATATATATATATATATATATATATATATATATAAAGGCATTAAATGAACCGCAGAGGTTGATATGCCGTTAAACAAAACTCAAACTTATATATATATATATATATATATATATATATATATATATATATATATATATACCAATTACTTTCTTGCCCTCATATACAGCATTTCATTTTTCTTCTCCAGACCGTCTCATATACCTTGAAAAAGGGTGAAGGTTCACCCGAAATATCGGAACTGATGAAACCAGGAACAGAACCACAATTGAATATTAAAATTCTGATTTTTGTTCTGTTTTTCTTGTGTTTGTTCTTTTTTCCAATGTTTCAAAAGACCAAACAAACAACGTTCACAATAACATAACATAACATACATAATTATATACATATATATATATTATTATATATATTATATATATATATATATATATATATATATATATATATATACACATATATATATAATTGGAAAAGTGTATATGTTTGTGAAAGTGTATTTACTTGAGGCATGATCAAACATTATCGAGACATAATCTTTAATAAGTTACAATTTTATAATTTAAAATTCAAATGAAGACATGTTTATAGCTAGATGAGTCAGATCTATTTCAATATACCTTTTGATTAGTATTCTGGATATTTTTATCAGCCTCACCACCGGGTGTCACTTAATATTATGCCGAATGTGTTTAGGTATGTATATATTCATATAAGTGTATACACACACACCACACACACACACACACACACGCGCGCGCGCGCACGCGCACGCGCGCGCACACACACACACACATACATATTTGTATGTATGTATGTATGTATGTATGTATGCAAGTTGAAAAATGGAAGTGAATCCGACAATTATGTTGAAAGATAGAAGGAAAAAATGACGTATGGATAAAAATTATTTATTATAATGCCGACGCGTGTTTCGGCCAACAGTTTGTCTTGTATACATTGTATTCTATTCGTTCTTATTTTAAATGCAAAATAATAATAATAATAATAATAATAATAATAATAATAATAATAATAATAATAATAGTAACCATTCAGAACACTGCACTGCTGCAATCTGCCAGAATACCAGAAGAGTCCTGGAGACCTGAGGAGACTTGCTGTCACTCAGACTCCAGTGAAAGACCATCAGCTAACACTGATGTGAAAACTCAAAAGGAGTAAATAATACTGGTGGACTTTGCGTTCCCAGCAGATTACAGGGTGAAGCTGAAGGAAAATGAAAAGAGGGATAAATACCTGGACCTTGCCAGAGAATTGAAAAAGCGCCGTTGTCTCCGCAACCCTAACGTGTATAAGTGTAGACGTTTTTAGAAAGTAAGCTTCCATGATATCTGATCAAACATTACTGAGACAGAATCTTTGATATATTACAATTTTGTAATTCAAAATTTAAATGAAGATATGTTCATTTCTAAATGAGTCAGTTCTATTTCAAGATACTTTCTGATTAGTATTCGGGATATTTTTATCAGCCTAACCACCGGGTGTCACTTAATATTATACCTAATGTCTATCGTTATGTATACATACATATAAGCGCATATATGTGTGTGCGTGCGTGCGTGTGTGTGTGTGTGTGTATGTGTGTGTGTCTATGTGTGTGTGCGTGTGTGTTTGAAGGCGTGTGTCTGTGTGGGGAACTAAATGTATTCTATGTGTAAAACATTCACGAACTCAAATGCACAGACACGCACTGACATATGTCATGTGATAATGGAATCACTGACTTGTTCCTTCAAATTAGTAATTATAATCTTGTTAACTCCCTCCCTCTCCCTCTCCCTCTCCCACTCTTTCCGACACAAACAAACACGTACACTCAGATAAAGATGGATAGAAATACATTGAACGGCTGAATCTACTAGATGACAAGTTCTTTTCTTGTTCTCTGAATGTTTGAGATGAGGTTTGAAGATTAGTATTATCTGCGTTATTCGGACTATTGTCCCCATCTCCATTGTTATTTGTATTTCGGCCGATATACCCTCCGGCCTTCTTCAGGTATTTCTTGTCGGATTCGGGGACCTTCTTGGACTCGGGAACCTTCTTTCGAACTCGGGAACTTTCTTGTCGTACTCGGGAGCCATCACGGAACTTTGAAGGTTCCCGAGTCCGACAAGAAATACCTGAAGAAGGCCAGAGGGTATATCAGCCGAAACGTTGTACAAATAACAATGAAGATGGGGACAATAGTCCGAATAACGCAGATAATAATAGTTCTTTTCTTGTTCTTAATGAAGACTAGGTCTTGGATTTGGTAGTCCGTTTGTATCACAAAATTCTAGAAATTTTAATGAGTCACATACTCTAGGACAGATTCTGGTTTGTACACACACACACACACACACACACACACACACACATATGTATATATATATATATATATAGTTAAAAGTTGATGGTAAAATGAATGAATGGGTGAAATAAAAATGAATGAAATGAGGGGGATAAATGAAAAATCCTTTCCAAGGGACCCTTCTCAAAAGTATTAAAACACTTTTTGAGAGTGGGGTCCCAGATAGAAAATTTTTCTCATCTATTATTAGACTCCTTTGAAGCATCAAGTTAATATAATTATTCTATAAGTTTTTAGAGAAGGTAAAATCCGTCTCTTACCTTTGTAATATCTGTTGAGAATGGGTTTGAATTTTTATGTATCTATATATCTAATCTTGTCTGGTTAACATCCGGTGAATATATATGGTAAATGACATGTATATATATATATATATATATATATATATATATATATATATATATATATAAGTTTTTGGTACAGGAAAAGTTATAGAGTATTACAAATAGTGGAATCATATGTATGTTGGGAGATCATACGAAAATGAGGGATGAAGAAATAAAACGATGTTTTATTACAAAAATTGTTAAGTATCTGGACGGCATCCTTAGTTCCAGATGTAGTAAGTAAGTAAGCATGCCAATAAGAATCCGGTGTTATAGTATTCTTTGTAAGTCCGACGTCCAAGATGGTCCGAATAGCAATGAGCCAAGGTTAAGAATCAGACCTCTATAAATACACCAACATCAGCAGCAGCACTGCCAGTGATTGGACAATAGGAAATATTCAACGAGTCTATATTTAGGAGTAGGCATCTATCACACGCCTTATATCTTAAAAACGTCAACAAAAATGAAATATGTGGGGGGGAGGTTTGAAATACAAGGGCCCTTTCGTCCGGTTCTTTTCAAGTATAATCACCGGCCGCAATTAAAAGTCAGATTGTATAAGAGAAATATTCATGAAACGAATGGAGGGAGGGTGATGAGCCAGAGGGGAGAAAAGAAAAAAATGTCCTTTCTTTGTAAACCCCTCAAGTCACAGCAGGATTGGGAATATCTCTCAGTAGATATAAAGACTGTCTAGCTCTCTGTCTACACAGGGCAGGACGATGGAATAAAATATAAATAGCTTCAAGAATACTCAAATGCTATTTGGATCTAGCCCTGTGCAAGACAGAGAAACACTCCACTTAATAAATTGACCTTGTGTCACATACTGCTTTCGCTGAGCGGTTGGTATATATATATATATATATATATATATATATATATATCAACCGCTCAGCGAAATCAGGATGTGACACAAGGTCAATTTCTTAAGCGGAGTTTAACAGGATTGAATTTAGAGTTTTCTTTCTCCTAGACTAGTTACCTAGCCATGAGTAAAGAGCACAGTCTGCCCTGCTATTTAACCATAGCCGGAGGGAGAATTGGATTAATTCCTTTCCTGGTTTGTACATATAACATCTAGTAAGTAAAAGTAAAATCGAAGGGTTGGCCTAAAGTCGGTATCAGCCAATCAGGGAGGGAGTTTATCCTCTTTTCACTAGCGCTAGACCAAGGAGATTATTTTAGCGTCTGAGATGGAGCGCCACACCTACCATCAGCTCCTTACTTTACCGCACAGATACCTGTGCTACTCATATGCTGAGTTGGCGAAGGCCAGTATGTAAAGTTTTTGATTGGCATCCTTGGACAGTTGAAAAGGACTTAAAGAAAGTCCTATGTTATGGAATCCTTTGGTAAGCGTATAAGTCCTATCCTGCGTATTGGTAAAGGTCCAGTGATTTAATCCTATGTCCGTCGTCCATGAATGTTGCAGTAATTATGACCAGTAGGGTAGGTTTAAGTATTGTATCAGCCTCAGAGTACTGCCATTGATTGGCCAAGGAATAAATCACACGATCTCGTCTAGTCTATAAGTATGTGCGAGGATCTAGCACACACCTTATATCACCCAAAATTGGGCACCTTACGTGATGTAATGGTTAGCAAGTTGGCTTCGCAGACCATTGGTAGTGAGTTCGATTCTCACTGGGCGCCCCACACTTCTGGCCTTGTGCTATATCTAAGCAAAGCTTAGTAAATAACTATATCACCCAAAATTGGGCACCTTACGTGATGTAATGGTTAGCAAGTTGGATTCACAAACCATTGTTAGTGAGTTCGATTCTTACTGGGCACCCCATACTTCTGGCCTTGTGCCACATCTAAGCTCAGCTTAGTAACCCAAAATTTTCGAACTAGGAACCTTGTGGCTTCAAGTCGAACGCTCTATCGACTGAGCTAACCCGGCCCTTACTATGGTCAAAAATTTCTTGGATAATTTTCACTAGATCACTTTCCCCACCCAAGCGGGTAATACATTTCTTATCTAGTACACAAAGAAATAAAGACGTTATAGTCTAATGCTCTCTTACGATCCACATTTATATCTTTCTTTATTTCCTTTTATGCCTGATTCCATTTTATATTGAATAAGCTTGCAAAGTTTCTGAAAACTCGTAACAGCTGGATGGGAATCTATATTTATTCAGTTTGCGCATGTCTGAAATAAATCCACATCACTTCCTGTCGTGCATGATCTGCTCTCGACTAACTGGCTTTCATATCTTTTGTCAACGCGTAGCGTCTTTTAAAACCAATCAAGTATTTCCCCACTTGGCAGTCACGAACGATCTTAAGTCTTTCATTCATTCCTTCTTCAATTTTTTGTGTACATTTTCTTTCACTAATTCTCCGCTTTGCAGGCTCAACTCTTTTTTTAAAGAATTCTTGTTGTACATTTAGTAACGTTTCTTCAACAATATAATTGATACTTCCTACTTTTTTTGCTATTTCTATCTGATTCTATACTCTCCTCGTTTTTGACAGTTTTCGCCCGAGGTCTTCCTAGTCTCGCCGGTTGGTCGATGTCTCTCCCTACTGCGCTGTGTTTCTTTTTAAAAGGAGATCTATCAGCTGAAGGGTTTGGTTGAAACCATACAGTCCAGCTTGGGTTTGTCACAACTAAAATACTTTTAATATGATACCCTTGTTTACTGACCTCTGATCGTTCAAGCGCTGAAAACCCGCGTCTATTATGGATGATTTCTCGATGGGGATTACAGGGTTAGTTTTTAAAAACTAACCTTTTAATTCCCATCGAGAATTCCCATCTTCCTCTTTCTATTTAAAATCTATCAAAATCTACCAACTTCCCTTACTGGTTTAGCTGTTTATTTGATACTAATATACACAGCCATTATCGTACACACACACACACACACACACACACACACACACACACACACACACATACACACACACACACACACATATATATATATATATATATACATGCATACATGCATAGACGTTACGACTACATGCACATATAATATAGAAACGGTCACATTATTGCATTAATATATGCATTATTGCATCTGATCATTGTTGGATTTTATGATATAAGGCATGGGGCAAATGGTCACTTCTACTTATAGACTCGACTATAAACACGTGACCTGAGAAGGATTCTTATTGTCCAATCACTGGCACTGCTGCTGCTGCTTCTGCTGTATTAATAGAGACCCCAATCAGTTTTCATATCCTCATTTCTTTTGCCATTCTGGTCAATTTTATCGCAATCAGGTATGACCAATGCGGGTCAGGATGGGCCTTGGAGTAATAGTAATGAATGGGCACTCCACACTCCCTAGAGTCCTAGAATTGGAACCTCACCACAAGATACAGTTTAATATCATACCCAGGACGCCTCCCTTAATCCCCGACTCCATATTTTCGTCCATCTTGGATTGGTTACACTTTTTTGTATTTGTATTTACCCAACCCCTCCGCCACGTATAAGTAGCTCAGTCGATAGGGCATCCAGCAAGGAATCCCAAAGTTCTTGGTTCGATACTCACGCTCACCAACTCAGCGCACGAGTAGCATATCTTGAATTTGTGTGGTAAAGTGGGGGAGCTGATGATGGGTGTGACGCTCTACCTCAGGTGTAAAAACAATTTCCCTACTCTAGCGCTTTTGAGAATAGATAGATGCAATAGGCGTCTCCGTTGATAGGGGTGTAAGAAGGGTTCAAGGTTTCATATATTGGATACATGACTCCGACGAAGGTTAACAGACAAAACATTTAATATAGAACAGCACATGGATATGACGAGATACAAAGTACATAGGTAAAAGATAGATACACATTACATAGGTAAAAGATAGATACAATTACATAGGTAAAAAGATAACATATAAAAGCCACAGACATGAGACTAGGGATAGTCCATGCTGTGAATGACTTGCAGTAATGTAAGGGGGGGGGGGCGAACGCCCCAACGAGACGGGGTAGACCTTAACTAACCCATGTGTCTCGTAGTATCAGAAACAGGAAAAAAGTCCGAAAGGGTTTGAACCCGGCGCTTAAATACTATAGCCCCTAGCGGGCACCAGCAAGCTAAACGGGCAGACAACTCAACGGGAAGATAATCCCTACAGGGGCTTTGAATTCATAGTTTATCCTTTTTCTAGACTAGTTGTCGAGACAAGACAAAAGAGTCCAATCTGTCCTATTATTTACTAATGGGGTCAAAATATATGAATTGGTGTATTTCGCAGTGGCATTTGAACTCGGTTCACCAATTCGATTTACTACGCCGATAACCGTTACACAAACGCCCCTGTTGTTTTTTTTTATTGATTCGCCAGCTAGTATGTTCTTCACGCGTAGCAATTTACCCAATCCGTTCACCACCGGTAAGATGTGGCAAAACGTCGCAAGATTGATCGCTATTCAGTAGTAATGAATCTTCCAGACTTGCTTGTTAACCATTACACTATGGTTCGCTAGCAAGTATCGCAGGGCAATTGCTATATTTGTAAACTCGAAATTCGCTACCCCCCCATGACCTTGTGGCAAATTAACAAACGATTAGATTTTTTGATGGGTCACCTAGTATTGTATATGCTAGCAGACAGTTACTAGCGAGTTTGATCCTCACCGAGTGACAAATCCGTCTAGATTTGTGCTAATCTAACCAAATTTTAATCAATGACATCTCTTATCCTTCGTGATGCTTTGTCTCTTTGATTCTTGACATATTTTCACAAATCGTTTTTCATTTCGTGTGCCATTTTATTTCTCTTTTTGTTTCGTGTGCCATTTTTCCTCATTTCGTTTGTGTCATTCTGACAAGTTGGTCTCAAATCTCCCCTACGAGACAAGCATCTGCCATTGTGTTTGAAGATTTGGTGACAGGTGTCCGAACTAGAATCGTAGAAACAGAAGACAAAATTAAAAAAACACACAATATTCTTTCTATTGCAAGAGAGCACAACACATAAGTCGCAAAAATGTCTTCATGGGAAATATCCAAAAACACAAAATATCATATCATACATTTTTTTCTGCCTACCTATATCAAATGATGACAGCACGGATTCCCTTGAATCTCTCCGCCCTGTCGGCTGGGGTGTTAAAATGCACCGACTGCACCTCTGTAGAGGGGTAACACTCCCCCAATGGGGCCACCTGTTGGCCGTGGGTGGCGACCCGTGATGCTTAAGGATAGAGCCCAGGTGGATGAGCAATTCATGACATGCAATACTCCACTTTGGCCCTATCTTGGGCTAGACGGGCGGTCGGAGAGGCCCCCTCCGATCAATCGGCTGATCACGTCAAGCCCTAGCACCTATATGATTTTTCCAACCTATTTCCCTTATGGCAAGCCCCAACCCCTTTTTATCATATGGGTGCTAGAAGGCGGTGACTGAGGGTCTACATGTCCTGGGAATGATGTTAAACTCTATCTGATGGTGAGGTTCCAGTTTTGGAGGTTTGGGGAATGTGGAGCACCCCATTCATCACCATTGCTCCCTGGTCCACTCTGACCCGGAGTGGTAGTACCTGTTAGGGTCCCATCTATGGGTTAAATAGAAAAATGTATTTATAAAAAAATGTATTATCCATTAAGAATTGATTTATTTCAAAACTTTATCGGCATTAAATGACCCACTGAGGTTGATATGCTGTAAAACAAAACAAACCAAACCAAACCTTGAATCTCTCTGTTCATCCGTCCTATCAGCCAAAATTCTTGGTAAGTCCTGTAGACGGAACCCAGTGTCAGTATAGAGCTGATGAAAGTAAGTTTTTACTGGTTGTCCAAAACTGGTGTGTCCATGTGTAGGAGTCCATAGGATAACGTCGCTATTGAATTCGACTTTACTTTACCAACATAACCATCATGTCTTGCTTATATAACTTAGATAGTTTACGAGTTGTATAATACGATATATGCACATACAGTGTATTAAAAAAACAACAACATACGATCATTTTAAATTCGCGGGAAAAAGTTTGATAAAAGTGATATGCGCAATCGTGTCTAAAGATATTTGGTTCTGCGCAACATTGAATAAATGGCAAATATTTTTGTGATATTGCTTCGTTGTCACCATTCCAATTTTTTTTATGCAACATGGGCCGTAAAGCATTTTTGATAAATGATGACAAGGCCAACATTGGTCAACGGCTTCATGATCATAAAAAGAAAAAGAAAAATTTTATTAATTGCTAAATTTCTTGTAAGAGACCATCGTGCGGTCAGGAAATTTATCAAAAACGTGGCGGCTTAGCGTTCAACCTATAAAAAGAGGGAACTTAACGAAACCTTAATATTACCGCTGGCAAAAATCGTGTGTGGCAAATTCCATCACGGTAAATTTCCTAACGGTAAATTCTAACAGGTAAATATCATAATGTCATACCCCTTCATCTGCTGGGTATATAAAGGAGAGTAAGGTTCTATTTTACCGACGGGCCATCTTTTTGGGGGTTGATTTCCTTGGTCTCTCCTCTAGTTGATATGGGCTTCTTTTGTATTGGCTCCGGTTGTGGTTTGTCAGTATTCATTCTCTTTGTTTTTAAATGATGAACGAAAGGCTTCGTTTATTTTTCTCAGATGTCTTTATTACCGAAAGCCCAAAAGGGTTCAACCGCGCGATGAGAAGATGGCTTAGTTGCGAGCAGACGAACATCACGTCTGCTCCCATCGGCGAACCGACAAATCCTGACTACTCAAAATCAGTTCCTTCCAACGCTTTGCCTTTACCAGGTAAATTTCATGATAGGTGAATTCTACCACGGTAAATTCTACCAGGATAAATTCCACTAAAGTGAATTAAAATACTAGCAGGACCTGTGGATATACCACAGTATGAATACTTAATTATTACAACGTTTGATAGATTTACTTAAGAGCTATTGCATTTGGTTCAATATGTAAAAGTATAATACTTTAACTCTCTCTCTCACTATTTTTTCATGTGCTTCTTTTCTTCTTTTCATTTTCATTTTTCATTATGTTTGATTGAAATAGATTAGCGTTATTACTTCCGCACGCCTCCTCTCTCTATCTTTCCCCTACTCTCTTTCTTTCATTCATTCTTTCTTATTATATTTTTTCTGTGTAGCATACCATTTTGCTTCTATTTCTTTATAATAAAAACGGAATGGTCCATTATTTAGCTGAGGTGACAACGTCATAATAAATAAAATTCGGTGGATAAGTAACACCAGATAATCAGGATTTACATTTCTCATTAGATCTTAGATGATTTTGACGGTCTCATTTTTAATCGGGGGTGTTGCAAGGATAACGGTCGTACAATTAAGGAACACGAGTATTAATATATGGATAATTACAGCTTATAATGGAAATTACATTTTTGTCAGTAAACGGGTATACAATTACTTCGCAGGCAATAGTATTCTTAGGTTAGGGTTAGGTTAATAACATTTTATACTGGAAATTGCTTTTTTTGCCAGCAAACGTGTATGCCATTACTTCGTAGCAAATAATGTTCCTTCTAAATAGTCGTCGGGGTGGCCTAAAGTCGGTATCAGACAGTCAGCGAGGGGGGGGGAGTTAGAGTAAGGAGATTATTTTAGCATCTGAGGTGGAGCGCCACGCCTACCACCAGCTCCTCTCTTTACCGCACAGAGTCCTGTGCTACTCATCTGCTGATTTGTCGAGGGCCGGTATCGAACCCGGAACCTTGTGGTTCTAGTCGAACACTCTACCGATTGAGCTAAACTGGCCCTATAAATCTCCTAAATAAGTAAACATTAATCTAAAAGCAAACAATCCCTAAAAAGGGGTATATTGATTTAATGTCTTTTTTGAAAGGTGATTTTCCAGTCGTTTTGCTAACCGGATATTGGTATATAAAGATTTGGTTATTTCCTAGTTGAGTAAGCTGAGTGACCCAGAAAAAACAGAACCCAATTTATTTATTTATTTATTTTCCCATTAAACTAACCCTAACCCTAACCATAAACCCTAACCCTAAACCTTGTTGGACTTTAAAAAAATTAAAATTAAAATTAACAGTTTTATTACAAAATTTGTGGGTTCTGTTTTTTTCTGGGTCAATCTGTAATATTATGTTACTCAAGGAGGGTTAGGGTTATGGTTATGGTTTAGGGTTTAGGGTTAGGGTTTAGGGTTAGGGTTGGGGTTTAGGGTTCGTCTAATGGGAAAATAAATAATTTGGGTTCTGTTTTTTCTGGGTCACCCTGTAATATGTACTCAACTGGAAATAACCAAATATTTTTATATCGAGACTAGAAGTGATTTCTTTGTCATGTTAGTGTTAATTATTTTATTAAGAAGTGAGTCGGAGTTATTTATGTAAGCGTCGCTTATGGTACCTTGTAGGTGGATAGTGTTTAATCCCTATATTGCCTCGATATAAAGGCTTTATATATCAACAATGCGTAATAATTAAACAAGCAGATAGACCTCGCATGGCATATAGTAGACCAAATATCGGAAATATACCTTCTACTAAAACAGCATAAAAAAAGGATTATTTTAATGTATTCCGAACCATAAATAATCGCTCTATGAATTCTACAACTAATGGTGTTAATATTGCTCCTGTTACAACGACGAAATAGTTAGCTAATTGCATCACAAGAACTCTTTTTGTGTATTCAAAAGTTAAAGAGCCCAGTCTGTCTTTCTCTTTACCCATAGCTGGAAGGAGAAAAGTTAGATACATATCTTTCGCAAGGGAATTTGTGCTACAAAGGAAGCAAACAATATATCTTTAAGTAGACTTCTCGGATCTTATGTTTGATTTGATTTGGTTTCTTTGTTTAATGGCATATCAACCTTCGTGGATTATTTAATGTCACCCACATCCTTCAAAATAATAGTTATGGTACTATTTAAGTCATATCTGGGAGTGAGGGATCCATAACCTTTCCTAAAGGTATTAGTCTTATTAACCAAGATGTTGCGATTTGTGTAGCAATTTTAGGGCTGTAGCTGAAAGCAGTTTCATATTGAAGATCACTGTGGCATAAAGTTTGATCCATTCTTGAAGTAGAAAGATGTAGTATTAGTTTTAATACTTGTCTGTTGATCTGTCATCAAAGCTGTTGATCTCAGAGTTTATCCTGCCTTATAGTAGAAAGGAGTTGTATCAAAGTTGATCCTCTCTTGAAGTAGACAGGAGTTGTATGAGAGTTTATCCTCTCTTGAAGTAGAAAGGAGTTGTATCTGAGTTGATCCTCTCTGAAGTAGAAGGAGTATGATCCTCTCTTGAAGTAGAAAGGGGTTGTATGAGAGTTGATCCTGACCTGAAGTAGAGAGGAGTTGTATCAGAGTTGATCCTCTCTTGAAGTAGAAAGAGATTTTATCAGAGTTGATCCTCTCTTGAAGTAGAAAGGGGTTTATCACAGTTGATCCTCTCTTGAAGTAGAAAGGGTTTTTATCACAGTTGATACTCTCTCGAAGTAGAAAGGAGTTGTATCAGAGTTGATCCTCTCTTGAAGTAGAAAGTTGTATCAGAGTTGATCCTCTCTTGAGGTAGAAAGGAGTTGTATCACAGTTGATTCTATCTCGAAGGAGAAAGTTGTATCACAGTTGATCCTCTCTTGAAGTAGAAAGAAGTTGTATCAGAGTTGATCTTCTCTTGAAGTAGAAAGGAGTTGTATCAAAGTTAATCCTCTCTTGAGGTAGAAAGTTGTATAATCCTTGTCTGTTGATCTGTTTTTCATTTAGCAGTCCTTCCAGCGAGTAATTTTAGGATAATATATCAACGCCTTTAAATAGTAAATTAAATACATGTTTGGACGTTTTTTATTGCCCGATTCAACCGCCGTTATTTTGGAATAGTCTATAAATATAAGGCGTGTTCCTTAGCATAACTTATACCTAAAATAATCCAACACAAGTTTACCGGGCCCAGTCTCTTCTAATATATAATCATATCTGAAGGAAGAACAGTTGGATTAATTAATACCTTTCCCAGAATTATTAACGCTATATGAAATGCAAAGATTCATCCAGAATTTGAAACCGTCTCCCCGTATCCATTTCCTACGACAATAACCGTTGCACATCACGTCTCACTAGAAAAATATATCTCGGTCCTTGTAATATACAAATAAATACTAGGGTTAATAAAAAAGTAATGCCCTTTTATTTAAGACAGATATAATTACCAACACAATAACATGTACCATACATAAAAATGAATCTGGTCCTCTGTGGATCCCAACCCTCATTCTCCACACCATTTCTCTCAATAGCAATAATCCACCTTCGAGCGAGAGCAGGTATCCCGTCCCCGTAAAATTCCGTTGACTGTTCTTTGAGCCACTTCTTCGCGATAGATTTCACTTCTTCGTCATTGTAATAATGTTTGCCTCTGAAACCCTCTTTCATGAGGCCGAAAAGTGTCAAACATTATTCCGGTGACGCTGAAGTGTAATCTGTAGTGAAGAAGTGGCTCAAAGAACAGTCAACAGAATTTTAGCGGGCAGGGATACATGCTCTCATGCGAAGGTGGAGCATTGCTATTGAGAGAAACGGTGACTATTTGGAGAAGTAGGGATGTGATCCACAGAGGTTCAGCTTCGATACAGGTCCTTATGGCATTGCTCATTCCAGTTGATGTATGACATCTGGGAAGTAGGGATGTGATCCACAGAGGTCCAGCTTCATTTTGATGTATGATACATGTCCTGTGTTGGTAATTATACCTGTCCTAAACAAAATGGCATTACTTTTTGACACACCTATGTGAAGAAGTAGAAATGTGATCCACAGAGGTCCAGCTTCATTTTGATGTACGACAGATGTTCCTGTGTAGGTATATATACTTCTCCTAAATAAAATGGCATTACTTTTTTTATTAACCCTCGTAGTTAGCTACTTCTTTTTTCTGTCTTTCCGATCTTGGCCAACAGAAAAATAAATTCGCATAATCAGATCGATCATGACTTAGTCACTAAAGTCGCACAGATTATGAAGCCTCATCGATTTCTCGCCGGGGCGTTTCGGATCAAAGGGATCGAAATTCTGCATTAGAGCGATTTGATGACAGGCTGGCATTTATATCAAAGTGTTGTGAATAATCAACTGCAGGATAAACAACCTTAAAGACATTTTTAGACAAAGATTAAATTTCTCGTCTTTATATTAAATACGGCATAATTAAAACGAACAGCCTGTAGTAGACGTCTGAATTTTTGGGACATTTTTTAGTCTTATGTTTTTGTCGGGGATAGACAATTTAAATTCTAATAGGGAATTTTTTATATATACTGAATCTAGATTAGTCAGGCAAATGGTCGTAACTGATGAGCACTGTGAGTATCTAACGTCGAATCAATAAACCTGGGAATGATATGTCATTGATACGATTCGAGTTAGATGAGGCATACAATCAAGCGTTTGTTGTTAAGCGAGTGGTTCCTTTTGTCTGCAGTGTACACGCTTGTGCAAATTAATTGAAGCAAAACGAATAATTCCGTTATTATTACTAGTAAAATCAGGCGAACCTCTTGGCACAAGTATTTAAGTTTTAATATGATTAAATATTATATTGACTAATTGCAGCGAGATGGAAGGTCCTGAGTTTTGCGAGGACTACTATTAGAAAAGGAGGAAGAAGAAATAAGAGGGAGTAAAGTTTTTTTTAAAAGTGATGAACATAAAACGGTTTGTCGTGAATTTGACCGGGGCGTGACCCCCCGAATGGAGAATTGAATGCCAAACGGAAATTTCGGGTGTCGACCGGAACCGGAAGTCACGTGGTGACGTGGAACGACGAAGAAAAATACCGGCCTCTTTTTGCTTTCCGAGGCCTAGGGGAACGGACGGGCCTCTGGTCCCTAGTGTGGGATCACCGTAATTTAACAGTGTCCTCTCTCTCTCTCTTTCTCTCTGCTTTTCCTCCTCTCCGATACAACCCACGAGACTAGCCCTGGAAATAAAAGCTAAGCAGCTTGTGACGATATATTTCTCGTTGTACTTTTTTTATCGACAAGATGACCGCCACGTGCCGAACACCATTTTAGTGTCGTGAATTTGGGGGCACGTTGACAAGACCCGCTATACAGCATATATCGATATTAGAACGTTACATTCGCTTTGGGTACTGTGAATATATTACCAGCGTTACATATATCCGTTTTGGTACCGTGAATATACCGCTACGTTACACTAATAAAAGTGGGGTGTGAGGTGTGGGGGTAATTCATTGGCGGGTCGAGGAGGTGCTTAGCCGATCTTTTTGAGAGCGTGGAGGAGATAAGGAGAGAGAAAGAGGGGCTAGGGGTAGGGGAGATGAGTAGATAACAGAAAGAGGGAGAAAAAGAAGAAAGGAATAAAAGATGCGGATGAGCAGAGGGGGATGGGCAGAGGAAGAGGAGAAGATGGAGAAAATGAAGTGGATTGTGAAAAAAAAAAAAAAAGGAAAAATTCAAATGCTGACATTTTTTTTTTAATATTCACATTTTTTTTTTAACCGAACCAAAATGCGAGTTGAGTGCAAAAAAGATCCGTTTGATTGTTAGGGCTAAAAAAAAAGTGCGCCCTCTGTTAAATTTTAATGTAATTAAATATTATATTGAATTAGAAAGACTAATGCAAATAAATACAAACACAAAAAAGATTACACTTATTTTTACTTTATTCTAATTGATTTCAATATAAATTATACATAGAATTGCTTTTAATGCGTTCGTGAATAGATTTGTTTGTTTGTTTTACGGCATATCAACTGTTATATAGCCCATTACTCGGGTGTATAATCATAGTCTATGTATAATTACCTGCTGAGATGAATCGTGGTTGAATCTCAGCTTGTCTCAGCTAATCGTATATTTTCTTCTGATCATCTTTGTTATCTAATGTAGCTGGGAGTTCTTCTTCTAGGTCTGGAACATTCCATTCGGAGAATAACTTATGGCCTGCTCTAACCAAAGAACAATGTATTCTAAGTAAGGTAAAAGAAATTAGGTTCGTTATTATATTATCTTTTGCAAAAACACTCGGTGCGGATCTCTTGACGTTAGAAATTCGAAAACTCTGTGAAAAAGGGCAGGTTATATATATATATATATATATATATATATATATATATATACAAGGTGTTCGGTATAAATTTGATATACTTATATTTCGTTATTTTTATGCGTAGGTTGGAGGTATTGACGCATACTATAGATCATTTAAAAGCTTGGATGCTTCTTCATTCATATACGTGATGACAGATAGAATGCAACCCATCTAAATCATAATAAGATAATAACTTGTATCATGATGATCTGCGCCGGTCACAAAATAAGGAGATTATAGTTGATGCCCAATACTCCCTGAACACTGAAAAACAATCAGGCGTGAACTGGAAATTTTAATGGAGACTACGAGACTGTGGTTTGAACAAAGCAACATAACAGACGAAACAGATTGTGTTCGTACAGCAGATATCCTCGAAAATCTGCAGAAAAAGGTGTTGGAGGACCCTGGCATTGGAATTCGGGCTTTGTCACGTGAATTAAATGTTTCAGCCTCTACCATGAAGCTTGTACTCAATGAAGACTTTCGCTACTTGTTCTTTAATCAGGAAACACAGATCCATATTTTTATGCATATACTTTTTTTTTATTTCCTGACTCCACTACGCATTCTTTACCGGTAAGCAGAGACGAAATACACGTCCGCCCAGAAGGGCTCTCTGGTATCAAATTTCTTAGATTCTAAATCAACTTTTCCAGACTCATCTGCTTATTTGACACTCTCACCCAATAACAACCTCACTCTAGATGATCTCGGGTTCAGAGCTATTTACAATCAAACTATGAATTGATATCCACTGTAATTTTCCACATTGATTTGCCCTTTTTGTAAAAATATACACTACCTCACAAAAATGATAGGTTATGCCTATCCCATATGTAACAGTTAGTTCTTATAAATAAGATGCTGAACAGGAATAGCACTAAATGAACTTAAAACTGTATAATGAAGTTTGCAATTCAGAAAGTAAGTTATTGAAAAAGGTAAATAAATAAATAAAAATGATAAACTTTTCAAAATGAATGTAATAAAAAAGAATATGTAAAGCAATACAACATGTAAAACAATACAAAAAAGAAAAAAATTGATATGTGCAAATAAATGCACAGAAATCTGTTGCATTCCAAAGAGGATGAGGGTGACTAAACAAAGGCTAATGAGAAGATAAATTCATTTGCATAAATTTGAATACGTGACGACATCTGTATGATAATAAAGTGTATTTATTCACCGACTGATCTTTGGCATCGAAAAAAAAAATCTTTTCTTCCAGAAATCATCATCATCATCATCATCATCATCATCATCATCATCATCATCATCATCATCATCATCATGAAGTCTTTCTGATAACACGGATTCCCTTGACTCTTTTTCTTTCTCTCCCCCTCTCCCCCTTTCTCCCCCGACATCCGTTCCTATCACCCATCGCTCTTGGCAGGTCCTTTGCACGGCATCCAATACCCATACAGAGCTGATGAATACAAGATTTTTTTTTCTGGGCGGCCAACACTGTTGTGTTCACGTGTAGAAGCCCACAGGAGAACGTCACTTATGAGTTCACCCCTGCTTCTCCGGCATGTCGTGTTTCTTTTTACTTGTCTGGTTTGAGAAACCGAAGGTAAATGGCTGTACAGTATAGCTGCTGTTTTTTTTAGGTGTTGTTTTCCGGATTTGTTCTGAACAACACACAACATTCTTGTGCAGTTCTTATCACGCTTTTTCAGGAGGTGTTTCGTTTAATATAAGTGGTTCAACCATATAATAGTACTCACACTGATTTGGCACAATGTTAAGAAAAAACCCTGACTACTACGTTATTTTCACAAGCGCATGAAAGAGTACAAAAAAAAAAAAGAAAAGAAAAAAAAAAAAAAAAGACAAAAAAAACAAGGTATACACATTTTACAAGCATGTTCTTCTGTACAGACAATTACCCGCCCCAGGTTTGTTTTGTTTGTTTTACGGCATATCGACCCTTTTCGGGTCATTTAATGCCAAAACACGTCATTTCGATACAAGTTTCTATGTATCAAGTTCTTAATATCTTCAATTTGGTATGGGTTATGTAATACCCAAAAAACTATCAGAATGTGAGATATAGGTTGATACTGTTGGAATATTTGTGTATATATATATACACCAACCCTCCGCACGAGCAGGATGTGACACAAGGTCAATTTCTTAAGCGGAGTTCAACAGGTTTGAATTCAGAGTCTTCTTTCTCCTAGACTGGTTGCCTAACCAAGGTTAAAGAGACCAGTATGCCCTACTATTTATCCATAGCTGGAGGGAGAGTAGGATTGATACCTTTCCCAAATGTATTAGCGTTAAGTGAAATGCAATTACCACGTCCAGGATTTGAACTCGGGGCGACGAGTCCATTTCCCATGACTTTAACCATTACACCACGCGCTTCCCATATATTTGTGTATATAATGTGTGCACCAATTCCCCGCCTGAATTTATAGACTAGCCGAGATCACGTGGTTTATTCCTCCGACCAATCAAGAGCCATAATGCGTGGCTGATTCACTACTTAAGCCTGGGCTCTATCTTTAAGAATCACGGGTCGCCACCCACGGTTAACAAGTGGCCCCATTGGGGGAGACTTACCCCTCTGCAGAGGTGCAGTCGGTGCATTCTAACGCCCCAGTCGACAGGGCGGATAAAGGCCTTCTGTATAAAATAACTGTTGTACCGGCCGTTCCTACAGTGGAGAATATACACCGGTTCTCACTATAAATAGTGAGACACCGAGTGAAAAGCTTGTACTGTTACCGTTTAGCGGCAAGCTAGCCGTTCTTGTACCTTATTGTAAATACACTTGTCTCTTTTTACCCTACCTCGACTTGACTTCTTTTTTTACTGTTGAACTAACATCACAACAATAACCTAAGAGTTGACTTGCTGTAAAATCCAACTAAGTAACCGACAGGAGGGGGGATCACATTTTGACTTGTATCGTAGTCATATAAATTTTGTAAATCTAAAGATATTTCTTTTTTCTAAATAGATAACTTTTGCACTTATAAATCAAAATATATCCTCAAGCACGTCACCAGCATAAGTTTTCGCTTAGCTTAACGATATCAACCTTACACGAACGAACGTATATACTTCCTTTTTGCGTGAGAGAGGAAAATTAGACACGTTTAAAAAAAAAGAAGAAGAGAAATGAACTACGTGGCTTAAATTACCATTTCGTCATTTCATTTTCCTTTTCCTTTTTTTCTTTTTTTTTTGTCAAGCAGAGAGAAGTGAACTGGATGTCGTCGAAATATTACACTCGATCAATTCATTTAATTTCTTCTTTTGGTGAAATTTTAATTTAGTTCTGCTATACGCCCACGAAATTAGAACGATGCGGAAGATATTACCTCAGAGTCAAAAATAAATAAATGAATAAATAAATGAATGAAGGAATAAAATCAAAAGTCAAATCAAATGAGAAGTGAACAAAGGGATCACAACGACAATAGAGACAACGGATAGCGAAAAGGTAAAGGAGCGAAGAAATAGCAGACGACATTTTTCGGAACACAATCATGGCGGCTTTGAAACAATTGCCATCGTTCAAAATTCTTAAATTCATGACCTTTAAGATAACAAAGCAAAAGTCAATTGCAATAAACTAAAAAGCCAGCAGGCGTGCATTTTTTTTTCTTTTTCATTTTATTTAAATTTTCACGGAGTAAAATTCTTAAAATTGGCAGAAACTGGTAACGCTCCTCAAATTGAAACAATTAACTATCACGAGTTGTTTTTTCTTATATTTTCTCTTTTATTTATTTATTTCGAAATTTTGAATCAAGAATTAGCCTCTTATTCTTTTCCATATTTATTTTCGGTATTTGTTCCCAGCAATGATTCGTTACCCATTTTCCTTCAACCTTTTACTCCCTTTCTTTGTATTCTACATTAAACGCGCGGTGTCGGTTGACTATCCAAGAATATGGAGAAGCCTTTATTATCAAACGTATTTGTTGCAGTTTTTTGTTATGTAAGACATGTTCGAGTCTATCACTTAAACAGAGACTCAGCACTGTCACGTGGATTAAAACACAGCCAATCAACAACTCAAATACATAGTTAGTTAACTATTTAATCGCCGATATGGACAGCCGTTCAATTGCGCGTTATTCGACATTGACGAACGGACCTGCAACCAAAGGATCATACCCAACACTAAGGAACAACCAAATGATCATACCCCAAAAAAGGGACACCAAGGAACAATGAAATGATCATACCCAACACTGAGGGACATCAAAGAGCAACCGAAGGTTTTTTCACTAAAGATCGCGCTCTGCTTAACACAAGGGATCTGCGCTGGGGATTGCTCTCGCTTGAAGACTAAGGATGGCTACAAAGATCGAAACAGTATTAGCACTTTCGTATGTAGATAATATTTTTAAATCCTAGCAGAGTGGGCGAATTATTTTCTGAAAAATTACAGAATAGAGGGTATGTTCAAATAAGTCAATGAATCATATATATATATATATATATATCATCATTTAAACCCGACTAGTATTTCACGGATTAAGGCCGGTCATCACAGTGAGTTTCTAAACTGTCTTTCATTGCGGAGGAGGAACTTCCTGTATCTTCTAAAAGTCTCTATAAAATCTCGTACGAAGTCGTTCTAACTAAAGTTACAACCGTTAAATCACGTCTGCTCAGATTTACTGCCGAATTACCACTGCTAAAACTACTTTCGATCAAGTTTAACTTTAACCTGTCCATCAAATGCCTCTACTCTTCTTTTGGTCAGGTGTTGAGAGGTCACTGCATTACACTTTTGTGTCCCTCTTAATCGTTGACGCTATAAACCCATCGATTTGCCTAAGTCAATCGGTTGCACTCAGAAAAAAAGTGAGATGATGAGAACTAAGAAATATCGATTTATTGATTCTAAATCGACGTATTAAAAACTTTCTCGACAATATTTGACAAATATCTTTGTTGTATAAATCGCAAACCCTTTTAACCAGCTGTAAGTCTTCGTCTATCTAAAACCATGAGACGTCAGGAAAGAGATTGAGTATTGGATAAGCAGACGCTGTTTTGTACCAAGACGTCAGCAACTTTTATAACCCCCCCCCAAAAAAAAACCCCAAAAAACAAAAACAACATAGCTATTAAGATAAGACTAATCTAGTATTATTTGGTTTGGTTTGATTTTGTTTTACGGCATATCAACCTCAGTGGGTCATTTAATGCCGATAAAGTTTTGAAATAAATCAATTCTTAATGGATAATACAATTTTTTTTATAAACTCATGTTTTTCTATTTAACCCATAGATGGGACCCTAAGACGTACTCCGGGTCAGAGTGGACCAGGGAGCAATGGTGATGAAGGGGTGCTCCACATTCCCCAAACCTCCAAAACTGGAACCTCACCATCAGATAGAGTTTAACGTCATTCCCAGGACATGTAGACCCGCAGCCACCGCCTTCTAGCATCCATATGATAAAAAGGGGTTGGAGCTTGCCATAAGGGCAATAGGGTTGGGAAAATCATATACGTGCTAGGGCTTGACGTGACCAGCCGATTGATCGTAGGGGGTCTCTCCGACCGCCCGTCTAGCCCAAGATAGGGCCAAAGTGGAGTATTGCATGTCATGAACTGCTCATCCACCTGGGCTCTATCCATAAGCATCATGGGTTGCCACCCACGGCCAACAGGTGGCCCCATTTGGGGAGTCTTACCCCTCTGCAGAGGTGCAGTCGGTGCATTCTAACGCCCCAGCCGACAGGGTGGAGTATTATTTGGATTATTCGGACTATTTTTCCTCATCTTTATTGCTATCTGTACAACGTTTCGGCCGATGTGCCCTCCAGCCTACTTCAGATATTTCTTGTCGGACTCGGAAGCCTTATCGAATTCAGGAACCTTCTTGTCGTGATCGGGAGCTATCACGGACTTTTGAACCCAACCCTTTATTCAATTCAGTTTGAGAAGGCTCCCGAGTCCGACAAGAAATACCTTGAGAAGCCCGGAGGGCACATCGGCCGAAACATTGTACAGAAATCAATGTGAGTAGAATGTGACAGAAAGTCAATTTCTTAAGTGGAATTTTAGACGTTTGAATTCAGTGTTTACCTTCTACTATACTATATAGCTAACCAAAGCAACTACTATTTACTCACAGGTGGAGGGGGAACTGTTGTATGCATACCTTTCCCAAGGGTATCAGCACTATGTGAAATTTAAACAGCCTTATTCAGGATTTGAACTCGTGTCACCAATTCCATTTCCAACAACGAAATACATTATAGAATGTGCCCCCAACTTTACCCATAGCTGAAGGGAGAAGTGGATTCATGCCTTTACCAATTGTGAAGTGAACACAAACCGACCCAATTTGGTACACCGATTCCATTTTTATTATTATTCTATTATTCCGTATATTTCCTTTTTCTGTGTATTTTGTTTGTTTTTATAGATTGTCAGTTTCATTTTTTTCCATTTTAATATTAATTTTTCAAGCTTATTTTATTTCCTATTTTTCCATATCTTTATTTTCCATTTGCAGGTGTATTATTCACGCATAATACTTGACTGATATATTCCATCTTCTACTAGATATTAACTATGAATAAAATCCCTATGATTGAATTTCTAAATCATTATTATCACTAGCAAATTTATGCACCCTCCGGGTGCAAGTTTTTAAGTGTTAATATAATAAAATATCATGTTAAATTAGAAAGGCTAATAACACTAAATAAGAATGCAGATAAAAAGATTTGGAAAAGAGGGGGTATTATCGAAAAATAGAACAGCTTTGAAACTAACTCTTCCATCATTTTCCATTACTCCCGTCTTTCATTGGTAAATTTTCCTAATTTAACTCTTTACTTAAAATAGGAAGTAAAGGATAATATTACAGTTATTTCTTCTTGTTAATGAATTTCTTTTAAGATTTATCCCAGAGATTTTGCTCATATTCAATAAGATAAAACCAAACAATTAGAATCAATAATACTTAGCATATATTTATTAAAATCAATTTTTTTAAGATCAATATGCAAATTAGCCTTCCCATTCACACTGTAAACCAGTATTTTGTTGTATATATAAATACAATTGCATGTTATTAGTATGTAGATATGGTCAACAGTCTTAATAATGTAAAACAATTTTATTATTCATTGAGGTTTAAATAAAAATAAAATCATGGAGAATGTAATGTAAATAACTAAAGGAACTGTGAATTGAGTAGTAATATAGTTTCGGTTACAGACAAACACACAATCTCCATTATAATAAGATTAATAGCAAAAGTATGCGTCCCCTGAGCGCCTGTATTTAAGTTTTTATATTATAAAATATCATATTTAATTAGAAAGACTAACGAAACTGAATAAGAATGAATATAAAAATATTACTCTAATTTTAATTTTATTTTAGTTGATTTTCATGTAAAATTATATATAGGATTGCTTTTAATACATTTAAGAATAACATGATAGTATTAGAAATTATTAACAGCAAATAATTATTTAATAAATCCAGTTCTGTTAAAATCATTATGCAAATTATTCATTTATTGATAAATCAATACTGAAAATGTCATTAAAATGGTATAATTTCTTGATTTGGTACACCGATTCCATTTTTTGTACTGGTAACTGTCACGTGACACTTTGTCTTAGCGATTGTGTGCAACCTGTTAAAAATGGAGATTCGATCTCTATTTGTCTACGTCACTGCCTACGTCACATTACCCAAACTCGTCAATACATAGAATAAAGAACAACCTTGTTTGAATTATTTTGATTTTAACTGTTAGAAACTTGTTATTAGAAAGAAAACATATTTATTTGAACTTTGACAGGAAAACTAATTTTATGGCTTTTATTAAAAAATAGAAAATTTCAAAGATCTGTTTACATTTTTTTACGAAAGAGCGAGGCAAAAATCCTTTATACGTACTTTTGGACGTCGATAAAATCGAGATAATTTTTTTTAGATATATTTTTTTAAACAAAAATTATAATATTTGTTCAATTTTAATAAAGTTTTGTAAAATAATGTATGAGTGTATTATCAAAAAAGTAAAACAAACAAACAAAAAAAACAAAAAACAAAATCAAAAAAAACAAAACATTGTCGTCTGTCATAAAACCAAACTCACACACCCTTAGACAATATCTTTCAAACACTAATTTTTACACCGTCTTGAGAGCGTTTTCTTGCTAGTGCTAATAATAAACTACTAGATACTTGTAGGTAAAAAGTAAGTCGTAGGGGTGGCCTAAAGTCGCTATCAGCCAATCAGCGAGAGAATCTATCCCCTTTTCACTAGCGCTAGACCAAGGAGATTGTTTTTGCATCTAAGGTGGAGTGCTACATCTACCAGCAGCTCCTTTCTTTGCCGCACAGATTCCTATGCTGCTTATAGGCTGAT